>OX375869.1:76688200-77277971 GCA_947359475.1 Heligmosomoides polygyrus bakeri
TCTCCTTTTTATTTTACGTGAGATTAATCTCATTACGTTTGGTATTTCATTGTTTGGCTCTTTTATTTAGTTTTACAGTGTGGATACAGATTGTAACACCGCGCTATAACTCGCCCCTCAAAATGAATAAATAATAATAATTAAGCTTATTCATACTTTTTTAATGTTATTTACCGCCGAAAGTTGTTTTCTTTACTACGGCGCTTCTGCAGTTAACACATGCAGTTAACACATGCATTCTGGTGCCGTATTCATCAACGACTTACAGCAATTTAACAGAGAAAACACAGTTGAAATTCCTATTATCGCGGCTTATCAAGCGACCAGACGACTAACAGCCGCCAAACGTCTGGTTGGGGGCTTCACCCCCAAACCCCGAGAATAGAATACCCCGTCTAGGCCTTCTTACTCGCGTTACAGTGAAAAACTGGTTCTAGAGGAAAGCGGGACAGTAGGGCACAATCTTGAAAACTGCTCCTATGAAGCTTATCCACCCTCTGTCGCACTTACGCCGATTTATTCTCACAAGGGAATGCGGTCAGCTTCCCATGGAACTTCGGATTGAGATCTATATCACGTGAAAGAGCTCGAGACGCTGATCACAGATATGTAGACCAAATTTGCTAAATGGATCTCCTAAGCGAGTTATGGCCGGCGGAAGCCGCCATGTCTTCCATGTGTTAGGCGCGCTCACTCAGCATTGGGCGCAGTATTGCGCGGGAATCAGCGGTTTGGCTATCAGTGCCGTCAGCAGCAGTGGTGGCGCAGCGGTAGAGTGCTCGCTCCAAAGGACTGGGTTCATTGGTTCGGTTCCCGCCGCTGGCGGGTTCTTTGCATTTTGTGATCTATCTCCGACGAGGACCTATAATCTCATTTTTAGCACATTTTTGAGCTAACGGCTAGTGGCGACTTGCATTTACGTCTATTTGAAGACGGAAACGTGTCTCAGGTTGAATGTTTTATTCATGACGTGAAGCAAGTCAGAAATTCAAATCAAAACAAAATAAAAAGTAAAAATAAAATCAAAAATCAACAAAACTTAATAAACATAATAAATAAAAAGTAAAGGCACTAGTTAAAAGATCCGACTCCAAAGACACGACTTCGGTCGAATAAAAAATTTTCGCGGGAAACTTCGTCTAGGCGGGTTATTTGGGGTGCTGAGCACGAATCTGACATCCGTTTTTCACGATTCGGTCGGAGACCACCCATACCTTTAACAAGGGTGGTCCAGGCAGAGTCACCGATTTCGCTGAAACTTCGTCTAGGGGGGTTATTTGGGGTGCTGAGCACGAATCTGACATCCGTTTTTCACGATTCGGTCGGAGACCACCCATACCTTTAACAAGGGTGGTCCAGGCAGAGTCACCGATTTCGCTGAAACTTCGTCTAGGGGGGTTATTTGGGGTGCTGAGCACGAATCTGACATCCGTTTTTTCACGATTCGATCGGAGACCACCCATACCTTTAACAAGGGTGGTCCAGGCAGAGTCACCGATTTCGCTGAAACTTCGTCTAGGGGGGTTATTTGGGGTGCTGAGCACGAATCTGACATCCGTTTTTCACGATTCGATCGGAGACCACCCATACCTTTAACAAGGGTGGTCCAGGCAGAGTCACCGATTTCGCTGAAACTTCGTCTAGGGGGTTATTTGGGGTGCTGAGCATGAATCTGACATCCGTTTTTCACGATTCGGTCGGAGACCACCCATACCTTTAACAAGGGTGGTCCAGGCAGAGTCACCGATTTCGCTGAAACTTCGTCTAGGGGGGTTATTTGGGGTGCTGAGCACGAATCTGACATCCGTTTTTCACGATTCGGTGGGAGATCACCTATACCTTTAACTAGGGTGGTCCAGGCAGAGTCACCGATTTCGCTGGGCACTAATTAAAAGTTCCGACTCCACCGACACGATTTCGGCCGAACGGTTGTGGCAACGGTATGAGTGGTATCCGACCGAATCGTTAAAAACGGATGTCAGATTCGTGATCAGCACCCCAAATAACCCTCCTAGACGAAGTTTCAGCGAAAAAATTTTATTCGACCGAAGTCGTGTCGGTGGAGTCGGAACTTTTAACTAGTGCCTTTACTTTTTGTTTATTATGTTTATTAGGTTTTGTTGATTTTTGATTTTATTTTTACTTTTTATTTTGTTTTGATTTGAATTTCTGACTTGCTTCACGTCATGAATAAAACATTCAACCTGAAATACGTTTCCGTCTTCAAATAGACGTGAATGCAAGTCGCCACTAGCCGTTCGCTCAAAAATGTGCTAAAAATGAGATTATAGGTCCTCGTCGAAGATAGATCACAAAATGCAAAAAACCCGCCAGCGGCGGGAACCGAACCAATGAACCCAATCCTTTGGAGCCAGCACTCTACCACTGCGCCACCGCTGCTGCTGGCGGCGCTGATAGCCAAAACGCTGATTCCCGCGCAATACTGCGCCCAATGCTGATTGAGCGCGCCTAACACATGGAAGACATGGCGACTTCCTCCGGCCATAACTCGCTTAGGAGATCCATTTAGCAAATTTGGTCTACATATCTGTGATCAGCGTCTCGAGCTCTTTCACGTGATATAGATCTCAATCCGAAGTTCCATGGGAAGCTGACGGCATTCCCTGGTCAGAAGTACACATTTTCTACGTGGTGAGGAACAGATTGTGATAATCTTGTGAGAGTTCTATACCGCTAAGTATCCGACGGCAATAATAATCCTCTGATTCCCAAGTCATTCTCCCTACCCCCCTCAGTGTCCCCCTTTTTTTGCCCTCTCTTCTCTTACTGCCTCCCCTCACCTAAGTGGTACCCTTTATTGGTCCCCTTCACTGGTCCCCATTAACGGTCCCTCCTTTACTGCCCCCACCCCCTTCACAGCTCTCCCATTACTGGTCTCACCTTCACTGATCCCTTTTACTGGTCCCCTCCCCTTCACTGGTCCCCTCTTCACTGGTCCTCCTTTAATGGTTCCCCCTTTACCGGTTCCCCCTTCACAGAATTTTCCCACTTTACTAGTTCCCGTTCGCTTACCCACCCAACCCTTATCTTTCTTTATTGGTCCCCCTTCACTGGCTCCTATGAAAGTTATACTCTTACTGGTCCCCCCCCCTCTCCTCCCTTCGCTGGTCCTCTCACTCTTCACTGGACCCCCGCTTATTGGTCTCCTCTTTAGTGGTCTCCCATTAGACGTGCTCGGAATGCGAACACCCCTTGCGCGATCTAGGTGACACCTCTTCTGAACCCAAACACCACTTGCATGACATCGGTGACACCTCCTCTAAACCAAGACACTCCTTTCATGAAATCCGTAGTACCTCTTCTGAGCCCAAACACCCCTTGCGTGACATCGGTGACATGTCTTCTGACCCCAGACACCCATTATGCGACACCGTTGACACCTCTTCTGAACCCAAAGCACCCTAGCGCGACATCGCTGACATGCCTTCTGAATCCGAGCGCCTGTTGCACGACGTCGGTGATACGTCTTCTAAATCCGAGCACCTGTTGAGCAACGTCGCTGGCATGTTTTTTGAACTTCTTCTGACGGTCTCGACACGGCGTCGGTGGTACCTCGTCTGAACACGGACGCCTGCTACTCGACTTCTAGGAAAGGCCAGACGGATGAGCAGACGGACGGACGGACGGATAACCGCTAACTCCTTTATATATAGTAGGATATGGTGAAACATTTCTCCGCGCTATCAGGGATTTCGGCTGTGTTTTTTCTGTCAAATCGCTGTAAGTCATTAATGGATCCGGCCCCTGGTGTGCTATTCGTTAACCTCGTCACCTTCTCTAACGGTTGCTGTTAGTGGATACGGTCATTTTCTCCCTAGATCGCGGGCATTTTCTCCGCATGCAACGCGCGCCATGAGATTCGGGCATTTTCTCCGTAGACCTTCAGGGAGTTGGGCAAAGGTGGTGACAGCACTAGTTATCGATATGGGCGGTAACCGGTCGTAATTTACAAAACGGACATCGGTACTGTGTTCAGCATCTTAAATAACCTCCCTCGGCTAAGTTTGGACGAAGGTAATATCACTCTGATCGAAATAATACTGTCGCGCACCATCGCGCGACATTGTCGTCAACGTGTTAATTAGTTAAAGACAATTAATTGTACCATCGATATGGTAGTACTTCTGCCCCCTATGGAGAAGTACGTTTTTCCCCAAATTTCACATGGAAATTTGGAATGACCTTCAAAATTTTCGACTTTGACAACGAAGCTACTAGTTGAAACATCGCCAAAAGTGCAATGCCATAACCATGTCAACATGCACGTAATATAAAGGGAAGAGATGATGTCGAGCCACTGCCGTATCTGGGGGGGGGGGGGGGACGAGCGTTCTAACCCCTCGTCCCCCTGGCCCGCCCACGCCCCCCCCCCCAATCCCCTGGGCCAGGCTCAAGCGTGGGGTGCGAGAATCGCAGGGGGGGTCGTACTTTGGCTCAAGGTGAGGGGGGGGGGGGGTCGTACTTCGACATAGATCCGAAGAAAAAAATTCCTCGGAGGGAAGATTCTTTCGCAAGCATTGTAAGCAGAGGTATGTAAATATCAAAAAACTAATTATTAATATTTAATTATTAAGGTTTGAAGCAAATAAATCGATTAAATGAAGATTTTTAGGCATGGCAGCGATATTGCGACACCCTGGGCATCGCATCTTCTACGGAAAGAAGACGCCATTTGGATTTAAAACTATATTTAATAAAAATTTAAATAGTTGTTGTATTAGTTGTTGTATATGGATCTTACCGAAATTTAACCTTCAATTTGTAGCAGGAAAAACATTAGGCCTCTCCTAAACAACCTTTCCTCCGATCAGGTGGAGTGATTTTCCTATCCTTCACCAAAAATCAAATGTTTCCTGAACAAGGCGACCACTGGAGCTGAAATTGGAGTGAACAATAGCATAGTTTTTATTTAGTACTTGTTCAAAAAATGAAGTCTTTCCTAAGCAATCTTCCTTGTGATAAGGTGAGGTCATGCTCATTTGTTCAAAAATGAGATATTTTCTACCTGAAGGAATCGATGTCTAGAGCTGAGATGTAGCTTTACAGCTTTAATTTGGATTTGAGTGCACGTTCATCACTTGAATATTTTTACTTCCTTAATTGTTTTGCTTTCAGGAGAAGTTGTTTAAACGCGGAAAAGAGATGGTCAACTGAGTGATCTCAACTGGGAAAGCAAAAGAATTTATTTGCGACGTTTCGAATAACAGACAGAGTAAATGTTATCATATATGCGCTGTCGGATCTTCTTCAATACCATGAAGTACTCCGCTGGAAAAGATGGATGCCTTCGAAGCTTCAAGATCTTCTCGAGAGCGTCGAATTTCGTCGCTATCTTCTCTGTTGTTTAGACCATTGACAATCATATATTCCTTGACATCAAGTTCGACGAGAGCACGTGAATTACCTGTGTGCGTCAGTTATCAGAAGCAAAAATCACATTTAAGAAATAACATTTGGATGGGAAATAGATAAAATAGATTTCTCAGAGCCTACCTTTTGCGAGCGAGTCTTTGATTTGTTTCATTAGGCTGCTGTCACGTTCGAATGTTGACGGTTTTCCCTTCGGTAATCCGAGAATTGGACGAGGATGTAACCACTGACGTGCTAATTTCATAGGCTTAACTGTTAGAACGCTTGGGCCATCGCGTTCTACTCTGAAAACACTTCGAATTAAAAACGGGAAGTATGCAGTGTGAAAGCTGTGGTATGGTGAACACAAAAACTTACGTCATAAGGTAGTCTAAAGTTTCGGTGCCAATGTTGCTTCTCTCTCCTCTGCTAAGGCGATTGGCTGTTGAAAAACTTCGCTCAGGATCAGCATTGCTGGCAGGTATGACGAGTAAGCATTTAATAGCCTAAGAATGTGATAATTACTGAGGTGTTTACTTTTTGGAAAGCGTTCATACCTCAACGACGGAATCCCGAAGCTCAAGCTCTTCAGCATTATTGAGAAGTGTTTGGTAGATTCTCAAGCTGTTGTCATCCTCGCGAAGGTCTATCGGCCATGACGACAAACGCTCGACATTGCGGGCGACGTTATCGTAAAAGTGTAGAAAGTCTTCCTCTGCTGATGGCAAATTGCAGTACTTTTCGATAGATTTGATGGAGCGAAGAATCAACTCCTTCCGATTAGATAAGTGTACGAAGTTGTCTTTGTCGACGTACGCAGGATATCCTCTGGTTTCGGGACTCGTGTCTTTTGGCATACATGTGAGGAAATGATTGAAATCACCTTGGCACTCAATTATGTCCAAAATGATGTGACGATCCAAAGCTTACGAGAAGTCTGCTGCTGGCTCAGACTCTCGCTTACCGGGAGTCATATATAGGTTCAGAGCATTTTTTTACTTCATCGTAGAATGCGTCTATGTGGTCTTCTGCGGTTTGAGCCTTCATTCCATTGGCGTAGAGTTTTCCGAGAGTTAGGCTTGCAAGCTGTCTGACGTCAAAATCGGGTGCGTCTTCCATGTGATAGGCGAGGTCGATATCTAGACCAGGTTCAGCTCCTCGTTGACGATGATCAAAGCTTCGGAAAAGTTTGACACTTCTTGCTCCTTCGGTGGCCTCGCGTGTCCGAGTTTCCATCTTTTCCACATGTTTCTGTTCATAGTCGTCGAATTTCACTGGGTTATAGGCCAAAAGGAAGGCCACGGATTCTGCATCAGTACTGCCAGTGACATATGTGCAGTATCGTCGGAGATGATCCTCTTCGACATTCCGGAAGTTTCCGGTACGGGGGTCATGTTCTAGCATTTTTCTTTCTTGGACAAGGCTTTTGTGAACGTTCTGCTTAATCTGTTCGTTTTCTAGTAGAAAACTCAGATGCCTCCATCGAGTGAGGTGATCAACAAGAAGGCTTTCTTCATTTTGCAGAGCTTTGGACAGTGTAGTCAGATGAGAAAGCACAGCATTTACGTGGTGGAGAATGATAAAAGTGCAACCGTCTTTGAGAACCCATTCTGCAATTTCAGCTCTCTCGCGCATGTTTTGAGCCATGCTGTTGTCAGCGGCCATTCTATTCAAAGCTTCTATCAAAACAGGATACATGCGGAGCACTTTCAAAAGTGAATTTTGAAGGCTCGCCGACCACCTCACTTTATGTAGTTTGTCCATATGTAGGGTGTCGAAGCCCATGTTGTATGCAGCTTTGTTGTAGAATGCTCGTCCTTTCGTTCTTAAGTTTGAGCCGAATAGATGGTGCATTTCCATTATGGCGGCCTGTGCCAGTTTTATATCGTAGCCGGAGAGAGATGCAACTGCAAGGTTTAGTTTGTGGGCGGAGCAGATTGACAAAAGCAGGTCGGTTCTTGGGCTGTTCTCGGAAATCGAAATTAGTTGTTTTAGTTGAGCGTGGACGCCGTTGAGGCTCCCTGTCATAACTGACGCACCGTCGCTTGATAGAGCTACAAGTTTTCTCATTGCAAAGTCGTAAGGCTCTGTCCACAAACCGTAAGGTCCAGCCCACGAATTATATTTTTTTAGGGCACCAACGAAAGCCTTCACTATGTCGTCCGCAGTCTCGCTTTCAAGCTCAACGAGAGAAAAGTGGAAGGTGATAGGGCGATTCGCTGGCGAAACTGTTCGGAGCAGGAACACAATCCACTTTACTCCGTCGTTCGAGGTTCCATCGGCCAGCAGTGAAAATGGTAGATCATTGGATATGATATAGCTTAGCATGTCGTATTTCATATGTACTGCAAATTGCTTCACCATTCTTTGCGCTGTGGTTGCTTCATAGTGTGCAGTAGCAGATACAGCTCCACATTTCATTGCCATGAGTATTAGAGGAAATTGCTTCGCAAACGGCAGGCCCTCTTTTGCTATCGTATAAGCTGTAAGAGTTGAGGTCACAGTGGCTGCCATTACTTCTGGTGACAGACTTTTGTCGAAATTTCTTACGGCTATTACAAATTCGTCAAAATTGCGTTGATGTTCAGCGGACACTTTTTGATGACGCTGTAATCTCTCAATGAGGCGAGTTATTCCTGTTGCTTTTCTCGAAGTCGATTGTCCTCTATACTGCTTGAGGCACAAAACCTGATTTGCTCCTAGAAGGTTAATATCCGTCCAATGTGTCGTTCTTCCGGGTCCCTTTCTCTTCCTTTCTCTTCGTACCGCCTCTACGTCCAGCGCTTCGCATGCTCCATGGTCTGGATCGGGGTTGTAGGTACTTAAAGAATCTCTGTTGCACAGTTTGCATCGAATGAAGTCAGCGTTTTGACGCGAAGGATCTCTGTAATAGCTGAGCCAAGCCATATTCATAAGTAATCCTTTTTGCTTATAACTTAGCTTGTGACCGTCAATATCCAGTTGCGAAAGGCCTTTCATCAGGAGTTTGCGCTCGTCGTCGTCTCTATGCAGTCCAAACTCTTTTTTCTTTTCTTCGGTGCCGAGTTCCAGTCCCTCTTCGTAAAGAGTGTTCCGTTCTCTCAATCCCGAGGATATCTCTTGTACGCATTCGGATATATCATTGATTTTGGAATCGAAAATGCGCATCCAATTCAGTACGGAGTCCACATGGCCCGAAAACTGTGACACGTGTTGTTGTTGTGAAGAGGTAGGCGGTTCTTCCGAAGAAGAACGATCGACGGGATAACTTTCGGCTTCATCGGTATCAAGTCGTTGCGCTCCTTCGTCTGAAATGCATGGTGTGGAGGAGATGTGAGAATGCAGTGATATTTTTGGTAGTAGCCTTTTGAAATTTTCCCCTTCGCAGTGGTTGTCGCTCCCAGGAGATCTCATAGTAAGAGCCCAACGGCACCCACACAGAGACACAGAAATGATGTCGTTGATTGCGTCCGGGGGAAGGTGATGAAGAACGATTGTTGTAGGGCATCCAAAAATCGGTATGAGTCGGCAACATTTTGGTATGATCGCTGGTTGGAGAAAGTGCAACAATGTGCTTCAGCCTGGTAGAGAGCCACCTTTGCTGATCACTCGAAACATCAAGATGATTCCTTCGGTATACGACATTTCTACTATCAGTAGTTTTTAAGAGACTGAAGTAGGTTTTGAAGAGATTGGCGTCGTTCGCATTAGGGAGGTGCACGAGTGCGAAGACTGTCTGCGGCATTTCAGTGTTTCGCTGAGGTGATGACAGCGAAGTGAAGAATGTGTCAATCTTGCTCGCTTGGTGTGGATCTATCAGTCGAACTAGGCATTGTGGCCAGTTCACGAAACGAGAGCACTGTGCATGCTTGTCAGCGGTGCTGTAAAAGTTCCAGTCAATCGATGTCGTTTCTACTGCAGAGCTTCCAATGACAAAGTATTTTGCGAGTTCTCCGTCTTCACGAGGCCATTTGTGATTTCCGAAGTCGACGAATGTGATAGTGTTGAAGTGATGAGGCTTCTTCACCTAAAAGCCCAATACGTTGAGGACGGTTTAGTAACTCACATGCGTCGTTTGTTCAATGAAGCACTTAATGCCGCACTATAGAGACGACTTAAGAAATGAAGAGCGAAGAAAAAATATTAGGCTACCAGTCGTCAGAATGGCCTCTCGGCCGCACTGTCGGCTTTTTAACGGCTTCGCAGTACTAATGACTTCTCATCACCAAATGCAGCTGCTGTCTATGTCATGGTTTTCGCAGGAAGAACACCTTATCTAAGTCGATGGGGCAAGTTAGAAAGAAATAGAAAAACTGAACGACATCCAAAGAAAATCGAAAATTTGATCAATATCGATTGATGTCCATCGAATTTTCAAAAACGAACTTCAGATTCGTGTTCATCGACCTCGATCATCCCCAAGGCAAAAGTTTCGGGACGCTGTCTATCCCTGTCAATCGTTTAGTATCGCCAATACACCGCCCCCCCCCCCCTCCAGTTGTGACGGGCGGACGGAAACACACACACCCACACACCCACAGTTTTTTATATATAGTATTATCACGACATCTTATGGAGCAACCTAATAAACAGTAAGAAAGTTCTTCCATTTTTTCCAAAAAAAAACTCACTCGACGCGACTTCGTGTTCAAAACAAGGAGACCGTATTCGTTCAGCTTCACATTCGACTTGCTATTGCAAGCGTCATTCAGTGCGAGTTCAAAGTACTGCGTTGCAGCTGAGGTGGTGAAATGCAGCGACGAAATTTCGTTGATGATGGGATGGCATTCGCTAGCCTGCGAAATGCCAGAAGACGAGAGGAGTATTGATACAAGAGCAAAAAGACACATGGTCACGTATCACACCACACGAGCGCTTATGTAGATGAGGCCTGCATGTACTTAGAACCTGTAAAAAACATTCGATAAGTATTAGTGCGAGTTCAAAGTACTGCGTTGCAGCTGAGGTGGTGAAACGCAGCGGCGAAATTTCGTTGATGATGGGATGGCATTCGCTAGCCTGCGAAATGCCAGAAGACGAGAGGAGTATTGATACAAGAGCAAAAAGACACATGGTCACGTATCACACCACACGAGCGCTTATGTAGATGAGGCCTGCATGTACTTAGAACCTGTAAAAAACATTCGATAAGTATTACTGCGAGTTCAAAGTACTGCGTTGCAGCTGAGGTGGTGAAACGCAGCGACGAAATTTCGTTGATGATGGGATGGCATTCGCTAGCCTGCGAAAAGCCAGAAGACGAGAGGAGTATTGATGCAAGAGCAAAATGACACATGGTCACATATCACGCCACAATACCGCTTACATAGATAAGGCCAGCACGTACTTAGAACTTCGTGTGATTAAGAACGATGGAGTTCTGGTCGATCGCTAGATTTGACTGAAAGGTATTACACTTGTTCTTTGTTTAACCGATCGTAGCTCGTTCAGTTTTGAGAATTATGCAAATGCGGGTGGCACTCAAAATACTATAAGAAATTCTCTCTCTTATGAGCCTAAAATCACCTTTCAAAAAAGGCATCTTCATACGCGGCTGGGGGATGCGATTTTTGCTCGAAAAAAATTGGAGTGATTTCACAAAAACGACCATAACTCGCTCACCTTTAAGAGGTGTGCGAAAGCGGGCGGCATTCAGAAAACTAAAAGAAATGCTCTATCTTATAAGTGCAAAATCGAATTTTGAAAAAATGATCTTCATGCGCGGCCAGGGGATGCAATTTTTCGTTGATTTTTGCGAAAATACTTGCCAAAAATCGCACCCCCCGGCCGCGCATGAAGATGTCTTTTTTTGAAAAAAGGTTTTGCAGTCATGGGAAAGAGAAATTCTTCTAGTTTTCTGAATGCCGCCCGCGTTTGCACATCTCTCAAAAATAAGTGAGTTGTGATCGTTTAAGTGCCGGCTACTTCGTAAGACATCTCCCTCCTGCGAGGCCGCAGATTGCGGATACCCGCACTTAAACGACCATAACTCGCTCACCTTTAAGAGATGTGCGAAAGCGGGCGGCATTCGGAAAACTAGAAAAAATGCTCTATCTTATAGATGCAAAATCGAATTTTGAAAAAATGATCTTCATGCGCGGCCAGGGGATGCAATTTTTCGTTGATTTTTGCGAAAATACTTGCCAAAAATCGCACCCCCCCCCGGCCGCGCATGAAGATGCCTTTTTTCAAAATTCGATTTTGCACTTATAAGATAGAGCATTTCTTCTAGTTTTTCGAATACCGCCCGCCTTCGCACATCTCTCAAAGGTGATCGAGTTATGGTCGTTTTTGTGAAATCACTCCAATTTTTTTCGAGCAAAAATCGCATCCCCCGGCCGCGTATGAAGATGCCTTTTTTGAAAGGTGATTTTAGGCTCATAAGAAAGAGAATTTCATATAGTATTTTGAGTGCCACCCGCATTTGCATAGTTCTCAAAACTCAACGAGCTACGATCGGTTGAACAAAGTACATGTGTAGCACCTTGCAATCACATCGACGAGCAATCGACCAGTGATCCATCCTTCTTGATCACATCGAAAATAGCTCCAGATAAGCTGAATTTTTTATTATGTATCAGTCAAAGATTGAGCTTTTGTGAAGCTACATTTCAGCTCTAGAGATCGTTCCGTTTAGGTAGAAAAATCTTTATTTCTGAAAAAAAATTGAGCATGACCTCACCTGATCGCAAGGAAGACCGCATAAGTAAGGCTTGATTTTTTGAACAAGCGCTAAATAATATCTGTGCTGTTGTGAACTCTAGTTTCAGTACCAGTAGTAGCCTTGTTCAGGAAACATTTTGCTTTTGAAAAATTCCAAGAAAAATTCGAGGAAAATCACTCCACCTGATCGGTTGAAAGGTTGCTTTGGAGAAGCCTGATTTTTTTCCTGCTACAAATTGAAGGTTAACTTTTGGAAAGATCTATACACAACAACTAATACAACAACTATTTAAATTTTTATTAAATATAGTGTCAAATCCAAATGGCGTCTTCTTTCCGTAGAAGATGCGATGCTCAGGGTGTCGCAATATCGCTGCCATACCTAAAAAATTTTCAGTTAATCGATTTATTTGCTTTAGAACCTTATAAATTGAATATTAATAATTATTTTCCTTTCTATCACATTTTCTAAAACTGTTTGCAACATAAAAGGCAACTTAACATTAAAAACCATCGATTCTTTCGAAGAGGGGGGGAGGGGTCGTACCAAGACCCTCCTGGTGGGGGGGGGGGTCGTAAATTTTTGGCAGAAATCGCACCCCACGCTTGAGCCTGCCCTGGGCTTGCTCGAGAATCCAGTGGCTGCCTTACGAGATAGTGGAGACGCAGACATTTGCCACGCCCCTGTTTAAAGCACGGGGGGCAGAACGCCACTCCGCCTCGCATGTGAGATAATTAAAATGACCGACACCGTGAAATAGTTTAAAGGACCGCCATCGCCCCAACGACAAATTACGGTAGCGGCTCCTTTGGAAAGTAGGCTCCGTAGGAAAGCCCCGGATTTGGTACGACCCACCTTGTAACCACTGTTTTGTTTCTTATCTCTATTCATTTTTCCATTTTTACGTGATTTCTGTACCCTTTAATAGGTTCCTTTTTCCAGGTGCGACTCCACGCTTACGACACACACAGACTTGGAAATTCGCTGGCAGTTTCGCTAGCAGATGATATTATTGATCGATTGAATAATTAAATGACTTGTTTGATTAAAGCACAGAATCAAGTAATGCCTTGAACTGCTATCGTTCTACATTTAAAAATACAGTTAAGGACTTTGCGGACAGTGTACGAATTGATCACGACGTTTACAGGTTTTCCGATGGTCTCATGAACACGACACATTTTTCTACCTGAAGGTGGGACATCTGCGTCTGAAATTGTACCCTGAAATTGCAATACTCAAAATTTCGAGTGTTAATTACAAACGGCCACTTAAGTGCTTTACCTAGATTTTTTGTTTTGTTTGAAGCGCTCTCCGAATCGATGACGGAGTCGCAACCGAAGGATGCATGATGGACTTCCCTTGGAAACAATTTTCTCGCGTCTCAAGGAAACATCATAAAAATGAAGCTGAACCCAACAAAAATTTAAGCCCTATGTATTTTCTGCAAAAAAAACAAGCTTCTCCGCCGCAGTGTCGATATGATTAGAGGGGTCGTATCCAAATCTCTCGTCTTTTATGAAAACAAAATTATTTTAAACCCGAATCAGGCCACCTATATGGTTAAAATTCTGCCACAAAAACTTCCAAGTCTTGGCCGATGCACAGTGGAAAATCATGCTATTCTCGATCGAACAGGTTGGACCTTACACCAACGTCATGGGAACGAAAAAATTGGGCGTTCACAGAAATGATCATAGCTCGGCAGTTTTAGAAGTTTTTTTAGGTAGGTAGAAAATTCCTGTAGCTTTTGAAAAAGTAGATGAAATGTACTTTCTCATCATTTAAAAAGCAATTTCCAAAAAGGGGCCTTCATGAGGCATTAATCTCCACATTTTTGTACTGATTGAGGGTTGAGGATTCTCCCTATATGATTCACACCTCCCGTTCAATCATCCGCTTCAGACCCTTCCCATGTCAGTCCCACTCATCTCCATCTGAGAACGAGGTAACCATAAAAACTATCTGAACTGAACGTAAAAGGTCGCCCGTCGTTCTCGGACGCGTTTTACCATGGGTCAAGATCTAACTTGAACGCGTCGCCAAGCACGGACCATACTGACCATACTTCTGCCCACACACAACATAGCTTTATCCCAAGATTCTATGCATGCTTCAGGCGGAAACAACACAAATCACGATTATCATGGAGTTCGGACGAGATGGTGGTCCTCCTGTAGTCGGATCGGGCGTCGTCTTGCTGAAAACAAAAACCATGACGGACGAAGAGAATAATTCTATGTTTCTAGATAAAAGAGTTAGACAGCTAGAAAACCTTTTGTTTTTATTTATTCACAAGGGCTGCGTCACGCCTATCAGCGTGCCTTGCAGCTCCCGGTTTGGCAGAGGACTCTCTCCAAATTCAGATTTTTAGATGATGTTTGCTTTTATTAATAAGTTGTTCTTTCCAGGTGTGACTACGACGATGCGGAGATATAGAAGCATTTTCCTGGAGTTAAAAAATAGGATAGAATATCAAAAAAAATTAATGCCGATTACTGTGCAGTGAAAAATAAAGATTTCCTGTCTGCAGATTTAGAGTCAATGAGAGATTTTCATTTTTTCAGATTTTCCCAGGACGTCATGGACACGGTAGTTTTCTGCCTGATGAGCGACATCTACTTCCAGAAAAGATATCGACACACTAATCACATGGAACACCTTACTTTTAGAACCTGCCTTTTAAAGCATAGAAAACACATCTACTAAAGCTTTATGAATTTTCCAGGAGCCTTAAAAAATCTCCGTGTCACGGCGGCTACTGCGTTCTCTGACATGATCAATCGCAATTGAAATATGGATGGACTCCTCGCTGGAATTTTTTTTCTGCCTTCTCAAGGACAGGACGACAGAGAGTGGAATTGTATCATATAAAATTTTAAGTCGTGCTTAACATACAACAAAAACTATGCTTCTCCACTGCGATGAAGATATGACGAGGATGGATCGCATACAAAATTCTCATTTTTCATGAAAATATTATTTTTAGCCGAAGCAGATCACCCATACTGATAAAATCTAGCCACAAGAACCTAAAAGTTTTGAATAGTTCACTGTGAAAAAATTGTGATTTTCTGGATAGAACAGGTTGAATCGACCTCTGGTCGACTTTGCACCAACGTCATCGGAGCATAAAATTGAACGTTCACAAAAAGGTTCATAACTCGGTAAGTTTTTCGAATTTTGATTTTTTTTAGCATTTCATAAAGTAGATAAAACGCCCTTTCTCATCCTGTAAAAATCGTTTTCCAAAAAGGAGTCGTCACGCGTGGCGGTTGGTTCAATTTTTGAGCGAAAAAATTAAAGTAGCTTCACAAAAATATTCATAACTCGACTAATTTTTCGAAATTTAAAAATCCCGTTAGCTTTTCAAAAACTAGAAAAAGAGCCCTTTCTTGCTATGTAAGAATTAATGTCCAAAAATTCGGTCTTCATGCGCGGCAGGGGAGGTTCGATTTCGGTTCCATGTCGCGAAAATACGTACCGAAAATCGAACCCCCCCCCGCCCCGCATGAAGACAGCTTTCTTGGAAAACGGTTCTTATATGGTTAGAAAACATATTTGCTCTGTTTTTTGATGAGCAAGCGGGATTTTTGATTTTTGAAAAAATAGCCGAGTTATGATCAATTTTTGCAAGTCGTGAACTGAATCCTTCACCGGCGTCATCAGAGTGATTTGACAAGAATGTTCATAATTCGGCTATTTTTTGAAATTCAAAAATCCCGCTTTCTCATCAAAAAATAGGGGAAATATGCTTTCTAACCATATAGAAACCGTTTTCCAAGAAAGTCTTCATACTGGGCGGGGGGTTCGATTTCTGGTCGATTTTCGGCAAAAATCGACCAGAAATCGAACCCCCCCCCCGCCCCGCATGGAGATCCCTTTTTTGCTAAAAGTGTTTGTAACCATAAAGAAGCGCTGTTTATCTACTTTTCAAAAAGCTAGCGAGATTTTTGAATTTCGAAAAATTGGTCGAGTTATGAATACTTTTGTGAGATCACTCCCATGATGACGGCGAAGAGTCGATCCGCGATTCAGTTCACGACTTGCAAAAATTGATCATAACTCGGCTATTTTTTCAAAAATCAAAAATCCCACTTGCTCATCAAAAAATAGAGCAAATATGCTTTCTAACCATATAAGAACCGTTTTCCAAGAAAGCTGTCTTCATGCGGGGCGGGGGGTCGATTTTCGGTACGTATTTTTGCGAAATGGACCCGAAATCGAACCCCCTGCCGCGCATGAAGATACCTTTTTTTGAAGATCGATTTTTACATGGTAGGAAAGAGCATTTTATCTAGTTTCAGAAAAGGTAGAAGAATTTTGAAACTTCTAAAACTTACCGAGTTATGAGCATTTTTGTGAGATCACTCCGATGACGACGGCGAAGAGTCGATCCGCGATTCAGTTCACGACTTGCAAAAATTGAGCATGTCTCGACTACTTTTTCAAAAATCAAAAATCGCGTTTGCTCATCAAAAAATAGAGCAAATATGCTCTCTAACCATATCAGAACCGTTTTCCAAGAAAGGGGTCTTCATGCGGGGCGAGGGGTTCGATTTTCGGTACGTATTTTCGCGACATGGAACCGAAATTGAACCTCCCCTGCCGCGCATGAAGACCGAATTTTTGGATTGGACATTAATTTTCATATAGCAAGAAAGGGCTCTTCCTCTAGTTTTTGAAAAGCTAGCGGGATTTTGAAACTTCGAAGAATTGGTCAAGTTATGAATATTTTTGTGAAGCCACTTCAATTTTTTTCGCTCAAAAATCGAACCAGCAGCCACGGTGACGACTCCTTTTTTGGAAAAGATTTTTAGACTGTGAGAAAGAGCGTTTTATCTTCTTCTTGACAGGCTAGAAGAATTTTCAAAATACGAAAAACTTACCGAGTTATGAACATTTTTGTGAACGTTTAGTTTCATGCTCCGATGACGTTGGTGCAAAGTCGACCGGAGGTCGATTCATCCTGTTCGATCCAGAAAATCACTGTGCATTGATCATGACTTGGAAGTTTTTGTGGCAAAATTTTATTCGTATGGGTGATCTGCCTCGGCTAAAAAATATTTTTTCATGAAAAACGAGAATTTTGCTTGCGATCCATCCTAATCATAGCGTCATCGCAGTTCCGTCATCGCTGCGGAGAATCTTGTTTTTTTTGCTGTATCATGTACAGAGCTTGGGTTTTTTAGTTCCATTTTCGTTTTTATGACGTTTTCTTAGGATGGGAGAACTTTCCATTTCCATAGAGAAGTCCATCGTCTATCCTTCCTTTTTCCGCTCCATAATCGATTTGAGGAACGCTTCAAAAAAATTCATAAGGAAAGCACTTAAGTCGTAGTCAGAAAGTAATACTCAGATTTTTATATAACGCAATTTCAGAGCACAATTTCAGATGCAAACGTCGCTACTTCAGGTAGAAGAATGTTCCGTGTCCATGGTGTCCTGAAAAAAAAACTCCATAAATTGAACAGTGATGATTGGGAACTGCTACCAGAAAATCTTTATTTTGAAGTGTCGAAAATAGCGTTCAAAATTTTAAAGAATTTTATTGTGTTTTGAAAACATTATTGTTCAGGGAACTCGTTTCATTGTCCTCTTCAGTGCCGAAGCCGCACCTGAAAAGAAGAATCTATTAAAGAGTTCAAACTGCACAAGAAACCTTGAAAAAATCAAGAAATACAAGAAATAGAACAGTGGAAGAGAGAGGGAGGGGGTCGTACAAATTCCGCTTCTGAGGGGGGGGGGTCGTAAATTTCCAGCAAAAATCGAACCCCACGCTTGACCCTGCCCCCCCCCCACCACCATCACCAATACTACTCTCAACATTGGCATCATCTCCAGGCGGTTCAGTGATGCCATTGCTTGTGCTAATCAGTGCTTTCTATACTTATGCTTGAATGACCTATTCGAATAGGTATTCGAATGATTTTCATTCGAATTTGAATATTCGAAAAATCGCGTTTTTCAAATATATTCGAATTCGAGTATTCAAAAAATCGCGTTTTTCGAGTGTACTCGTATTCGAGTATTCAAAAAGAACACGTTTACGAATATATTCGGTTTCGAGTGCTCGAAAATTTTCGGTATTCGAAACCGTTCGAATATTCGAAATTTCCCAGGAAACAAAAATTATTCGATTATTCGAAAAGTGTCATTCGAATACCCAAAGAGAATTTGTGTAGCGGCGCATTCTGAAAAGGCTTGTTAGGTTTTTCGGGTAATTTGGATCTCCAAAAAGGGTCTTTCTGTGAATCAAATCTCTGTTACGACAGCGCCTCATCGATTCTGGTCATTACTGCGCCTGTGCAAAGTGGCCGAGGAAGAGTAGGAATTTCTAACTGCAAAAAAAATGGAAATTATAATTTTAACGGTGTTTTAAACGGACGCTACTGGTCCTTCACGCTTCAGTTAGGAGCTATATTATTAGGTTGTACGGAAAGTTCTCAGCGTTTTGAGTGCTTCACTTTGAACTACCATAACTTTCTCAAATCTTACCGGATTTAGTCGAAATAAGCACATTTCGAATCAACGCACCTTCGCCAATGAGCAACCTGTCGACTTATTCCATCAGCGAAAAAATTTGGTTGTCGAGATTCGACAAAATCCACAATTGCTGTTTTAGCCTAGTCCTGATAGGTGAAGGTTTTACCAGCGGGAAAGTTCTGAAAGTGTTTGAGGTGTTAGGCGGTTGGTGAAAGGTATGGAGAATATGGCGAGTGAGGCAGAGCTTCAACCCTTAATTCGTTCAATTTTCGAATAGTGATTTGTGAAACTTGTGGGCGGGCGTTATCGTGCAAAAGAATCGGGCCTCTTCTGTTGACCAATGCTAGTTGAAGTTGACGCAATTTTCGGTACATTTCGCTGATTTCCTTACGGTGGGACTCTACTGTAGTCGTTTGGCCTGGTGCCAAAAAAGTTGTAATGGATGACACAAGCCGCCGACCACCACACGGTGGTCATTATCTTTTTTGGTGATGTTTATCCTTGGAAAATGCCTGGGGGTTTCGTCGGCGTCCAACCACTGTCCGAAACGTTTCCTGTTATCATACAGAAGCCATTTTTTATCGCAGGTGATGATTCGATCCAAAAATGGGTCAACTTTGTTTGCGTAAAAGTAGAGAAAAACAATTCTCGAAACGTAACAATTTTTCACTTTTCGAGCTTTTTTCACCTTTCCAAGTCGTTTTAAAGCATCGGCAATAGGAGTTTTACTGACGTCTAGCTCTTCCGCGATCTCACGAACTGTTTGGGATGGTTCAGCTCCCACCAATTCCTTCATCACGTCGTCCAGGATTGCCTTGGGTCGACCGCTACGGGAGTCACCTTTGAGGCTATCTCAGGTTCGAAATTTACTGAACAGCTGGCGCACGGTGGTTTCTCCAACACCATTAGGCCCCCACAGTTGATTGGCTTGTCGAGCTGTATCGGCTGTGGATTGTCCTTATTTGAAGTAGGATTAACACACCGTTCGGAATCGCTCCTTCGACATGCTTCAATAAGGCCTTGTTTAGTGTGCGCGCGACGCGCGATGCGATGCCATGTGTAGTGGCCGAATTGATCAATCGCGTCGCTCGATCAATTTGGCCACTATGCGTGCATCGCGTCGCGCGTCGCGAGCACACTAAACAAGGCCTTATACTTAATCTTATCTTTATTTTACTATTTTCAAAACCATCAACTTTTAATTTGATCAAGGCACGTCTTGTTTGCCGCTTCCAGCGTCTAACACGCTGGAATATGATTTTCTTCTTTCTGAGACTCACCGGTCTCCTCTCACCGCAACGGACGCCGGCCGTAGAGACGCAGACGACGAGCGTGTCCTCCCACCCCGGCGCTGAGTCAGCTCGTTCGGTCGGCAGAGCTGTCGGAGCGCAGTGTCTCTTTCTCTGCGCTCTCGCCATCCCGAAGTTTTGGTTGACCTTTGGCCGTAGACGCGATAATTTCCAGATGTCCGCAAAATCGCGTGTACTTCTGCACGAGTTCTACGGTGCCACCGTATTACCGCTGCGGTCGATTAATCAAAGTCGAGCGTTGAGTGAGGTTATGGCGCCTCAGTTGTTACGACTAGATTGGCAGTCCTTGTGACCGTTATGAGTCCACTGAACGAACATGACTGGGAAGCCGCAGGATTTATCCCATGTGCGCGGAAGGCCTCTGCTGAATTAGCCGTCGTAGCCGGAATTGACTGCGAGTTAGCCTTCATAATCACTTCTGATGCGGGGAAGCCGTTGAGGTGACTTCGAACGAGTAGCATGTGCCCTTTGTAAGTATAAAATGGTAGAGGCTCGGCAACAGTCAATCCCTTCGTAGGATGAACCACGCATTCTGTTTCCAGCGAATATCGTGGGGGCGATTTGAACTCACGACTAAACAGACAAGGGTTGCGACTAGTTGTCCGCTAGAAATGCGCTACGGCGCTAAGCGACACGGGGTTGTACGACGCTCTGCGCTGCACGAAATAGAAAATTTTACACAACACTGGCGTGTTCTACCCAAGAGGTGACCTAAACTAGGCCAATTCAGATGTAATGCCTATGTCAAAGACTAAGCCAGTTGATACTGGTTGAGTAGGCATCTCGAGCCTTATTAAAATAACTTTAGCTGTGTCACTGCCTGCTCCCCTCGTCTACTGTTCATGGCTGTAAAAGCCATATATAATATAATGGATTGTTGCATATGAAATGGCCGTTTTTCCTACCTCGATTTCTGGACGATTTTTCGTGGCTACGGATGTACCCGCTTAAGGCGTTGTATATAGGTTCTGTAAGCGCAGAATCTCCGTTTTCTTACTTTTTATCGAATTTATGACATGATTTCCTCTTCCCTAAATTTTGACGTCGCTTTTACTGTATGAATCAACGTGATATTCGGCTGCTCTACTTATATGAATGGAAAAGCTGGGAACAACGCCGTGGCCGCAGCTCGTAACATCAACGCTGCATTTGGGGAGATTTCGCTAGGGAACGCACAATTCGCCAGTGGTTCGAAAAGTTTCGACCTGGAGATGAAAGTCTCGAGAATGAAGACCGGGGTAGGCCGCCATCACTCCTTAACGACGACCAACTTATGCCATGGTGGAAGCGGGTTCGCGTGAAACTGTGAGAGAGACAGCACAGCTTTTTGGCGCTGACGGCAGCACTATAAGTCGCCACTCGGAAAAGTAAAGAAATTGGACAAATGAATCCCGTACGAACTGACCGCTCGGCAGATGCGGAAACTCCACGACACCTATGCTTCGTTAAGGCTGCGCAATCAAAGGGTGCTGGGGACGGAGCCACCCCAGATATCGAGACCCTTGATTATACCTTTGTCCTTTTCGAATTTCGAATAGTCGAATTTCGAATAAATTCGAATTTCGAATACTCGAATATTCGACTAATCGAAGAAAGTACAATATTCGATTTATTCGTTTATTCGAATATTCGAGAAAGTCCAATATTCGATTTATTCGTTTATTCGAATATTCAAGAAAGTCCAATATTCGAATGTTCGTTTATTCGAATATTCGAAGGCTTCGAATTTCGAATATTCGAATATTGGAATATTCTTTATCAATCTCTTAACAATTTAATGGCACTCCTCTTCGAAATCCAGGGAATTGTGACCTCTTGATAGGAACGATGTTTTGTTTCGCGCGTCATTCAAATTGGCCGAATTGTGTGTATGCAATCTGACAGGGAAGGGTCTGGCGAGCATGTCTGAAAGCGGAGAGCGAGTCGTATACGGAGAATTCCCACCCCTCAACTAGTATAAAAATGTTTTTATTTTTTGCCAAGTCGTTAAACACAAGGAGTAGGGAGTCTGTTACAATAGAATTCGTGGGTCTTGTACGCCCGCGATGTACCTGCCGGCAAGTGGCTCGGAGCGCAGTGGATAGAGACGTTGTTTCATGGGTGGGAAGTCGGGGGTTCGATTCTCCCGCTCTGCTGCACTTTTGCATTTCATATGTTTGGTTGAGAGTTGAACGAATCTGACATCTATACCATTTTCAGATGTTTTTTGCCTAATTTTCCAGTTGTACGCCGTGGAGAGTAAATTTCTTGCAACTTGTTTATTACTGACCGGTTTTTTTTAACCACAAGGCAATGATAAAGCTACTGAACGGTGTATAAACGCTCAATACCACTGATGCACGGGCCCAAAGTGCATGAAACAGAAGCACTGGTCACAGTGGGACAGCGTATAAAAGCTACAGGCTCCTCACAGGTATACCAGCGACATCACCTTCAATGTCATTATAACAAATCGGTTCTCCTTCAGCTACCCGCAGCTTCGACATCTACCTCCAGGATGTTGTCCCTTTTTTGCAGGTCAAAAGGAGGGTCGTGCACAATGACGTGGGAGTGAAATCATTCCACCCAAAAACGTAATCATATGTCGACTGCTTGCTTGCCCCTCGACGTCTATCAGTTCATCTTGCGGATCCCAATCTTCTTCTTCCACCACTTCCAGCTGTTCGCCTTCGTCAACTTCAAGTTGACGTGCTTCATTCCTTGAGTATGCTGGCCATCCGCTCGGCCAGCTTGATTTCTTGCCTCGAAGGTTCCTTGCCTAGAGGTGGGCCACACTTCAGCGTAAGCAGATGGATCACCAATCCAGCATCGGCGGGCATTGTTTGTGTTAGGTTTAAAAAACTTTCAGCTACCTCTGATTTCCAGTTGACAGGCAAAGATGAGGGAAAGAGGGTATCGATGGCTGTTAACGTCAGTTCACAGATCCACAGATCTCGTTTCTTCATTTGAACCACTTGCGACGTCACGTCCTGGTCTTTGAAAATCCGAGCAGGATGGTTTTTTTCCCGAGGTCATTGGTTCATGTATGGAAGCAGACTGCGAAGAGCATGTAGCCTTTATACGTTGCCCGTTTTGTGCCCAGTGCTGCTTCATGCGCTTTCTACCTGTGTATCAATGATGTTGAACGTTTATACATCATTATGTTGAATACCATAGCATGCAGCTGGAAAATTGGTAGAAACCCTCTGAAATGGTATAGACGTCAGAATCCATCAAATCTCAACAATCAGTTGAAATGCAAAAGTGCAGCAGCGCAGGAGAATCGAACCCTTGACCTTCCTCGCATGAAGCAACGTCTCTATCCACTGCGCTGCGACCCGCTTGCGGCAGAGGCATTGCGGGTATACAATAAGGTAAAAACAGCAAGTATAAAATGAAAGGGAACTAAGGTTATGACACTAATATGCTCGTTTCGTCCCTAACCCTCAGACGAGCACAATAAAAGGAAACAGTCAACCTCCCCGGGACTCCTCAGCGAGGAAGGAGGTTTTAAAAGAATTTAAAGAAATAAAAAATAAAACTCACCTGCAAGGGGATAACAGTCCACAAAAAGAAAATGACGTCCTTACAAGAAAATCAGGTAAACCTCCATAAAAATAGAAAGGTCACTGCACCTGTAAGGGTCCATAGGTAAGAACGGAACTATCCCAACGATTCGCACGAGTCACGAGAAAAACGCGACGAGAACACTGCGGAACGAAACGTCCGTAGCAAATCACGATATCGATGCGGAAAAAACGGACTGGCAATAAAGACAAACATAGGAGAACGCAAACACAAGGCCCTAAAGGGGATACGAACAAAAAAGACGGCCACCCTGGAAGAAACTGAACCCCCCTATCCCAAGGGAGCATATATATGCCATTCAAGAACGTTCTAGAACGCAATCAATCAGTGAAAAACGCGCGCAATCAATCCGCTCTATTAGTAAATATTGTTGCGGAAGTAGGACCCGCCGCAAATACGCCGCAAGCCCATAAGTGCCCTTATGAGGAGAATATCCAGATGTGTCAGCTGTCATATGACACATATGACAGTTAGCACATACGCAATAGTTCCACACGTGGAACTAGTTGGAAAGTGCACTGCTATAGTGGCAGAAGTGCAAGAGGCGAGTAGCACATACTCAAGCAGTGTGCGAATAAGTAAATAAAGCTAATTATGCAAAAGCGTATGTTCGAGCTGCTATTCTAGTTAATGTCCAATAACATAAATAAGATGCAAAGTTAAAGTCTTACACAAAACGAGGACTAAACATTTGTTTAACTACATATTCTGATCAACTCTCTATCTCCGCTATGGGGACTAAGACAATATTTGTATTTTATGAAGTTATTCTTCTTAATGCACTTGAGCAGGGACCTGTTAAAGTAGTCCTTACTATGTCCACTATCAACCAACAGGGTTCGTAACTGTTCCATTCTATTAACGAAATCGCGTAATAGACTACATGTACGAGCAGTTCTTAATATCTCCGTGTAAATAGTACCACTTTTGATATTGTCACTAATATACGAATCAGCTGCTGGAAATCTAATAACTTTAAAGTTGAAGTCGTCAGTTTTATTATACATTTTGGTGTATATCTTGTCGTTTTCAATCCATATACTGAGATCCAAGTAATGACATTTCTTATCATTATCATGTGTGATTTCAATCTTGAGAATTCTCTCATACACTTTATCCAAAATGTTTGTAACCTCAAGAGTATCCATGTTGTGTATGATAAGTAGGTCGTCCATATATCTAAATGGATGGAATATCTTGTTATGCATTATATTTTTTAATGAATATATGTACTCAAAGTATGACATAGTTAAATCTGCCATTAAAGGACTGAAATTACCCCCTTGAGGCACCCCTATTTTTTTGTTTGAAAGTTATATTTGAGAATTGACAGAAGCTGTTATTCAGCAGGAAGTGAACCCAGTATAATAGATCTTCCTTAGTATAATACTTATAGTTATCATATTTACACGTATCCGTATAAAAGATCTTGTCGTGTATTTTATGAACTGCCAAATATTTTTTGTTTCCAGAATTTCCATAACAAATTTTAATGACCTCCCCAATGTTTTTGATAATTATGTTGTGAGGAATGCACGTAAACATATTGCTAAAGTCAGCAGAGAAGATTCTCAAACCGGAGCCCCGAATACCACAAATCTTCTCACTAATGTTAATGTCATCAATAGACCAATATGTGTTGAACTTATCATTTCTTGCCTTAATGGAATTGTTATATCTTTTAAAATGTGTCTTGACAAATCGAAATATTCTATTCAATTCCAGGGCTATTGCTTTAACCGAACTATCATAAGCACCAGTAATAAATCTGAATTTAACCGGGTTTTTATGCAGCTTGGGTAGGCAATATATATATGGAATACTCATGTTTCTATCCATGAAGTTGTTATTACTACATACTTTCTTATGATATTCTATTATTGATTCCTTATTACCATTGTATGCTTCATATGTTTCATTAGTATCCAGCGTTCCAACATTTACGTTCCCACCGATACCCATCTCTTTTAAGATAACTGTAACATACCATTTTTTACAGACAATTCCATAGTTATTACAAGACCATCGAACTCGTGAGGCGCCGATTACATTGTAACTGCAAATACCCCCCCCCGTTTAACGCCAAGAAAAAACCCAACCTCCTTGGTTTTTTTTTCTTGGCAAAAAATAAACACATTTTTATGCTAATTGAGCGGTGTGGATTCTCCCTATGTGACTCGTTCTTCCCGTTCAGACATACGCTTCAGACACTTCCCTTGTTAATCAACGCGAGGTAAGCGCGGGCAAATGCGGACCTCCGCAGCTTCCCTGCTTCCTTTGAACATCATCGAGCGTCGTGCGGCCAGTCACGTGAATTGGAAGTGAATCGGGTTATGGCTGTACAATGACGCTTTTGCCTTCGGTATACTACGGGAGAATCCCCGTTGTATTTCTACCCCAAGTACAACGACGGAACGGTTAAAGCCGGAAGGAGCTGCGATGGGGAGATAGCACTTTCTGGAGCCTGGGAAGCTCCTGCTTTCTGGTATCAAAGACGTTAAGGAAGAGAGGAAGAGCAATGCCTATGGAGTACAAGGGCCAGTCATACTCCGTTTCCTATGAAAGCGAGCCATCCGCATTTTCGCAATAACACTACCCAAGTCGTAATGACTTATCAGATTAGGTTCCACCCATGGAGTTCGGGTCCGTTTGCTTACAAGTGAATCGAAGCTCTTCAACGGAACGCGGACGAAATGCCACTCATGAGCCTCCAATGTGCCTCCTCTGCGCCGGATCCCCTTCGTGTTACTTCGTCCGTGCTAGCCATTCTTTTATCACCTAGAAGATGGCACGTAAAAACACCCCCACGTGCAATCGATTGGGTTAGGCCTTCGCGATGGGGCGCGCGCACCGTGCAGTGGAGGTGGAGCAGTCGAGCCGACGACGCGGCATAGTGCACTGGCTTAGCAACTTCGATGGAACTGGAAACGATTACAACACTTGGTGCAGTATTTATGAGCACACGGCAGTACTACTGAAGATCGAGTAACCCGCGCAACGTGCGAGCAACGGATAACGCGTAGTATCATGTAGTATGTGATGTAATTTACTTTGAAAATGTACATGTCCATGTACATTGATACATGAGATGTAATTAACTTCGATTTTTTAAAGCATTCGGTAGCGTCGACCGTTCTAGATTTATGCAAAACCTGAACATCTGAAGTTCCATCCCTTAGTGTGTAAATGGATACAGAATTAACTTTCAGAACGTAGTGTTCAAGTCAAGATAGGAGGTACTTTTTTAGTCTTCAAGCTAGTGAAGAGCAGAGTTCCCCAGGGAGGGGTCGTTTCTTAATTCTCTTCGATATATACGTAGCTGAGCTGACGTTAATTCTCGAGGGCAGGGGCGTTATTTGTAAGCAGTTTGCAAATGATATCAAGATCTATAGGAAAATTGAATGTGGAGAGAATACATCGTGCATTGGAAAAGTTTTATGAGTGGTCAAATCTGGAAGTTACCTCTTGCCTCCGAGAAAAATGTACACATGAGATTGGGAGGGTCGGAGTGCTCTGCTCGATAAGCGTTGCAGTTCACGTACCTTATCTTTAGATGTCTTGGAACAGACGATAGACAACTTTTAGTGCACGCATATAAAACATATGTAAGACCAGTAGTGGAGATCGGAGACCCTAACCCTAAGGCCGAAATGATGAAGTCAACTCAAACTCCCATGCTTCATCCCTGGAAGACTTCCATTTCATAACCGTGGAACTCTAACCTTTGACATTATCACCAAAGGCATGTAGGTTCTTTTAGCTTTCATTAAGATTAATTCTGAGCAGAGATAACTGTTTAAATCCGGCATTTTGGACCAAACCCACATAATAACGTCGAAATTGATGCGATTCTTTTAACAATTGTGGATTTCAAGAGGTCTGTATGAGCAAAACTAAGTGTGTGACGCATACACTCAGTAAGCAACTGCATCTACAACCACGGATCGTAAGAGCAGTTCCCAAAGTGCATTTGCTTAGCATCTACCGTGCCTCAGTTTCGTAACAGCTGTAGCAAAGTGCTTTTTCTTAGCGTTTACTGTAAAATACGGCGGGCCGTGAATGTAATTCCGAATTACATTAAATTGGCACTGTCTTCCGTAATGTAAACTCCTGCTCCCCTCTGCTAAGCCAGTGGACTATGCCGCGTGATCGGCTCCAGTGCACGATGCGCGAGCGCGCCCCATCGCGAGAGGCTGACCCAATCGGTTGCACGTGGGGGTGTTTTTACGTGCCATCCCTAGAAGCTTCGCTTTAACCTAAGGAAAGACAGTTACCTATGGAGCAAGATCTATAACAATCTAGCTCTGCCTATCCAGGATGTTTCTCTCTTCTCGGGGCACGAATTCTAAGGGAAGCAAGGGTGCTTCATTGCCATTATACCTTTGTCACCGTCTTTTGGACTCGTGAAGGAAATGGATGGAGCAGCCTTCGCGACGCTTGAACAACGGAATTTGAGCTTGGACACCGACTTCCACAGCCTCGGCTCGGTCCTTAGCTCGCTCTCGCCTCGCAGTCGCCCTCAGCCTCAGTAGCGTTTATCACTCACTAGACTCGCCACTCTCCACTCCATTAGACCTGATTTAACATAAGAGTAGCGGGAGTATGTCGGTCACGGGACAGGAGATCCACTGATAGAAATCGATGTACCACAGTTGATAATTTCGCAATTAACCAACTGGTACAAGAGTAATGACAATTTAAAGCCTTCGTATATGCCGCCCTGTCGAACGCAGTTTACAGTGGGTAATAAAAAATAAGTAAATGTCAATCATTGGGTAACCACAATAAGTAAGGTGTTCATCTGATTATTCGTTCAGTCGAAATTCGAAATTTTGAAAATCGAATGTTATTCGATCACTCGAATTTCGAAATTTTGAAAATCGAATAATATTCGATCATTCGAAATTCGAAATTTTGAAAATCGAATATTATTCGATCATTCGAAGTTCGAAATTTTGAAAATCGAATATTATTCGATCATTCGAAATTCGAAAATTTTTCCAATGACAAAGGTATACCCTTGACCACACTGACCTAGGCTCCACCCTTTTTCTGGAACAGTCCGGTGCCTGTATATAAACCCCAGTTTCATTGTGTTGTCATTATATATTCGTTGTCTTCTAATAAAGTATTCTACAGGGAACGTCAAAAGTTCTTGGACTCTTTTGTTTCAGGCTCATTATAATGGATAATGTGCTTTGCTCAACCAAACTTTTATGTGGTTTTGTTGCCCTACTCTTACTCTCTCATATACCAATTATTCGTGCCTGAATGTTCTTTTGTTCAAGATGGCTGGTGCAAATGGTTTGCGCACTGTAATGGAGAAACTGCATGCCGAAGAAAAAAATCTAACTATAAAACCACCTAGAAGGCATCCTGAAGAAAGACATTCTTCCTCGGGAATCTGCGCCTGAAAAAAAAGCAACTGAACTTACCATCAAGATTCTGCGCCCGCTTATAAGGCTAAATTGGTAAGAAGTTTTGCGCTGAACAACTATCCGTATTTCATCTCAGCCGAAGAATGGCCCCCGCTCAGCCCGTACCTCAATCCGATGGACTACATGGATTTAACCAGTTCTTTATATGTGCCTGGTCAATAGTAATAAATTTTATAAATATCATCTGATTTGCTTGAAAACAGCCGTTTGGGTGGTCAATTACATGTGTTCAAGAACTTTTGACGCACCCTGTACCACGTCGTCTATCGGTTGCCTGCGGATCCAACAACTGGTGATCAGGAACTCCTGGACCACGCACTGGAACAGATAACCGACGTCCTCGCCCTCATGCAGCAGCAGTTGCAGCTCCTCCAGCAGCAGCAGAAGGATACGTGCGACAACTTCATGCGGATGCTGGAAAAGATCGAAACCCGATCTGCTGGACCATCGCCCATCGTCGTCAAGGACAAGCACACTATCTTCGATTTGCTCTATCGACGTATCGAGAAGTTCACCTACGAGGCGAACAACGGCAGAACGTTCGACGGCTGGTACAAACGATTTAAGAACGTCTTCGATAACGACTGTGGCGATCTCGACGACAAGGAGAAGACGCGCCTACTCGTCAGCCGCCTGGACGAGGACTGCCATCAGCTGTTCTGCGGGTCGATGTATGCCTTCCGATCTAACATGAGACGAGGCCATCGCTACTCTGGAGCGCCTATTTGGATCGGCAAAGACGCTGTTTCGACGCCGTTTTGAGTGCTTCAAGATCCAGTGCGAGCACCGGGACTTCAACGCCTATGAAACGTTTGTAAGGATGCGCTGTACCGATGCGAAGCTCGATTGCATTGACTTCGACGGTCTTCAGTGCCTCGTATTCGTCGCTGGATTTCAAGGAGCAGAATGAGCCGACTACAGAACGCGTCTGTTGAGAAAGCTGGACCAAGCCGAGAAGCTTTCTATGAAGGATCTCAAATGCCAGCTCATCAAGTCCTACAAGGAGGATGCTCGAAAATGCGGCAATGGTGACTTCGACTGTTAACTGAAAGAGGAAGTACTCCCTCCTGTCGACTACTCCGCGTGGGCGGCACCGATCGTAGTCATCAAGAAGGCTAATGGAAGTCTTTGTCTTTGCGCCGATTTTTCGACGGGGCTGAGCAACGCGCTGATGTTGCACCAGCATCCGCTGCCTACAGCAGACGACGTCTTCCCGAAGCTCAACGGCGGCAGTACATTCACGCAGATTGATCTCGCAGTCGTCTATCTACAGATCGAACTTGATGACTCTGCTAAGGAACTTCTAACGATCAACACGCATCGAGCACTACTCGTTATAATCGCCTACCATTTGGAGTGAAATCTGCGCCAGGCATCTTCCAACAAATTATGGACTCCATGATTTGTGGACTCAATGGCTGCGCTGCTTATCTCGACGGCGTCATCGTCACCGGCCGCTCAATGAAGGAGCACGTCGCCAACTTGGAAGCCCTGTTCAAAAGGATATCCGATTATGGCTTCCGCGTCTGAAAATCGCAAAATCGAAAAGCGCAACTTCCTCATTCCTCAACTCCGACACCTTGGCAACATCATCTTTGCAACCGGACGCCGACCCGATCCTTCTAAGATCGATGCTATTCGGAAGATGCCGCATTCCAAAGACATTGAACAACTGCGTTCTTTCCTGAGATGCTCAACTATTATGGTCACTTCTTCAACGAGATGCGCCAATTGCGTGCACCATTGGACGCTCAACTGAAGAAGGACGCCTGTTTCACATGGTCTGTCAAGTGCCAAAAAGCTTTCCAACGAGCCAAGGATGTGCTTGTGTCAGATATTCTGCTCACACACTGCGATCCCTCTAAAGAGATCGTCATCGCGTCCGATACATCGGAGTATGGGATTGGAGCAGTCATCAGTCACCGCTTTTCGGATGGAGTGGAGAAAGCGCGTTCATCACGTCTGCCGCTTCCTAACATCTACCGAGAAGAACTACGGTCAAGTGGAGAAGGAAGCTCTCGCCATCACCGTCGCCGTACGGAAATTTCATTGCTACATCGACGGACGCTACTTCAATCTGTTGACGGACCACAAGCCACTACTCGCTGTATTTGGAAACAAGAGAGGAGTGCCCGTCTAAATGGCGAATCGGCAACAACGCTGGGCTCTTTTGTTGAAGAATTACGACTTCACAATAGAATACTCCAGCACATCCAACTTCGGCCAAACCGATGCCCTATCACGTCTCATCGCAGAGCAATCGACACCAGAAATGGACATGGTTATCGCGGGAACCAAAATTGGCGCCGCTACAATCTTTACCAACACGACGTCGAAACTCCCAGTCGCTAAAATGATTGCTGAAGAAACCGTCAAGAATTCAGTACTAAAACATGTTTTAGTACTCACCGAAACAGGACTATGGCCGAAGAAACCGCAAAACGGTACCAGTCGATTTGCCTTTCTTCACGGATCACTTTCGACACAGGAGGGATGCGTGTTCGTAGAAGACCGCAACGTCGTTCCTGAACGCCTGAGCACCACCGTCCTACAGCAGCTCCATGAAGGACACCCAGGAATAACAGGAATGAAGATGCACGCCAGGAAATACGTCTACTGGGCGAACATCAACGTGGACATAGATACCTGTATTCGCAAATGTACACGCTGTCAGCAAGCCGCAAAGAAGCCGGTTAAAACTAGGCTCTGCTCGTGGCCGATTGAAGACCCACCATGGACACGCGTACATGCGGACTTCGCCGGACCTATGGATGGTAAAATGTACCTCGTCATCGTCGACGCCTATTCCAAATGGCACGAGATAGTCGAGATGTGTACTATTACCACCAGCAATACGGTCAGGGAACTACGCCGTCTGTTTGCCCAATTCGGCAACACGCAAACCCTCGTGACGTGCAACGGGTTACCGCAGTTCGAAAGACTTCGAATATTTCTGCACCAGAAATGGAATTCGTCACATGACGTCTCCGCCTTTCCACCCGCAATCCAATAGTCAACCGGAGCGCTTTGTCTACACCTTCAAAGGAACGTTCCAAAAGTTCAGGACCGAAACAAATGGCCAGGAAGCTCTGCAACAACTGCTCACCTACCGCCGCACTCCATGTCCATCGGCTCCAGGAGGGAAATCTCCGGCGGAGGCAATCCTTGGAAGGGCCATTCGTAGACGCTAAGTCTACTCAAGCAGTCCGCTACTTCCGTCGAAGTCAATAGAAACGACAAGATGGAAGAACAATTCAACCACCATCACGGAGCACGTCAGAAAGAGTTTAATGTCGGTGGCCTCGTCTGGGCTTCGGACTACCGCAGCGGAACGCCTCGCCATTCACCCGCGCGTGTGCTGAAACGACATGGAAGGAGACTCTATGATGTAGTAATCGACGGTCAAACATGGAGACGACATGCCAGTCAGCTGCGTCCCCTCTACTTCCACACTTCAACGTACAATCTGGAGCTCTTCGACTTACCGCTTTTACCGTGCCCGAAGCCTGACCGATGGCGACAGAATTCTCACCCTCTTCGACTTTATCGATGAGCTCATCGTCGACTTCGGCAGTGCCCAGCGACTCGACAACGACAGAAGCTCAGATGCAACGCCCACAGAGGAATCGCCGTGCACCGGATCGACTTCAGATGGACCCTTCGAAGAAATCGTACATTTAGAAGTGCCCATCTTACGGGGGAGGTGCTGGGGACGGAGCCACCCCAGAGATCAGACCCTTGACCACACTGACCTAGGCTCCACCCTTTTCTGGAATAGTCCGTGGCCTGTGTATAAACCCCCATTTTCATTGTGTTGTCATATATATTCGCTGTCTTCTAATAAAATATTCCACTACGTCGTCTACCGGCTGCCTGCGGATCCAACAAAGGGAGCGGTTTTGAACAGGATCGCGAAATGCGACAAAAAATGGTTCCTTCATGGCAATCGCCGTCGCTCTGCACAATGGCTGGACAAAAATGAGAGACCCAAGGAGATGCAGAATCCAAGTTTCCATCCAAAGATGACTACGGTGACCGTATGGTGGATAATGGCTGGTATAGTCCATTACAAGTTCTGGAATACTGGTGAGACTATCATAGTGGAGAAGTACTAGCCGAAGTTGAAATGATGCACCGGAAGTTGAAAAAAGCCGGCTTTGGTCAATCGAAGAGGCCCTACTGCACGACTATGTGCGTTCGCATGTTTCAAAAATTCTTCTTCTTCCTCGTCTCCATTACGCTGAGGCAGCTCTCAACCTCTTTCGTTGCAGGCCAGCACTCAGCACCGTACATCGCTACTGGTCGGACGACGGTTCTGTAGATCTTTGATTTCTGGTGTCTTTCTGTCGCACAGAACGCCTGTCATTGAGCGCCATTCGGACCACGCTGCGCTCACGCGCGAGTTCACCTCGAACGTCAGAGTACCATCAGAAGCAATTGCAGATCCAAGGTACTTGAAATGTGTCGCTCGTACGAGCGCAGTGCCATTGATCTCAATGGACCCAGTCTCGTTTACATCTGTCGTCAAGTGCTCAGATTTTTTGACGTTTAGCTTGAGCCCGAACGCCGCCAAGCGGTCACACCAAGCTTGCACTTGTCGCTCAAGTTCGGTCTTGTCCTCACTGGCAAGCATTACGTCATCTGCATATAATATAACAGCGTCCAAGGAGCAGAAAAGTACAAAGTGGAATGGCAACTCCTATCTGATGAAGCATTTCCGTTTTTGAAGAGGTTGCTCAACCCTACAGATTTGTGCAATGAGTTCAATAACAGTTGCGTCTCCACAAGTTTATTGGAGGAGGATTAGGTTACATAGATGACGCATGTACTTTTCGTGTCCACCACCTCCTGATGGCTGCGGTTTTGGTGGTATTCATCCCAGTGGCGAAAGTGGTGACTGCTGATTTCTCCACCTAAATATGAGGCATAACACTTTATGGTCGTTCAAGCACAAATCACTTTGATAGCAGTCAAACAATGTAAAAAATGCGGTGCTCTCTACAGCGCCAGAATGACTGAATGATGCGCACTGTCAATGGTTATAAATTGACGACTGGCGCTGCTTGTCTTTTCCACTTGTGGAGTCCTCCTACAGTTTGTTTTGCAGGATTCCTAGTGTCTTGGTCCAGGCATCCAGGCCCTTGCGCCAATTAGTGATTGCGATAAATCTGGTGCAGAAATATTTATCTAAAGATAACTGCGAAGCGGAATGACAACTGCTTTCCGATGTCGCAATTCTGTTCTTAAATCCACTTTTAAGACTTACAGGTTTGGGCAATGTGCTCAATAACAGATGCGTCTCCGCCATTCCTTTGAAACAGGAATAGGCTACATTTTTGACGTGTGAGACACTTTCAGAGTTTCTTGCCTCGAAGGATCTGGTCTTGGTCCCGGCAAGGGCCTTCTCTCAATTGGCGGTAGGATTGGACTTCTAGGTCGTCCCGCTACTCCTCCGGCCTCACTGTGGCCGATCAGCGACGCAGCCTAAGCAGATACACCTCAATATTTTTCCTAGACTGTGCTTCGTGAATCCAAGCAAACGTTAACTCACCAAAAACAGCAGTGCGAGAAGATGATATAACTGGATGTTCATCCTGTTGCAGAATGATTGGCCAACAACTAGCAGAGCTTTTATAGGAGTCGACCTCAATGTAGCGCCTGTCAGAGCACATTTCTTATTTGACCTTAAAAGCCTTTAAAAGCTCTTAGTTTCCATTCTGTGCTTTGAATATTGTAGTTGATGGACTCGTTCCATACCTTATAACGCCAGAATGGTATTCACGACGAACTCTATTATGAAACATGTCGCCTTACGTAGCAAACATCATTTGGCGATTGCAACCAGCAGCGATTTGCCCTGCCTCGTCTACGCGGGGAAAGGAGATAAGATGCGGGTTCACTTACTAGTTTTCGAGCCCTTAACAGGGAAGGGTCTCAGGCAGATCTGAACGGGCGAGGTGGATAGTACTGCGAGAATCTCCACCCTTCATGCAGTCGAAAAACATGCTTCCATTTTGCTGAGTTCTTGAACCCAAAGAGCTACGGATCCTCGAAGATGGAGGATTGCACCGTCAGCGCATGCCCACGTGCATACTGCGCGCGCTGATGTGGAAAGTGGCGAAAGGCACTTCGGCAAGCGAAACGGTGGCTCAGCAGGGTACGACACTGCTTCGCAGGTGCTAGCCCAGATGTGCGACTCCTCGACTCCCGTGCTATGCACTGTTTTTGCATTTTTTCATGACCGCTGCCTCCTTTACCAATTTGCTTCCTACACATCTCCTACACATTCATTTCACTCCAAATTTTCAAATAAGGGTCAGATTTCTGATCAGCATCCCAAATAATCCAGTTATAGGAAATTTGGGCGAATTCAGACTTCGTCAGCCCTAGTCACCCGTAGTTTTCACCCCAAGTTTCACTACTATATGAATGGCTGAGATTCTTGTGCTACCATCCATTCCCCCATTCAGACATACGCCTGGGACCCCTCTCTGGTTAGCTTCTTTGTCCGGAAAGTTCCTCGTGATTCAGCGAAGCTCTCTAATGATGACTGATCTGCTACAATAATGCTCACAGCGCACGGTCAAAAGTGGGATTTGCGACGCCAAAATAGCGTCGCAAAGCGCCGCATGCTCATAACTCCTTCTGTTTTAGGTTTTTGAAGAAAAAAAGGTTGGCACCGTTCGATTCGACTCTTCGTGATCTACACAATCGTATATACAGCTTTTCCGGAACACCCACATCTTGGCCGTGGGTGGCTCAAAAATGACTGGAGCGGGCTTTTGCGATTAGAGCAGCTTATTTCTCAGACGTGCGTAGCTGGGCTCCTTGTGGCTGGAAGCGATCTCTTGTTTCAGCCTTCAACCAAGCCACCATACTACGTCAATTTTTCCGGCCATCCTGTGTTTTACTGATCGATATGGATCGCGGTGTTTCTCCTGTTTCAAATCAGGCTCAGGATGCCGATGGCTTCTACCGGGCTAGATCCGAACACGCCAACTCACCGGCTAATTCAATTGAGTTCAACGCCCATGCCGAAGCTCTGTTAGCGGATGATTCGATCCCGTTCCATTTCCGTGCACTTCTTTCTAGCCTCATGAAAGACCGTAGGCGTAATTCATCGATCTTGTCGAAGAGGTGAAAATTCTCAGAGCTGAAAATCACTCTCTTAAACAAACACTAGGTCTTACTAGCCCTTCCAATTTTCCCTCAACTGTCCTTGTTCTCCTTCCTGCAATCCTCCGACACTATGTAACCTCTCAGCCTCTTGTGTCTTCTCTCGATAATTCAAGCTAGCATGTGGCCTTAAATAATAACGGTTATTCTCGTGACGTCATATTCAGTGGAGTCATTGAACGTTGCGCTATCAGGGCCTCCGACCGCGTTGCTCAGGACCTCCAATGTGTTCGCCAAATACTAGACTACTTGCGCATCGAATGCAAGCCCTCAGCCGTCTATCGCATGGGACGTGGCAACCCTAGGATTCTAAAAGTTTCTTTCCCTGCTTCTCGTTTTGGCGCACAAATGCTTATTAGGTCTCATCTGTTTCGTCAAATCCATATCCCGCATTCTCTTCAGAAAAGTCCGTGAAAAGCTGAAGGCTGATAGGCTCTCCAATAATTTCTCCAAATTCTCATTATCCGCTTCCAAGACTGGTGTGTTGTCTGCCTTATTACCTCAGATGCCTAGTGTTCCATCTAATGCTCAAACTACGGAGTGGTGGTGCTGGCGGAGACCAGGCTCAAGGACTCTGTCGACGCTTCCTCGGAACTGGGATTCTGTTGCGAAAACTATGATCTCGTTAGATGCGATGGGCCGAGAAAAGTAGGGGTGGAATCTCCTTTTCCTTATTAACCGTCGTTTTCTTATGATTTAGTTTTCAGTGAATCTGTTGTGGACTCTTATGTCTTGTGACATTATTCTCGGTAAAGTTGTGGCCCATGAAATAAGTTGCTTGCGAAGTGCCGTAGTCTCCATGTTTCGAAAAATTTCGTATGACAGCTGGAGTGAGTTTTCTTCCTCTTCGATAATTTAGAATAAGCAACCTTTTAACTTTCCAGGAGTACATATAATGCGTTGTACAAAACCGCTCATAATTCGTGAACAATCGACGCTTTGCGACAGATTTTTCCGTCGCAAACCGTCGCACTCGCACAACTTTGTTCATAATGATCCCCTTTAAGTAAATCTTACACCAAACGATTCCTCGCTCTACTTGAATGTGAAAAAGTGAATTTTGTTAGAATTGACCTAATTGTAGACAGCTTCTCTTGGAGCGGTCGTTATTTGTTTTATGACCACTCCGAATTCCACGCCGGTGTCTTCTCAGGAATTTTAAAAAAAATTTGTATCGTCAAATTCGTCTTCTGCATGCTATGGCCGTCAGAAGGACAGCAAGTTCCCCAAAAATAGCTGAAACTGGATTTGTTCTGCAGCAAATACGAGAAACTTTTTCTTCACATTTTGGCCTTCATTTTGGCAGCCAGCGATCCCTCTCATACAAAACTGACCTAAGTAGTGCATGAAAGAACGTGCGTTCTCCCACTTTTGTCACAAGAACTCACAACTTTAACAAATGTCCAGGTTTCATAGCTTCAAATCCGTGCCTTTCTCTGTTCAGCAAGTGATTTCTGTACATTTATTTAATTATTTATTTATTTGCACATAAATGCGCACACAATTCTAGAATACAAGAAATCCACGGACACAATGTGATTAATAACACAACATGGTAAAAAAATGGGAAACCTCAACAAACCAAAGCTGAACAGCGTTACGTGCTAATTGGAGAAAAGAGAAGAAACTGCTGGGAAGAATAAAAAACAAAAAAACAAGGAGAAGCGAAATATTTTGTCACAAGGCAAAGAAAAAATTGGGGAGTGAGGGGTTGATTTGTGGAGCTATTGATGGAGAAGAGCAGTGGCCCACTAAACACTGCAAGTCGTAATCGAAGACGGCTCCGGATACCAACTTAGTAGGTCCGTCAACTCCATCGCTCCATCAACACCCGCGTAACGTGTGGTGTAGGAAGAGGGAAGAAATCGAGATTCCCTAGAGTTAGATAGGAGAGCAAACAGAAACTGCCATTGAAGAAAAAGATAAAAGCAGAAAGGTGGGTAGGAAAGAAAAAGAAAAAGGGAAAAATTTGAGTACAAAAATAGAAGCAAATAGGAACATGGATTAGAATATTAAATAACGCGAGAAAACAAATACACCAAAGCAACATGTTTACTTGTGTGAAGCCAAGGCAGGACAGAGCTATGAATTAGAGGCTAAGGAGAGGGAAGGACTGCAATGTTGCCCTTAGGTGATATCAGTGAGGTGTAATGTTGAAATTAGGTCTACTTTCCTCAACCGTTTTTGAAAAACAAAAGTATTTGGTAACTCTAAAAGGCCTGGAGGTAACATTTGTAACCAACGAGCACCTCGGTGAAAAAGAGAGTTAAACACTTTTTCACGATTTTTTCTTTTAATAGTAGGATAATGGAAGCGGTAGCTATTACGATGACCTAATGTAGGCAAAAAGATCCAATACTTACAAGGTCTAAGTCGAGACTCTCCTTTAAGGACCTTGAAGCAAAAAACTAAATCGTTGAATACGCGTCTGTAAAGAAGACTTCTAAGGTTAAAAAGTTTAAGTCTCTCTTGATAATTTGGGATTGCCCTCATATCACCCGAACTTGATATACATCTGCAAAATAGAATCCTAGTGAAAGACTTCTGAACCTTCTCAATTTTGGTCTCGAGCCTTTTTAAGGAAGGACTCCAAACCTGCGAACAGTATTCCAATATAGGGATTACATAAGTCTTATATAAACTTATCAGTACGGAGCTGTCATTGCATTTTATGTTTCTACAAATCAAATGCATAATAGAAAATGCTTTTCGCACTATATTATTGATATGCTTCTCAAACTTCAATTCGTGATCAGTAAAAATGCTTAGATCGCGGACACCAGACACAGAAAGCAGCTCGTAGTCGTTGACTTTATAACCCAATGAAGGGGCATTGCCAATGTGGAGAACTGTTGTTTTAGACAGATTGACCGGAATTTGCTAAGCATCAGCCCATTCCAGCATATTGCCAATGGACTGAGTTAATGCTTGGTGCACAGATGTTTTGTTATCATTGTTGTATGCCCCATAAATCTTTATGTCGTCAGCATACATCTTTACCTTAACATGAGAGCTTGTGGCTAGCCTCGAGGGTGTAAGCAAGAAAAAGGGTAGGCGACAGTTCACCTCCCTGTGGTACTCCACTTTTGCAATCATAGCATTTTGCAAATGAGTTACCAACTTTAACGCGCATATGCCTCCCACTTAAATAAGAACGTATCCACTTTAAAAGAAACAAATGAACTCCATTTTGGTATAGTTTGCTCAAAAGTTTTTGATGATTGACCTTGTCAAAAGCTTTGGACAAATCGAAATAAATTACATCAACGGAATCTCCATTGTTCAGTGCAAGGTTCCAATCAAATAAGCAGTCAGAAAGCTGAGTGGCGGTGGAAGCGCCTGACATGAAGCCATGTCAGGCGCTTCCACCGCCTGTACGTACGAAATCGAATTAGTTCTAGATAGACAGGCCAGCAACTTATCTTTGACAATGCTTTCTATCACTTTTATAGGGGTCGGAATAATACTTATCGGCCGAAAGGAAGAAAGTAACTCAGGCCTAGGAGTTTTTGGAATACCAGTAATGATTGACTCTTTCCAAATTTCAGGAACTTCAATGTAAATCAAGAAAACATTGAAAATTATGGCTAAAGGCTTACAAAGAGACTGAGCACATTTTTTATAAACTATTTGTGGGATTCCGTCAAAAGGTACTGACGTAGAAGCCTTCAGTCGCTTCATTATTTTTAGTACTTCCGTGGCCTGTATCACAAATTCACCGGTATAGTATTCTGGCCTATCGGAAGTATTTCTTTGAAGGAATGCCTCGTTAAGCTCAGTACTGTCAGGGCTCCCCACCTCAGTAAAAACTGACGCAAAAAACCCTGCTAGTGCTTCAGCTTTTTGACTATCATTAATATAAACGGTACCGTCGTCATCCTTTAGAACAGGTAGATCCGCATGAGCTTTGAGCTTAGACCGCATTATAGAGAACAATGCTTTCTTATTACGTGTTTTCGATGCCAGCTTTTCCTTGTAAGCTAAAAACCTCTTCAAGTGGCGGTCCAACTCTTCACTACTTTTTTATACTATGGGTGGACGAGTGGGTTCGACAGCGAGTTGAAAAGACGCAATTTTTGCGACATAAGGTTCAAAATGTGTTTAGGATAATGTTGAGCTGGAATTTTCATGGTGTCAAAGGGTTCATGAATTGATAACCCGGAATATACAACGCGACGGAATTTTTTATATAAATCATCAGTATTTTGGTAACCTTGGAAAACCTTCCACCAATCTATGCAGCTGAAGTATTGCTCTAAACCAACGTAATTCGCCTTGTTGAAATTTGGAAGTGGAAATTCACGTTGACTACCTGACGGCATTTGGATCTCGAAGCCGACTACGTTGTGATCAGCTGACGCAAAAGGCGGGAGAATCGAAATGATTCTCAGGATAGGTGCTGAAGTGAGAACTATGTCAAGAATTGAACCACGACGAGTAGGCTTCGCAACATTTTGTGTTAAATTATAGCACTCGAAAAAATTCCTCAAGTTTAACTAGATGTTGGCTGTTAGGCCTTTCAAAATAAGACCAATCAATATTGAAGTCTTCAAGTACTATTAACGGATTATTTGAGAGAAATCGCTGAAGCATTGAATCAATGAGAGAGTCATCTTCATCAGCATTTGAGTTTGGTGGACGATATACTAGAACTGTTCTAAATGTGGATCGGTATGTTTTGTCAAATGCTTCAAAGCAAGTAATGTCGGACTTAAGGCAAGTAGGTGAGCTAACAGCAGCCAAACTTATCGAGTTTTTTGCTAAACATCAAACACCTCCAACTTTTTTGTCTAGTCTTTTCTGAAGACTTTGTAAGGAAAATTTGCAAGAAGTTCGGAGTCAGATATCTTATCTGAAAGCCGGGTTTCAGTAATGAACAATAAATCAGGGCTGAAAGCATTTAAAAGAAGGTGCAGCTGATGAATTTCGTTCACAAGACTGCGAGAGTTGGATAAAATGTATTTGTTTGCTTTGGGTTGCACACCGTGTCCATTCAGACGTTTCCCGAAGGCCTATGTTTAGGCAGTTCCTCGGTTCGTCTCAACTCGCCACGGTACACAACCCAAACACGACTGTTTAGCTGCTTGTTGCGCTCCCTACATTCTTGCCTCAGTTCGTATTCTCGTTGCCGCTCCTCAGATACTGCGGCGTATACGAACTTTGGAGAACGTGGCAGTGTTTCGAAGTCTGCACGAGTTGGAAAGAGCGATTGCCCAATGGGACTTCGATGGCGTCACACCTTCACCTTACGGACGCGTCCGCGTTCATATCTGTTCATGCGGTAGACCTCTAATGGGCGGCACTCAAGATTGAGCACATCGAAAATTTCACTCACCTTTTCTTCAAGGTCGCGCTGCTTCACAGAAGGGTGAGCTGATCAGCAGGTTCAGGTAGCCACTCTATAATGATGCTCCTCTCTCTTTTCTCCGTCTGATTATGTTCCGACATTTCCTGCGGCAGCTTCGATATCAATGCAAACATCATCTGTTTTATAACACGATCCTTATTCCTTGTAAGAATAGCGTTGATAATCTCACTAACAGAAAACTTGGAACAATCTTCCGAGGCGGAAGGGTTCCCACTAGAGCTAGCATGTTCGCGACCCTAGCTACCAACTTTACCAGCGGGTTCCGAAGTTTTCTTTGAGATTTTTGCCCTCTGCGACAAGGTGATCCAACAGAAATAATCGATTTGACACAGCGAAACGAACGTTGAATATCGGGTGGAATAAAATGCCTTAAACGCGGAGGAAAACTTCTAAAAATAAAAGAAGCAGCTAAATAATGTTTTGCAATCAAGAGCCTATGAAAAAACAGAACAGAAACGATAATAATAGACAAAAAGGAACTTTACGGAGACAGCTGCGAAAATTCATCCGCTCGCGACCACGTAATGTAGAGGAATGATGACATTTAACGAACTATAACTTCTAAGAGAATATAGCTACGGAGCTAGGCTTGCTTCCATCTATTCTCTACGTCGGCGGATTCAAGGCGCTTGTCATAGAAAAGTTCACTTCCTTCTTAGTCACTCTCTTCAAGCATCTTAATTTAGACAAAAAATCCCGATTTTCCCTTGTTTTCAGCGTTTACTTGGTAGCTCTGCTCTAGCTGCTCTAGCTTTACTTGAAAAAAAAGCTCTAGCTTTACTTGAAAAACCGTTGTGCTGCCGATGTTAAGCACGACAAAAGCTTTTAACAATATTTATAGTACTGCTGTGCCACGAGGTTGTTAGGTGGAACATATCGAGTTGGACACTCTTCTAAGCTATCATAAGACTTTTGAAACCAATCGAACTTTTCCGAATTTAAATGAGTTTCTTCTATATAAAATTAAGTACTTTCCAAAAAGGTTAGAATAATTTTTTCTTCAATGAAAATTTCAGTATGATTTCTTTGAAGTTTTAATGCACTTAATCGATTAGTGAACATCTTGTTTGAAATTTTATAAAATTCTCCCTTTTTATGGAAAAATGATGGTTTACAGTTTGTTTTGAAGAGCAGGTGGATAGCAGTTTTTTGGTGCTAAAAGGAAAGATTGCGCCATGCACTTATCCAAGAGTCGCGATTTTTATTCGATTGATATCAAAATTGCTGTTTGCGTGGAGTTTCACACCTGAACATGATGCAACGAAAACGAAAACAGCTGTAAGTAACGGACATATTCTCACTTTGGTTTTTCACGTAAGCAGCATTTACAGTGACAGTCGAAAAAATCTCGACGCGCTTTTTAAGCGCGTAATGTGGTCTTTCAATGCACCGAATGACTGCTGCCTTATTGCGCTTTAAAACAAAATTTAATTTATATTTTTCTCAAAACGAAAATTTCATAAAATTATCACACTTATTTCATACAGCTAAACTAAAAAACTGCAAAGAACGTTATTGTAAATTTCACTAGAAAAAATAATTATTCTGACCACCTTGGAGAACTTGTAGTTTGACATGTAACAAGCTCGTTTCGATTTGGAAGACGCTCATTTTAATTTTAGAAGTCTTAACTTTGCTTAGAAGAGTGTCCAATTTGATTTAAAAAGTGTTCAATTCGAGCTGAAAATTATATATATTGAAACAGCTCTTACTGCTCAACTGCTTGCAGTTAAAAGCTACCAGTGAGATTCTTGGCAGAGATATAGAAAATATAACAGTTCGTAAATGCACACCTAAAACGGTTAACATTCAAGGAGGCTATGACCATCTGAAATTAGATGTCGATAACGACGGACACTTCCGGTTGACTTAATAGATGAGTAGCTGATCAAAACGCTTCTTAAATAAATTAATATAAAAGTGGTCGCAATTTCTGCCAAATCTTGATTTCAACAAATGTTCACAAAATGTTAAAAGACTTATATTTGAAGCCTACCTAAGAAGGTAGCGCAAGGATTCCCGAAAAAATGTGGTTCAGCGCCGTCCTTTCACCTCCTCGACAGGGCGCGATACCACTGGGGCTCACACCCATGCGCGAGCATCGGCCGGGCCATAGAACGCTGATCGGGTCAAGTCGCAGCGATCTCAGAACGCAGCAGAGACGAAGGCGGCAAAATATCGATCCTCTCAATTTTCGATAATGTTAGATCGATCGAAAGCTTTTGTCGTGTAAACTCCATGTCCTCTCATCTTGGAACCTCGGCATTGGTTTTAACAATATTTTTAGTACTGTATATAGGGGAAACCGGGAGACCTCTATATATTCGCATTAAAGAACATTTAGCTGATGAAAACGTTATAACATATCAACTCCGCTCGGCAAGCATGGGGTCGAACGACACCACGGCGACGATTTTGATGTTAGATGCACGATCTTGGCGCACGAGACAGAGATTTCCTCTAGAAAAGCGCTCGAAGCGTTCTGGATTTCATCCAGAAATCCAATAATGAACAACCGGAATGAGTGTTCGCCTATAACAAGTGACCTCGCACCGTTTGCTCCGCACTGCGTGCTCTGAGAATGGCCAGGAGCGATGTGTTGCCCTCAATACTACTGTATGACGACCAGGTAGTATGACTCATTCGCTACTGGTCTCACTGACGAAGAGTGGTAGCGCAATCACTACTCAGGCGGTGGAGCATCGTGTGAGTTCGTCTTCTCCTTTCGGGTTTTCGAATTGCGTTTCCGGCATTAGGTCGGAAACGCTAGCTGGGTGAGGCGCTTGGTCGGGTAGGTCGCAGAGATAAAGTCTCCAACCGTTTTTAGGCCTCTGAAGACGACGAGACGGTCGAAACGTCAGGCCAATAAAGTTCCACCTAACAACCTCGTGGCACAGCAGTACTATAAATATTGTTAAAAGCTTTTGTCGTGCTTAACATCGGCAGCACAACGGTTTTTCAAGTAAAGCTAGAGCTACCGAGTAAACGCTGAAAACAAGGGAAAATCGAGGTTTTTTGTCTAAATTAAGATGCTTGAGGAGAGTGACTAAGAAGGAAGTGAACCTTTCTATGACCAGCGCCTTGAAGCCGCTGACGTAGAGACTAGATGGAAGAAAGCTTAGCTCCGTGACTATATTGCCTTAGAAGTTATAGTTCGTTCAATGTACAGAAATCACTTGCTGAACAGAGAAAGGCACGGATTTGAAGCTATAAAACTTGGACAATTGTTGAAGTTGTGAAGGTTCTTGTGGCAAAGGTGGGAGAACGCACGTTCTTTCATGCACTACTTAGGTCAGTTTTGTATGAGAGGGATCGCTGGCTGCCAAAATGAAGGCCAAAATGTGAAGAAAAAGTTTCTCGTATTTGCTGCAGAACAAATCCAGTTTCAGCTATTTTTGGGGAACTTGCTGTCCTTCTGACGGCCATAGCATGCAGAAGACGAATTTGACGATACAAAATTTTTTTAAAATTCCTGAGAAGACACCGGCGTGGAATTCGGAGTGGTCATAAAACAAATAACGACCGCTCCAAGAGAAGCTGTCTACAATTAGGTCAATTCTAACAAAATTCACTTTTTCACATTCCAGTAGAGCGAGGAATCGTTTGGTGTAAGATTTACTTAAAGGGGATCATTATGAACAAAGTTGTGCGAGTGCGACGGTTTGCGACGGAAAAAATCTGTCGTAAAACGTCGATTGTTCACGAATTAGGAGCGGTATTGTATCGCCATCCAGGGGATTAAATTTGGTTTTCCTTTATATCGCGAATGCCTGATCATTCACAGAGCTTTGCTACAACCTAATTGTAGCATAGGATGGGCAAGAGCCGCTTAGCTATCTTCATGTAGCTTTGTGCTTATTTGAAGAAGAGAAGAATTAATTGGCAACAAGAAATTCATGCACCGCACAACACTCGATTGTTTTCAACAGTCGAAAACCTATACAATAACGTTGGATTTCTCAGACCTGTTACGAATTACCCTTCGCCTTTTCTACGGTTTTATCGTAACTAATATAATTAAGATTGTCTAGGTCCTTCTCCAGAAAACCCACAGTGTCCTCCCGTGCTTCTTCCTTCCACGCTTCGAACTGTTCCAGAAGTCAAACTCTTCAAAGGTATAGTTTCTCGTTCATGCAGCTTTCTTACCTAGATTTCTCCTAGGCTTTGTTTCAGTCTTTTAGAAAATGCGGATCATTCGTCATTGGACAGCTTCGGTGAATACTGCGGAATGTTTCAGGCCGAGATGTTAGCTTGACTACAAAGTAGCACGATGATACGCATCTGGTCTGCCACCTCTACACAGATGAGGCACAATCAACGACAGGAGACACTGCCCGCTGCAATCGCCAAATGATGTTTATCATGTAAGGCGCTGTCGTGCATAATAGACTTTATTCTGGACCAGCGTCCGTCGCCGGCTTCGCCGGCGACTGACGCTGGATGTGCGGGCCACGCCAGGCTTGCCAGCTTCGCCGGCTCCGGGTATGGTGGGCCACGCTGAGAGCGGAGCCCAAACCTAGCTAGGGATGATTCCTCACCCAGCGCTGGTCGCCGGCTTCGCCGGCAACCAACGCTGGGTAAGGAAGCATCCCTAGCGTCGAAGTCGAACACGCAGAAACGCACGAATGCTACAGATGGATGCTTGCTGTCCATCACTCACATCCCTGTATAGCATTCAAGAAAACGCCCGCAGCCAGCACTCCTGCTTCGTCTGGAGTCGTGTTCATAACCTATTGCAGCTCGTCAGGCCTAATCAAACGCCTGACCGTTTCCGTCCAACCGCCGTGCCTTATGCGACGACGTGTGACGATCTTCGGAACAGGTGACTTGGGACAAAAATACTGTCCTCCTCTGCATACAGTGCTAATGGAAATTGGTCAAAGCACTGCAGAAAATTGGGACCTTTTTCCTTCCTTCACTGCATCTGAGGGAAATTCAGTATCGCGTTCAAAAAATCGATAACACCGAGCGATACGGACTGCTTGATCCAGGTAATAGGATATTGATTGCCAGATCGAAGTGTGAGCCAAAGAAGCAAGTGTGAGTAGCGCCGCGTCGCAGACCTCTACCGCACGTGTTGTCTGAACCCGGCAGCGGCGGCTCGTCATAGCCGCGATGACGCCTTGCGAAACCTCATCCAGTGGATGTTCTTTGGTGACCACCCGGCAGTGGAGGCGTCGTGATAGTCAACAGCGGCGGTCATGGCTGCTTGGGTAGTAAACACCGGCGGTCATGGCTGCCTGCCATGCTGCCATGTTGTGGTGTTTACGGTTGGCGGCGGCGATACGGCAAACGGCTGGGTCTAGCGACGGCTGTCGGCAGAAATGTCGGCAGAAATGTCGGCAGAAAGCGACAGACGTCTCCCGTCAGTGATTCATGCCTCTCTGTTTTATATAATAGGATACCATTCTGGCGCTATATGGTGTAAAAGGCGGCTGTAGGCAGAAATGTCGGCAGAATGTCGTCAGAAAGCGACAGACGTCTCCCGTCAGTGATTCATGCCTCTCTGCTTTATATAATAGGATACCATTCTGGCGCTATATGGTGTAAAAGGCGTCCATCAGCAACAATCTCCAGAGCACAAAATGGTAGGTAGATGCTTTTAAAAGCTTTTAATGGCAAATAAGGATTCTTTAGCGGCTGGTGCTACACTTAGGTTGATCGTTATGAAAAGCCTAGCCTCTTATTGGCCGATCATTCTGCAACAGGATGAATCTGCAGCTGTATCACCTGCTCTTTTTTGGTGAGTTAGCGTTTGCTTTGATTCACGAAGCATAATCTAGGAAAAATATTGAGGTGTATCTGCTCAGGCTGCGTCGCTGATCGGCCACAGTGGGGCCGGAGGAGTAGTGGGACGACCTAGAAGTCGAAGTCCAGAACCTCCACGTTCGCCGTCAACACAACGTCCGTCGAAGCAGACGCCGAAATTACGTCGACAGGACAGTATGAGTCCAAGACCACCAAGCATGAGTGAGAAATCTCGACGAAAAGTAGCCTAATGTTACTGCGATGAACTAGTGAAGACGCAACTGTTATTGAACACACTGCAAAAACCTGTAGGTTTTAGCAGCAACTTTAAGAACGGAAATGTGGCATCAGAAAGGAGTCGCTATTTCGCTTCGTAACTATCTTCAGACGAACATTCCGCACGAGATTTATGGCAATCATTCATTGGTGCAAGAGCACGGATGCCTAGACGCAGACATATGGGAGCTCTCGTGCGAAACAAGCTGCAGGATGACTCCAAGTATCTCCATTGACGCGAGAGATGAGCTAGGTAGTGGACGTGTAATGACTCAATATAATAGCAGCAAATAAAACACAACTAACATATCTTACTGCGAATCATTAAGGGTTTGAGCGAACTCACAGACGTAATGATGACGTTTTCGTTGTTACATAGTAAGAAATTAAGCTCCTTGAAGTTTTTAAAAGTGGCGAAGTTCGACGGTTCTTGGAACAGGACTAGGATGGAGACTAGGATACCCTTTCCTACTCGTAGTCGGACATGCTTCAAAAAATGCTGTGGGTTAATCGAAACTCTCTGTATCTGTAGGAATCCTAAACATAATGCTCACGTCGACTGTTTTTCTCCGACTACAACCTATTAGTCTGGGCCTAGAGAACCAACAGGATACAAATATTCGGTTACTGGGTGTTCAGTGAGATCTTACTGATATTAGCCTTGCCGCGTTAAGGCTGACTGTTTTTCAAGGCTTTTGGAAGGCAGCATCGCCTCATATCCTCATGGTTTTCTTATTTCTGGCTCAATTCTTTCCAAAACGCTCTAATGTGCATGTCTTGCTCCTCAGATGAGCATCCGAGGAGTATGAAAGATCACTTAGCCGTCGAAGTATAAACTAGATAACTCTCTATGACTAATAAATATATGTAACGTAAAGGCTAAGCTTCGAGTGCTCATTTGTCAACAAGAAGTTCCGGCATCCTTTTCGTGCATCTATTCTCCTAACGCCTAGCTCTTTACCTCCCTCCCCTTACCCACTAAGGCGTTCTTGTCCGTAGTATCGAGAGCGCTTCTGCGCGCCTAGTACAGCTCCTCGTCCCTTCTCTTCCTCTCCTCCTCCTTTCCGCCCTCTTCCTCTCGGGGGATGTTCCCGCATCGATCCCTTCCAATCTCGTCCCAGCATGGTCGAAGGAGGGGTGGCCATCGTTAAATATCTGCTATTCCTGTCGAATTTAATATTATGGGTGAGTGTTTTCTACTCGTTCGTGTGCTCGCTGTTCCTACTTGTTCGTCTCTACTCCATCCAATCACTTCTGCGCACCTGCCGCTCAGGTGATTGGCAGCTGTTTGGCCGCGTTCTAGCGGCTTCTGAAACCCTGAGATAAGTACCGCCTTGTCTTGGGACACTCTATGGGAAATGCGTGTAATCTAAGCCTTCGAAGATGGGTTTAGTTCTGCTATTTATGGCGAGGCTGGTGGCGTGTGTCTTGGGCGGCAAGTCGCTGCCTGCAGCGGCTCTTCGACTGCTAGCATTTGGGGAATTCGCGCCTCACGCACTCAATTGACACATTTCACTCATTCTCGATCCGCGCCGACTGATAACTCGCCAGTGCTGAGGGATTCTAGAACACTTTGGAACGTGCCTGCTCTGAAATGGAATGCTCCACTACAGCCTGAGTTGGTCGTGGCAGCTAGTTGGAGATGTCGTCTACAGATCTGATAGTCAAGGGGCAATGCTGCCTTCTATTATAGTACGCTTTGAAATGGACTTGACGAAGTGAGATTTTGCATGAAGATAGTTTGATTACCGTATTCTACCTGCAACCCCATCATAGACATTGAAAACAAGTTCGTAGTAGAGAGATCCCACGGCAACCTAATTATGCGCTGCACTTGGTTAATCAGCTTTTTCGACAATTCCGTTAGCTAAGCATGTCGCGAAGAAACAAGATGGGCATTGAATCAACGCTTCGCGGCACAACAAAAAATTCAAAATATAATGCAGCTCCAGTATAGAACACCTCAGGTTTCCGTAGGCACAATTGCCTTCCATCGAGCTCTGCATATCTCAGAATCAAGATGAACAACGGGGTGGCTCCAAATCTTTTAGGAATATTTTTAGTGACTATGTTTATGCCTTTTTGATAAGACTCATCGAGGAAATAGAATTTTAAAATATGAATTTTATGAGGCACTCCAAGGTTATCGCGTCACATTGCAGTCGGTCTTTTACGTCTGCCACTGCATTCTGGACGGAACAAATCCTCGTGCCCCTGCACCTCGCGTCCGTCCTGTTTCTGCTTTCCCTAATTGAGCACTATGAAGCCAAACTTGGTGTCCATATTGAAGCTCTCTGTGTTTGGAAGGTACTCCTCGTATTCTTGAATAGTGTAACACATGTGAAAAAATAACTGTGCACGATGATTCTTCCGAAAAGTGAGACGAGGATCCCGCCCGGAGACCCGAAGGCATGGCAAGATATCATCCGTATCCTGTCATCTCGTCAAACACTGAGTTTCTCTTGGGGGCGCGAGATCCGCCAGCATTCGTTTCTGTCGCGTGTCAGAGTGCTCCAATGGATCCTCCTCGCTCGAGGGGCACGATGAGCGTCTTACATTCGCTCAAGGCTTTCACGAAGAGGTCCGACTAACGCACTACTGGGTGCACTGATGTTCGTTTGAATTCCACGCAATCCCATCGGTTACGCATCTCGCTCAATGGATTTGCGGAAGCGCATTGTATGGCCACATAACTGAAAGAAGATCGACGAAGTTCGGAACTTAGGAGATTTTTTTACTTGTGTGAATTGTGTCACTCCTGACACCGTTCTGACGATACAAGTTGGCTTAAATGCTCAGACACTGTAGAGATTTACATTGAGTAACGTCGGCTCTGTCCGGTCTACTATTAGTCTGTTCAATAATGTCTTCCAAGTCAAAATGCGTGTACCATTAAAGTGCAACCAGATGAGCGCAAAAGCGGGTTTTGCTTACATTTTTAGATTTCGAAGGCCATTAAAAACAAACTCCCTTTACCATAGAGGCCTGTTCAAAAATTATTTGCTATTATCTTATGTTCTGGATACTATAATTAATAGAAAAAAAGGTAATAGATACCATAATAGATAGGTAGATGAAGCCACAAGATGGCCCGTCTTCACTGGTCGTGCGGACCGCAGCAGCGCTTCCATTCCTTTCAGTGTCCGGCCATCCTCGTCCACAATGCTGTTATTATTCAAACTTGGTGACGTTGACGAGAAGCTTGATTCGTTCCCAACTGAAGTGTCAGTTGGGTCAGCCATGCGACGAGGAGTTGTTGGAGGCCTTCTACAGGGCGCTCGACGCCTCTCGGATCCACTCCAGTCCTCTTTTCCTCCATGAGTCGTCTTGTGCCTTCATGATGTGACCAGCCCATCGGCATTCTGCCTTCCAAGTGTGATCCGCTGGGTCATGAATATGAGTCATTTTTCTCGTGTCGGAGCTGTGAAATCAGACTTGCTGTTGGATTCCCCGGTACCACTCTAGAAGACATCATTCTAGCGCTCTGTTCGTTGTCATAACCGTCTCCAAAGTGTCGCTCCAGTTTTACCTCATGCCTGCCTCGCATAGCAAAGCGCAGTAGGAATCGTCAAGCCGTGCAGATTTGCTCTGAGGTACGTCAAGCAAATCTGTTCAGATGGTTCTCCTCTAAAAGTCTGAAAGCGGCCCATTCAGCTCTTCGCCTCCTATCCAGCAGGGCAATTTATGTTGCTCTTCATGTGCATAGTATGTCCGAGGTACACGTCGGACGACCCCTCAATGATTTGAGTGCCTTTGAGTCGTTCTCCTTGGAAGTTCATGTTCTTCATAAGCTGTGCCTTGTCTGGGATGGTGAGTCTTTTCTGACGCCGTCCTGCATCAGAAATGAGTCGAGCGTGGTGCGAATGATATTCTCGAGCCTTGGCAGTATTTATGTAGGTAGAAGAAGCCCACATCATCCAAAATAGATTTGGGCGCTGGCTCAGAACCCAGTTGAAAGCGATTTGCCCACCCCTAGCTCACACCACACCTCCGCTAAGAGTTCATAACATTTCTCAAGGATAAAAGGATAAAGGACGGCGTTATTCAATCCATTTTGGGATGCGCCACGCATTCTACTTCTACGGGATGTCGTGGAGGCGAGTTGAATGCGTATTTGGCCATACAGTGACTTGCGGTGGCCAGCCGATAAACAAGTCAGCGCTCTATCCTTCCCAGACAGGTCTGGTACCAATTCACCGACCCCGGAGGGATGGAAGGCTTGGTTGGCCTGGGCGGGAAATCCGAACCAGGAACTTGGTATCGGGTGCACGCGACGGCCGGCGTCTCCTCCGACTGCGCTCCACGCGCCTATTTCTCAAGTGTGCTCGAAAATAAATGAAAACGAGGCTGCGGTTTTCCCATAGTATCTGCTGCAAGATAAAGTAATCAAACTCATGGGAGGGAGCATCGCATTTTTGTATTCTTTTTAACGGATAGTTTGTGGCGAGTGAGTGGCGCTGTCGGATGAAGTGCCGACTGTCACGTGCACCCGATACCAGGTTCCTGGTTCGGATTATCCCCCCCCCATGCCAACCAAGCCTTCCACCCCTCCGGGGTCGGTGAATTGACACCAGACGTGACTGGGAAGGATAAAGTGCTGACTTGTTCATCGGCTAGCCACCGCACTTCATTGAATGGCCGAATACGCATTCAAATCGCCCCGAGGACATCCCGTAGAAGTAGAATGTGTAGCGCATCCAAAGGAATTGAGTGACGCCGTCCTTTTTCCTTTTTATTCTTATTTAACGGATATGCATCTACGTCAAAAAAACGTCTAAGAAGTCTAGGAGAGATGTGGTCCATTACGGCCCAGTACAAGGCTAGAGAGAGATATGTGATCGAATTGTGCTATTCTCGCCAGTGTCACAACGTTGCCTCCCATCCCTTGGCTACATTCATCTGCATAGGCAATTGGAAGCGCTGCCCTCAATGTAACACGAGTGAACAAGAGCCTTGAAACCCAAGTGTCCAAATTTTATGCGCATATATGTATACTATTTTCAAAATTTGATTGGACGTTTTTCGCGTCAAATTGGACACTATTCTAAACCGGCCTGGCGATTGAGATATCAACCTGAACATCTTCCAAATCAAAATATGCGTCCTAAATTTTGAGGAAACTCGTTTTGATTTGGAAGATGCTCAGGTTGATTTTCCAATTCTCCAACACTGTTAGAATAATTTTTGTTCAAGAAAAGATCATAACGATTTTCTTTGAAATTGTTATTTACTTGTATTATAAAGCTTGACACATTGAAATTTCACAAAAATTAATTTTTAAGGAAAACAGTGTTTTAAAGCATAGGAAAGCAACAGTTATTCATTGCAATACAATATGCACTCGATCAAATCCTCGCTATATTTCTTCGATCGATAGCATTGTCTGCGTGGAATTACGCAGATGTAAACGATACTTCAAAAACACCTGTAAAAAACGCAGATATTCTGACGCTCCTGTTGCATGTAAGCAGCCCTTAGCCGTGTGCATTGCGCGAATTCATCCTTCATTAAACTATATGATTGCTGTCTTTATTCGTTTTTAAAACAAAAATTAATCTGTTACTTTTCCTGGAAAAATAAATTTCTATAAGATTTTAAATCATGTGTTCACTTGCTGGGCTGATGAATTAATTCTTTCAGGGAGAGTTATAATAAATTTTCCTTAAACAAGAACCCTAAAAGTGTTGGAGATTCTCAAGTTTAATTTTGAGGGGACTCGTTTTGATTTGGAAGATGTTCAGCTTAATTTGAGAAGCGTTGAGCTTGAAGGATACGAGTCAGATACGATACGGATCAGCGTCAAGGATTCATAGGATGCACAGCTGCGCATTTGATTCCTACGGCCAACATGGATACATTTTGAGTGGGTACTTCATGTAAGGGAGCAGGTCATAGCGCAGTCGCAGGAAGCGCTGGCTGTCGCGTGCACCCGATACCAGGTTCCTGGTTCGTATTTCCTGCCCAGGAAGTCAAGCCTACCTTCTCTCCGGGAAGAGTGAATTGGTTACAGGGTTATCTAGAAGGGTAAACCACAGACTTGTCCATCGGTTGGTCACCGCAAGTCATTGTGTAATGTATTCCAAATTAACTCCACAACATCCCGTACAAGTAAAGGCGCAACGCATTCCAAGAGGGAAATTAATGCCGTCCTCTACCCTTTATCCTTATCCTAGACCTAATTTTACTCTCACGCCACTTTCTCTTCTTTCACTTCCTGTTCATGTTTTTGCGCGGTTACCTTGAGTGATTCTATGGGCTGTGGCTACTCTTTGACCAGCTGTGGTTACTTTGAAGGTGTAAAACATGCTTAAGTTACAAGTACAGCCGTAACTTATTTGCTGCTACCCTTAGTTGCTACCCGTTCCACCCCTTTCCAACCATTCCACAAAGGACCTTCATATTTCTGTATTCTTTAACGGAGCACCTACAGAGCTGTAGCTTTTAGAGAGTCTAGGACCAAATTTGACATCACGTTTCGCACCTGCAGACCTTCAATGCTATGGAATTGCAGTAGGCTCCAAATGATTGCCGTGCATGCTGTGATTGAAACTACATAGCCCTAGTTTGGTCGCTGCAATTTGACGTAACTAGGCTGATTGTCTTCCGATTTATTTTTTAACTACCTTAAGAGCGATAGTCGATGCTTGTTCTGCAAGCACACACTGGACTCTTGCATTACCTTTCTACCCCACTCTGAATACGAATTTATCTACTCGGCGTTTTATCTCAGAATTGAAGGGAGACTGGAAGACGGTGGCCCATAATAGACGGCAATGCATGAGTCGAGTAGAAGCAAAGCCCAGAGGGTTCCCAGCAGCTTCAAAAAATGTTTGGGCAGGTGCCAAGTTAAGCCACCTTCCTGCAATTGAAAAACTTCAATTTAGTCGGTGCTATGTATTCTAACCCCGTGTTCTATGGATGGCAGTAGCAGAGAAACTCCAAACTCATTTATCTTGTTTGAAAAATGAAAAATTTTCTAAGGAATTGTTATGTTTTGTCAAATACCAGGATTGTATGGAAACCTGAAAAGTCCGAGATTGTAAGGTCGTCCTTAGCTTTCAGTGGAGTAGTTCTGACTCAAGATTTCCGCTCTGGTAAATACGAAGTTCCTAATTTTGGCGCGGCTTATCCACATAATATGTAGTTGTCTGCACAAAACTCGCTCCCAATAATGATTTTTAAAATACTCAACTTTATGACAGCCTTTCGACCCCTAAACACTTCCACAAGGTAAGCAAGTATTAATTCAGGTAAACAATGAGCACCGTCCATAGAGCAACCGACCGATTGCGGGCTGTTTTTTCGTAAATGGAAATCGATGCAACAAGCAAACAAACTAATAAGACAATCTAGCGAAGACGAGAATAAGTATAAAAACGCGATAAATAGAAAACAATAACTTCTAACACACCCTGAAGATACCGTTCGGTAAGTCTTGTACTGAAACAGAGAGTTTGGTAATGTGTACTTTTTTGATAACTTCAAAAATGCCGTGCCAGCTCTACAAGTTAAGAATGCTGGTCTTATATTGCTTCTTGGCCTAAAAACTAGATCTTCCACTGCACACCTCTAGTGCAAGAAGGGGAGAATGAATAAAACTCCTCAACAGAAGGCCAAAATTTCTATTTTTGCTCTGCCCTCTGCTTAGGCACAGCGGCTAATTGAACCTACTTGCCATCTTTTTGGAACATTCTCCTGTATCCCTGGGCGAATTCGCACAAGGTTCGTCTTGGATAGGGTAAGGCTCACATTTTCTTACCGATCATCATTCCACCACAATTCACTGCGGAGACTACGCAAGCATCGAAATTGTCTCCATGATGCCACGCCGAAGCAGAATGCCTGGTGCAACCCACGAACGGAGTGACCCACGCCAACATTTCTTTATCATCTGAACCTACCCCTTGAAGCCTATCTCGACCAGAACCTCCTTTGACGCAGTCTCTCTTGGCCCTCTGTTCGATTTATTGACGGTGGTAAGCGTTTCCCGGATATGATCCACATGACGGCCCTATTTGTGTCACTTCCACTAATCCCCCGGGACCTCATTGGGCGCGTCTTTTCGACGGCGAAAACAGCGCTCATCGACAGGCTCAGCGGGCCGCCGCCACCGCCAGCCATCACGATCCGATTTACCCTCCAGCAAGGGGCATGGATTTCGGCTAGAAGCGTTCCGCTTCAGTGATTGCTGCTCATTCATGGTAGAGGGCATAGGGAGTGGTCGGTCTGGCGTCGCGAAGAGGCGAGCGAGACGTCGGCTTGGAAAACAGCTCGTCGAACTTCATGCGGAGTCATCTGGGAACTCGATTACGTTATTGAGTTCAGCGACTGCTTGGGGAATATGCTGCACAGAATAGGGTAAACACATGCCCTCCCTGCTTCCTTCTGAGGCCTGCGTCCTGCAGAAGGGTGGAAGGATAGGATAAGACCAGCTAGAATCAGCCTACAAAGGTTCTGATCAGGCGCACTGATTTAGGCTTACTTGAAATTATGAATGAAAAGTTTATTTTGCTACCCCAAGAACGAGCACGATTTCCTTTTACATTTGGCTTCTGAACATAGAGTAGCAAGGAAACGGAACAGAGGCATTGTGATGTATATTCCGAAGTAATTACTGGCTGTCTCAAGAAAAAAAATGCTCTGTTCTAGCAGTCGTAAGATTCCACGATTGACGTCTAGTTGCATCCAAAGTTGAGCTGTGCCGAACTCGAATCGTCATCGTGTGCTTTGCGGACATTACGCTAGCTCATTACACTACCAGACCTAACATGACTCTCTTTCAAAGTTGTCACGCAGTTCTTGTCTTTAAGAAACATAATTATTTTTTTGGAAAATAGTGCTTTTTTTCAAAGAAAGTATATATTCGTTCGTAGTTTCGCTGCTACTGTCGGACCGCATTGTACGAACTGAAATGCGCTTTTTCTCTGATGGCCCAACTAGGCACATTTTCGCTAATCTGCTGCGGGATCATTTGGGCTTTGCTTCTACTCGATTCACGATTCTTGCATGGCCGTCTAATATGGGCCTCAGCCTTCATTTTTGAGATGCGTGCCTTTATTCCTAGATAATTCAGTCCTGTATTGCTTATTATTAGAACTTCCACTCTAGCCCATCTCTCAAATCTCGGTCTAATTCTAACAACAGCGCTTGAGCCATTATTTATTTAATTATTTATTTATTTATTTGTGGGAAGATGGCAACAGTTCGATGATAAAGTTTCTCCACTGCCAAAGAAGTGCCTTGATATCTGTATGTTGCCACATATGTGTTATACTTATTTGAAGCTACAGCTTTTCCTTAACGTAATACAAATCAAACCGCCTAGGTTGTCGTGGGCGCGTGTAGCACAGATGGAGTAAGTGGCGGCTGTCGCGTGCACCCGATACTAGGTTCCTGGTTTGGATTTCCCGTCCAAGACAGCCAACCGCCTTCTATTCCTCGGTGAATTGGTACCAAACTTATTTGGGAAGGTTAAAGCGCGGACTTGTTCATTGGCTGGCCACTGCAAGTGCCCTGTGCCAGTGTATGCCCAAATACGCATTCAAATCGCCCCCACGACGTCTTTTAGAAATAGAATGCGTGGTGCATCCAAAAGTAAATTAATTGACGCTGTTCTTTACCCTTTTACCTTCATCCCATTTGTCGCATAAAAGAAAACTTTAAGAAGCTCTGAGAAATTAAAAACACTGAAACTGTGGATATTTTCGATGAGGTTTAATACCAGGACGTGTATTTATGTCATGTTTTTCCAAAAAAGCAGTTGTCTAACAATCGTTTCAGTCTTACTTTAAGGCGCCAAAAAGAGAGAAGCAATAAACTCGCCGCTAAACACTCCTTGTCTGGAATGCGCCTCACGTTCTGACTCTATGAAAAGCGGTTGAATGCCTTTTAGTTGACCCATACACAATGACAGTCGATAAAGCAGGCATTTTTCTTTCCCGTCCGAGTATATCTGTATCATCTTACCTACGGTGCTAGAGGGAAAATCTAGGTCGTTGACCCGGTCACGAAACGAACCTGCAAGCCTCCCACGGCACAACGCGGGAACGGACCTACGGATCTTTCCTAGTGAGGTGGGGACACTTAACTCGCGATCAGTCTTTTTGATAGCAACGATAAAACTGACACTAAATTATTTTACAGAGACTAGCTACTGATCTAAGGGCGCGTGGAGCGCAGTCGGAGGAGGCGCCGGCTGTCGCCTGCACCCGATACCAGGTTCCTGGTTTGGATTTCCCGCCCAAGCCAACCAAGCCTTCCATTCCTCCGGTGTCAGTAATACTAGGAAATTCGTCTGGGAAAGGTAAAGCGCTGAAGTGTTCATCGGCTGGCCATCGCAAGTCATTGCATGGCCAAATACGCAATTCAACTGTCCTCCACGACATCCCGTAGAAGTAGAATGCATGGCGCATCCCAAAATGGTTGAATAACGCCGCCCTTTATCCTTATCCTTAGCTACTGAACTAGCCTACAAGACAACCACTTTTCTATGCAATTTCCTACCAGGGATAGGTCACATCGTTTGTGTTTGCCTTGCTTTTTTTAGCGGTGCTCCCCTCCAACTAGGATGATCCAGACTTTTTGCTGACTGCTTCACTTCGCACTTTCTTGCAATTTTTCTCGCAGTTGTAAATACATATGTACAACGTTCCTTGAAATGGTGAATTCAGCATTGACAGCGAGTTTTTCCTGAAGTCTGCTACACCCTGTCTCACAATTTCTATTCGGAAACACCTTACTGTTTATAAATATAATACTTAGCCTGTTTGATCATATCCGCTTCGTTGGAATCAGAAACTGGACCCAAGAAGCCTGGTTCTAGGTCCTGTTACAGAGCTTGAAGAGCTCATAGAGCTGTTTGAGATGGCTCGAATCTGAATAGTCTGCCATGACGTGAGCGCGCATCGTCTCGGCCTAAGGACCCCGGGGAGGTTTTTCGGCGAAGTATGCTCTCCGAAGTGTTGTTCCGTGCAGACAACGGAAAGACGTCAGGCAGATAACGCCGAAAACAAGGTCCGCTAAGGCAGATTGGGCACGGCTGTTGACGTCACGTCGCTTCCGTGCTGCATCCCATCTTCTGAAGAACAAACAGTCAACAACATTGCAGAATTTGTTGTTGCGTGGGTGTACTATTCTACTCAGTGGTCATGCCTGGGGCCGACCTGAAAAAAAAACTTATTTTAGGCACCAAAACTTTAATTCACTTCGGGAGATAAGAATTCCTTGAACTGGCACACTAAAGATCGTTTATAGCAACTATTCTCCACCCTACATTTTTAATGGTTCTCCATTGAAAGGGTGTGTGTGGCGCAGTCGGAAAAGGTGCCGGCTGTCGCGTGCACCCAGTACCAGGTTCTTGGTTCGAATTCTCCTCCCCCCCTCACCGGCCAACAAAGTCTTTCATCTTACTGAAGGTCGATGAATTGGTACCAGACTTGTTTGGGAAGCATAAATCTGATCTGTTTGACTTGTTCATCGGCTGGCCACCACAAGTCATTGCATGGCCAAACACGCATTCAAGTCGCCTCCAGACATCCCGTAGAATTTTAATGGCTCTCCTTTATGAAGTAGAGTGCGTGGCGCATCCCACAAGGGAATGAGTAACGCCGTTATTTATCCTCTTATCCTCCCTTGAAAATTGCTGCGGATCTTAGAAGACCTATGAAACTCACAGCTGCTTGAATTGCTTTGAGTTTCAGCTTTACCACCACAATGCCCCTCCCTGGGAGCCGAAACGATATCATTTCCGCTAGGCCCGTCGACAAGGCAATAACATCCCACTCGGTCGTTGGACTGCGTAGTCTACGTTCACAGGAGCATTCGATGTCTAATCGCCTTCTAAACGATGCCTCTGCTTCTTGTTTGATGGACAAATCCTTGACAAATGCCTTCGCTTTAGCGTATCACTTTGCAGTCCACGAATTTTACCATTCGCAAGGAAATGAATGCCTCAAATTGACCGTCAGAGTCAGCATTTCATTTCCTGAACCAATAAATAGAACAGAAGCTCTGAGTGTGTTCAGCTAGACTCGGAGGGAAGATATGGTGCACACCTGCTACTTGCTTCAATGTGTTTTGCTTAACGAATTTTTTTTCAGACTGGTGGACTTGGGCTCATCATTCTTGGAGCAGTTCTACAGCTGAAATTTGCGGGTGTGCTGGATATATTAGGCGATGAGCGGTGAGTGAAAATCCTCCGATTACCCTTTGCATTCCATCTGTAACTTTAAAGTTATTATATATGTATACTTACCTACCGTTATCTAAGTTACGGAGTTATAAAGCTTGATTACCATTAGCTTGGATCGGCCTAGAGAAATCAAGGTGCGTTTAGTGATCCACGAAAAAAGGAGCACCTTTTTGCTACGATCCTAATGAACTTCTACCTGTTTTGGGGTCCTCCTCGGATACATTGCTTTCATGCTTTTACTTTCTCCCTGACATTCGTAAAAATTGTGGCTCCAACATTTATTTTTCTAACAGCAGTCTGAAAACTAAACTAGAGCTCCAATCAAGCTTTTTTACCTTTGAAACCATCTTCTCGCGAAACTACCGTATCGTACTCCTTGTCAGTTAAATACACTTGTTCAATTTTTTTGCTCAGAAAACTAGTGGTATGACGTTTTAGGTTCGCCGTTCGTTCTTCTGTGTAATCCGTTTTCAGCTCACAAATGTGCATAATCAGGTCAAAAAGACAAGGATGCTCCTCACTCAATGTTTACACTCCATGCTGATCTTGTTGTTTCTGCCTTTATTGCGGTGCCGCAAGACTCTATCGGAGGCCTTCTGGGTTTTAATACTCCAGCCGCATCACGGCGCGTTGTTACTTCATTCTGGTGCGCGATTCAATGAATACAATTCGTCAAAATTTCCGTAAAGTTTACTACGGTATTTCTCATATTAGGTGTATTTTTCCTCTTTGACTTGTATCATTTTCAGCCAAATTCCCTTCCTCTTTATAAAATAGTTTTCTAGCTTTATTGAAAGCCTACTGGAATTCACGTTTATCTTGAGTTTCCTCAGATCAGAAGCTCCGGGTACAGCATTTTGAGTGTGGAAGTAGGGCATAAGAGTTTCATAGAAGGTTCATGAATAACTGAATTGAAGGGGTGCAGAAAAAGACCGCTACTAAACATTTCACTAGGGCTAACTTCAGAGGCATGCAGTTAACTCTAATTAGAAGTATCTCTTAACGTTACTTCTCCTAGTATCAGGATGAATAGAAACGGAGAAAATGAATAATACTGGGCTCTAGTGAATGCTCTAAAATAGCTAGGTCTTCTACTAATGGAAGTGCGGAAGCTTACTGTTTCAAGCTCTTCTGGCTGCGAGGTTGTTATGTGGAATGTTTATTGGCCTGATGTTTCGACCGTCCCGCTGTCTTCAGAGGCCTAAAAAGGGTTCGAGGTTCTGTCTTGGCAACTTACCCGACCACGCGCCTCAATCACGCTAGCATTTCTGACCTAAAGCCAGAAGCACTGCGCGAAAAGTCGAATGTCGAAGATAGACTCACACGATGCTCCACCGTCCAATAGCAGCGATTGCACTGCTACTTACCAGGGAAGCGTCTCAGACATAGGTCTGAACGAGGGGAAATGGATAGCACTGCGAGAATCTCCACCCTTCATATAGTAGAAAAAGATGTTTCGTTTTTGCTGAGTCCTTGAACCCAAGGAGCTACGGGCCCTCGAAGATGGAGTACGGTACCTCACTGTGAGCACGTGCCCATGTGCATGCGTGCGTGCGCTGTTGTATGGGACGTGGCGAAAGGCACTGTCAGGTGAGTCGGCGGCTCAGCAGGTTGCGGGGCTGCTCCAAAGGTGCTAGACCAGATGTTCGACTCCAGTGCTATGCGCCACTTTTGCATTTTTCAAAGTTTACCTTTACCGGTTTGCTTCCTGCACATCTCCTACATATTCATTTCACTTTAAATTGTCAAAAGGGCCAGATTTCGTGATCAACACCCATGACCTGGACAGTCCTAGTCTCCCGTATCTGCTGTAACCTACCGGAATCAGCCGAAATTTCAAAAGCGAATGTTAGATTCGTGATCAGCACCCCAAATAATCCCCCAGGAGAAGTCTGGGCAAAATCAGTGAATATGACCTCAACAGCACTAGTCATTCCGTACCTGCTGTAACCTGAACCTGCTGTGAAGTCATTGCTTACTTAACACTTGCTGAAAAACACAAAACGTTGTATAATACAGAAAATAAGAGAAGTGAGTGAAGCACAGCTCAAAGTAAACCCTTATTTGAGCATTTAGAGAGATATAAATGTGTAGGAGATGTGTAGGAAGTAAGCTGGTTTAAACAACCATTAAGGCACTATTGTACCTTCACGAATACAGAAGCGGGGAAGAGGTCGAAAAAAGTTTTTCGCCCAAACTTCTCCTAGGGGGATATTTGGGATGCTAATCACGAATCTGACATTCGTTCTTGAAATTTCGGCCGATTACGGTGGATTACAGCAGGTACGGGTGACTAGGGCCATGAAGTGTTGATCACGCAACTGACCCTTTTGGCAATTTCGAGGGAAATAAATGTGTAGGAAATGTGTAGGAAGCAAATTGGTAAAGGAGGCAGCGGTTATTAAAAATGCAGATGTAGTGCACGGCACGCGAGCCGAACATTTGGTCCAGCACCTTCGGAGCAGTCCCGTAACCTGCTGAGCCACCGACACCCCTGCGGCAGTGCCTTTCGCACCGTCCCATACAACAGCGCCAGCACGCATGCACGTGGGCACGTGCTGATGGTGCGCTACTGTACCCCGCCTTCGAGGGCGCTTAGCTCTTTCGGTTCAAGGGCTCAGCAAAACGAAACATGTTTTTCTACTATATGAAGGGTGGAGATTCTCGTAGTTCTCGTAAATCTCGTACTATCCATTTCCCCCGTTCAGACCTACGCCTGAGACCCTTCCCTGGTTAGTGTCAGTAGAGACCAGGGGTGTGCGTAATTACGATTTACGATTTACGATTTTACGATTTACGGTGATTTTTGGCAAATTTTTTACGATTTACGATTTACGACATTTTGGGTCGTAAATCGTAAATTTTCGTAAATGTGATCCCCGTTTGTCATCCTCGGTCCACGGATGACAAACGTCCACATAACGTGATACAATTCGGATCATGACGATGCACCCACTTTTAAAGACTTCCTTCATAGGTGCTATTTCCTATTTATATTTTTATGTTCTGCTGTGGTGCTGTGACAGAACAACGCAGCTTTGTGAATAGGCCGCTCGAGTTAATTATTGGCAATGGAACTGGGTTAGCCTTTTTTCTGATCACACTCTAATTCCCTGAGAGCATTTCGTTCCACTTCACAGAAAGACATGAAAATTCTCCTTGCACTGGAATGAAGATGATCACCTGCTGAACCATATTCTATGCTGAAACCACCGCCTAGTCAAATTGTAACTTTTTCACCACTTGTTCACCACATAGACGACTCTTTCCAATGCACACGAGCAGAGCTCATGCAAAGCCATGTGTCCAAGTGCAAACAAACCTGCGAGCGAAGTAAATTCCGAAAGTAATTGCTTCGTATCGTCGAACGACGGTCTTTCATTCCAGAAGTTGTGGTTGCCTTCAAAAATGGTAAAGGACAACGCATGACGTTAACCAGTCCTGTTTGAGATGTGCCATCCATTCTTTCTACCTCTGTGGGATATTGTAGAGGTCATTTGAGTGTGGGTTTGCCTTATAGAATGAATTTCGGTTGCCGCCGATGTAGAGGTCAGTGTTTCATCGTTCCCAGGCATATCAGGTACCAATTCACAACCCAGCAGGTAGGAAGACTGGCTGCCCGTGGTAGGATCCTAATCAAGAACTGTTCTGGAGCACGCGTTAGTCATCCTCCTCCGACTTCTCTACCATGGGTTCTCCTATATGTTTAAAATGCACCTTGTATGAATCGGTTAAACCACTTTCAATTCAAGCTGCACCTTGCTTCTCAACTTTACTTCTAAAGAATGCCACTCAAATATCTTCATTTATGACTTTAACTCAAAAATCCGACTATGATGAGTGTCCAAAAATGTGATCATACTCTTCCAATCGTCACACAATTCTTTCCCGTCTGCTATAAAAATGCTGTTGTACAATTCAAAATGTGAGGAGGCTTAGAACTTTATGTGTGTCATACCGTAGAAATGTGCCATGCGCTCACTCAGTAAGGGATGCTTGGATTATTTGTGCAAATACTGTCTTCGTCGAGTTGGCCAGCGATCAAAATTTTTTTGGTTTTGGATGGAGTGGTTTTTGTTGGTTTATTCGGAGTTGTTGCGGTTGTTTCTACAAAGTCATAGTTTTATATGCAAGCCATTGGCTAGTAGAATGATAAACATTTTTTAACGTCCAAGCAGTGTAAGCTTTTTATTTGGGCACCCTGTATAGGCACCTTTTGAGATAGCGTTTTTGAACAAGAAGTTTATTTTGGTTCTCCAAAAACTTGTCCAGCTTGATTTGAAAGGTGCTAGTTGACTTTAATGGCTTCCATCATAATTTGGAAAGTGTCCAGCTCGAGCTGAAAAAGTCTCAAGAAATTACAGTTAGCTTCGGTTAGCTTTAACATAATAGAAAAAAGCAAGGAAATTAGATGCATTATAACTCAGGCACCTCTTACGATTTACGGTTTACGATTTACGATTTACGGCGATTTTTTCGTAATTACGATTTACGATTTACGAAATTGTGGATTTCATTTACGCACACCCCTGGTAGAGACCAGTAGCGAATGAGTCATACAGTGCCATTTATGGTATTGAGAGTAGCACGTCGCTCCTGGTCTTTTTCACAGCTCGCAGTGCGGTGCAAATAGGACGAGATCACCCCGTACTGACAGGCTCTCATTCCGATTGTTGGATTTCTGGTCGAAATCCAAAACGATTCGAGCGCCCTTCTACTGGTCCCCCCGTTTCCCTTACACATGTACTGTTACACACCACACATTCAATCTGATAGATCACTCCATTTTTTGCGCAGTCTCCAACCTTAGAATGTGGGCAAATTATGCACTCCTCTGACACGCACTAACTGTTGTATAGCCTATTACGACATGTCAGATGAGTGCGTTATTTGAATACCTAGTGGCCTGGTCTTTGTTTTTCCGTCTTTCTCGGTGAGTTGAGAAAAAATAAACGAATAGGAAGTCGATGAGACTTTCAGGAATCGATTGGAAGGACACGCAGGCGGATTCGCCCGAGTACGCAGGGCAAAGCCTGATATGAATTAGTAAAGGGGAAGAACGCATGACCGCCCTTGAACTTCGTTGATTAAGCGAGATTCATCACCAATCCAGTGGAAGCACCCACGATAAGGCTCAGAGAAACAACCGGATCGCCAACGTACGCTGCAGCTCCTAAACAACACATAATCATGAGCTGCGGGCAAATCTAACTATTCATGGTGGTAGATAGTAAACCGCACGTCGTGGAACTAGCTCCTATCCTCTTATTTTATACTAATTTCATAGGCGCTGTCGGAGGAAGCGCCGGCGTCACGAACACCCGATATACGAGATTCTCGGTTTGGATTTCCCACAGAGGCCACCCAAGCCACCCACCCCTCTGGAGTTGGTGAATTGGTACCAGGCTTGTCTGGGAGGGATAAAGCGCTGACTAGTTCGTCGGCTGGCCATCGCAAGTCATTGTATAGGCCAAATACGCATTCAAGTAACCTCCATGACATCGGGTAGAAGAGAATGCGTGGCGCAATCCCAAAGTGGGGTTTTAGTCTACAGAGCTGGTTGGGATGGCTCGCATCTCAATTAACGTCGTCCTATATCCTTTGATCCTTATTCTATGCTGTCGTAAAAGAGAACTTCAAGAAACTATGAGAATTTGAAACACTGAAACTGCGGATACTTTCGATGAGATTTGAGTAATAGGACATGCAATTATTTCCTGCCTTTCTAGAAGTATTTCTGCAGTTCTTCTAGCAGGCGTATCAGTCTTATGGCGAAAACAGACCGACTAATGCCGCCTTTTATCCTTATGCTTATACTATTTTCATGTCAAGTTGGACATTTTGTGATCCAATTGGGCAGCATCTTCCACATCTTACCGAGCTCATTACGGATTAAATTCAAAACTCTCCAGGACGTTTAGAATAATCCTTTTCTAAGGTAAGAAAAAATAATCCTTTTCCAAGGTAAGAAAAGAAAAAAGTAACTTTTTCGAATTTTCAAATTCTAGGAAGCCCGATAAGTTAAAGCGTTGTTTGAAATTTTATAAAAAATTTGCTTTTAAAGAAAAAATCGTGGATTATTAAAGTTTATTCTGAAGTACAGAAATTTACGTTTTTAGCGTGGTAGATGAAGAGATCGCATCATACGTTAGTCATGTCCTCGTTCATCCCACTGCAATTGTCATTTGATTGATATCGAAAAATACGTTTTTATCGAAAAATTGTCATTTGATTGGTAGCGAAAAATACGTTTTCGAGTTGTTACACAGTTTTAAGCGCAAGAAAAACAATTGTAAAAAGCACACATATCGTCACCTCCGGAGCCTGGAACACATTTCAAGGAGGTGCCCGCTGTCGCGTGCACCGAGTTCCAGATTGCTGACTTGGGTTTTCCTCCAAGACCAACCAAGCTTTCTGACGCTTCGGTGTAGGTGAATTCGTACCAGACTTGAAGGACAAAACACTGACTTGTACATCGGCTTGCATCGCAAATTATTGTATAGGCCAAAAACGCATTCAAATTGTCTCCACGAGGTCCCGTAGAATTAAAATGCGTGGCGCACTCCAAAAGGGACTGAGCATCGCCGTCAGTCGTTTTTTTCATCTTTTATCTTCACTTCAATGTTTTATCTAGGCAACATTTACCTCAAATAAAAATCACAGCGAACGACAGAGCACTGCGCAACCTCTTCTTTTAACACTGAGAAAATTGCTACCTTTCTTTACAGTTAAATAAATCTTAAGCACAATATTTTTTGAAGAATAAAACGGATTTTAAAACTACAAACAGTGTGCCCACTTATTGTGGCACGTGAAAATCATTATTTCATGAAAAGTTGTGCCACCTTTTTCTTGAGAAATTGCTATAACTTTTTTGGAGAGTATTCAATTTAGAATGAAAGACGCTCGTTTTGTTATAGAAGACATTCAATTATATTTCAAAAACATAAAGCTTACCTAGACCACTGTCTAATTTGATTTGAAAAGTATCCAATTATGCTTGAAAAGTAACCAGTTTTGTTCGAAATGTGTTTAGTTTGACTTGAAAATTGTATATATTTGTGCACATCGTTTATAACGTTACATTTTTTTCTTTATTTTTTCATTTTTGCTTTGCTTTTATTTTTCATCACTTGTACGTACTTCTCTGCTATCAGGCAGTAAACTGCGACGAATTGAACCACTAAACTAGCAGTGAATACCTGTAGTAGTAATGTATGTTGTGATGCGAATTTCTATACCTTCTTCAAACATCGCCTCAGGATCCAGCAGCACTGGAGTTTCAGCGACGCGTCGCCACCGTCGGTTGCGGTGCGGTTGAACTATATAATGCGGTTGAACTATATAATGCGGCGAGTTAACGCAGTCATTCTCCAGCAATACTTGCCGCCTATTCTCGCTTCAGATCTCTGCCGTGGCTACAGCAGCCAAGTTGTTCACTGAAGAGAGGCGAAAAATCCTCGTTTTCTTCGTTCCCTAAGCCTGATTTTTGACATAGGCGAACCTCCTATCATAGCTGAACCAGAAAGTCTTTCTTTTGACTACACCCCGTGTCATCAGCATGGTGGATCAGCCTCTGGATCCTCTATTGCAGTCATGCTTTTGATAAGAAGGGGCACGTTGAGGACAAAGCATTGGTCTGGTATTCCATGGTCATTGTAAGTCAATGTACATACAAAACACGCGCTAAAATTATCTTTGGGATATTCCACAGATTTGTGATGTGGTTCGCGCTCTAAACAGGGTTAACTGAAGTCGAGCTTCTTTTATCGTTTATTAATTATTGTATTATGTATTAGGTGCCCACTCCATCGGTGCTCTTCGAGACACAGTGCTCGATTTGAAGGAAGCTCTCTCTTGCTTCCAGTTCCTTCCATTTAACTTTTTTCGTTTCAGGTTAGCAACGCCGGTGATACTGCTGGCGTTCGGTTCTCTGTGCACTCTGTTAGGATTCCTCGGATGCTGCGGAGCGATCCGTGAGAACTACTGCCTTACGGTGTCCTTTGCCGTTCTGCTGGCACTCGTCATTGTGAGCGCTTCTGATCTTATGCCTTCACTTGACATCATTATACTATTTTCTTGGAAACAGCTGAAATGAAAACAACGTTCAAATATCTCAATTGCGCTTCCACGAAACAGCGAGGGTAATACCGCCGTGTGCGTTTAGATGGTCGAAACGGCTGCTGTAATTACGGCCTACGCTCTTCATGAGGATCTGCGGACCGGACTGTCAACACAGTTACAGGTACGGTTCCCGCGGAAGTAAGTCAACTCCAACTTACGGTTCTCTTTCAGCTGGGACTCTCACGCTACAACCGTAGCACTGGAGTGCAAGTGGCATGGGACGAAACACAACAGGTGAGTCAGAGCCATCGGTCATCGGCCCCCGCAGAAGAAGAAATCAGAATCACGATTTTAAAAATGATCGGAGCTTCAGACGTTGTCCTGCTGCGGAGTGGCGAACTCAAGCGACTGGACGGCTCTGGGGGCCATACCAGACTCGTGCTGCATCGAGTTCTCCACCGGCTGCGCCAGAGAGCTGGCACCGCTTCACCCGAGCGGATGCATGGACAAAGTGGAAAGTGAGCGATATCGAGCTGAAAGTTAAAAATTGCTGCAAAACCGTCAGAAGTTAGACAACTTCAATGCGACATCTGAATTTTAAACTCATAGCCCCCTTCCGTTCATCCCTTCCATGCCATGGCTATGGACCCCCAGCTGCGCTTCTGAATGTAATGAGTGCCACGGACGGGGCGCAGGCGATTTGTTTCCTGCCTTTGTTTCGTTCCCCTCCCCAGCGACATCAAAACATGACTGATCACCGAGCGCATGTGCGGCGTTCCTAATGAGCGCCGTGACGACGATGAGGTCACTCTGATACGAAGAGATGTTGAGATTTTATCGTGACGCACGGTGACGTGACCTTCTGAGAAGTGAGGTCCTTGGAAGCGTTGAAAATCTTCGGATACCCTTACACTTGCTCAGCGTGATGTCCCTCGGCTCTCCGGCTAGTTCCAGCGGAACCGATGACTAAGCTCTGACTCACCGCCACTTTTTAATGAATTCAAATCCAAATAAGCCGACGTTTGAGACAACATCAACGGAAGTATAGTCACCACAGCAACAACTAATACATACCATTTTTATGCCAAGATGAACAACTTTTGAACCAAATTGGACACTTTTTAAAACAAATTGGGTACCTTTCAAATCAAATTGGACTCTTTTCTATGCAAGCGTGGCGCTTTTCGTTTTTAAGATCAAACTGAACATTTTTCAAAAAAAATAAGCTTTTTCCATGTTAAAATAGCGATTTTCCAAGAGAATAAGAATAATTTTTGCTCAAAGAAAATTTACTACGATTTTCCTTGAAATTTTTAAAAATCTCCTGCCCCACTAGGGGAAGGCACTGTTTGAGATTGAGATAAAATTCAAAGAAAAACAATGAATCAAATTTTGTTCTAAAGCGTAAGAAGCCAGCGATCGTTCTCGGCATTAAAAGAAGAGAGCGCGCCAAGCACTCGACTGGATTTTTCATTACACGTCTCGATTTTTCTTTGATCAATCGCAAAAATTCTGTTTGTGTGGAGTAGCAGAGGTGAGCCGATAGCGACGTTTTGAAACCCGGATAACGGGTACGGGACAACTGTGCCCCAAATGGCCGGATAAAGGAAAAACGGATAACGAACAAACCACAAAAATTAAGGTTGGCTTTATATTACTCGAATCTTAACAGAATATCAGAAATTCAGGATGTTAAATGATGTGCCAACTCTCACCATTTAGAGATTTTTTGAAGAGAAAAAGTGTTTTTGGAAAAGAGAAAAAAGATTTTTTTAAGAAACCGAAGCATTGCCGAGCTTATCGGGAAGGAACAGTGGGGAAGGAACATTGATTATTTTTATTTGAAAGAGAAAAAATTTTATGAAATTTTAAACACCGGGTTCACTTATTGGGCTATCTTTTGTACTTTTTTAATTGGCCACTTATTGGGGCAGGTGAATTTTAAAAAAAGCTCAAAGAAAGTCATTCTAAATTTTCCTTGAAAAGGTTATTATTCTATTTTAAGAAAGGCTTGTTTTGATTTGGAAGATGTTCAGCTTGAATTTTAAAGCTTCAGGCTTGCTTAGAAGAGTGCTCTATTGGATTTGGAAAGTGTCCAAAGTGGTTTGACTAAGAGTCTAATTTGTCTTGAAAAGTGCCCAATTTGGCGTAAAAGTGGTATGTAACTCATGATAGTATGTCGCAACATTATATGTAGATGGCAATTATATGGTATATTATACCAACATTATAGGTAATTACATAATGCAAAGCAGGAATCCAAACGAATGGATGTGTTGCCACCATCACTGCCACCACACTCCCGCTCTTTCCCCTCTTGATTAGCTTGTCTGCGTCATGAGCATCACCTTCATTAACCTCTTGACATGCCAGAGTGACCGAGTGAATCCTCGAAACAAACATCGCCTTATCCTTCGCTTAGGAACTTCACGATGAAGTCTGAGAAACGTGCTAGTGGGTGACCTGTTGTGCTGACGAAATCGATTTCGGCTATCGTTTATTAGGTATTACTCTGACGCCACGGGACTTGTTGGGCCGTCGATGGGGCGTTCTTATCTCCGGGACACGGCCCAACAATTGCAAAAGTGGGCGGAACCACCTGCCGAGCTATCAGCACCTTGGTCATCTCGGTCATCCGGTCATCCTCTTTGAGGCAGGACGTAGTCTCGCAGCTCGGCAGGACATTGCGGGATCTGGGCAGGACATTGCGGGAGCTGGGCAGCACATTGCGGGAGCTGGGCAGCACATTCTGCAGATTTTAGCAGGACATCCTGCCGGAGCTGGGGAGCACATCCTGCTCACTTTGAAGGGATACCCTTCCATGCACCACGCAGCACGTGCTGCGCAAATACGCGAACCGGACCTGCGCGCACCCTTCAGTACTTGAGCACTCCCCTCACTCGTACTAGTACCTCCACCATTGGTAGTACTCCCACTACTACTCGTGCTCCTAACAGTACTCTCAGCACCAACTCCCACTACTTCTAGTTTTTCCACTATTTTCCACTACTTTAACTTCTGCTCCACCGACCACTTCTCGAACTTATAACTCGATATAACTCGATATAAGTTATAAGTTCGAGAAGTGGTCGGAGGAGCAGAAGTTAAAGTAGTAGAAAATAGTGGAAAAACTAGAAGTAGTGGGAGTTGGTGCTGAGAGTACTGTTAGGAGCACGAGTGGTAGTGGGAGTACTACCAATGGTGGAGGTACTAGTACGAGTGAGGGAAGTGCTCAAGTAGTGAAGGGTGCGCGCAAGTTCGGATTAGCGTTACATTGATGAAAATGCTTCTGTGATAAGAACATGGCGGAGTTATACAAATTTATTTACACCAACTTTACTACATTCGTACAGCAAAGCAAATACTACAACGATTTTAACAAAAATTCAGATCTTCAAAAGTAGAAATATTGCAAAAAGTGAGTATCAGGAGCTTCTGTTAGTGTTTGTTGCGGTCGCTACTGCGGCATAGGATCGTCTTCGCCATCCGAATTGGTCGCACTTGTGGTAGGGACCTCTATTTCGAGGTTATAGTGTTTCTGTAAGTATGTTGCTTAGAAAAATCAGGCCATTTGCTTAGCAGGCAGTATAAGCGGCAGTAATATTAATTATACTTACAGGGCGTGGTGTTAGAACGCCATGTTTGACGACGTATTGACGTATGTCGGCCCTTAAACATATACTGCTTAAGTTCATTCAACTGTTTGAGCAATCTGATTTCAACTGCCCCAACTTACATGGCCCGCGATAGTGCGGTCCTACAGTAGGTCGCCCAGTTTGCACGTTGCTTCTTTCGAATCTCGAAGGCTTTTTTCCTTGATTCATTGTTCCTTCCCAATCCCTTCCAGAAGCTGAATTTATAATAAAAGTTCGTATAACTAGTGAGCAGATTCCCTCTAGCTGATTTTACTGGAAAGACTACCTTGTGGGGGATCGCATAATGTCCTCGACATTCAAATCTAGCTCCGCTCCGAGTCCCATACCATCCAAGCAACAGCCTGACGAAAGATGAAGTCGGGTTTCGGATAAGGGGACTCAGGCTTATAACTCAAAGTGATGTGATGGTCAAAAACACACCTATGAGGGGTCCGACCACATTTTGCGGAGGGTTTCTGAGTTCATTACTTCTTCTATAGCGGCCCGTAGTTCTATAAGTGTAGTGTTAGATTACAGACGGTGGTTCGCAAGCCTGAAGATGTTAGGTGGTCACATGTGCATTTATTTTTCATTTTCAGTCATTTTCAAGGTAACCTACTTGGACGAGATACACCCTGAAGAAGTCGGTACACAGAGAGTTGTGGTCGTTTTTGGCGACACTTCTGCCTAGCGGTTTCCATCTCATCAGAAGTTCATTCAAATTTGTCGCATGAAAGTAGAAACAGATATGAGCGAGATCAGATTTTTTTCGATCTTTTTTACCTTAAAAGGCGTGCTGCCCTCGATTCTCCACGACTTGGTCAAGTTAGCGGCGTGAAGTCGGAGACAATCAGGAAGGCATGACAAATTTGCTTTCGTTACATGTCCCTCGCTCCGTAACATCATCCCACAGTTCTCTCGCGCATACTCAAACACAGAATCTAACTGGAAATAGAAATAGTGTAGCCCTATAGTTTGTCACAATTTGACGAATTTTAGTTTAGAAGAAATGCTGACCGCGGCCGATATTCCGAGTATTGCATTTGCCTGTTGCACTACTATCGCAGTAAGCGAACGGACGATGGGATCCGATGACTCTTGCACATTCCAACACTGGGTTTGAAGCACATTCGCCTGAGTCAAGTTGATCTTGCATTCCCTCATTCTGCCGGTTATCAAATTCTGAATCGCTGAATCGGGGTCGGATTCGACGTCATTTTCGAGCAGCATCTCGCGATTCATTATCTGGTCTAAAACTGCGTTTCGTAGATGGATTGAATGGATTGTCATGGTTTCCATTTATACTTACCGGTCACATTCCGAAGTGATCGGCGTTTTCTTTGCATCTTCGCAGGTGGCTCAACTGTGGCATCCGTTTGAGGGCGTCGACGAAGTGTTGGACTCATTTTCAGTTTCGTTCCTTATAAAAATTGATTTCACTGTGGTCGAAATCATCGCTCGACGATGCATGCGCTCTCAGCATTTAACACATTTATTGGAGCTCCTTAGCGATTCAGCCCCCTGCTTTGGATTTTCTCAGCAGGTACCTATATAGAGATCTCCGGTATCTATGAGATGAAGCCAAAGAAACATTACTTGTGTTAGAAATTCGACTTCCTGTGAAGAAGAGGCCTATCCAGCCTCCATTCAAAAAGGTAATCCTTACAGTTCACGACACCACACTCATTTGCTTTAACTGTTTATGAACAGAGACCTGCGCTACAATACGAGAAGAGGTCGAAAAGGAGATATGTGGATGACGAGGAAGTTTTGGAGCAAGCCGAGAGAATTCTTTCGACTGACCACAACCTTCTGCAAACCTGTTTCATTTGTGGCATGCGCGTACCTAATGACGGGAGTGTAACTGACGAAATTGAATGGGTGAGCTGTTCCAACCGCACGTTGAATGAATGAATGCTGAATGAATGAATGTTGAATGCTTGGGCCCATCTAGCCTGCGCTTTCGATGTAGGTGGCGAATGCTCCGTTTGTAAGAAAGGTTACTGGCAATGAGAGTCGGCTTCTGATATATGTGGCTTCATCTCGTTCCTCTAGGTTCAATTCGACACTAGCACCCTCTTAGGAAGTCGAATTTCTAACACAAGTAATGTGTGTAGCGCCGTTTCCATTCATTTAAGCTCATTTCGTAACCAAATGAACAAATGAGTGATGAGGCGTGAGAGAAAATGAGACGACGGTGTGTGGTGTGTGGTGCACCACACACTGCACCACACACCCAAATTTAAATGTGGTCTTCAATCAACAACCATCTGGTGCCCAAATTTATATGTACCGGGTTACAAAGATGTGACCGCTCCAATGGTTTCCTCTTATAGCGCATTCCTACTTCGTTTTAGAGTTGTTTTTGATTCCTAATGTGTTACTTGCGGTAGAATGCACCGTCCTGTGCACAGGTTTCTCGAATACGACTTATTTCTTCGCTTAACTATTCCATTTCTCTGACATTGTAAAGGATAATGTTTGGAACCGGACAAGCTTAAGAAGAGAAACAAGTGCAATACATACATCATTAAAAAATAATCTCTCTAGGAGACTGGGTCCCTCCGTTTCCGGCCGAGAGCTAGCAGGGCAGATCTCATTCCTACAGTCGAAGGTCGTTCCACTCCAGCCCACAGAAAGACACTGAAGGCAGTTTCTTTAAGAAAGAGGGACGAAAATTCTTTGACCCACGTCCTATTTGGTAATAACGCCCAGTGAATTTGTTTATAATAGATTCATTCTAATCCTGCATGAATAGAATTGGCGGAAATCCACTATCGAGTATCATTCGTGATTGGAAGCAGGGCCTAGAATGTTGCTACACTCATGTGGAAAGCGTAAGCCACTGGTGCTTCTATCGGTTTACATTGTACTTCATAGGGCGGTGCAAATTACTATACAAAGTGCGGTCAAAGCGAAAATTTCAAGAAAAAGTCTTACTTGTTCTAGCACTTTTGTTCTCCCTTTCGAGTGGTTTGATTGAGGCTGTTGCAATTACCCTAACTGGTTCCCTTGCTACTGCAGACTCTCGGAGAGCAAACGTTCGTTACAGAACTAGCGAAGGCTAGCCGGAGTGAGTGCAGGGAATCATTAAATACTAGTTCCATATTTTAGTTTTCAAATTTGGAAAAATGCAGGCAGACTTGCATAGAAGATTTGCGCTCTAAGCAGCTTTTGGTCACCGCGATGATGTTGTCGATGGTTCAGAACTGAGAGCACTTTTAAAGTTAAGAAACCTCTTCTTTGCAATCTCTCTATAATTAACAGAGCTCTTGAATTCGAGTATCGCGCTGCGCTTATTGCTCGGTACCTGGCATCTCATTGAACGAACAATGGATGTGTAACTACCTTCCTGCAGCTTTCTTACACCGTTTTCACTTGCTGCGCTTTGCTGGACTCCTACAAACTCAAACTGAACCAGATTTAACTTCAACCACGTTCTTCCCAACTCAAAGAAGATTACTTTCAAACCAAGCTAGATACCTTCTAAAAAAACTGTCTGTCTGTGCCAAACAGAAAATGCCTCAAGAAAGTTATACGTCAACTCTATGTCCGACTTTCCATGAATCCACCGCCGCGATTACGGTAGCGTGGCAAGTTATTGAACCTGCCTTGGGCGAGGTGCGCTTGCCAACAACATGCGCTGTGGAGCAAACTTTCTGTCGTAGGGTGGTGACTGCCGACTTTGTTCTTTGTTTTCTTGCTTTTTTCTCTCCCACTCCAGTTGAATTGTTCGTTCGTGAAGCTGAACACCGAAATTGTTACAACACTTTATTCGGCTTACGTTTCGGCGGTTTCGCCCTTTTCGGAGCCTTTGTGGTGGAGCTCCTCGGCTTCCATCACTAAGGTTTTCCGAATGTTTCAGGACTTATTTCAAAATGTTGAAAAGCGTAGATCTTTTGGTGCGACACACAATGGGATTACGCCATGCATTCACTAAGAACCCATGGCGCAATCCCATCGCACGGACCAGTATGTTTGTTAGATTATTACATGCGCAGTCGTCTTCGCTAGGCCAAACGAAAAATTGGTAGTAAATTTGGAATTAGTGGGTGTCCAAACGATGCAGGCTTTTTGATGGAATACCATGCATAGGCCTAAATTTTTGAATTTACCGTTTTTCGCCTTTCTAGAAACGTGTGAAGTTTGACATGAAAGGTGTCCTACTAGCAAGAAGGCGTGAAAAAGGGGAACAGTTTGTTAGGAAAACTGTTAAGATTGAGCTGAAAATAACATGATAAGTAAATAAATCAAAAAATTTTCAGTTGTACTGCACTACACGTCCGGTGACTCTTACGATTTACGGTTTACGATTTACGATGGTTTTTTCGTAATTACGATTTACGATTTACGAAATTTAAAATTTCATTTACGCACACCCCTGCTGCCGAGCGACGGCACTTTCGGAAGGGGGCGGAACCTACGGCCCAACAAGTCCCGTGGCGTCAGAGTAGGGGAACGCCGACGTGCCCGATCCACTTACCCTTTAACGACGTTGTTCATGGGACAGCGCTTCTGATCTTCGAATGTCGACAACTCAGAGATCCGGTGGCCCTCCCCACGTGTGCGAACAGTGCAACATCAAGCACCTCGATTTCTTGTTGAAAGACGCTGAGTGCATGTCCATCCTACTTTCCTAATCGTAAGGGCCAGGTTCCCAGATGAATGCAGTGCAGGAAGGAGTCGAATGGGAACCGGACGTTGTTCCTGCTCTTCACTACTTCTTTGGCGCTTTTGAGGGGCCTAGGCTGTTCGTTTCCTTTTGCTTAGCAGCGGCTTCTGCCGTTTTCGGGCTTGCTATGCTTCAGCATCGATAACTAGACAAGATCTTAAATGAATGCAGTCATGTTGGACATCGTTCGAAAGCAATTGTCGCGTTGTCATCCGAATTTGTTGTCGTTTCTTCATCTCCATTCTTTGGCGATTTTAGATGATCTCGAAGCGAGAAAAAGCGAGAATGTTGCGTCGTTTTGCTTCACGAGATCAAGCTCGTGCTGTGGAAGCATATCGAAATTTCATCAACGCATAGGCTGAAAACGACCGTCTGAACCTACCATACGTAGACGGTTCGAGAAATTCCGAGCTGGAGACTTCAGTCTCGAAAATTGGGAGGGACGTCGTCGGCTATGGGAGGTTGACAGCGATGAGTTGAAGGCTATTGTAGATCCCAACCCAAGAACATCCTCGAGAGAATTTGTCGAAGGGCTAAACGCTGACCGCACAACTGATACATAGCATGTTAAGAAAATTGGTAGGTAAAGGACTCGATAAGTGGGTGCGGCACGAGTTGCCCGAACATCATCAATCTCGCCGTCTCGAACTACGTTCGTCTTTTCTTGTGCGCAACAAAGGCGATTCTTTTCTGGAACGTATTGTGACGTGCGACGAAAAACGGAAGCGCTACTACGATCGACGACGAATGGTTGAACCACGATGAAGCTCCAAAACATTTCCCAAAGCTGGCATTGCACCAGAGAAAGGTCGTGATGGCTGTTCGAACCGGTTCGATCCTCCACAGCTTCCTGATTCCGGCGTAACCATCGCTGCGGAGAAGAACTGTGAAGAGCTCGACGAAATGCACCAAAAATTACACCGAACTTATCCGGCATTGATAAACAGAAAAGGTGTAATCCTACTCCATGACAACACCCACCTTTTATTGACGAAAACAAAAAGCTGCCTAAGTTGGCATACTCTCGACCATACTCCAAACTCGCCAGACCTTTTTCCTACAGACTACCACTTGTTCAAGCATCTCGACGTTTCCCTGCGTGAGAAATGCTTCCGAAATCAAAACTATACAAAAAAGCATTAGACGATTTCATCGGCTCCAGAACTCCAGAATTTCTGGCTGCTAAGCATCTAAGCAGGTTCCTCGTTTGCAAAATATGTTGATTCTTTTGATGGTCATCTCGACCGAGAAGCCTTCTCTTGAAGCGAATTATAGTTTGTCAAAGCAATTGCCTCTAAACGGCCATATTTTTTGCAACACCCTAATACATAGAGCTAACAATTGGCATATCAGTAGCTTTTTTGACCCTCATGATCTTCGTGAAATTCAATTTTTAAGCGGTTAAAGTTGGACAGCAATAGGCCTGCTTGCCTAATGCTCTAGTTCATGAGCACGATGTCATCAGTGGTGATTGAGTAGCTCGCCGATGTTCACTCCTTCACTCTGTAATACAATTCCAAATTTAGCCTTTTCGTTCCAGGGAGTGCCACCGATGAGATTTCCACTGTTAGTTAAGCTCTGGTAATCATGACTGCTTCCAGACTGGATCCTCATCAACGCGGCGCTGGTCGGCGGCGCTTCGGCCGTTCTGGCCGGACTGCAGGTGGTCGGCGTGTGCTTCGCGTGCTGTTTGTCGAAGAGTATTCTCAAGGACTTCCACGACTTCTACTACTGACATGTCTCCTGCTGATGCATCGTTACTGTAAACCATTACCGTATCCAATGAATGCATGGATGTGCACGCGCGTCTGCTCAATGTGTCATCTGCAGTCGCTTTCTGAGGAAGGACTGCCGTCTGGCAATGACGATTCGTCACCCAAAAGCACTAACGACCATTTTCCAGGTAATTATAACGAATTATACTAAGCTGGTAACACTATATTGTAGCCGTTTAGCGTAGACGTCGCTTCATATTGTTTGGCTACAAGGTCATTTTGCTTGAAAGTTTAAATTTCAATAATTTCCTCCTCTTTTAACGTTTTTTGTGTGTTTTCGAGTATCAAGAGAGAAGTATGCTTAAAGGCTACTTGTGTTTTTTTCGCTAAGAAAAAAGAACTCTATTAGAGATTATTCTGGTGAAAGCAAATCCTTAGCTGAGAACTGTCGTGTCAGAAGCCACCTCTTCACAGCAAATGCATTCTTTGTGAGGACGGTTCTCCATAGTAGCGCGTTTTATCCCTTTCACGCTATTGGACAGCTCTTCAAGGACTTCGGCAAATAGAGATGAGGGTGCAGATGAATGCTCTTTTTTCGAGAATAGAGCCCTTCCAGGAACCTTTACTGGATATATAACAATATATTGCTGCAACTTTCACCGAAGCTAAGGGTTCTTACGGTAAGAATGCAAACGCATCTTCACTTTCCTGTCGAAATAATGTTTCCAGCTGTCCTGATCGCCAAGGTTTTTTGATCTGTACAGATCGTGAGAAATTCAGTGGGTTACGCACACTCTGATTAACACAAGCGCGATCTAAGATTAACTCTTCTTGTGGACGCTATGCACTTGCTTTTTTCAATTGTTCAAGACGATCTCGTATTTTTTAAGTTTGCACTGTGTATTAGATCTTTGGATTAGAAGCAGTGGCAAAATGTTTTTCTTTCTTCTGATTCTGTTGTGTTCAATAAATCGTCATCTTTTCTGCCTGCCCTTGCTCCAATCATTGACCAAGATTGTTGTCCATTTTACTAAGCCTTTTAAGCCTTCTTCAGAGTGGGAAGTACCGGAATCACGCACAGCGCCACCAGCACAAACACCATTTTTCATAGAAGAATGAGGACAGACAAAGGCGTCAATATTATTTGGGATGCACCTCGCATTCCACTTCTACGGAATGTCGTGAGGCGACTGTTTGGAATATGCGAAGGCCTGCGGTATTCGGCCATTGAATAACCTAGTGCTTTATCCACCTCAGGGAAGAAGTGGATAAAGCACTAGGTTAGAACTTTGGAACTGATCTAGTAACCCCAAAGGATGGGAGGCTGTTGCCCTGGGCGGGAAATTCGAACCATCAGGCTAAAACTATCGCTTCAACACCGACATCAGCCATAAAGGCGCTTCTTCAGCAGTGTTCTTTTTTGATGCCATGACGTCAGCGAATGAGAGTCTAGCCGAAGTGACAGAAGAGATGGTCGTAGAACCAAGAATAGTACGCAGACGTAGAGCAGACAGTTCACCAGTCGGGATGTTCACCAGTCGGGATGATTCACCAGTCGATATAGTTCAATTGATTCGAAAGGAATGGCTGTCTCTGGAACGTTCGGTGAGACTATTTAGGGTCAACACTCTAGTTAGTGCTCAAGATTTGCCTCTTCGCTTTGTTCGTTATTTGTCTCGTAGTTCCATTCACGCAGTTGTTTCCCGGCCGATGCACCAAAATATTGCTCTTCTTCTATGAGTATTGGACCGCTGCTTGCCTTTATTGTATCGCCACGCGGATATTGGGACGGTCTTGAAGAAGGCAATATTAATAATATTTATTATCCACAAAATAGTATACGTAATCTACTACCAAACAGCCGTCGTCGTCCGGTATTGAGGGGCAGGTCGTAGGCGATATTGAGGGTTGGTACTGAGCACGGCGCGACGAAGTCCTTGCGTTCCGAATGCGTGAGTCGCGGGAGACGTGCGTGCGACTCCGTGAGACCCGAGACCGCGAGTCGAGAGAGCCCAAAGTATTGAGACGTGAGACGAGAGTCCCCTCCTCGAGCATCTGAGCCCCTTTTATACGGTGAGCGGCAACGGCGGCGGCGCTGTGGAATGCAAGCCTCTGCTGTAATATTCAAGATCAGCCAGCAGATATGGAAGTTAATATCGATTGAACTATATCAGAAGTAGAATAAATGAAAAGAGAAACCTCTATCTACATTGTAGCGATAGCTACGTACGGTTTTTTTTCACAGTTTCAAAGTTTTCTATGTTTCCTAAGTGGTGCGTACCGCTCAAAGTTGTTTTCTTTATTACGGCGCTTTTGCTATTCACCACATGATGATGTGCAATAGATTCTTCTCGCCAACCCGGGAATTTTCTCCCCTGATCCCGGGCATTTTCTCCCTTGGTTGCGGGCATTTTCTCCCCTGGTCGCGGGCATTTTCTCCGCACGCAACGCGCGCCGTGAGATTCGGGCATTTTCTCCGTATACCCGCTCCGAGGCGGGCTGAAGAGCTACCCATACGATCTAAAGACTTTTAGCACGCAAGAAATGACCCGTTAAGAATATTACTGCACCAGCATAATCTAAAGAGTGTGGACAAATGGTGTTTAAAACTGTACGAAATTTGGTGCACTTCTAGCCTTTTTATACAACGAAGTTTTTCTTGCAGGACCTATGGACCACCCTGTATGTAGTAACACCGACTGGTAGCAACATTGTTATTCCTAGGTTCACTGGTAAAACATCAAATGAGTTTCTACTTATTATTATTATATTTCGGAATTTCGCGCTACCTTCTTGATTTGGTGTCAACAAAAAAAACAGAGCAGATGGAGTGTTTAGTGGGGCGGCGAACAATTCTAATGGCTAGAGTTGCCCACAGCATACCACCTACACAGTTGCAGTTATTTGTCAGCGGATCTATATGCATACATTTATTTTAGCTAATTTGGAATGAACAATTAATTACGATTTTCTATTATCATCTATTTATTAAATATTTTTATATAAATATGCAATTACATTTATATACATTTATTTTAGTTAAAGTGAAGTGAATAATTAATTACGATTTTCTCCCTTGTTATTGTCTACCGAACTGCCGCCTCGCTTTTACCGTATTTGCGTTTAGACAGAGCTTTGAATTTCTGCCAATGAGTGAAGAAAATCGATAGTCCTCAAATACATCCCACAACATTTGTGCTTGCTGTACGAGCACTAGTCACTGACGTTCTAGAAGTCCTAACTTCGCTATGTCTGCTTTTCAATCCGCCAGTAACGATTCTCTCCATTACCGAGTACTGAAGTATGAATCGATGAAATGGCTCACGACTCGAGCTAGCAGCGGCTCAAAGCAAACTCAAATGCGTACGCACCTCACATAATCTTCGTAAAAAGTTTATTTTCAAAGAACGCTGTGCCCAGCTCATCACTTCAGTGTTATCCAGTCAGTAGAGTGGTGGTGGATCAGAAGTCGTTCTGTTCGCTAGTCCTCGCCTCGTCCGGGACGTCTCCAGCACTCCAAAGCAGCTCCTGAGGCGCGTCGTTCAGATGTGCACGTGATGCTGAAGAAGTTGCCCAAATATGTTCATTTTCCAACAAGAGCAACGCGGATCGATCGAGACTAATCCTGACTACCGCTGCTGATCCTTGTTCGTAGCTCCAGACCACAGAAGAAATGACGCGGACAGGCAAAGCCGTCCTCTCCACTCGTCCAGTAGACTCCACCTGAATACGGTACACCGCTGAAATCTCTCTGGAATCTGGTCTTGGAAGGACAAACCTGATTTGTATGCGTCGTGCTCTTCTATGACATGATCGAACGGTTGAGCAGAGAGATTACCTAAAATGCCAATGACTTTAAGCAGCAGATAAATCAGCAAACGCTAAAGGGTTAACACTCATCTCCTCTTTCGTACATTAAGAAGAAAGCAAAACAAAAAGAAAGTAAAAGGATGGGTGAACCAGATATTGCCCGTTTAGACCCTCACCCTTGGAAAACTCTATCGAATATCAGAAATTTCTGCAAACATTTGGTCTGGTGCCATTCGAATTTGAACCCGAGCTATATTTTAGCTTATGAAAATGACGAGAAATTCAAAACAAAATCGAAATGCTCAGCCTGTGCATTATAATAGATTAGCTTTTCCATTTATCAATGGAACAGGGAACACACATATTGCCTCTACCGTATGACGTACAAATAAAATGACCGTCTGGTACAGCGACGTTTCCAAACTACTTTGGCGAGTGCCGTTGCTTGCATCTATCGTTCACTGCAGCTATGTGCTGCCTCTATGCATCATGGAGCCAAGAATCGACGCCCTGAACAAGGCCGAATAATAATTAGCGAAGAACCGGTCTTCACCATTACTTAAGAAGAATGTAGAGCTGAACTTCTTTTTCCTCCTCAGCGCTTGTTCCGCTTAGCGGCTGAGACCGATCTTCTGGTGTGGTGAAGCCACCTCGTACGATCAAATGCTTGATCGGAATGGATATCAGCTTCTTTTCAGTCCATGTGCAACGTATCAAGTCAGCGTTGCTTAGGATGTCCTATAGGCCGTTTGACGGACACATCTCTATGCCGAGGCCATTCTTCCGAACGGTCACCTTTCGCACGAAGTAAATAGCCATAAGCGACCTTCACGTAGCTTATCGGCAGTTGGAGCGACGGTGAAGCTTTGACGTATGGAGCATTGCGAATGTGGTCCAAACGCGTGACACCAGCCGTCCAACGCAGCATTTTCGTCTCCGTTACGCTGAGGCGGCTCTCAACTTCCTTCGTTGCAGGCCAACATTCAGCACCGTCCATCGCTGCTGATCGGATGACGGTCTTGTGGATCTTTGATTTAAGGCGCTCTGGTATCTTTCTGTCGCACAGAACGCCTGTCATTGAGCGCCATTTGGACCACGCTGCGCTCACGCGCGAGTTCACCTCGAACGTCAGATTACCACCAGACCAATCGTAGAACCAAAGTACTGGAAATGTGCCCGTTGATCTCAACGGACCCTGTCTCGCCTACGTCTGTCGTCAAGTGCTCACAAGGGAAGATTCCCAACTCAAGGTGAGCTTTTGCGATGATATTTTGGCAGGTTGTAGGGTCCTGTGAGCGGAGTTCAGAACCACAGTTAGTTTTTGCTCAACGCTTCTTTAAAGACCTGAAAAGGAGATTTGAAAGCGTGAGCGCAACTATTAGGTTGGAAAAAAAGTCTTTTCACACTTCGAAATTTTTTTTACCCTTCCCCTTGTAAACGCACTAGCCAATGTTGATTGCTGATTTCGTAATCCTATCACACTTGTCTACCGTTCGCACACGGACACAGGTTAAGACTCTTCTTGTAATTCGTTATCCATCCAATCTTCCGGACTCAATGCCAGATCTACCTCATGGCCATTTTCAGCACGGCATTCTTCATGAATTCATTAAAGAATCCACAGCACTTCAGGCAGCAGACCAAATTAACCATATATATGGCATGGGATCTGCTACTCATCGCGCCTGTTACGGGTGGTTCGGAAAGTCTTTAAAGGGAGATTATTCACTGAGGGCAAAGCATGGTCAGGAAGGCCAACTGAATTGGACGACACAGAACTACTCCATCTTCTTCGTACCGATAGTAGGCAGACGACACGTCAGCTGGCAGAGAAGCTCGAAGTGTCTCATAGGATAGTAGGAATCCATCTGAAGAATCTTGGCTTTCATGGAAATTTGGAGCTTGGATTCCACATGCCCTGTCAGACACTCAGAAAGGTCGACAGCTCTCCATCGCTGCTTCTCTTCTGTCCAGATAAGGAAGAAAATCGTTTCTTCCGCGGATTGTGACAAGCGAAGAGTCCTGGGTTCTGTGTGTCAACTTCGACGAAAAGGCAATGGGTACAAAAGGGAGAGAGCCCTAAGTCTGATCTCAAGCCCAATGTTCACGAAAGGAAGATTCTCTTGAGTGTTTGGTGGGATATCAGAGAAGTGATTTATCGGCAAACTCTCAGAAGTGGAGAGACACTTACTGCTGTCACATACTGCGGCCAACTCCACAAAGCCGTCGCAACTCTCTAAGAAAACAGGCCGGAGAAGTCGAAGGTGATGATCCTGCATGACGATGCAAAACTACATGTTGCAAGACTCACAAGAGAAATAATAAGGGAGCTAGGCTGGGAGGTAATGCCACATCCACCGTATAGCCCTGACCTCGCCGCTACCCACTACCATTTCTTCCGTGCTCTCAAGCAAGAAATTGGAAAGAAATATTTTGAAGCAGATGAAGACCTCAAAAATTGGATTCAGCAATGGTTCGACTCCAGAACTGCGGTCTTTTAAGCGAGAGGAACTGGAAAATTACCCAGTCTTTGGAGAAGTGTAGCGGAACAAAATAGAGTTTATCTCAATTGATTTGACTTTGTAGTTGTGAAGTAATAAATCTTTGAATAAAATGAAAAGACTTTTTTTCCAACCTAATACCATCAACCACTACGACACCTCACAAGATGTGCCTCGACGGCACAGCTGGTAGTAGTGCCGCCTCATAGGGGCACACCGGCGGGGTTTCGAGTTCGAGTCCGCGTGGTGCCATTGTTTTTGCCCATATTAGTTTGTTATTTTTACCCTATGCCATGATCACAGTACTCAATTTTAGACCATCGATGCGTACAACAAACCAAGGCTGTCTATGTGCGCCTTCATATCTGCTAGTTTTTCGACAATGAACAACGTAGCGCACTGAAAAACGCAGAACATGAATCATGCTCTCAATGCTGACACTTGCCGTTACAGAGGAGAAGAGACCTCCTCCAGGGTCAAGCTACAGGTTCAGCAATCGTGTGGTGGTCATACTGTGCTAGCATTTCAAGCAAGAGGGGTCGTACTGTGGCTTTAGAAGAGGATTTAGATTAGAGGATTAGAGGATTCAGAAGGTCCTGCAAGTTTTTCAACTTTTTAAGAGGTTCCGTATCTCTTAACAAATTGTCCTTCAAGGTGTGGCTTTGAGATAATGGAGATCCTATCGTTGCTAGTTGAAGGAGACATGCTATGAGTACGAAATTGAATCCTACAATGTTTTTAATGCTAATTGCTCGACGGTTAAAAAGGCAGTTTTCGAATTGGTCAGTACAGGTTCAATTTTTTTGCCGATATTAACAGAATGCCATGATGTCATGGCACCGACATCTTCTTCTACTTGAACGGGCGGTATCTTGATCTGAAATTCCATAAATTAAAACTCCATCAATTATTGTGGCTAATTGTTAACAGTTTTAGTGCGTTCTTAGAAAATTATAAGATTTTTGTTGTAGCGTACAGAGACTTTTTAAAGTGCTCTCCACGATTACGGAGTCAGCAGGGCATTGTTGCGGAAATTAACTATTTTCTACCTGAAGGAAACAACACAAGAGATGATATTCTACACCATAAAATTTTGAAGCCGGACTATTACAGTAAAAAGGTCAAGTCTTTCTGCTGCGGTCTTCTACATAAACATCGTATTCAAAATCGTCGCTCTCCATGAAAGCAAAAAAAAAATTAATCTGAAGGAGACACCTTGCTAGGTTAAAACTTTACCTCAAAAATTTTTGAGCGTTTTTCAGTGTACATAAATATATCTTTCTGTAGCGGTATCTGTACCGCTGAGGGTTCCATTTTGCATCATGTTCCTTAAAAAACGATCCAACCGAACCACCCGTGATCATATCGAGAACCTCTGTAGAAAAGCTAGCATTTTTTTACTGTATAACCAGTCGTACTCGAGATTCTACATGCTCAATTTACCGTCGTATGATGTCTCCTTCAGACAGATCAAAATTCACTTCAACAGCCTCCAAATGTGACCGACTATATCCGAGAACGCAGTTGTCTTTTGGTGGTTCTGTAAAACCTGCTGCGCATTGAAAAATAGAAAAAAAACGAAACTTCTCTGGGAAGAAGAGCCTCTAAAAGTGTCATCTTCTGTGTGAGCCAGGAGGGTTTCATTTTTCGTCGATTTTCGGAAAAAATCGAATCCGATGCTTAACCATGCCACCGTCCCACAAATTTTAGTACCCCGTCGTTAAGTCGGAATTTCCGAGCATTCGCCCATGTGGAGGTGATTATCTCAGGAGTGATCAGCGTGTGAGTTACGGCTTTTCACGGACACTCCGGCACCGCTGCTGATGGATCGCCGGCTTATCTGGCCGCGCGCTCGCTCGTGCTGAATCACCAAACCTGCGCTTTTTCTGTGTTTTGCAGCCCTGCTCTCTCTTGTAGTCAGAGATTAGAGAATGCTTCAAATGTGCTCCTTTCCTTCAATGAGAAGTCACACCAGAACGGCGATCCTACAACGTCGTCCATAGGCTTATCGTCTTCTGTAGGCTTAGTATAAGAACGGTAGAAATCTATGGCTTCATAATCAAAAGCAGAAGCAATCGTGAGGGTGCACTTTGACACCATGGTAAGACAAGATGGCTATGCTTTCCTTAACACTCACACTGCTCCTCCTACATATAGAAAGGACAAATTTGTCTGTCCGCCTTTCATCCCGTCCGAGCAAAATTACAGGCCGCTCGACGGTTCACATCGATCTTCTGAGGACTTACATAGTAAGTGAGGTGAGATGAGGAGCACGCGAATACAGTGAACAAACAGCTGCATTTATCAATCCATATTTAGGATGCGCAACGTGTCTACTTCTACGGGATGTCGTGCCGGCTGTCGTGTGCACCCGATACCAGGTTGCTGGTTCCCCCAGGCGAACCAAGACTTAAATCCCCCCGGCAGAAAGAATTGGTACCAAACCTCTGTGAAGGATAAAGCAGTGATTTGTCGGATGCTCACCTCATTGAATAGGCCGAATACGCACGCCTCCACAATATCCTGTAAAAGTAGAATGCATGGCGTATCCCAAAAAGGGATTGAGTGACGTCGTCTCTATCCTTATCCTTCTATTCAGCTGACCAGCAAGTTTTATCCTTTCCAAACGAGTGGAGTACCAGGGAGGGGCTTGCTTGTCTTGGACGAAATTCCAACCTAAGGCCTCGACTGCGACGGTAAGCGCCTCCAGTTGCACAGGATTGGGCCACCGTCCTACATTGGTACCCGACATGAATCGGTTACTAACAACTTCTGACGCGAAGCTCCGGAAAGTAGACACGCTGACTGCATAGAGAGGTTGTAAGCGGCTACAAGGATCTTCTGCCGCGATGAAAACCGGCCGGAATTGACACCACACACCCTTCTCTCCGCACAAGATGCTTTAATGGTGGTGCAAACGCGGATGCATTTTACCCGGAAAGCAGAGGGTGCAAGGTCCCACACGAGTTTTGATCGCGGCAAAACGTCCCTGTAACAAGTTATAGTCTTTACGTGTACGTCGGGATATAGAAGATAAAGAACAACAACAGACAAATCATACTAGTTCATTCGTCGCATGGCGAAAAATCAATAAATCAATACAGATTACATAAAAACCCTGTGTTCTAGACACCTTGTATCAATCATTGGGCAACAATGGAACATGAGAGGACATTTAACATGCGCATAGACACACATAAGAGTGCACCGCCTGCACTTAGCGCACGCGAGACCACATCTTCAAGCACTTTTCGGGTGCTTGACTCTGTTTAGACTTTGGAGTGACGCGCGACGAATCGCCACGCTGATCGATATCGATCGACTCATCGCACAGCGCCCTGATGCGCCGCTTATAAAACACGGACGGGCCGTAGGGCGCTAAGTGCAGCTGGTCAGACCCTAGAGAGCTGGCAGAGTACGTCATGGCCTCTGCGAGAACGCATGTGATTTGAGCACAGAAAGCTGAATACCTTGTTTTGAGGACGATGCTCTGCAATACCTTGTATAGGACGACATGGCAACAATGACACATACAAGCGGTTACTATGAGAACGGAACGAATCCAACAACAATATAGTACATATACAGGAATCAATCAATACATATACACTGCGTGATGTCACACGAACTGGCGTCAGCATGAGGACCGAAAGAACAAGACACTGTTAAAAGCGCAATGGTGCACACGTACATGGGGAAATGAATTGCATGAAAAGCGAGATGAAGGAAGGCGAATGCGAACGGGTGGAAGGAGTTCATAGAGCGGCATTGAAGGGAGGCATCCACGCTGAGTCCGTGTGGACTATGACGGGGACGACCGCCTGGGCCCCATAGAAGAGCTTCCTGAAGGGTTTACGACGGAAACCATAGGAACCATAGTGTCGTAGTTCCTTAAGGAAACCCCGACATATCTGCCATCGGCAGGATGTTCCACAACAGGCCCCTGTGCAGTCATGCTCCAACGAAGGCAGTCAGTTTGTCGCCGGAAAACCCTGGCGCCACAGCGACTTCTTCACTGGACCCCTCTCTTGGCAGCTCGCTTTGCCTAATCGAGTAGCGGCGCTGGCGCCCAGAATGTGTGGAGCCCATTCATCACGGCGCCGGTCCAACTTATGACGAGTCTCCCTCGTCCGACGTCCCTGGGGAGTGCGACGGAGACCCCGCAGTGCTCACACAGACACTTTCGCCGGCCGGGCTGACAATGCTAGATGGCGCGTCAAGCGAACCGACACCCTATCAAGGCCTTTTATTGCGGAGAAACTCTCGGAAACGGTCAAATCTACATGGACCAAATCCTGGCTGGGCAGCTCTACTTGGTGGGAGCGGGCGCTTGGGCTTTGAGCTCGAATCGGATCCGATGAGAAGAAGAAAAACTTTCATGTGCAACTCGCCTATGATTCATTTAGCAGCCGTACCAGAAACATATCGACGCCTAACTACCTCATAGATTGGACCCGAAGAAGACCAGTCAGAAGTAGACGCTGGAAATCAGACGTTCACAGTTATGGTGTGGTGTATCGTCCTGACCATAAGTCCACTCTAGGCCTTATATTTCACCTCTAAGCTGTCTTCAGACGATGACATTAATCCGTCTTTCCTACAAAGCATTCCCAGTTTTCCACGAAATTCGACACATTTGACCTCTACTGGGTTCATTCCAGATAAAGGGGGATTTGCTTGGTGACCAACTAGAATGGCTATCAAGCAGAACCCTCATTACCACGGGCCAATGCAGTTAGTTAGTTTCAATGACGGCAGGAGATCGTAATTGGATGCAGCTTACCTGCCGACTTTGCTTTCCCCTAGTTTCGCTCCGCTATGCCGACGTATCTATACGAAACAGTGCTTTCGTGAGCTTCGACTTCTCTATTTTTGCACGATTTCCCTCCAATAGAGCTTCAGTGAATAGCAGAGAGCTCTGCAGAGACAGGTGTGTGAGGACAACGGGGGCCTCAAGAATCGGAGGTCCCCGCCGCCAGGGGAGCCAACCACCAGCTCCACCACAGCCCCCACTGGCACCGCCAGTGTTAACCGACAAACAACCCGCTGTTCGCAGAAAAACTACGTCGACGATGAAGAACAGCAAAAGAAGAAGGACGAGGGAAGAACAGACGAACGGACAATGACACTCCGAAAGTGCAAGTGCAATAGAGATGATGAAGCGCCGCTGTCGAGGACTACCCTAATGGCTAATGAGCGCGCTAATTATGCTAGGGGATGCTTAGAGCCGAGACGCCTTATTAGTGAAGAACTGCAGAGACCATCTGAAGATGCATGAAAGGACCGTTACAATATGAACAACTACGACGTACTGCGAGAGCAGACCACCCAAGGCCTCGTCGGTTTCTCTCGCGCTCTCCTCTCTCTAGTGCTCGTCCGTGGCGACGGCGGCTCGTCGCAGAACGATTCTCGCGTAGGCTTTCTGGTAGCTGGCCACCGTCTTCGCACTGCAGATCCACACTGCACAGGTGATACCAACGATAAGTTGGCACAGATATCTGAGAAGACGGATTGTCAGGCGGGAAAGCCTTTGAAACAGCGACTGTCGGCCGCTTCAAAGCGTGCACTTGATTGATGACGAAAACCCGCTGCACATCGACAGTGCTTCTCCGAGAAACAAAACCCACTTTATGAATATCAGCACCAGTTCCGGCCCCGGCGAAATCGTATCCATCCGTTGGCTGCAGCTCGTCCGCGGCATGGTGAAACCGAACTTGTCCCGATCGGGATGCAAACACCGCAGAGTGTACAGCGCTGAAAGAGGCATTTGTAGTGGTGTAGGCAGAAGAAAGTTGAGAGACGACTTCATGGAACAGTTCTGCTCTACGCAGCAGCTACCTTTGACCCATTTTGGTAACGCCTTCCTTGGGAAGAGGTAAGTCTAACAATGAGCAATCGTTTAGCGTCTCCTCCGCACCCTCGGGTGCAAAACTCTCAGAGATATCCAGGCATTAAGCAGCAAGATGCAGTACAACTTATTCAGTGCGACATATCTTGCCCTCGACGGCTACCTACAGTTAACTAACTGCTCCACGTTGTATTACTGGACTTAACAAACTGCACAGCATACATATGAAGTGGATGGTCTCCACATCACACCGGTGGATTTCATTTGAGATCTTGGTTTCACATACAGCAGCAGACTAGACTTTTCTGAACATGTGAAAAACCGTTGTAGGATAGCGCTTCTGCGTACATTGCACATATTTAAAGCCCTTTCTACAAAGAACAGAGCTCTTTTAATAAGGGCTTACAAGACTTATATACACCCATTAGTTGAAACGAGCACTACAGTATTCAACCCTAGTAGGATAAAAGATATCTCCAGAATTGAGAAGATCCAAAATAATTTTACTAGGAAATTATTTATTCGCATGTGAGGCTTCTTATACTCCAACATCCCCAACGCAGTGTTCAGAAATAGACATTCGGATCTTCCATCCTCGTATCACGACGAAAGGTATTTGATGTTTGTCTCGTTCTGCACCAACCTAGTGTGACTGTGATTATGAAATTATATAGTTTGATGCCTTCCCGAACTAGAGGTAGTATAATGAAAATTGCCTTGCCTTGTCCGAGATCATCAGTTCGCGCTTGCTTCTTTACGCATAGAGCAGGTAGCGCTTACATAAGAATCACGAAAAACCTGTCAAATGCTTTCTCCATACTCCAGTTCAAGCGGTACGCATCAAAAATGTGGCTTAAGTTTGACGGACTCTAGTCATGGAGATCGACCACACCCAATTCTTGCTTGATTGTGCATTTTTCTGATGTTTGTTTGTACTGTCCTACTTCTATCTCGCTTCTGCCTTTCGCGACGTAATAAACGTTAACATTAACATTAACAAGTAGCCTCTTCTATGAGTTTCTCAGAGGCAATATCGAACTTTGTGTAGCGACATGGTATAAACTTCGAGAGGTCAAGGTTCTCGGCGTTTCTCCTGTTTAAATTACTTCAACACCGCTGAACTGTGACTGTGTTCTGAACAATTTATTGGAGTAGCATTCAGCAGAGCTGCTGAAAAAAAGTAGTCAGCTCCAACGTCCACTGACTGAGTAATTGTCTTGATTTAGCAGTATTATGACGCTTGGAAGGCTAATACTAAGGTATTAACTAGAAAAGAAAAGGTTGTGTTGTTCCTCTTATGCGTTAAAAACAATAGCAAACGTCCATTAAATGATCTTCTATTTCAAATTCAATTTCTTGTTATTTCTGTTCCTTACCTTGTTTAATTATTTCCTTCTATGCTGGTCAAGGGACCGTGTGACGCAGACGGAGTAGGCGCCGGCTGTCGCGTGCACCTGATACCAGGTCTCTGGTTCGGATTTACCGCCCGGGCCAATCAAACTTTCCATACCTCCGGGACCGGTGAATTGTACCAGTCTGTCTGGGAAGGATAGAGCGCTGACTTGTTCACTGGCTAGCCACCGCAAGTCATCGTATGGCCAGGTACACATTCAAATCGCCTCCAGGAAACCCGTAGAAGTAGAATGCGTGGCGCATCGCAAAAGGGGATTGAGTGACGCCGTCCTTTACGCTTTTTTATCCTTTATGCTGTTAAGTTTTTTCTTAAAATCGTCATAGCAGCAATGAGTGCATTACGTGCAGTAAGAAATAAGGGCAAAAGAATGTATGGATGAAGTAATAGAGAGTTTTGTAATAAAGAGTAATAAAGAGTAATAAAGAGAATAAAGAGAAACGACTTTTGAAAACCATTAAAATGGCTCGATTCGCAGATGAACCATTCTATCATAACATTGTGGGATGTTCCTGTCTTGAAACATCATCATCAACAACAACAAACTTCCATCTGTACCTCCAAAGGTTGTGTGGTTTTTTCATGTGCATTAACGGGACTACAATAAGAGACCCTCCCAGCAGAGCTGCTAAAGCCAGCAACGCTCGCTTTGTGAGAGAAAGGCCTATCACTGAAGGGTTACTTTAACTCGAAGAAAAGCCAGAGTAGCCAGTGAGGGATTTTGAGCACAAAATCCAAAAGCTGCGCAAGCGAGTCATTATAAACCGATAAACCTACCTCAGCCGTTGACAGTTCAGGTACGCGCCGTTATCAGAGCTACAAGAGCTCTTTCACTCATCTGTATCCCATAATCATACAGCTGTTCCATTCCTATATCCATTTTCTTCGTATTTTAAAGAAATATCTTGCTTACACCTCATCGCTACATGACAGGCTCGCATGTCTTGCCTGTTTTATATCCAGAGCTCTAGCGGTGAACACTCAATTTTTTGTCTTATAAAAGACCCACTCGTCTCCCCTGTTCAAACGTTACTGGCACTCACTATCTATCCATGAAGGCATCTGAATCGCCTGGTAGCACAACACTGCAGCGCTGGCCGCCGTCGGCAGCACATACATCACTGCGAATCCGCTGACCCTGAAAAACCGCTCTTCGGAAAGGGCCTACTATGAGACACAACTAATCGTAAGGCGACTTGACTCGAGTGTCAAACCCTCCCCACCTGAACATCAGCTTCTCGAGTTTCCGAATATTTTTATCCACATCTGCGTGCTGCAGTTTGATGTACGTGCGAATGCGCATCATGGAACAAATGCCACATGCGAGCAGAAAAAGTCCGAGAACTGAAAGAAAGAGCGCAAAGTAACAACTGCGCCCAAAGGGATCCGACTAGCTGACAGCAATAATTGATAAACAGCACATGTAGCGCTGACGGCAACTCACCGATGCATCCGGTCAGCGGCAAGAACAAATAGTAGAGTAGGGCTTTCGGCTGTAAATTTCCCACCGAACAAATGCCTGAAAAGCGATGCATCTGTGCTGATAGCTCCTTTTAGGCGCCATTCCCTCTGGAGTCCATGGTCTAGGCAACACTTTGACGGCCTCGACTTTGGAAATCGATGCCGCATTTTTCATTTCCAGGCGTTCTTGCACTTTATCCCGATGCGCCTTCAACGTTGTCAGACCTTTTTCGGATCCCGAATGGATGACGCCACCTTCGGTGAGTTTGCTAAAAATGGAACTCACCAGTGAACACGTCTCCATCGATCGAGTTCGTCACCAGTACCACCACAGACAGCAGTGCCGGAATGCCCCAGCATGCCGCATGGAGGTAAGGGGCCAGACCGGCAATGGATTCCGCGCCCCATTTGCGATTGGCTGCCAGGAACCAGGAAAGGCACAGCACTAGCCACCTGAAACCGATCAATGTTCCCCAACCCTGTCGACCGTCTCCTACTCTAAAGCCTACGCGTAGCTTTAAACGACTTAAGTACTCCTGCCGTTGCAAGACATTGACGACTTTGACAGAAGCAAGCTATCAGATGTATTTTTTGACAACCAACAGGCAAGGAAATGTGAAAGTAGGCGATTCAAAAGCGAACAAAGTCCAGCTGACAGTCCTCTCCAGAACTGCACGAAAGCCGTCATTTTAGAGAACCGACAGCAGGGTGAGTTCTCTGCGATCCATATAACGAAGATTCAAGTCGGCGCTGACCCTCGCAGAGCAGCTAACATGAACAGACACATGGACTAGACCATCGCCTCCACACAGTATGTCCTATTTGGTTCGGATAGAATTAAAAAATTGATTCACTTGAAAGTTCTTTATAAGACAAGGAATTATGGAATCTTGCAGAGAAACTAAACAAACAAAAGAGTTCCAAGTTGCAAGCGTTGCTGAGGGAAGTGTAAAATCAAACACGGAAGAAAAGGGAGAAAAAGGTGTCGACCAGGACCTCTGCATGAGACCTCAACCTATTTATGCCTGGTTACTCGGTCACTACTACCCTGTCCTGCACTTTCAATTGAACGCAATGAACGAACTTGACCATCACAGAATAGGTGAGCCGGGGTCCCAGAGATACCATCCACAACAAAATACCAGAAACGATGCTAAAGCAGCTTCTATATATCTAAGTGGAGTTTGGAACGCCTATGTTTTCACACTTGCTTCATGTTTACGCAAAACTGTGGTTCATCTGGGTAGTTCAGCATCTACGTCAAGAAGAGCGTTGCACCACTCTTCATTGGTTTTCGGAAGCAACAGAATATATTCAGAATACCAAACAAACTTCACGTTGTTTTCGACTTAGTAGGCCATCTTTAATCGGATATTTGGATTACAGGTGCTTCATAACGATCAGATTTAGTACGCATCATCTTTACCTAATTCAAAAATACGTCAAATACAATTTTTCACAACGGCAAACCCTGGCAACTACCTTTATCGGATCAATGAAGGCCTTCTTTACATAAATTTGTTTTTTAAACCTCGTCAGAGAAATAAATGCTGGCTTCTTTAAAAAAGACCCCCTAATTAACTCTAAAGATAATCCTCGTGCCCTATGAAAGGTGTATCTGAGCAAACAACGCTGTCAATCTCTAGAGCCTGGACGTCAGCAGTGGTGAAGCAGCGTAGTGCGAACGAACCGAGGTCACCAGCATGATACAAATTCAATCTCCGTTCAAGAATGATGAAAAAAGAAGTTCTAGTTTCCACCATTGAAAGAACCGCAGATTTTTTTTATGTCAGTCGATACAAGGAAATTCCCATCTTGTCAACCTTCTCTTTTGTACCTTCTCAGCGCTGTGCTTTTGACTTGTTATATAACAGAGGACGACTTTAAAAGGGACTATTGCTAGGCTTTACTACCATACTCATCGGAGGCTTGAAGCGCTAATATGCAAAAACAGCCACAAAAGTCATCTAGGACTAAGATAGCTTGACATTAACGGAATCCATGAGGACTCAATTCATGCAGTGATTTCTTGTCTGCCTAGAAGGCAAGTCCTGTAAAGCCTATGCTGGGCAAGTAAGCTGCTTAGGCCAAACTCAAGGCAGTAAGGTGTGAAAGTTGCTCTAAAGCTCGCGATAGTCCTCATAATAATAGGGACATGAAGAATACCTGTACTTATAATCCCCTAAACGAGCCATCTGATCGCGACCAAACGTACCAAACACTGCTAGCTATCGTGAAGTAGTAGTGAGCCACGGCCAATGCGCTGCAGGCGGTGCCTTCACCACCTTGTGCTACCAGAAGCTGCGGGGTTCCTCCATACGGTCCGCATGCGAAGCTGTCCTCTCCCACTACGCCTGAAACAGGACAGTTCACACAATTCCGACCACTCCCCAACTAATCCCCCGTGTCGGATATCGATGTCACCGCCAACATCCAGTCGTGCAATAAGGTCAAGAGGATAGGATAGCGAAAATAGAATAAACAGAGCACTGTTCTCGCTGCGCACACTCACCAATCATATAAACAATGGATATCATGAGGTAACACATGGCCATGTACAGGATCGGCCGTACGGGATAGGCAAAACGTGCTAGGTCGATCAGGAACGTGGTGATGGTGAAGAGCGCACAGACACAGCATGCCACAGCCCATCCGCCGGTCCAGAACCTCAGGTAGCGGCGGTGCCGCTTGTCGAAGAACACCGGCACCTGAGGAGGGGACGAGTGATAGTGACAGCACGTTGCGAGTTAATAGGAAAGTTTGGGGAAACGAAACACCCAAGCGGTGTTAGTCAGCTGCACCAGCCCTCATCCGACTGACCTGGTTATCGGCTGCACACGGCAGACTACAGTCCTCAAGGGTTCCACTGGACAGTGGAAGAGAGAAGTGCGACCGCATCGACGCCGACATCGTCAGTGGACATTCAAGACTGCTCTGCGAATTGTGGGACCTAAAGTGACTACAGATAGACCAGAAGAATACGAAAGGAAATGCTAAAAATCCTTGCCTATTAGGAGGTGGAGTGCTGGTCTTGTTCTCTCCAACACAGATCCCTTCAGTGGGGAAGTGTTTGCAGTCCAACTGTTCTGGCCATCGAAAACCAAACTTTATCATGAGACTTTCGCAGCCATTCCTCGCCGAAATACAGAGGTCCCGGCATGGTTGAATGGGCCTCTCCAGTTGGGTGCATACAGGTGCGTATCTGAACGGAAGAGAAAAATGTGGGAGCAGAGGAGAACGCGGCGCCGGTTGTGCTACAGCGAGTCAACTCCTATTCAGTTCCTAGACCAGCTCAGTACAGCACTCTATAGATGCGGGACCGGTTTACTTAGAATTGAATGCCTGTGAATGGTTCACCACCTAGGCCTATTTTAAGTCAGAGATCTAAAAAACAAACAGATCATGGATCTGTGATCCATGTCAGAGTCCAAGGAGAGCCTTAAATGCCCTGCTGTGTAGAAATTAAGCACAGGGAATAAATAAGCCGCAGATGAGGGTGGATTGTAACTATATCGTTATATGCCACGATCTACAATGCTCGCATGGCTTACCGTTACTAAGGTATTAGGCTCTAAGCAGACTCCATTCCCTCCCAACATTCCTCTTCAGAACGTCGGTAGGAAATGAAACTCTGCACGAGATATGAACTTCCTGACGTCTTGAGGATCAAACTACGCAACTATTGAAAGTCCTACTGAAGTTCATCTTCACATGCAGAACATGAGGACCAGTCATAGTGCACCTAAGCATAAAAAGCACAATTAGACCTTTTTCATTCTAATTCTGCCCAATCCATGCAGCACAAATTCCTGATCTTCTTCTTCTGAACCCTAGATCCGAAATTTCTTCTGCGTTTCGCTGAATAACACGCGCGCCATCGCGTTTCAAACGTGATGAAGGGCTTTTACAGAAGGATGAAAATGGCCAGCTTTGAAACTATTCAGGCTACGTAATTCAAACAATAAGGACTCAAAGACTCCAAACTCTAGAGGTTTCGAGCCACAACTGCAGTGAATGTACCTATCCCAGCCCAATCTAGTCGTGAGACAGGATTCAGAGGTACACAATGAGGTACAGAAAAACTAGAGAACACCACCCATGTTAGCAACAGCTAGCATTCTGTTCACAAGGAACATGAAGTATCTTGCTCATACACATGTACGGGAAACATGCCACTGACGTGAAACAGACCCTTAAATAACGATGCCACTGCTATTCAAAAAGGCTGCAAATGTTGAAATCTTCGCTTGCACTCTGGCCTTTTTACCTAGATTTATCCTATCTTTAGATCTCTTCCCATTGATGAAACAAAAAGAGCACTCAAAAGAAAAGGAATGGTAGAATGGGATTAATAATTGGTTGAATTTCTATATGTAGATGCAGATCTCAGCACAGCTGCGGTTCACATTCCATCCTCTACGCAAATTTGCTATTGTGTTGATCTGGAAAATATTCCGCTAAAACTCCCCACCTGCTTTCTTCTCGACACATTGGCACGGTAAATTGCAGTACTTTATTGCACCACAAGGTTTTTAGGTGGGTCTAAATACAGGACCCATCCAAAACCCTTACGTGGCCCAACACACAGGACTACCAAGTCCACTGAAGTCAATTTATAAGTGTTGCGGCTTTTCGTTAGCAGCAATGGAAGGCAATACAAGAGCGATAGGCCTAGACTATAAATTCAGTGAACCATTTCTTCAAAGCAAGGCAGTAGGAACATTCAACAGTGAAGGATTCAAGACAATAGGACGTAGCCCTGCTGAGATCTTCAGTTTTTACACAACTAGAATTCAAGGGTACTGAGTGAGCTACAACGTTGTGAAGGCGCTTTTCTATCTTAGTAATACAAAAATAAAAAATAAGCGGAAAGAATAAAAATAAAAAAGGAACAAAACCCTGAATAGTAAATTTAAAGACAACCCGCATAAGTGTACGCGACGTTCCCAATAACAACACCCTCTTATGGCCGTTTATGTCCCTATGGCTGTTTCACACCGAGAGGCAGGTCTCTCTCCTAGTTGTGTGACAACAACGGCTCGTTATCATTACTTGAAAAAACGCTAAGACCCGTTGTCGGCTGATTTGGGGATTAAAAGCTAGCGGAGTCGGATTATACCGATAATTCTACCCTCGTTCGGTCCTAATAGGCACGGGAAAGAACAGCACCGCTGTCATCGAGAGGAACATCAACCGCGCGTGGCCGTATCTCATCGTCATCTCTCGTCGGAGAGATGGCGATGATGAGATGGATCGCCATAAATAACTCACACTGTGCATAAGAAGAGTTTAATGTCTTCAGAACATCTGACTTTCACGAGCGGACTAAATTGGTTGATGGCGATCTCGGCGTCTTCCTGCGTCTGATGATTCAGCAGATTCGGATAGACGGTACTGTTGTAGGGGAGATCGATGCACATCGGTATCTTCAAAGGCACACACTTCCGACTTGACGGAAGCATTTGCTGAAAATTACAAAGCCGATTGGAATGGATTCGGAGTGTAAATGAGGGTATTGAGAGCCTAATAGATCAAAATCATCCTTCTATCAAGGAAAGGCCACTTTTGGCTTTGAAGATAGACAAGATATCGAGAAGAAACACTTTAAAGCAGCATCTTAGCCGAGTTCCTAGTAGCAAATCCCTCCTCATCGGGACTTACACACGATAACTGAATAGCATGAACAAACGGGCAATCAAAAACCAAGGAAAGTCACCTGTTGATACACTTGAGCCTCAGCGCCATAGTACGAGGACAGAAGTATCAAGAAAGGAAGAGGAAACAGTGAGTAATATCGTTCGAAGGACATCTTCTTGGCGTTAGAGCTCGTTTAGAACATTGTTCGCACCTCCTAAAACGAAACATCGGCGAAATTCCCGAAACGAGGTACTTAGATATACGGACATCACATAAAATTGAGTAATAGCCACATTTAATGGGCCATAAATCAATGCGGCGCTCGGCCGGCTTAGCCCGCCCCCTTGGCTCAACGCCAGCACGCCTCCTCCTCGATCGTGTCGGGACCTCTGCAAGGAGCACGCAAACATGCAGACATGGGCACCTTAGTACAGTAAGCCGATATTGCTTTCGTCTCTTTGCCTTATTGGGAAGAAGCTGTCTCCGGGCTAGAGTGGAAGGGTGAGTGTTGCTTGCTTCATTTTTTGCGTGCCTAACTATAGATCTCCTTAGAGTGTGCTCAATGGGAGATGATTTTGCTGCCTAGTGTACTTTCTTCGCTAGCTATTGGTGGCTCAAGCGCAGATAGGGTCGGTTAAGGAGTCACCGTGTAGGACAGCCCTACACAACGGTTCATGATGTCCGAAGCAGGATTTCTTTGCAGCATTGGTGTGTTCTACCCCTACAGTGAACTGAGGCAGGCCATTTCTGATGCAACTGGACATACACATGCCTTCTTACCAAGGTGAACAACCACTGAGTAGGGGTGACCCCGGACCCTGTTTGAGCCGTTGCTCATAAGGCGGTTAAACTTATGGCTGGCCGAACCTCTGTTTGAATGTATATTTCATCGAAGGTAAGCTGTACCCAAGTGGTCTCGTTAGTTTCGTCCTGCAAACAATTTCTTAAAAGCTGAGAATACCCTTGCATCTTCGCACAGATAGATGTAGGCGAAACTGTGAATCAACGACTTCTTGATGCGGCCGCTCGGATTGTTAGGTTCTGACCATATGCGCTTTGTGCTGAACACATAGATGCTTTGGAAAAAAGTATGACCCGCCAGTACCTAACAGACTGTGTTGCTCCCATGCTCCAGCAAGGCATCTTAAAGCGAGTAAGTTAGACCAGCCAGGTCCCGGCTCTCCTTCGCTTCCTCCTAGTCAGTAAAGGTGAGCACAGAAACCGTGTTGTGTGATTGTTTAACGATCATGTACGATCCTGATCAGGGCTCCCAAATCGCTAGGTACCGCTCCCCTTTCTGTCACCGATATATGTGGTCGTGAGCTGTAAACAGTTCTCTAGTTTGAAAATATCTACACGGCTTTAGATCAAACACGATTAGCTGCAATACCAGATTAGGGGAGCAGTTCCTTCAATGGCAAGATAGCATGTCGCGCCTCCCCAGCGCTTGTGTCGAAACAGTGGACTCTAATAGGAGAAAATGATAGAAAAGTGGAGCAGAAGGTATTCTTCATAACGGTACGCCTAATTTAGACAAGATTTTCTCCATTACTCATGTTATAGGCATTTAAATTGCCTCTATCACGTTCCGTAGAACTAGAGTGGGTTCTTAAAGGACAGAGGGTTCGTGTTCGGAAATCGAATGCTTCTGGTTTATTGAACAGTGTGAATACCCAAGTGACGCAGCTGTCGAACCAAGATTAGCATATATTCTTTATTCCGGCTAACGTTTCGGCGTAACCGCCTTCTTCAGAGCCTGGAAGAGTCAAATAGAGTTTCAAAAGTCATCCTCTATAACCACTTCAGACCACAGCGGTGAATCAAAGTCTGGCAGGAGAGAGGGACAAAACACGAGGACGTAAAACAGACATTCCTGTGCAGTTGGGCGAAAAGTACCTTTTGGTACATCCTCTAATACTGTCCAGGCTCGACTTTCAGGCTCCAAAGAAGGCAAAATAAAAGATGTTAACAGTCTTCGCGGACAGCTGAGGAACACTACATCGATAATCAAGTACCTTTTGGTTTAGTTCTGTACCGTAGATCAATCAAAGAAAGGAACTAAAGCATGTAACCAATTTCGACACTGATGTGGGAGTGGACCACATCCTGGAGTTCTTTGTATGCACAAGGTCCGTTTACCCTATAGGAACCATAGAGTGCGTAGCGCATCCCGAAAAGGAATGAATGACACCGTTATTTATTTTCTACCTTTTTATCTATTTTCTGCTGATCCACACAAATCTTTGTGAAACTAAAGGTTCTAACACTACCTTGGAGACGCTAAAGCTTGCTAAAACATTGTTTATGTGAGAGATTGTGAGTTACTAAGCGTATTTGTGCCCATATTACACCGGCGAGGTATCCATATGTATGTGGTATTGATGCCGGTACAATCCCGCTCAGTGCCGCGAACCGCTGTCGTTCATAATTTAACTTCGTATAACGGCTTTTTCTCAATTATGACGCCCTCAGCGAACGGATGGAGGAGGGACCCACCTTGCCTCTCTACTCCTCTCCCTCCTGCTACGTTCAACCAAAGTGAGTGCCAACTTCGAATACCACGAAGAAATTGATTATGACAGCGCACATTGTGAACTTGGCAGTTTTTTGTAAACACGGGTTGTGACTTTTATTTTGCGGTTTAGGCTATGACGCCGTCGACCTCACGGGCACGGCCGGGTCAGCAATCTGACTTACGGAAAGGTAAGGGCTGCCAATTATTTATTTTTTTTTAGTTTCCTACATATTCTTCCAGCTGTTTGCGCTTTAATTGGTCTTATTAGCTTAACTTTCGGAAGAACCGTAAGTGTTGCGTAAGGGACTTTGTAGAAATTATCATCGATAATATATAGACTATACTGTTTTAACGATCTTTTGTTGCGATCGAAACTATCACGTCAGGCAGGACTCGAACCCACACCTCCTGCAGACTGGACGGCAATGCTTTACGCCGTTACACCACTAGCGATGTTCGATCGAGCCCACATTCGCACCTCGTGGGAACGATTACCGCTCATATCGGAGTTTTGGTCGCAACAAAACGTCGTAATAGCAGGATACAACCCCAGTACCGGGCCCTTGAGGCTTAAAGAAAATGACAACCATCATAGACTATACTCTGAATAGGTCTGAATGTGTTGTTCTATAGTTAAATGGCTCAAAACTAGGCTGAAACACGGCGCAGTGTTTTCTATATCAGTCCAGTCGAATACAGGGATCTTTTGCAGATTGATTGCTAGGTGAGCGTTGAGGGTAATGTTCAGGAGCTCAATTAAACCAATGTAAAGTGAAGGATGCCACCTTGGTAGATCTTTTAATACTTCCATTGCTGGAGGGGGGGGGGGGGTCAGGTAATCAGTAGTATTCTAGCAATACAACGAAAAAAGCCGACATCAGTAGCCATGGAACACCGGCAACAGCCCGTTTTTTAAGGTGCCGCAGTGTGAACTGGGGGTTAGTACCGTGGGTGAGATTTGTTCGTCGAATTGTTTTTTCAGCCTCCATAAAGTTGAATCAGGCGTCATTTGTCAGTGTCTAACAGCCTGACCAAAGCTTTCTTCGTCGTATAAGTTATTAGTGAGGACTGGAATGCTCCCATTATCAGTTCGATTAGCTCCTTCCTATCCAAGGTTAATGCAGCGCACTGCCCAGAGCTCCTGATCCTTGTCGACTCCTTAATCAGCCTCAAAGCCTTGTCTGTATGGGATTTATGCCACAGCTGCACTTTCTCTGGCATACTCTTGTTCGTCTGTTACTAGAGCGATATCGCTTTACTGCGTAGGAAATGGTTCTGAGTAGGCCTTCTTGTCGCTGTTTCGCTGTGCAGTCGAGTCTCCACTATGTACTTTCTTGCTTCTGTTAGCGCTTCATGAGAGCCAACTCCTCCTTCGCCTTCTTATTCATGAACTGGCATCCTTGTCGTGTGCTCAGAACTGGTTGAGCTTTTCATTTGGTTGTACCTTCTGGTTCTCATATGTGATTTCCTCGAGGTATGCCTCGCACCTCACCCGGTCCCCAGCTGACTTCCTCAACACCATGCTCACACTCCTCAGTAATTTCTGAGATGATTGCTGGGGCAAGGTTTTGCACACAACTCCTCTGTAGCTTCGTAACCGCCAAATACTTTGCAGACTGGCTGTTCGCGGGAGGTTTGGCCATAGTACATGCTTGCCTCGTAAAAGCTGTCTACCGCTATGTTCCGGACCCATATATGGATGAGATCTTTCACATCCCGCAGACAAGGAGGTAAAGCACGTGAGATCATTAAAGCATCTCCTTCTCCGTCGCTGCTCGTGGTATTGTCCAATCTCTAGGTATTGTGTCGGCAACTGGAGCTGGGATCCGATGATCACCACCCCACCGGCTCTATACGTGCTCGGCATGCCGTTCTGTGGTTTCGAAAGGTACACAAACAGCATGCTGATAGCGTGGACGTTTATTGGTTTCTGCCGTTTCCGAAGGACGTTTCATAAAGATGCCGTGCACTCGTCCGCTCTTGCAGCGCTTCTTCTGCCGGTAATTTATTCTTGTTATGATTGTGTTTTTGATTGTGATTACCCAAAGTGGATAGAGTGGAGACTTCGTGAGCGTTGTGAAATCATTGACACTTACTGAAATAAGCATCTTAAGGAAGTGCTTTCAGAGCAGATCCCTGTTTTTATAGACTGACCCTCGACTGGCCTTAGCGAAATAATTTTGGGTTGTAATTTGACAAAGTTATCAGGTGGTTCCTTGCCTGGTTGAAGGATCTGCGATTCCTTGACATGGCTATACGTACGTTCTTTTCCATTATGTCATACTGAGATCGAATCTGCCGCCCGCAAGACCCTAGAGGCGTTTTGAATCCACGGCAAAGACCTCAAGCTAAATCGGAAGAGCGGCTTTTTATATGACGGGAGCTCAAGCCCTACATCAGGGTGGAATTCTAAATGCGGCGCCTATGTCTTGATAACGGCCCTGCTATTTGCCGATTCGTCCGACTCACCTCCTGTAAGGTGAGGGTCTCAATCTTTCTACTGATTATGCGATCGAAACGTTGTCTTGAATTTCTAGGTTGAGGCGACGTCTGACGCGGTAGCCACATTTTGACTTGATCTCTCACATTATGTTATACGCGTAGTTTTTCTGTACTCCAATTCTTTCCATTTGCCATTAGTTAGCTTATATGCACCTGAATAGTTTTTCAAGGTTCAAATATCTTTGCGGCTAATTAAAAGGATGCAGGTTCGGGCCAGAGCTAACAGAAAGTTTGTTCTTCCAACTTCCTTGTGATATGATGTAACGTCGAAGTAACAGACATGGAATTCAGGAGTGAAAGACGTAGATTGTAGTGTTCTGAATGTTACTCTCTGGTTAGGGTCATCTTGATATTTGAACCTGGATTAGGTGAATTTGTTAGCGCTTGGCGATCTTTGAGTTTAAGAACCAGCTTTTTTCAATCCGGGATGTAACAGACTATATAAAAGGGCTGAGGCATGGAAACTACAAAACACACAAGGTCAGCGTTTAAACCCATATATCTGACCGTTTTGGGGTGTACATTTGTATATCGGCTCAAGACAATAGTCAAGTCAGAAAACAGGCGAATTCCTTAACTGGGTGGATTTCAACGTTAAAAAGACGAACATGTGTGAGGTTCTGGTTATTCTGGTCCCGTTGCGCAAGCATAGAACGAACCGTTTGATAATTTTCTATGTTCTCAGTCAGAGGTCTACCTGTTTTTAGAGAACAATTAGTATTTACAAAAAAATCTACTTTTGGCAGTTCACAGAAAATCATTCTCTTTCATTCTCTTACAAACGTGAAAAAATCAAGTGTGTAATTAAAAGGAGGTTTTTGCTGCAAATTTTTTACACCAAACTGGGCTTAATTTTTTCGTTCGTTATTAGTTAATATTGTGTTATTTTGGGTGAATAAGCAATTGCATTTGTATCTGTATTTGTGTTCAACACCATGTTGGAAATGTTGCTAATGCAAAAGATATTTTCTTCATTGGCTGTAGTTTTTTCTTCTTCAGGGAATAGTGAATCAGTAAGAGGGAATCCATCTAGTATTCTCATAAAATTAATTTAACAGTCTTACGCCTTCGCGCTAGCACGCTTTCTCTTGTCACATCATACCCTCAGACCTATGTTATACTTCGCCGACAACAGCGTCGCCGACGCGTCGCCAAAGTATAACATAGGCCTTAGGCGCCTTTTATACTCGTGCCGCCGCGCGGCGCGATGGCTGAGCTCTAGTTTACACTTGCAGCACGATGGTCGAGATCAGGGGTGTGCGTAATTACGATTTACGATTTACGATTTTACGATTTACGGCGATTTCTGGCAAATTTTTTACGATTTACGACATTTTGGGTCGTAAATCGTAAATTTTCGTAAATGTGATCTTTGATCAACAACCAACTGGCGACCAAATTTATGTGGAGTGGGTTATAAAAATGTGCCTACTCTAATGGTCCCCTATTATATGTAGCTCATTCCCACTTCCCTTTAGAGTTGATTTCTGATGATGTGTTCTAATGTGTTACAGTGTTAGACAATATCGTCTTGTGCACTGACTTCTCGAATCCGACTTTCTCTTCGCTTAACTAACTTTCCCATTTCACTGACATTGTAAGGGCTCCTGTTTGGAACCGGACAGGTTCAAGAGGAGAAGCAAGTGCAATACAATAGAAAACAGGTGCTCGGTCACGCCAATCGGCGTGCCCTCGCGCGATATTGCAGTATCACTAAGCTGAGGAGAATCAGATCAAGCTAGCTGCTCTGCGTATCCAGCCCTCTTTCCTTCCTAGCAGTACAAAAGGCACTATTCGAATTGACCAGATTGACTACGAACACCTTCACTTTTCGTCCTCAAACGGGCAACCTCAGGCAAAAATCTACATTTTCGATAGATCTGATCGATTTTGGTATCGCGACGAAACGCCTTTTTGTCAGAACCGAGGATTCCCACCGCTTCTAACGCTATGTTGAACTGAAATTTTTTCATGTGGGACTGCTACATCGGTGTCGCCCACTACTTACTTGCCCCCTTTACTGGAACTCACCCCCAAACTTCGTGTTCAGTGACCTCGATTACTCCCAGGGCTGAAGTTCCCATGACACACAGAAGTCGTCTGTATATTTCTCGCTATTTTCGCGGTCATAATTCTGCCCCCCCCCCCCCCCCCTATTTTATGACTAATTTATGAGTCATCGGTTAGCGGATTATTATAAAGTATGATAAGCTCATGTCTAGAAGGCGGGGGAGGCTGGGGTCCTCCGTTACTGGTCCAGAGCTAGCAAGGCGCATCGCATTCCTACTGACGAAGGTTGTTCCATTCCTGCCCATAGAAAGCCATTGGAGGCAGTTTCTTAGAGAAAGAGAGGGAGCATTCTTTGATCCGCGCCCTGTTTGGTAATAACGTCTAGTCAGTTTGCTTATAATATATTCATGTAAATCCCATCGAATAGAATTGACGCAAATCCATGATTGAACATCATTCGTGATTGCAAGCGGGGTCTAGAGGGTTGTTACACCCATGTTGAAAGGATAAACCACTAACGTTTCGTTATATGTCGCGAGGACGGGGAGCATTGTGAGATGGGAACTTCTCATCGAATCAGACCGCATTGAATGGGCATGTCATTCAGAGAGGGCGTGTATGTACAGTTGGAACCCTGATCGGCTGACATGTGTTCGGTCTGTGCTCTGGTTATTATTGGCTGGCGCGCTACCACCTACCAATACTGCTCATCTTCGCGACATGCACCAATTGTTCTATCGGTTTGCATTGTGCCTTATGAGCAAATTGATATAAAAGATGCAGTAAAATCGACCGCGTAGCATTTCTAGAAAAGGTCGAACTGGTTTTGACAGTCTTGATCTCCAATTTCGGTTATGTGATGGAGTTTATCGTATTCACCCTATCTAATCCGCTTACGATGCTGCAGGCTCTCGGAGAGCAAACGTTCGTTACAGAGCTGGCGAAGGGTAGCCCGTGCAAGTGCTGGGAGTTATTAAATAGTAGAACAATATTATCCCTTTCACGACATTGTCCGACGATGTCGTCGGACACCATCACAAAAATAGTTCATGGAAAATTATCACACATTCTATAGAACAATTTTAAGCAATGAGTCCGCTAATAGCTACAGTCAAGGTAGTCCATGGAAAACTTCATTTGTTACTGTTTTTTCATACCTAACGAATCAGTAATACAAATAAAATAATAGAAGTAATCAGCGCGAGGAAAAAATGCGCGCTATCCCAGGCGGCAGACACCTGAAAACCTCCTCGCGCGTGTCGTGAAAGCGTTATGAAGTTTTCGAAATCTTGGAAGTACAGGAGCAGGAAACCGGCACATTAGTCAATGGTGAAACTTTTTTTTTAAATTTTAATTTATTTTAATTTTTTAATTTTAGTTTTGAAAGCGATTTTTCTACTGTTGTTTCCGCTAAATCCTAGATTTATATTCAAGCTAAAGCATTGGTAGTAAGTTAGGAATTTAATGAATCGATGCAAGCTTTTTGTTGGAATGCCATGCATAGGCTTGAGTGAAGTTTTTGATTCTACAGTGTTTTCGACTTTCCTGAAAGGTGTAAAGTTTGGCTCGGACTATGTTTTACTATCAGGAAGCCGTGGCAAGAGAAACAGTCTGGTAAGAAAACTGTTCAGATTAACCTGAAAACTGAAACTAACACGATGGTTAAATAAATATTGAATCACATCTGATTAACATTAGCAGAAAAAGCCTTTGGAAATTTAGTTGTACTGCACTACAGTTCAGGTGACGCTTACGATTTACGGTTTACGATTTACGATTTACGACAGTTTTTTCGTAATTACGATTTACGATTTACGAAATTTCAAATTTCATTTACGCACACCCTTGGTCGAGATAGATATTGAACGGGCGGCGTGAAAAATCGATATCTATGGCGATCGTGGTGCCGCGCCGCCCGGCGGCACCGCACTGCTTTCATACTCCGCCGCCTCAAAACACTACATCTGACGGAATTTCAATTTCGGATTACGGTATTCGGCGAATCGCGCCGCTGAAGGGAAAGGCGCGGAGCGGCGCAATCAGCTGCGGCAGAGTCGGTTGGAGTGAAAGACTTCCCACCGGGTGAAACATTTTGCTATGTCCTTTTTGTTTTGGTTCCCCAACCAAGAGAACAGAAAGGGTTATCAAAATTATGACACGATTGTAGTACATTCAGGACTCCAGAGGTCGAGAGGTCGAGAAAATTTTTTCGACCCAACTTCGCCTAGGGGGAGTCATTTAGGGGGCTGGTAACGAATCTGACATCCGGGGAAGAGCACGATAAAGTGCCCTTCTGCGTGCCCTTCATTTCGGATGACATAAATGCGGAGATACACAGATGCCTCCGTCTGGCTGATCTCCAGGATGTGGTGAGGGTCATTGATGTCCCTCCCTGAAAGGACAACTGGTTCGGAATCGGATCTATGACAGGACGTGTCCTGTCCCGTCCTGCGTAGTTTGCTTCAATGGGAAAGAGGGGGATTGCATGACAGCTGAGGCCGTATTCATGAAGCGGCGGGAGCGGGAGATAAGCGATATCATAGCGATGTCATCTCTCGCCTCTCTCTCCTCCCTCGCTCTTTTGCCTCGGTCGTTTCCCGTAGGAAGCCGGGAAGATCCCGGGAACGTTCATGAATATGGCTACTGGTGTGGTCCATCTCATGTCATGCAATGAGTGTGAGAAGGACCACATAGTTGAAACGGACAGGCCCCTGTGCCAGTGTCAGGGAGCACTTGGACGGTCTTAAGAAATGCAACGTCCTGACCCTTTGAGGAGAACACAGGGTTTGATGCTATAAAGGCACGATGTTGCAGGTATCGCTGTATATCTTAGCGCGAGAGAGCGATATATCGGCACGTAGGACACTCGAAGCACTTTGGATCACGGCTAGGAACCCCCAGGTCAACCTGAAGGAGGAGTGTCTAGCGATAACCCAAGAACTGGCACCCTTCCTAGAGCTCTGTAGGTTCTGACCTATTTGTTCTAACATCTATGGTATTTAAGGCGGGGGATAAGGTACTGATGCTCATTCACCCACGTTACGTCCAGCTTACGGGTGATTAGTGATCCTCTTCGGCATACTACCTTAAAGGTTAGTCGTCTCTTGCAACTTCATCCCTGATCTTGCCTCTAGTCTCCTCAAGAAAAGTCTGCAATAGTCTACAATCTGACATCGTTTTTTGAAAATTCGGCATCACGGTAGGTTGCGGTAGGTTCGAGTGACTAAGGCTGTCGAGGTCATAATCACTGACTTCGCCCAATCTTCGCCTAGTTGGTTATTTGAGGTGTTGATCACGAATCTAGCATCCATTTGCCATATCACGGTGGAGCTTGAGCGAAATCGGTGACCGTGAGCTTAGTCACACCTATGTATGTGGCGTAACCTAAGAAGGGAATGGAGATCTATAAACATTGTCGAGGTTTCATCTGTGAAGCCACTGCTAAAGATATGTTTAGTGAACAATGACCCCGGAGTGGTCATATGAGAGAGAATTCTGATTCTCAACGATGAGTACCTTCCAGAAATTTTACTTTTGGACCCGCATATGTTGCAAAAAAGCATCATTTAGTGTCATTTGCATTCGACTTCAGGGATTCGATCAATACCACACTCACCAGTTTCAACCGTAGGTTGAGCAGACGACTTCGACCCCAGCCTTAAGGCGGCGGCGAGAGTATAAAAGGCACTTTACGAGTCTCCTGACCATACGAGTATGCAGCCATGCATCATGCATAATGCATTGCTGAGGAGAGAAGCAGAGTTTTTCGGATTTGTCCCAGGTTTTTGACCCTCCTCCTATTGCACTTGCGCTGCCTGCGATAGTTTGATAACAATCGACGTTGTCGCGTGATGGATCAATATCAGTAACTAAAGCGCTGTCGCTGAAGTGGAAAATGTGCCCTGGGGTGCGTCATGTATATGCCTTCTGTGTAACATAGTTGACTTTTTAGGCGGTCAGCATGAGGACTAGTAAGGGGTCACCTACAAGTCAGCATGGTTTTCTTCGATATGCTCGGAAAGCGTGACGAAAACCTTGGATAGACTGGGAGCCAAATTGGACCGGTAGCTGGGATCGATTCGTGCGTGCGTGTATTTGAAGTTGCACTACAGCATCGTCTTTTTGAATAGAATAAGGTTGCTTAAACGCATCAGTAGCAGAGAAAGTAGACATTGTGGATGGGGACCGATTTCGATCCTCCCTCTACCACCCTTTACCAGGGACTAATGTATAAACCACCTCTTCATTTTGTTTTATGTCATTGTTCTTAGGAAATTTTAAGGCAGTGAATTGTTTTTTTTTCTCGGAATGAGTGGAAAACGTTTATGTTGTTCTAATGGTTCTTCAAGCCATTCCATTTTCAGGTTCTACTTCACTCGTCGCTGCTGTACTACACGGACCTGCTCTCAGTATGCGCAGTGGTTTGGGGATTCTCGCTCGACTCGCCGTTGTTCTCCTCGCTGTTATTCGGAGTGTCGGTTCTGACCCGTCAGACCAACGTCATCTGGGCTGGATTTAGCGCCGCCGTGCGCCTCATTCGCGACTTGGATACGTCGCGGACAGTCTCCTCTGTCGTGCAGTCGCTTCTGAAGCTCTCGTCCTTCATCCTCCTGGCGCTGTCATTCGCAGTTTTCCTACTCGTCAACGGGGGAATAGTGCTTGGTGACGCCTCTGCCCATGAGCCTCGCCTTCATCTCGCGCAGTTCCTGTACTTTGGCCTATTCGCAGCTGTTCACGCTTGGCCCCAAGCTATTCCTCGCTTTCGGGTGCTTCTCTCCAAGCTCGTGCATCCCATCTCCGCTTTGCTTGTGATCCCCGTCGCCCTCTCTGCTCAGTACTTCGCAGTCGGCCACCTCTATCTGCTCTCGGACAACCGCCATGTGACCTTCTATCTCTGGCGGTGGTGGCTGGGAGAACCTATGCGTCGTATGCTGCTCACCCCTCTGTTCATTGCCTCCTTCGTCTGTCTGTGTGACCTGTCCACCCATCTCTCTCCTCTCGTAAGGATACTCTTCGCTCTGTGCTCCTTCGCTGTAGTCGTTCCAGCTCCTCTGATAGAGCTGCGATACTTCATCGTGCCGTATGTTCTGTGGCGCCTATCAGCGAAAACGTCGTCTAAGAGTCTCATAGTCGTCGCTGAGCTCCTATCGCAGTTGACTGTGTTCCTGGCAGTTTTCCTGCTATTCCTCTTCAAGCCCTTCGAATGGGCTCATGAGCAGGGTGTCCAGCAGCGATTCATGTGGTGATGTATTGATAGGCGGGTGAAATGCTTGAAGCACGGCAGTAACCGAATTGAGGGTCACTACTATCTCATCTGGAGCATCCCGTGGCTGTGTAGATTGAAGGAGCTTACACCCATGCCACACCTATTGGCGGGAGATTGTTGTGTTCTGTCTGTTCCTATTGTACGGGTTCTTGATAGTATTAGCTTTACTCGCATCGATTTATTATAGAAAAGTGCGTTGTTCCAGCCATCGTGGTATTCTTCACGTTTGTACAGTGTCATAAAAAGTTATGTATATACAAGGTGCGCAAAGAATACGTGCATAAGTGGTTTATTTATGGATCTGTTTAGAGACGCAAGTTAGTGTCATACGTAAATCATCCGATGGAAAAAAAGTACAAAACATTGTGATAAAACAACAAAGGCAACCCCATTCCGACAACGTAGGTCATTGAAATATTCTATTATTAGGTCCAACTTTTTAGCTGGTTACGAGATAGTAATGTCTCAAGAACTTTGAGGGACCATCACTGTTGGCGTTCTTTGTCATTCAGTAACAAGTTTAGTTCCCTAACTGGAGAGCTTGTAAGATTAAGGATTTGTTCCAAAGGGTAGGCTCAAATATTCTTAACTGATTTTTGGCGAAGTCTGAAGAAGTGGATTTAGGCCACTTTAAAAGAAATTATGCAATATTTTCTCTATAAAACCAGAGTAAGGATTGTACCAGAGTAAGGATTCTATTTGCGAAAAGGAAGCTAAAGCGTTGATTTCATCTCCTGATACTATTGAGCATAACGTGAAGAAGACCGAGTACTTAACGACGGAGTCCAACTTCATCAAGGTTAAGGACATCGAGTTCTTACGCACTTCGGTTTTTAAGTACCTGGGACCAGCAGTAGCATCGGATGGCAATCTGATGGTTGAATTGAATTCACGCGTGGGTGCAGCTTGGTCCAAGTGGCGCTCGTTGATTAGGGTTCTCTGCGATAGGAAGACACCAGAGCACCTGAAGTCAAAGATCTACAGAGCCGTCGTCCGGCCGGTAGCGGTGTACGGCGCTGAGTGTTGGCCTGCGACTAAGGAAGTTGAAACGCGCCTCGGCGTCATGGAGGCGAAGATGCTGCGCTGGACGGCTGGGATCACGCGATGGTGGACCGAATTAGAAACGATGCCATTCGGCAGAAGTTCGGTGTCGCGCCGATAAGATGCGCGAAGCTCGCTTGCGATGGTACGTCCACGACGGGATCTGGACCGGGAAAAGTGGCGTCGTGACACCAGAATAGCGGACCCCCCTACGAGGCGGGACAAACGCTGAGGAAGAAGAAGAAACTATTGAGCGTAACTCATCCGATTTGATGAGCACCTTCTGGAACTCTTCGGCTAATAAGTTTCCCATATCACTCTGAAAGGGGACGAAATCGCTATTTTCTTTTAGTAAAGGATAAAAGGATAGCGAACGGCTCTGCTCAATCCCTTTTGGGATGCTCAACGCCTTCTACTTCCACGGGATGTCATGAAGGCAATTGAATGCGTAGTTAGCCATACACCGTGCCGACTTGTGCTGACCAACCGATGAGCACTTCAGCGCTTTATCCTCCGCAGACAAGTCTGGTAATAATTCACTGACCACGGAGGGATGGAAGGCTTGGTTGGCCTAGGCAGGAAATCCGAACCAGGAACCTGGTATCGGGTGCATGCGACGGCTGGCATCTCCAAGCAAAAGAAATCCTGACTCATGGGGGGGGGGGGGACCCAGAGCTCGATGCCATGGAGGCGTGTTACTACAGGTGCATGTGACGATATCAGCGCGATGGAGGGGCATAACGACATATAGGACATCGGAGTCGGTCTGAATTCCCGCTAAAAATCCCAGCACAACAGTCAATCGGATGGGGGAATGCCTAATGGTAACCAAAAACGGCACACTATCTACACAACTTGATCTGCAGTGCAGTCATGCAGGGTGGCTTTGGGGAATGAAGCTCACTTGGCCACGTCTACGTCTTCCAGATACGATGTATAGTGGTCCCCTTAGGTGTCCACATGTAAGTGTGATCGACCGCTTGGCATCAGGCTTTATCTGTCCCTTTTTTTGAGGTAGCACATCTGAAATATAAAATAAAAGGGCTAGGCGTTGCCTGTTTTTCTTTAGACTAGTACATTGTGTAATGTAAAACGCTTTGTTTTGCATTACATTGTAATATAATGCAAACGCTCGTCTGGGCCGTTTTCCCCGAGCATCGTCCGCCAGTTTCCGAAGCTGATTGGGGTAAATGTTAGCCTTAGGACGGTGTGTCCTTGCCGGTGCAATACATTCCTCGTGCGTCCCAGAAGCAGTGAAGGAATCGTTTCTTGAGGTTACCCTAGACACTTTAGTAAACTGCTGATGTTAGTCACAAGGCATGAGAGACAGAACCACCGAGCAGGCGCTTTTCGGTATCCGAAGGGCTGAAGGCGTCAGAGGACTGTTGAAAGTGTACCCCCAGTCTCGTCGCTAGACTGCCGGTGAGTGGAGTCCTCTCCCACTGCGCTGTTGACATATCCAACGCCATCGTTGCCGTCGCTCCATTGCCACGACGCTATTCATAGAAGACGATGGTGGCGAAGGTTTTCTTGCGGAATTGACATCATGGTTGAAGTTTACGATGATTCGAGTCATGAAAGGCAGCGTAACTGTATATGCCTATTAAGTTGGCCGGAAAGCTCTGGCGATTTTTGTGCAGTCGCTTTTCGTTCGTTTATTACTGAATCAGCAATCAACCTATCCTACGAGCAAAAACTTGGCATCAGTTCGAAGGACGCGGGTGATCGAGTCAACACTGCATCTGTGTCCGGCACGAATTCCGAGCACTGCCAACGAATCGAAAGAAATTTAAAAAAATGAAAAAGAAATCGAAGTCCTCCTCTCCGTTTTTTCGAAATTCACAAGGCATAATCTAGTGGGAGCTGTTGGACTACATCCGTAAATATCGATGTCTATACCAAACAGCTCCAGAAACTGGCTGACGCTTTAAAGGAGAAACAACGGAAGCGTCTCGAAGTCGCCCTCCACGACAACGCGAGATCGCACACGGCGAGATTAACTAGCGATTTCCTGGAGAAGATTGGCTGGACGAATGTGCCTCATCCATCGCACAGCTCTGTCTTGGCACCGTCAGACTCTTCAGAGTTTCTTACCTCTCCAGAGCCCTCAAGCAGCATCTGCGTGAGAAAAAGTTCGATAGTTAGGACCACCTAAAAGAAAGGGATCTTCCTCTTTTTTGACTCTCAGACTCGTTCTTTCTGGAGCAAGGGCAACGAAACCTTATCTAAGAAATGGCTTGCTATGGTAGACACTAACGATGGTTCTATTGTTGATGGATGATTTGTTTCCTTAAAAAAATAAAACTTTAAAATCGTGCTCTTCTCACCTGCTGTCCCGTTTGCTCGAGCGGGCGCCAGCGGCGTCTCCATTCGTCCCTGTCGCGTGCCAGAATGTTCCAGTGGATCCCCTTCGCTTGGAACATGAAGAGCGTCATATCGCTCGTTCAGGGCTTTTACGAAGAAGTGCGAGCAACGCGTTGGTGGGCGTTCTATTGATATCCCGCGGAAACCAATCGGACTCGGCTCTAGTCTGCGAAGTTCATTACGTGACCGGCCCATCTAATTTTCGACGACTTGGCCCATGCTACAGCGTCCATGATCTTCGAACGTCGACGAAGTTCGGGCCTCTTCAGGCCTTCTCTCAGTTGCGTGAGTCGTATCACTCGGAGCAGCGTCATCTCGATTCCACACGGGGAGACGCTGATCACATGTCCATTCTGCTTTCGTATAGCCCAGTTCTCTGAGGCGTATATCAGGACAGGAAGGACAGTGGAGTCGACTTACGAATGGGTGGGCACGGAATCGAACGATCTTCTCCTTACTCATTTAATCGACGCTCTTGGAAGGTGTTACAACGATGCTTTGTTGGGATCAAAACTTCTAGCGCCAGGAGGCACTCGAACCCGCACCTCCCTCTGACCGAGCGGGAATGCTCTAAAATGACACCACCGGCGCTGTTTGATCTTGGAAGGCCCCCAAGCAGCTCGTTTCCTCCTGCCCAACTCCGTTGCTAGGTCGTTGGCCATATTGACTTCGCGACCCAGATACACGTAGCTGGCATTCGGAGATGCTCGCTCCGTTGAGCGAGAATGGGGCAACAGAAACTCGTCTGTTCCGTTCATGAACGTCGTCTTCGTAAGATTCAGCTGCAGTCCAGCGTTTCCACATACACAATTGGCCATACAGTTGTGGAGATTTATAGTGTTTGACTCGAAATCACAAATCCTTCCTAGACATAATAAAACACGTGTATCTCTTATTAGCGGTCAACATACATCGAACATAAAATCTACAAGGTGACAAGACACTTTGGCGAGATATAGGCGGTCAACAAGGCAAGAACAGTACGTAGTGAGCGACGAGACACATACGATAAAAGCACCGATCGAAGTGACACGAGTATAATGCATTATGCAGGGGAAATGCCAAAACGAGCAGGCATGTCGCGCCGCTCGTGGGGGAAATGCGACATCAGCGATGAGACAGAGAGAGATGGTGACGAAAGAAAGAGACATGTAAAGCTAACGACGACACATAGGGAAACACAGATGGCGCTTAGAATGCCGTACTCACCCATCAGAGATTATGCGAAGCAGTGGACCCAGGGACCTCGCGCTCGCGGGCGGCTCCCGCAGGCCCACTAACAAATCCCGTCATTGAAACATGGAACACAACGTTACAGGCAACCAATCAACGAATACAGTGAGAACGTGGGAGGGAACAGCTGGCGATAATTATGGAATGGCTTCAACGGGTGATATGGCCGGAAAGCATAGTGTACGGCTCCACGTCTGGCTGCCTGGCACCGCGCAGCTATGGTACTGTGGAACAGTGAATCGACAGCAGTACGCTCGCGGTACTGCGTCGAGAGGGAGTCAGAGATACACATACACATGGTACACAACAGAGGAACAACAACTCAGGGAAAGACATTCACAAGGAGAAAACTCTAACTGGCTTACGTGAGAACGTAGTAACAAAGCGTGACAGCGACGTCGCCTAGCGCTTCGCCGGCCGTCACGTGTAGTGCGATATCTGATCTACTAACGCATCGATCGATGCCAAACTAGCTGCTTTCGAGCCATGACACATGTGACGCTGCGCCTGCGGCATCGTCTCCGGGCAGTGGATCGGGTGGTAGATGTGCACCAGGCCCGGCTCCGGAGATCGGATCACTCGCAGCATTCGCGACTTCACCACCTGAAACTGACAACATCAGCGGAGTCGTTGCCTGGAAGTTTCGTTCTGATTCTGGGTTTGCACCGAGGACGCCGCGCGGTAGTGCTACAATCGTCGCTATCGATTAGGCAGCACGAACAATCAATACCATTTTCACGCAATTTGGACACTTTTCAGGTCAAATTAGGAAGGACCTCTTATAAAGCTGTTGAGCCAAGATTGGTATACTTCTTCATTCGGCTTACGTTGCGGCGTAAGCGCCTTCTAAATCGCAGAATGGACACTTATGCGCAAGCCTGACACGTTGAAATCAAAGGGAACATCTTCCAAATTAAATCAACTAAGCATCTTCCACATTACGCTAAACACTCTCGAAGAAAGTAAGAGAAATTTTTGAGTCGAAGGAAAACTTAGCAGGGAAGGGTCTCAGGCGTAGATCTGAATGGGGGAAATGGATAGTAGTGCGAGAATCTCCCTTCATATAGAAGAAAAACATGCTTCGTTTTTGCTGAGTTCTTAAACCCAAGGAGCTACGGGTCCTCGAAATTGGGGGTACAGCATTGCATCGTCACCCGTACCCACCATAACCTACCGTAATCGGCCGAAATTTGAAAAACGGATGTCAGACTCGTGATCAGCACCCCAAATAACCCCTGGGAGAAGTTTGAGCGAAATTTTTTTCGACCACTGGAATCGTGAAAGTCATGCCTTATGGCAGTCTAAATCAGCTTACTTCCTACACATCTATTTCAATCTAAATTGTCAAATAAGGGTTCCTGTGAACTGCACTTCACTCACTTTTCTCAGTTTCTGAACTATACAATGTTTTGTGCTTTTCAGCGAATTTTAAACAATGACCTTACAACAGGTACGGGTTACAACAGCAGGTACGGGTGACTAGAGGTGTCGAGGTCACAATCACCGACTTCGCCCAAACCTTGCTCAGGGAGGTTATTTGGGGTGCTGATCACGAATCTGAGGCCCGTTTTCCAATTTTCGGCCGATTATGGTAGGTTACGGTAGGTACGGGTGAGTAGAGCCATCGAAGTCATAATCACCGATTTCGCCCAAAGTTCTCCCAGGAAGGTTATTCGTGATGGTGATCACGAACCTGGCATCCGTTTTCCGTATTACCCTGGAGTATGTTAAATTACAGTAGGTAAAGGTGATTAATGGTAAGGTCATAGTCACCGTCTTTGCCCGAACTTCGCATTGAGTACGAATCTGACCCTTATTTGACAAATTAGAGTGAAATAAATGTGTAGGAGATGTGTAGGAAGCAAACTGGTAAAGAAGGCATAAAAAATGCAAAAACATTGCATAGCACGGAGAGTCGAACATCTGACCTAGCACCTGCGAAGTAGCCCCGCACCTTGCTGAGCCACCGACTCGCTTGCCGCAGAGCCTTTCGCAGTGTCCCATACAACAGCGGCGCACGCATGCACGTGGGAACTTGCTGGCCCGTAGCTCTTTTGATTTAAGGACTCAGCAAAAAAGAAACATGTTTTTCTGCTACATGAAGGGTGGAGATTCTCGTAGTACTATCCATTCCCCCGTTCAGACCTACGCCTGAGACCCTTCCCTGGTTAGTATGACTTCCTTTCCATTTTTTTAAAACTCAGTTGCCTCAGTAAGTGAATAAACGTTGAAATTCTATAATAAACAGAGAAAATCGTAGTTTCAAGATTGAAATCAGTTCCATTAAGCCTTAAATGCCTGTTACTGAGGTTGCAAGATCATATCCGTGTTTATCATTTCAATCAAGATCTTCATCACAACTGGTTCCTGATATCTGCGGCCGGTTTGTGGTGTGACGGCGAAGAACATTTCTACTCGGTTAGCGTGTGGTGCGGGTTCGAAGACCGCCTGGTGCAAGAGTTTTGATCACAACAAAACATCGACATGTGGTTTAAAGCTTATGCTAGAGCACTGAAAGACAACTATTTTTGAGCGTTTTAAAGGAAAGGATTGCGCCATACACTCGTCCATCTCGCTGCGATTTTTATTTGATTGATAGTGTAAATGCAGCCTACTTAAAAAAAACACCGAAGTGGAAACACGTATGTACTTGCAATTCTTTTTGATGTGCTGTTTGCAAGTGTGTAATTCCACGCAAGCACAATTTTCGCTACCAATCAAATGGAAACCGTGATATTCTGGACGAATGCATGGCGCAATCCCTTCTGTCTCATAGCGCTGAAAACTGTTCCCTTCCTGCACTCTGGAACAAACCTTAAATCATAGTTCTTCCTTAAAAATAAGCATTTCATAAAATTGCAAACGGCGCGCTCACCTATTGGGCACGTGAATTTAAAAAAATCCAAAGAAAGTCATGCTACATTTTCTCAGACAAGAAATTCTTTCTCTTGTGGAATCTACAGTTTAATCTGGAAGAAGATAGTTTTGATTTGGAAGATGCTAAGAGTCAAACTTGCTTAGAAGAGTGCACAATTTGACTTTTAAGGTGTCCAATTTGGTTTGGAAAAAGTCCAGAATGAACTGAGTCTCCAGTTAGATGTGAAAATGGTGTATATGGGCGGAAAGAGATTGGACTTCGGCCAAGGCTTTCGTGATACAGGAATCGCGTGAGGGCAGCCTAAACACCTTCAACCGGCGCAGAGAATGGATTTGCCGGGACTTCGCACAGTAACCGATGAATATGCGGGAGCTTATTTCTGTGAAGCCTGTTCGTTGGCACTCGCAAGATGCCCAACACCACGGGCTTAATCCTGAACGATGACACAATGCCGTTCAGGATGTAAAGCCCTTCCTCTATTCATTGTGCCGACCGAAGGATGGGCGCAGCAGACTGACTGACATTCTATGCACAGTAGGCTGTTTCGTGACGCGCTTAGCAAGACCTACTGCTCCACACGTATTCAGCACAAAGTAATTATCGGTTCCAAGGGGAAGCTAGCGAAGGAGGGGCCAGCGCAAACGCGGCGTGGTTTGAACAAACGCCTCGTCGCGTGGAAAGGCGTCGGGCGAAGATGGAAAGCTGTAGCCTCACAAAGTGCACCTTGCACTTTTCCTGCACTCAACCGCACTCAATGGATCTCTTCTCGCTGGCGAGGACGGAGGAGGACGGAGTGGAAGAGTTCGTGAAGGGAAACGCTGGGGTCTGCACTTTAGAGCGCGAACAGAGCAAACGAGGGATCTCCGGATGTGACGCGCAGGATTTGTCTGTGTTGAAATTGTACTCACCCTGGAGCTCGCTCCCATGTCCAATCCTGCGCGAACCCTAACGTAGGGCCTTAATCTTGTACTGGCACTCCTTCAGATTTAGTGGTCGATGCTACTTTCGTCTTTCTGTGCGACAGGACGGGCGTTCGTTAATACCGCGCCGCGTCCGTATTCCCCATCACTCCCTATCCACCTGCACTTTTCCTACGGTCAGCCATGTTTTAAATGATGTTGCGCTCGATCAAATTGCGCCAGTGATGTAATGGCGTGGAGCCTTCCCGCCCCGTCAGCAAGAGGTACGGGTTCGAGTTCCGCCTGGCGCTAGAGTTTTGATTCAGCAAAACATTGTTGTAACAGCCTACAACCTCGATACCAGTCACTTGAGGCTCAAAGAAATTGACTTGAATCATACTTTAAATGTTAAACACCGTCATGCCATACACTCTCTCAACAACACCCCATCTCGTCGATCCACTCGCAGCCCATTTCAACTGTCCATGAGAGCGGCTGCCTCCTTGGTCTTATTCTGCACATTTAGACCACCTAACATTCAATGCCGTGGAGGAAAACGGGTAGGTCTGACAGTTGTTGCTCATGAGTGTTCTGAAGCCTCTACCTACCGTCGAGGAGGATTCGTGTGCTTTCCATCCATCCTAGCCAGTCTGCATCTATCCATTCTTTGACCGCCTGGTCCACACTTCTTTCTTCGAGTAGACCACTCCCGAGGTATCGCAATTGCTTCACTTTGGAGGCGACCACTCGCTTTCTGTCCAAGATGGGTACAGAGTACAGCTCAGAGCAAACGATCTTGGTGCCTATATACATTCAGACACACGCCATTGTGTTCGAGAGCTTTCTGCCACTGCATCACAACTTCTCTTGTTCTTGGATATCGGCTAACGAGACGATGACAACCGCGTATAGAACGGTTCTGAGCAAACTCTTTTCAAGAGGCTCTGTCATGCAATCGAGCAGCAGTGGAAGGAGGAACGGGCGTGGACAAGAGCCTTATCTCAAAGTTATCTCTCAACTTCTTTGCTGGGCCAACAGAACCTCCGGCACACATCTCTTATAACCGCCGTCAAATGCACAGATGTTCTGGGACAGTTTTTGAAGAGAGTTCCTGAAGTCTAATAGGGTAACCAAGCGTAAGACTTCTCCATGTCAACGAATACAAAGTCGCAAGGTCTTCTCGGAAACGGCGATGAGGACGGCGTCCGGCTGGTGGACAACTGGCTCCGCGCTAAGCCAAATTGAGGAGTCAACCCAATCTCGGAGGCTAATGTGAGTAAAACTCATTATTGCGCGGTGCGTGCGAAGTAGATCATCTGACTTATTGCACTAACGATAAGTGAGCCTCCTAAGAAAGGATAAGGGATAAAGGAAGACGTTAATCAATCCTTTTGGGATGAGCCACAAATATTAGTTACAATTTTCAAGTTCGCCCTCATGTCAGACGGTAAACTGCATTTCCATGCATTGTGGTTACCAGCGATATGCGGAATTTCCGTTTCCGTGTTCCGATTTCTGGTTTCCGGCCATTTGGACTCTTCCGTTACGTGTTCCGCCTGTTTTTGCGCCGGAAGGCGGAAACGGAAATGGGCACTGTTCCACACTAGTTCTCCATTGAACACAATCAGCGTATCAGTGAAAAAGATTTCTCCTTCATATAATTGTGAGAGAAATACTGTTTGACAACTCTAGTCTTAATATTCTTGAAATTGGTTAAACTACCAAAGAAAACACTAAAAAATGACCACGACTGGTAGCAGGACAAAATTACTGTGCCACAAAGGCTATGTATGCACTGTATGCTAAGAAAATGCACTCAACATTTGAATGATCATAATATTCTTGCTCCATTAGTTAAGAATAGCTACAAAAACCGATACTAAGCGGGCTGATGCCCACTGTACACCGGCAAGGTATCCTAAAACGGATATGTTAGATCAGCCACACCCCGGAGTTCCTTCCCTTGCGGACAATAAGTCACCAGTCACGTCAGTCAGTCACGTCCGCTGACGCGGAGGAGAGCTCAGAAACCGCGTTTGTTTGAGTGTTCCACGACCAAGGTCTCATAATGGAGCGGGTACCAGCCCGCTTAGTATCCAAAGACTTAGTAAGCATATAGCGCAGTGTCATGAAACAAAGAGTTTAGTAAAGGTTGTGGTATGCGGTTTGTGCTCCAAGATTACATCAGTGTTCCTGACTAGAGGTGCAAATTTTAATTTTTACTTTCATCCATATGGAGTTATGCGATTCATTTTTAATGAAACATTGCGATTATCTAGCATGAGCTGTTATTTTGATTGACTTTGGTGACTTACTGTCACAAAAGTATTGCTTCGAGAACCATCGTGGAACTGTCCGGCTGTGTCACCTTGGGCGTAGGGTTTCTAGGCTGGCACAGACTGAATATTCCTGTGGAAGTGTGGACCCACCATGACTAATCAGTCATCCAGTTATCATCTTAGATCCCAGAATGAATTCTGAGTACTGGTTTTGGTGATTACAATGTAACTGCTAATGATGAGTATGCAGATATCTGTGCAGTCACCACGTCATCCATAATGCCACTGGTTTTTAAGTGTTGAGAGGAATCTCTTTCATGGTCGGAAAATGATCTAGATGGTTACTCCAGTTTTAGACTTCATCCGAGTCACTTTTAAATGTGGGTCCGTAAGTAACCTCAAGTGATTAAGTCGGTTAAGTCTACCGTTTAAAAAATACCAGCACCAAAAAGTCAGCGAAAAACCCGTCGCAGGAACTAGATATGGAAAGACTGCATGCTGAAATAGTGCGAAATAGTGAAATGAGCCCCTGAATTTGTTTTCGTTTATTGCTCTAGCCATAGCTAAAAGGTTACCATAGCAATATTATGAATCCATGCTTCGTTATGTCATGTTATGATGAGGATGAGCATTAATCTGTGTAAGATTCTGCTGCTCACAAAGTTCTGAGCAAGAAAAGGTGCACTGGAAGCCGCTTCTGACGCTGTTTCAGATGCAGCTTTTGAAAAAAATGGCGAACATGTGTCATTTCCGTTTCCGCGTTTCGTATTCCGGTTTCTGGCCATTTTTGAGCGTTTCCGTTCCGTCCTTCGTCTTCCGCTTTTTCCACAAAAAATTCCGCACATCCCTGTTGGTTACGAAATCGGACAAGGGGAGGAGTGAGGAGGCGTTGGTAGGGTAGATGACAAATCTAAAATCTTGAACCACTTTTAGGCCTCTGAAGACGACGAAGAGGTTTAAACATTAGGCCACCCAATAAACTGATCCATTTTACAAGCTCGTTCAGCATAGCAATATTAACACACTACTTACAATTTTAATTAAGTATTTTTGAAAAAAGTTAACCCTTGCGTACAATTTTACCCACAATTTGAAATCGTATCTGTCCTGTACAATGACCTGCGATGGAAGCCGATGGATATTTAAGCATTTTACCTTCCCAGAAGATGTGGACCCAATTTGCCGATCCCGGAGGGATCGAAGGAATGATTGGACTAGGCAGGAAATTCGAACAAAAAATCGGGAATTGGATGAACGCTATATGCAGCGCCTCCTCCGACAGCGCTTCCGAACGTTCTTGTCTTAACAATGCACAGAAAGCCAAATAAAATGCCTTCCACTCACTTTCTCGAACAAATCCACATCCTCCAAACCCCATCCTTCAATCTTCGTGTCGAATCCGCCGATTGCAACCAGATCTGCCTGAAGTAGACGTGGCTCACATCAGAGAAAGAAACGAACCTGGTGTGACCTAGGAAAGCGAAATACTACACTCATGAGAACGCACTTTGTAGAGGGCAGCTAGCCCGTATCCAAAGTGCCTGAAGTAGCCCCTCCGACGACCGTAGTGGAATGCATCGGCGAGCAGTCGGTCGTTCTCAGACCAACTCTCCGGAGAGAACTCCGAAAACACAATGGGAAAGTAGACCTAAAAGGCGATGGATTGGAGCTGTGATCTGAAGTTCTCCGCTGTCCACTTACCTGAGCGTTCAGAATCGTGTTCAGCCTGACTCGATGCAGCGCATCACAGGTGAACAGCATGTCGACATCGGTGAAGAACATGAGTCCGTCGGCCGGCACGCGTTCAGCACCCTTCATCAGCGCTATGCCTCTGCTGAACGGCGCATCGTCCATCTCAATCACCTCGACCCGCACGAAGCTCTGTCGCAGCTCTTCGATCGTCGCTCTGCAAATGGATGATAACGCGTACTTGAAATGGATATCTACGTCGAAAATGTGTAGAGAAAGAAGGTAGAGGACTGTGACAGGAGCCCACATTAGAAAATATGAGCGACACTCCTAAGCTGCTGAAGTCAAATTTTGTTTTATTTTCCTTTTCATTTTTTCTTTTTATTTTTTATATTTTTTCTTGTAATTGCTTCCGCTCGCTCGAAGATTTCTACGCATCAGCTCGTAGACAGAATTTTATCAGTCAGTAGGTGTCACGACACACTGAACCAGTGCGTGGCGCAATCTCTCCGTCTAGCGCTTCAAAAACGTTTTTGCTTTTCCATACACAGAAAGTAGCCTAAAAATACATGCAGCTAGAAGAGCAAGGATTTTAGGTCCTTTCTAGGCAGGTAGACGAAGTTCTGGGTGGTGAGCGCTTTGAGGGAAGGGGGGAGGGGAAAGTGCGTTGTAAGTGTCACGTCCTGTATCTCCCTCCTTTGCCCAATTCCCCTAAAGTACAACACCAGCTCCCGCAGCCCGGCACATGCTCTGCCTGGCTATAACCACCGAACTATACCATTTCGCGCCAAACGGAAGTTTTTCAAATCGAACTGGACACTCCTCTATCTCAGCTTGACGCCTTTGAAATAAACTTGGACGTCTCTCAAACCAAAACAAGCTTCTTCGACATCATTCTAGGGAATCCCCTGGATTACTTTTTGTTAAGCAAAAATTTAGTATGGCTTTTTGATTTTCAATTCACCTGCCCAGTAAATGCAGGTACTGTTTGAAATTTTATAAAATTTCTTTTTTCATAGTACAATTGCGATTTGACGCCTATTCTTGAGATACAGAAGGCAGCAATTTTCGAGTTAAAAGAAGAGATCGCACCGTGCACTCGTCTAGCTCGCTGAGATTTTGATTGGTAGTGTAAATGCTGCTTAGCTGAAATAGAGAAGAGAACATATGTGTTTTTACGAGTGGTTTTGTTCTACCGTTACTATACGCAAACGGAATTTTTTAAATCAGTCAAATGAAAATCGAGACGTCCTGGACAAGTGCACGGCGCGATCTTTTTTAGCACAAAAAATCGCTGCTATCCAGCGTTTTAAACTAAGCTCTAAGCCATTATTTTCCCTAAAAAATAAAAATAAAATTTCAAATAGTGTGTTCACTTATTGGAACCTCTGACTTGAAAACATTCAAAGAATGTCATACTAAGTTTTCCTGGACAAATATCAATCTGTAATTTAGTATGAAAGGCGCTCATAATGATTGAAAGATGTTATGTTTGATTTCAGAAGCGTAAGGTTTGCTTAGCAGAGTGCCCAGTTTGGTTTTAAAGGTCTCCAATTTGACATGAAAATGGTATATACGACCACCCAGAAGCTGTAATCCTCAAAAACTTGGTGAGTAAAACCCTCACTATTCCAATAAAAATGTGTTTTCCTCTCTGGCTTCTCTTGTCGCGTCCTGAGCGACTTGAAAGACTTGAACGACTTTGAGTATGTATGGAGTTTGAAGTGAAAACGGTAAGGATATGCGGCGAGTTCTTTCACCACTCTCCTCTCAAACAGAAATGCTGTTTTGGGCACCTATTCGGCCATTTATCAGGACTACAGGACATAGAGTTACCGTTGTTGTGAACAATTTTAATGGTTTGTGTTAATGGTTTTGAAACATTGTACAATTGTATTAGAACATAAGTTTTAATTGTAGTTTCATTTGTAAAATTTAGTTGTTAGTACAAGTTACAAACACAAATTTTTAAAAATATATCTCCTAATACAGTACTAACAACTAAATTAATTAATCACCTTCTTCACTGATGAGCCTCGGGGTGACTAATTATAAGCATGCTTTGTATGAAAGTAGAGGCGAAACAAAACATGTTTAAGTTATTGTTAGCTGTCGTTGTTTTGGATGTTATTGTCCTTTAACTAAGATTGTTGTGTCGTTGTATTTCATGTTGTTGAAAAGCTATATAAAAAAGAAAATTTTAATTTCAATAAATGATAACGTAATTAATATTTAAACAATTGTTTACATAGATTTACAACTAATTCTATTATTCCAACCATGATTTTTAAGAGGATATCATGTTGAGATAGAACTCTAGACTTGCACCGAGACGAAAACTTCTTCGGTTCCTACCTATTCTCTCGCTCATCGTCGCTAGAGTACAGAACGACCACCAGAGAAATGTCGCCAGCTCTCGCGCATATGTTCTTCAAGTGGCCGGCGAATCTGAAACAACTTGCTTTGGTGGGAGAGCACTACCAACGAGATTTAGTGGTAACCCATACCTGGCGAAAATCGCGGCTCGGCCTTTCAGAGGGAGAATCATGTGAAGGTGGGCATTCTCTCCCGTGAAATTGCTGCCCCGTCGGAGGTTCGACCTGAAGAACTGAATAACTGTTTCGCTTTCCAGAACGCAGTGCAGTGCCAGCAGACCTCAGATTCTTCTCAGATAGTGCCTGGAGCGGAGCGAATACTTGCTGCACATAAGCGTGCCGTCTCACAGACAACGTCGTTCGATGTGGCGGCCGAAACTTTTTGAACCTGAATGCCTCTTTCTATGCGGGAGGACTATGGCTGGAAGCAATTGGTAATAATTTCGCTGGCGCGGAAGAATCCTCACCACAGGATCATATCCAACACGTAGTCGACTCCGTAGCGCGGCTCCACTCGCATGTAGCCATACTGCAGACTTTGGAATTGCAGTACTCGACCTCGTTGACGTGCGTTCGAATTGAACTCTTCGAACAACTGAATATGTCGTCGCTACATAGGGCGCTGATATAAGATGAGATATATCCTACAAAGTAGGAGGAGAGCACTAGAAAGGCTTATCAAACACAAACAGTGCGGTCCGTTCCCGGTAGGAAATCGCATAGAAAGCCTAGCCCGGTGCGTAGATTTTGAAAATTTTTACATTTTCAATTTTACCGTGACTGCCAGAGAATGAGTAAAGCACCCCCAACCCACAGGACAGATCCAGAGATTGTTCAGTTAAGCAGGAAAATACTCCTTCCCAAAGGAAAGTAAAAATGCACTACTCACCTGAGTCACGATGTCTCCCATTTCTGTCCGTATACTCAGATCCACCGTGTGCCGTGGGCAGTTGACACGATCCGCGCAGAATAAGATCTTGTTGTTATTGATGTAGTCCCATGGCGTGAGATCTCGCGAGCTAAAAACGTCCTCTTTAACCCTTTTCACGGCGCTTTCCCTACAAAGCATCCCATGCTTAAAGTGGCGGCAAGTATATAGCGAGACTAAACTCTCCTATATACTTCCCGTCATGATTATGACAAATGGTTGACCTCTCGCGGAAGGCTCTACAGAAGTACTCCAAAGATCTAATTGCACATAAACCTCGCTAACTCAGAAGCTGAACTTCTCCCAAATTCAAGCAATAACAACCTGTAATCCAAACGAAATCTGCACGACCACCTGGTTTTGAAGACCTTGACGCCCAGCATTCAGCCACAAAACGATTAAGAAACTATTCTTCGAAGGAATTTCTGAGGTACTCAAGGTAAGTCTCGAAAACCACTCTACTTAAGGTAACTCTTCTGTAAATCTCACTGTAGCACGCTCTGCTATTAGTGATACCATAATACGCACACCAACGTCATTTTAAGACTAATACCGTGATTACCATCAAATGCAAGGCCAAATTACAGCACAATAAATTGAGAACTAAAGCACCATGCATCACATTTCTATGCGATCTTGGAAGCATTTTTGGCAAAGCAGCCGCTCTTTCTACGGTACGTGAACTCCAGTCAGCAGAAAATCTGCCCTGCATATGGTGTGCGTTAGTTGAACCTTTTACGGGATGCGTCACGCGCAGCGTCCGCACCGATAGTGGCCACAAAGTGAGGCCTGTGAAGTGTGTACTGCCACGCTCTCAACGTCTATGGGTAACCTGTCCATGCTGGTTATGCCTAGATATTTGAAAATTTCAAGTTTCATTATACTAGAAAAATGGATTCTCTTGAAGGTAACTGAGTAATGTAGCCGAATATATGGATTCCATTGTGAAGAATTTAGGCTTCCGTTACTACAACAAGTTGATTTCTAGAAATTATACATCATCCTGCACAATACTATATGCTTTATTCCGTTAGTGCAGAAACAGAGTTTTGCTTCATTCCGCCATGCCGCGATGAACCTGACGGCTTTTGATTGACTGCGTACTGTGGCGTTGTCTAGAGAGACCGCTTCATAAGGTCTCATAGTTAAAATTTCACAAAATCGAAAGGAAAAGGATTTCATAGTCATAACCCGCATCCGGAACGGTTTGAAATGTACCCCGCCCCTCAACGGAGCTGCACTTGCGGCACGTCGCGGTATGTGGCATCGCGACGACTCGTCTGCGGCGCAGCTCCCACCACAGTGGGGGCGTGGGATAGGAAATGGACGAGATCGCGGTGCGGTGTCGCAAGACTCTATTTCCGGCATCAGGAATGAGATTCTACATCACAGCTGGCCTGGGAGCAAGGTGAAAGGAGACTCGCCGCGCGTTTTCGTATGTTCAGACACGTACCCATGAAGTCTACCTTTCTAGGGTATCGAAGAGGCAATGTCTATCCTGCCCATACATATGGGACCAATTAACAGGCACGCGAGTGCCTTTTGACTGTTATAAGGGTTTGTTATTGCCATTGATTTGTTTGTTTATTTACGATGGCTGACGAGAATGCTGACCCCCACAATGAGGAATGAACCCTGTTTGGTTGCCTTTTCTTGGAATCGTCATACATTCTACACCTTCCCGCGTTCTCTCACGGAGGTTCTTTGGAGCACACTGAACAGTCGCTGAGAGATCCCCTTGATGTTCATAGGACCTGTGGAACAGGACTCGAAGTTGAGTCAGAGAGGGATTCGTCCGCTTGCAGTCCACGCCTAGTGTCAACTCTTCAACCTTCTTGACTCCCTACTTTTTAAACTTTCCATTTGAGCGGAACCCAAGAAATTTGAGAGCGAGATTAACAGCTGCAGGATGAGCTTGACTTAACACAGATGGTGCCAAAAGAACACTACAGCGGTCATTAATAACCACACCTTTGCTCTCAATTTCCATCAGAAACCTACTCTGCCCCTATCTTCGGGTCTAGATCAAAGAGCAAATACATTCGGGCCGCAATGGCTGTAGTGCTATTCCACCGTCCCTCCTTTAAACCCAATGAATATGCAATTAGGTCCTCGTTCTCAGCCCTCACAGCGCGGTCCACGGCGCATTAATATCCATTCGGTTTTTCTGTACGCCAAACAAATCATCGCGCTGTACATCGTATAGAGCACGCGATAAAAAGTGGCTGTGCTGAACGGGGTACCGCTGCTTCACTTATCTGCTGTCGTGTTCCTCAATGTGAGCTTCAATTCTAGGTTTAACAAAGGAGACGGATATCGTCAAGTGTCCAAATCACTATAGACGAAGGCAAAAAATGAATATCAATCAGTGCAATCTAGAAATGCTTTGATTTTTTCTTTCAAAAACAGCAAAAGAAAATAGCTATTTCTCCTGCTATCGTCCAACTCACGTATTTTTATAAAAACTCGCCTTTTAACTTTGAGCTAGTCGACAAGCTATCTAAGACCTTTTAAAGCTTCCCGTTCCGCCGTTCAGAGATATCGCTTGTGCCACATGACTATAACGAAAGCTCGACTCTAAGCCATATGTCCCTCTTTCACTTTAAACTGTACACTTCCTTTTAATTCGAACACTTTTCATTTAAAGTTTTTCATTTGAACACGGACACGTTTGGAAATAAAATGGACTTTTTGAGAGCCAAGTCAGACGTATCTAAGGTTGAACTAGACATTGTGTTCCAAAGTTCCAATTATTCTTCGGTACAAGCGACAGCACCTCCTCCGACTGCGCTCCACGTGCCCATTCTGGAGCAACGCACAGCACAACCTTTTCACGTGTATCATTCCTCGTATCAGAGTAATTTAGAATGCACCTAAGGCATTGTTGTTTTGGTCAAAGAAATAGGAATTCCTCTGACCATTCAAAAAGTGTACGGATCCCCTCTTAAGATACGTTTTATAAGTTTATTTTTCGAAAAAAAAATCGTAAAACCTTTACTACCTTTAATACATTATTTTCCATCAATATATTATTATAAAAAATATAAATATAATATAATATTAATATAATACATATAAATATATTATTTTATATTTTATTATATATTTATTACACCTTCCTTACAAAGTGCCTATTTAGACTTATATATGTTCATTTCTGCTCAAGAGTGAAAAATGTTGTTCCTGTCGAGAACCAGAACGCATTTTGAAGGAGCTACAGAAGTCATCAATATCGATCGATATCGAGCGCTGTCCAGTCGATACTGGTGGTTCCCATACTGTATTATCAAACCGACTTAAGCACATGCCCTGTCCGAAGACTTCCGCATCCCCTCAAGTTCCCGCAGACACCCGCTCCTACCTGTTCGGCATGATTCTCACAAGCGTCGGCTGTTGCACGTCACTTCGCTCGGTTCGTAGCGACACTCGCCGAGCTCGTAACGCCTGCAGACGGAACGCACGATCGTGCACATGAACGCGACGCATTACTGCCGGATCCTTGATGGGGTGCACTGTGATGGCGGCCCTGACCTCCGACAAATCACCCGTGTACGCCTGAAAAACGAAGAAGTTCGTCCTCATTTCCCTAAAAGGACTTCGGTGCAGTCGAGTTGCCCTAACATGGCAACATTCCCTTCAAACTGCACGTGAGACAGGCATTCGGGGCAGCCACGCGAAACAGGTTTTTGCCCGGTCACTTAATATATGGCCGTCGAGCGCTCAAGTCGTCAGCACAAACACAAAAACTCACTCTGGATGTGGTCTGATTGTTGTGGAACAGCTTCTGCATCTCGTAGTTCCATGTGCAGGCGACACCCACATGTCGTCGAATGCATCTGCCTAGTTCGACGTCTTCGTGCGTCGTCAGAAGGTGTTGAAGGCATGACTCGAGATGCGGGGACAGCAACCTAAAGCCGTTAGGACCTTCAGACTTTCTGGTGAATTTCACTTCACCCGCCGACCGGCAGCGCGAAGCCTGTCAATATCGATTTTCTGCCCTTGTCAATCGATATTGCTACTCTTTTGGCGTTGCACGGGGTAACATATAGCCTAACCGCAGTACAGTATTTGCTGATGCGCATCACGGATGTATAAACTCCTTGGGAATGGACTAATTCACGTCACTGATAAATGTGCTCATATCGGCGCGACGTGCGGCGACTCGAGAATAAAGCAAGTTTTAGACGTGGCACAGTAAGCCTCACATACCGTAGGGTCTCCCTGCTCATCACGACTCCTGGACCACCCATGCAGTAGTTGTCGGTGGAGCCCAGTGCCAGCAGCCCGTACTCGGCACTGTTTCCCAGTCCAGCTTGACCGATCGCATGAGCTCTGTATCATCGGGTAATTACGGACGGAACGACGAAGAACGGTCTTGAAACAAACCTGGAGGAGTCCAACGAGCGCAGAAACTTTTCCAGCTCATTACCTCGCACATAGAGATCGTCATCTGCCCTCAGAAACCAATCGAACTCATCCAGCTGAAACGGCACATTTTCTTGTCAACAGCGAAAACAGTAGACACCACAGTTCACTAACATACTGTCTGTTCCTATGTTCGTTACTCATATCGCGGTATGTAATTGCAGGGCTCGCGATGATGCCGAAGAATTTTAGAACGCCGCACAGAAACAGGCCACTTACCAGTTTGGAAGGAACTTAAACTTTCGAGAACCGTATTTACGAATCAATTACAGCATAGCTACAAGGACGATCTTCCGCAACGTAAAAGAACATAGATTGAGCTCTTTTTGGTGAATTCCACAGCGGTACTCACTTAACTTACAAAGGGGGAAGGGGATCAAGGATAAAGGAATATGTTAATCCAGCCTTCTCTGGAATACGCTATGCGTTCTTCTCTTAATTAATGTCGCGAAGGCAATTTGAATCTATATTTGGTTTATGCGATGAATTGCGGTGGCTAAGCGGCGATGGACAACTCTGTGCTTTATCCTCCCCAGACCAATGTGGTACAATTCACCGACCTCGGAATGGTCGAAAGCTTGATTGGCCTAGGCCTGAAATCCGTACTAGGGGCCTGGAATCGCCTGCGACTAACTACTGCTATCAGTCGTTGTGGTGCGCGTAGATAGCGTAGTCGGAGGCGGCGGCAGCTAGACACCATATTCCAAGTTACTGGTTCGGATTTCCCGTCAAGGCCAACCAAGCCTTTCATCCCTTCCAGGTAGGTGAATTGATACCAGAGTTGTCTGATTGTGAGAAGGGTAAAACACTGACTTGTCCTTTGGCTCTTATACGCATTCATGTTTCCTCCACTACATCCCGTAGAAGTAGGAAGCACGGCGCATTCCAAACGGAATTGATTAACGCCACTCTTTATCCTTTATTGACTTTTATACCAGCTGCCCTTGTATCAGTAATGTTCTCTAACAATCACTAGAGGAACCTACACTCGCATTCTCACGTGCCAAAGTATCCTAGTCGGTCCAGCTTTCCTGATGGACCCACTGGAGAACATCACCAGATCTCGACTCGGGTACTACACTTATTTTGGGTTCTTATACTGATCCACGCCTAAAAACGGATTCAACTGGTCTCACAACGATGTTTAGCTGCGATCAAAACTCTAGCGCCAAGCGGGTTTCGAACCCGCACCTTCTGCTGACCACTCGGGAATGCAATACGCCAATACATCACCGGCGCTGTTTGATCGAATGCAACAGCTCCACAGCTCGTGGGACCGACTAGCACTCACCCGTATCCGGGATGAGCTGGCTGCGGATATCAGCATGCAACCAGTCAAACTGAGGATCTGATTGAAATGATTCAAGTCAATTTCATTAAGCCTCAAGTGGCTGGAATCGAGGTTGTATTCAACTAGCCATTAAATTAGCACCACTTATCCCAAACCCCTCGAGCAGGTAGAACCTCTGGGCTACTTTGTCCCTTTGTCAAAGACCGGATCGAATGGAGAAATTCAACGACCATCTGGAACAACTGGTGCAGGTGGATACAGTTGTATCAACCCCGATAAATAAGAATTAAGTCCTCTTATCCAGTAGTGCCCCCTCCGTTTGGAGTAGAGTCCGCCTATCCACCTGACTACGATTTTAAAAGCGAAACCTTACTCCCCAAAACACGACCTTGAGTGAGCCTCGACTTGTCCACATGCCTAGTGACGTACTGAAAAACTGCCTGTTCCCATGACGACAATTTGGGAACCTTTGACAAGGTCAGGGCGATCTGGAGAAGTCGCTGGAGGATCGTCAAAAGGATCGGCTTGAAGTTGTAATGGAACTTGAGAGCTTCCTTAAAGATTAATATACATGTATCTGTAGACCCCAAACACGTTCCTTCGTGAGCACCACACAGGTTTCCTCGCCGAACCAACCCCGACCTGCACATCAGTTACGCGACGACATTCGTTGTCACCTATCAGCTGATGAAGGCGGCGGCACGCACGTGTTACACAGCGTGTAGCGACGTGATCGAGTGCGGCGCTTCGCAGTAATCACTGCATCAACAATTACTCAACGATCCGCTTAAAAACATCATCCGGCGCTCGCTGTCTAGCGCCGGGTGCCATCTCGAATACGCGGGTTCACGCCTCATATCGCCGCTCAGGAACGACCTATGCGAAATTATTCGGAGCGACACAACGGCCGCGGCGACCTTCACACTCAAAGAACGATTGGAGGGGCGAGCGCCTAGTGCCATGAAAATGGGTGGAACAAAGTCCAAGATAACCTGCATTTTTCCGAGGTTTTTTCTAAAACCGGCATTTTTTACACAATCGGGCTGGTTCTGAGTTCATAAAGTTTTCAAAAAAAAAATCGCCATGCTAAATTCACAGAGTATAAAAGGCTTATTGACCGGCATCTCCAAGAACCTTCTTAATATGTAGCTTACCAAATCATACGCATTTGTCCACGCAGTCTCTAGTTACCACTATTTGCTTTGTCCTACTTATTAACCTATTCTATTATGTTTGTCGCTGTTGTTGTTTTAACCTTGAGTGATTGTTCATGTACAAAATAAATAAATAAATAAATAAGAAGAACCTTTAAGAACGTTTAGGCTAACGCTTCAGCACCAATTCTCATTAGAGCCGAGAAATCCAAAAACAACAGTGAATCAGCCCTTCCGCACCTTGAATCTGCAGAAACAAACTACTAAGCAAACCACTCCCGTTGACTTCTAGAGGTTCTTAGGGATAGAGAGGGCATTAATCAATCCGCCTTTGGGATGCGCCACGCTCTCTACTTCTACCGGATTTCAAGGCAATTTGTATGCGAACTTGGTCTGGTTTGTATAATGACGGCAGGCGCTGAATATGACAGTGAGTTCTCCTTCCTAGTCAAGTCTGGTACCAATTCACCGATCCCGGATAGATGAGAAAACATGGTTGGCTGGGGCGGGCCCAGCTATGAAGCTCGACCAGCCGTGCCATGACCGGCGGCTCAGCCTCTCTTGATATAAAGACATAAAGCTTATCCATAGAGTCCAACTACACTACACTCCAACACCATGGAGTACAGAGAGGAGTGACCTTACGGATGATGCCTGGATCCCTTTATCCGTCCTCGTATCTTCGCCATAATTCAAAGCAGTGATAGCCTTCCGTGTGCCTAACTACTACAATACCACCCGTATCTTTTGGTTTTTGTGCGAAAAAAAAATGCAAAAATGCCTTTCTCGCCGCTTCTTGATAACGCTCTTCAGATTGCGTCCTTTGAAAAATAAATCTCTGATATTTGAGATCAGTATCGAATATTCCTTCCGATGAAGAAAAGAGACGCCCAGTAAAGGATAAATTGTTGATTTGATTACCCATAATCAGACCTTTGGGTATAAATATCTCCCGGTAGGGAGGGGTCCGCCACGCTGACAATAATCTAGGTCATCAAATCAACATTTCTGATAACTTTTGAGCGATTTTCTCTTCTTCAGATAGATCATTATATGCTGATCCAAATACTGAATTTATTTTTCAAAGCACATAATCTGAGGGGCACTATCAAGGAGCGGCGGAAAAGACTTTTTTGCGTTTTTCCGCCCAAAGACCAAAAGTATTGTAGTGAGATTTTAAGCACCGTGCTATAACACTGCCCTACCATGACGTTAGAAGAGCTTCGGATTATGGATGTGCCATTACAATCCGCCGCCAGTGTGGTCATCGACGTACTCGCTCGATTGCTTAAGCTTGATTGTCCCCGATCTCAGTGTTCAACAGTTTTTCTACGGGCAGTTTTCGAAATTTTCGTGTTTACGACGCTTGTAAGAACTTTAAACAACATAGGCTACACATTGCATCCAGGCCGATTCGAATAATTCGAATCCATCAGCTTTTCAACTTTAGATAGATGTACTATTCAATGGAATTTTTGAAAACCCTGGTGGACCTTTCTCCTATGTGCGGAATTTCGGATGACTTAGATAACGGACTTCTCTTCGAATTGAGTATCATACAATCGATTCAGATAACGTGTAGGATTTCTGATAAAAATCAATCGCCTGATTGATTTTTATCAGAAATCCCCAAACCCCATCCACTGAAAATGACCCTTCTCCGAATCCGGACTTTTCAAAACTATCATTGACCGAATGAACCATTTATCATGGGTTTAAGGAAAACGACAGATCCAAATTATCCGCATCGGCGTCGTTGGCCGAGGGGGTAATACCTTGGTAAGGTTCAGCCTTCTGGAAGTGACTATGCGAGCAGCTCCTGATTTTGTGTTACACACCACTCGGTAATGAAACCGTATTCGGAATGCTTCATAGTGCGAAGAGTCCTTTCGGAAACTCACTGTCGTCTTTGGCGGGCGCGTGAAGCAAAGTCGGAGGTGCTGACTGTCGCCTGCACCCGATACCAGTTTCCTGGTTCGGATTCCCTGCTCAACCGAACAAAGCCCTTCATCACTCCGTGGTCAGTGAATTGGTAACAGGCTTGTCTGGGAAGGATAAAGTACTGACTTGTTCATTGGGTGGCCACCGCAAGTCATTGTAAGGCCAAATAGGCATTCAAATCGCCTCCACGACAACCTTACAAGTAGATTGCGTGGCGCATCTCAAAAGGGATTCCAAAAGGAATTGAGTTGCGCCGTCCTTTGTCCTTTATCCTTAGTTTTTAACACACCATGCTCTTCTGAAGATGAAAAGCCGGACTGTCGGCCAAGTGGATGATTTACACCTTCGAGTACATGGTCAACCACACTAACCACCTATTCCGCCTCCAAGCAAGTACTCACGTAGTTCTCGGCCATCCACTTGACCATCGCAAAGCTCTTCTTCTGCGGCGGATAGGTGTCGTCGACGCCTTTGAGACGTATCAGCGGCAGATCCGCGTGGATCGACTCGGTGTGCTCGGCAACGAAGAACAGCACCTGAAAAACGTCTTTCTCCTTCTGGTGCAAGCAATAGGCATAAGGTGGACACACTGATGACGAGCTGCAGGCAACGGAACGGACCTTGCCCGGAACGTGTTTCGCCCACGTCTTCCAAACGTTATACGCTCGCGTATCAACGTACTTCGCAGCCGTCATGATACCCATCAGGATGAGACCAGTCCGTTGCCGCGATTCAGTCAGTTGCTCACATTCTGGCGCTGACGACTGCTTTTGTAACCGAGCCACCGATGACACACAGTAGCTGGAATTTGTTTCGAATTTAGGCTCATAGGACAGTCTCCATGGAATTGAGGAGGTGAGGAAGGCAACTCACGTTAGAGAAAGACCCAGTATTGTTCCAAGCAGAGTGAGAAAGACCGGTCGCGATACTGGCATATTATAGGCCTGAAACGCTTCGAATTGTTGAAAGGCGTTCGCTGTACTGGTTCGGCGCTGATAGAGTTCAATGATCTTTATAAGAAACTTCAAAGATAGCCGTAGTACCTTGAGATGAGTTTGAATTTTGTCTCAGTATAGGTAAGCATCAACCATCGACCGCCACCATTTATATTTATTAATTTAATTTACATTTAAAGTGAGAGCATGAAAACTGCTGACATTGACTAGTCATTGCAGACGGTCCACATAGGGCGACTTTGACTTCCGTTCTTTTCAGTGTTTAATGTTGAGTACGCTTGCAAGAGTTCATCGTAAATTCACCGTTAGGCATGGAAAAGACCTTGGAAACAACGCCAACCAGGAAATTAGCCATCGACAGTGGATTCACTATACATGTCAGGGTGTCCGGAAAGTTTTGAGAAAATTCAGAACTTTTATTGTAATCAACTGCAGCTGAAGAAAAGATTAGTCAATCAACAATGTAAGACCCCTTGGTGGCCGCAACCATCCCCCATCGTTCGGGTAGGGGACAAATGGCCCTCTCCAAAAAGAAGTAGCATCGTCGAGGGAGAAGTCTCCTTTTGCAACTCAACCGAACCAGCGGTACACGTAGCAGTGGAGGGGACTCGGGACCCATCAGTGACACAACTTGCTGATGGACCTCGGTTGGGTTGAAGCCGGAACGGAAGCACATAAGCAAAATAATGCGGTAGCCACTTCGCCTGGACATGATAAGACTGACGGATTTTCGTAATCTAGGGAACAAGGCGACTGCATTGACTGGGTTTGGTCAAAACGCTAGGTCAACAAGTATAGTAACATGATATAAGACAGAACCTGTGAGAAGATATGCCATTTTATTTGGACTCATCCAAAATTCTCCAAACTTTCCGGACACCCTTATAGATCCTTCTGAGAGGCAGCTTCCATGCTGGTTAGGGCGCGAGACGGCAGTACAATTGCCGTTATCGATTAGCAGCGCGAAAAATCGATATCGGTGATGGCATACTGCCACGCCACAGGTGGCTAAAGTATAAAAACAGTTTAAATCACCAGCTGTACGCCATTTCAAGAAAGGTTCACGCCTTATAGCCAAGCCGTTAACTAGCTGATAAACTCAGTAAGAAAACTCGTGATTTCCGAGCCATTGGACAGTGATCGGTTCAACTTGGAGCAAACGATTTGAGCGCAAAAAAAATCTAAGCTCTTTCAACGTTTCCATCCCAAAATCCTACTCCCTGAAACCTAAGCACCTAGGAAACCATCGAAAGGCGCAAATTAATCGCTTTACAACCGCATTTTTCTAAACATCAGTGACGAGTGATTGGTGAACATAAATGTTGGCCTTGTAAGAATTGATTGCGTGAAAAGTACACGGTTTGCAACAGTGTCTTGCACGTTCTGCATATGAGAACGCAATTTCCAGCGCATAGGAATGAAGGATTCTCCATGAAAACCTGCACAAGTCGCACATATAGCCCAATCCCTTTTGGGGACGAGGGGCGCTGATCTCAATACAGAACATGGCATTCACAGGATGCGTGATCTCTACTTTTTACTACAGGATTATCTAGTAGCTGATCAGCGTTGTTGATCGTCTTGTAAATTTTCAACAGAGCCATGCTTCGTTCCTTTTACAGCATGAATACCGATTATTGGAGCCGCCTTTTAGACTTTTTTGTAGCTTGTTTTACCTTTCTGGCATATTTATATAGCAGTGGTTTAATTATACACGTTTTAAGTGGAGCAGTCGCGCAAAAATCCGCGTGGCGAAGAGCAGCCTTCCGCCAACCCGTCAAATGGCTGGGAATGTTGATGTTGACAAGTATGCCTATGACCTAACTTCAAGCGAATTTCCGTACCGCTGAGAACCAATGGTATCTGATGGCAGCGCATCTGACTGTAAAAGCTCACTGCGTTTCCAGAACGGACGGAGTGCAGAACAAAAACCCATCACAGACTATGTACACAATTGTCGCATAAATGCTTACAGGGAAAACAGAAGCCTTATGAGAGGTTCTACGCTAAGAATTCGCCACGCACCGGTTTAAAGTGCCGCGAAATTCACTCTTTCAACGCGAGAATTACATTTCCATGCAAATGTAGATCAGAAGGTTGCAATTTTTGTGGCCGCTACTGATGCACCTTGAACACGAGCAATATCGAGTACCTAGACTGACGGTACCCTACGGCATAAACAATGGTTAAGAGTACACCTTAGAAAAGACCTTCCCTACTTATTTTTAGGTAAAGAAACAAGCTTCTCGGCCTGGACGATCTCCAACGTTTCGCGAATATATGGAGCCACTAGTCCAAGAAATAAGTCATGTTATCGCGCAAAAACAAGCACCCCCAGAGACTTTCTTATTCCATCCTTGTAAAATACCAAACGGCTCCGAGAGAACTGAAATATTGGGCTTACCAAGCCCTTTCACTAAAAAGGTAAGATCTAATCTCCTCATGATGTTTAAAATACTCAGAGGTAGAGTTTCTACAAACCCACTCAACTTTTTTGACTAACAAGGAACATAAAGGGAAAGCTCAAACGGTACATGTCGCGAAGAAGGGCAGCATTGGGAGGTGGGAGCGCGCCAACGATCGCACCTCCCAATGCAATCTGATCGCATCAAACTGGCATGCCATTCAGAAAGGGCTTGTACGGCAGGTACACAGATTGGCTGGCGCGCCACCACCTCCCAATGCTTCCCATCTTCGCGACATGAACCCTCAAACTTTATATTTCGGTGACAATTTGCGAGCCGAGCTTGTTCACTTACAGAAATTTAATGGAGTTCAACCACATTTTGAGTGCAAATCAGATGGTCATGGGTCTGTCTTCGCATGGTACACTTACGTAAAAAACTACACTTTGTACAATGAATTGTATTCAATGATCCTTCAGTTGTATTCATTTGTTTTGGGTTGAGTGCGTTGGTATTTTATTCTAACATTGTCTTTCCACGTGTGGCCTCGCCCCAAGTCATGAATAAATAAATAAATAAACAAATAATGAACAGCAATTTTGGCTACCTATGACAGCGCACGACACCTTCCTCCGACTGTGCCACCACATGTACGCGAGATATACTAGCCTGCGCCTGTCTTCAAGGTGTTTCAAGAAATGAGCAGTCGCGGTACTTCAACATGACGTAAGAAGTTGATTGGACAAAACGCTCTCAAAATTCCTGCTAGCATATCCTGCACTCCACTCATCACACACCACTGCCTGCAGATTCACTACACTGCTATCGGTACTACCTTTAACCTCATAAGACACCACTGTTGAAAAAAAAAACATGTCCGTGACTCGGCAATTCACAAATAAAGGTTTCCAGCTCATGGTGAGCTTTTGCGATGATATTTTGAGAGGATGAAGGACAGTGTGAGGGAAGTCCAGGAATACAGTTAGTTTTTGCTGAGCGCGTTTTTAAAGACCGGAAAAAGAGGTGTGAGGAGATGTGCGCAACAATCATCAACCCTAACCGGTAGTAGTAGGAGCACACCGGCGGGCTTTTGAGATCGAGTCCGCGTACTGCCAATATTTTTGCACGTGTTAGTTTATTGCTATTACGCTTTCTCATGACCACAGGAGTCAATTATAGGCGATCAATGCTTACAACATAGCAAGGCTGTCTATTTGCACCCTCAAATGTGCTACCTTTTCAACGACGAGTATCTGGACCACCATCATGTCTTACCATATCACCATTGATACCGTCACTGCACACAAATACGCGTACCTTACGGCTGAATATTATGAAGTCGGGGCATATCGGTACATAAGGGTACTAAAAATGTTGTTCTCAAAATTGACTCCTGTGATCGTGAGAAAACGTAAGAACAACAAACCTGTATGTGCGAAGATGTTGAAACTACGCGAATTCAAACTCAAAAACGCGCCGATGTGCTCCTATGAGGCGGCACTCTTCCCGACTCCACTTTATTTTACATCTAGTGGAGTGCCGTAGGGGTTGTTGATTGTTGCGCACACGTTTCTACATCTATTTTTCCAGTCTTTAAAAAGCGTTCAGCAAAAAATAACTGTAATTCTGGACTCCGATCACACGGCCCTACATCCTGTCAAAATAGCATCGCAAAAGCTCACCAAGCCTTGGGAACCTTTCCTTTTCAGACGTAATCTATGACTACGTACTCTTTAAAGAATTGGAAGGCGATTACGCCAGGAATCTAGAAATGAGTTCACACAAGCCAACTAGTAGGTGCACCTCGAGTCAACATCCAGGGCTCAAAGCATTAGGAGTAATCAAGGATGAAGATGGTTAAAACCGCCGCCCAACTTAAAGCTGCATCAAAGCCAAACACACAGAAGTGCGCAGCAAGCCAACTATGCATAATGACGCGTAAACGGAAATTACCACTTCAATCAAATAGGCAGCACGGCACCCTAACGGAGTGTATGGCGTTTTCTCTACACCTAGCGCGCCGGGGGACTTTCGCTATACCGCGCCTCAACATGGGTATAAGAACATTTTTGCGGCTGGAGTAGGCAAACTGCTCGACCGTCCAAAACAAGCATTTTTGGCCCCTGAATTTCTCAAAAATTGGCTCGTTGTAGTTTTTCACGAACGGATTTGTTTTTGGACATCCAAAAAGATCGGACTCAGCGAACAATATTGTAATAATATTTGAAGTGATGGCGGTTCTTGCAATTTTGAAACATCCACCAGAATTCAAAAATAAAAAAGGCATTCGCTTCAAATGGAGTGGGAACAGTTCGCGCTTGTCTGCAAAAAAATGCTACCCTGACCCTCTAAACTTCTCAAAATAATTCCAAAATAAAATAACTGACTGAAAAGAACAATAAAAGGACTGAAACTTTTTTAGCGGTAACATCAAAGCCCAGGAACTATGAATACATAGCAGGTATCAGGGTATTTCCTACGTAATTTTCGCTTTTAAGATTCTACATTAGGAGCGAGACATGGGAATTAGAAAAGGTGGTCTACACTTTGCTCGGATACAGTTTCCCACTTTAAACATGAATTCGATCAGATCCCGTCACCTTCTTGTTTGGCAATAAGGGAAACCTTCGCCGAACAAAACAAACTACAGGTTGACAAATCAGTATTAAATGCAACAGCGCAACCGCAATGGCAACTGATAGAAGATCGCAAAACTGAAGTGACTTGAATTTCAGACCACAATTTCATTGTGTCTAAAGACATAATGGAACATGCCGCGTAGAACGGGCTGGCACTAACTAGTGGCCTAGTAACTAGAGTCGCTGAATCGGGCACCTCTTCTGCGCCCGATCAACATCGTAAGCCCACCGAATATTTGATTTAAATTTCATTCGCCCGGACGAACATTTGAACACTGCGCAATGCATGTTATAAAGAAACTAATAATTAACCGAACTTTATGAAATCTAAATAATGCTAAAAGCCCAAAACGAAAAGAACCATATTAAGAGCTTGAAGCAGGTGAATCAACATGGAGTTCAGGTAATTAACTACGTTCAAACTATGGAACTCGAGAGAGAAGTCGAACCAAATATTCAAACCCTCCACTCTGAATCGATTCTGATAAGCCTACAAGACGACTTTCTGCACTAATAAAAATCAATTGATTAATAAGAAAGAAGTTTACTTATTTTGCCTTTATAACACCAAGTAGATGAGAAGATCTACTCGACGTTACAACGAGAAAAGAAATGTCAATCGTCCAAGAACCATTTTACGGCAAAATCTTTTACCCGACCCAATAATCTGCAGCTTTAGAGGATGGTCCGAATGAGAATCGAAGGTAAACGCGACTAGCACCACCACGCACACCGCCAAGCTATACGGTCGAAATGCTAGAACACGCCAAAAATCCTTCAAAAATACAAAAAGTACTATGGCCAGTTTCTCTAGGCACATCTCAGCTTCCACTCTGAAAAACGAGAGCCGTCTAATGCACCGTACACAGCTGCGTCGGCAGGAAAAGGAGGAAGAACAGAATCACACCAGCACGATCCCCATCAAAAGCAGTGCTGGTGAACATGATAATTGACCGTACAAATCGTAAGCAAAAAACTGATTATCGTGAGCGAATTGATGGTACAAACTTGTTAAGTGCAAAAATTTATAAGGAATCCTTTGAAAAAGAAAGTAAAGGACTAAACTTTGAAGAAGAAGCAAAAGAACACAGAAGCTGCACCTGTTGGCACAACGAAGCCATGCAAACCTTAACAATTAGCCTCATACCGAACGTTGCTTACTCAGCGGCGCCAACAATGCATATAAACGATTATTCCATAAGTCGAACTGAGACGAAATTTGGGTAATAAATACAACTTCGAGTGGAAACAACGGCCTAGAGAGTACGGCACACCCTCTTCGTTCCCTACGGCATGGAGAAACTTCATTGAAACGGAAATTTAAAGCACGAATGTAAAGCACGAGCACGAATACATCAACTGTGGATGGACATTGTTTCTAGACTTGCACCGATATAACACTATCTTGCACTCCAAAAACTCGTTCGTGACTTCTCATTAACGTTCGCATACAAGTGCATGCTTCTACAGAAATGTTCTACAAGGAATTTTCCCAACTAATACTTGAAAAATAGCTAGCGTGCACAGTTTGTGCTTTGAATCACGCGCTGACGTCGAACAAGAGCGCGGTTGCGACTTCAGCTAAAGCCAGAGGCACTTTGGAGAGAATCTTTGGAGAGAGCTTGACGTATTGCAGTACACTCAGAGCGATTTACATGGGTTTGAAAGAAATGGACAAACATTCGTAATAAAAAGGATGAGGTACCCGCCATCGAAGATTAACAGCTAAATGAGCGCGAAAAAAGCACTCACCCCTTTCAATCTCATCAGCTCTCACCAGTGGCTAGCACCGTCTTGCTTGCAGTTCCTCGCAATATCAGCTCCTAGATGAATGGGGGTCAGCCCAACCACACCGTGATGATGACGCCGTCTTCGCAGTCTCTGTGTTTCTATGCAGCTACGCCTGAAACGAACATGAACGGCTAGCGACGACGACGGACCGAAGACGAGCGAACGACGCGGTGGACGGCGGACACACGGGGAGGCCTATCACACAACGGAACTCGGAGCGCGATGAGTCAGTCACTAGGCGAGAACCGCCACCAGCAGCACTCGACCAGCCGATGACCACGAGACGTGATAGAATGATGGCGGTCGGCTCGGCACGGCCGCGAGCACGACCTCGTACTCCACACTCGGACTTCCCTCCCCTAATCTCCGGCGAGAACGGAATGGAATTGCCGTCGCGTGGCGCGCGCGCTCTGCCCGTAAACCCCGATGACGCGCGCGCTCCTCGCACCTTCTACCCCATTAGGCGACTCGACCTCGAGAGCATCGGCTACTTGACTCCTCCGACATCGTGGGCTGGAGTACCTCAACGACAAGAGGAGAAGGCCTTGTGGTCCGCGGCTGGGATTTCACAGCTCGTCAGCAGAAAACCTCTTCGGCTACACTCGAAAAGCGCCCGAAAGTCGAATGGTGCGTGTTTTACGGCGTTCCCCGACACAGTTCCTGACGAAAAAGTCGGGCGCGCCACTCGCATAGGAGTGAATCTCCCAACGGATTAGGAGAACCTTCTTCTACAAACGGTTCTGTTCCAAAACACCGTTAAAACGGCTTTACACGCGAATCCAACCATTACCGAGCGCGAACTACTGATGGTGAGCATTGAAGAACGCAACATGCAGGGCTGAGCAGAGTACGAGGGAAAGTGCAGGCGCGGGGCGCCGCACAACCGCTGCAAACAACAGATCCTAATCGAGACCTGAACATTAGAGGTTCCCATGTTCTACAGCCTTATGTGTTTCAGAGAAGGGTTTGATCAATGGAAGGGGCAAACACAGGGATAGACTAAGACGTGACGAAGTCACCTTCACTTTTGACATGGAAATGTTCCAGAAAACAAACTGCAGCTTCGAATAAACTTTATGAAGATGGGAGCTGGAATCGTATTTAAGGCTCAATTGTTCATTTAAAAGCATAACATGCCGCATGAACTGTTTTCTCGCCGGATTTGCGACTATTCTATCAAACTAGACATTTTCAATCCAAAATGGACGCCTTCCAAATCAAACTGAGCACGTCTTCACTTTCCGAGAACAATTAGTTTAACACCGCTGCGCAATAACTTACCTGTGTCGAGAAGGCCCATATCTTGGAGTTGCTCCCCTTGTTCAGCTTCGTACTGTTCTGCTTGCCGGTCGAGAGCACGGAACAAAACAAAAAGTGCTCCTTCCTTTTTTAAGGAGCTACATGACATCTTTAGTAATTCGCGATTCTTATTTGATTGGGAAATGAAAATTGAGTTCATGTGAAGTTGCACGTAAATCGGCAGCCAAGCAGGAATATTGGCAAAAAACCGCACTTTTCCAACGCGCAGTTCACCACAGTGACATTTACACTACCAATCAAATGAAAAGAGCGAAGTGCTGCGCTAGCGCATGGCGCAATCTCTTCGTATGATATGCCGGTAAACCTTCCGCTTTTCTTAGCTATAAAATTAGACAAACCTAAAACCTTGCTTATCGCTATATCGCTACAGCTATAGCGATAAAAATTTCGAACAAATTTAAAATAATTTATTCACTCTTTTGGGACATCCTACGCAGGCAATTAATAAATTTTCAAATGAGGTTAATGTAAAATTTTTAAGTGAAAATTTACGTCGACTTTCTGGGATAGGGGTCACTTTAATTGCGAAGACACCCAGTTGATCTGAAGGAAGCCGATTTTCATTGAAAGAAATTGTTGCTTACTTTTAGAAATGGTATTAGAATGGAATGGTGTCAAAATGGTATTAAAATAATACTTAAACTTTTAAAAACAACATAGCCAACAAAGAAAACTGCGGTCTTTTCCGCGACTTCTTTTACAACCTCATCTCGAAGTGAATCCTTCGAAGCAAACACCACCTCTAATGCTCCTCTAATAAGACTCCAACTAAAGATCTATGTACACTTGATCTCAAAGTGAGGAAGTCATTCCGAGAAATAGCAGGTCTACAGAACGTCGACACAAAGACTGTGAACTGGGTTCCGTCGAGTACTGGAGAGTAGCAAACATAGCGGACGTCACGAAATTTGGAGAGTAGTAAGAATGGACATGTAAAGAAGATTTTAAAGAATAAAAATGACAACTATTCCTCACAGAAGCAAAAACGGACACCTTTTTGATTGGATGGGAGTACGGATGGGGAGGAGCAAGCTCGCGAAAGACACACAATCACTTTAGTACTTGAAAACCAAAAATGAAGTAAAGTGGTGAATAAGAATGAAGACCGCTCGAGATGCGCCACGCACTATACCTTCACAGGATGTCGAGGATAAACGGCATTAAGGACGGCGTCACACAATCCCTTTTAGGATGCGCCAAGCATTCTACTTCCACGATATGTCGCGGAGCCGATTTGAATGCGTCTTTGGCCGTACAATGACGTGCGGCGGCCAGTCGATAAAGAAGTCAGCGCTTTCTCCTCCCCCACACATACGGTACCAATTCACCGACCATGGGGATGGAAGGCTTGATTGGCCTGGGCAGGAAATCCTAACCAGGAACCTGATATCGGTGCAGGCAACAGCCGACACTTCCTCCGACTGCGCTAAACGCGTCCGTAAGTAGAGGAGATGATCTAAATGCGAATTGAGTTTACTGGTGTGTGGAAACGCAGCCGGAGGATGTGCTTGCTGTTGCGCGCATCGAAACTCCATTCGCCGCCTCGCTCAAACTAACTAAACCCTCCATCAAACGGAGGTAGGTAAAACGACACTACACATGGCCGGGGGTGATAAAACACTGACGCATTCATCGGATGGCCCCGTAATTCATCGCATAGGGCAAAAACGCATTCAAATTGCCTCCATGATATCTGATATCTGGGAGGATAAGTGATGGCATTATAACCAGTCCCTGTTTTGGATATACTGCGCACTCCTCTCCTACCGATAAAACTGAAACAGACAGATGAATTCAACAATTCGGAAAGAACAATAGATAATTCGGATCTGTCATACGTTAGTGACACACAAGTACGCTATTTCAAGCTTAAGAGGAGATAAGACTATCACGCTGGTCGCAAAAACACCAGTTCACTGGACTCTTGGTTGAACAGCGACATCTAGGACACAAGTCTTGGAGAAATTCATTCGCCCAATCCAAAACTTTTAACATAAGAAAGATCTTTCCATTAGGCTAGGCACCAGGATACTGAGCAGCACATTTGTTCTCCAAAAGGCAAAGCCAACCGCTACGACCTAGTTCATGTGCAACGACTACGAGTTGACAGGCGCCGCTTATACCTTCAATGGAAGTCTATGTTCCGCTGGAACAAAAAAGTAGATCCCAGCTACAAGAAGCTGCTCAAGTAAACAAAGGCCGACTTTACGCTTCGCTGCCGTGCGAATTTTGCTCCTAAGCTGGAGGAAGAACGCTTCTGGATGACCTGGTTTTCCAGAAAATCAATGTCGTGCTGTAGGGAACGACGATGATGAGCACAGTGATTATTGCCGAAACACGCACACCATATATATGTACAGCTCTGTGAAAGCAAACAGAGCCCTTCATGAGGCGGTGGAAAGAATTGGTTGACATCTTGGAGAGGGGGATTGGGAGTGTAAGAGTTGCCCACTAGGAGGCGCCTTAGCGGCAAATTCAAGACACAAAATGCTGCTGCGCTGAGATGATGACGGCTGGAGATGTCAAGCCGCCACCGAGCGAGAGACCTGCTCGCCGACGGAGGGCTCAAAGACAAATGGTTTATGATTGTACGTGATTTGTTTGTCGTTTCCGCTCGTGGGAGGCGCCGAAGAAGAGCATTGTTGCTGCCCAGCCGCGGTGGGAGGACGATGTCCATGACAGGGGCTCTTGTCGGCCAAATGGGCCCTCGCGCTCCTCGTTCACACCTCGACGCCAAGGCGCAAATTAGTATCCTTTTCCTTCTAAAGACCCCCTCGTCGCCCTCATGGTCGGCGCGATTTGCACTTTGCAGAAGAAACAATTCGCCTCATTCAATGGCCGCTCCTTCACATTGACAACCGCTAAGGATAAGCGAACACGCCCCGAACTGCGAATACTCACAGCCGTCATTGGGGAACGCAAGCACCCAACAGTTGTTGCATAAGATTCCTAACCAAGGAGCTGGGCAACAACGATGTATGGGCGAACCAGACCCTCACCACCTTGTTGGCAACACAAAAATTACTATCCGAATTAAAAAGGTTGAGGTTCCGTCTAACTCCTATCAAATGGATAACTCACCATCAGTGGCTACCTGGCAGGGCAATCCAGGTCAAGTTGGGTCAGCCTCTATTCGAAATGAAGCATGATTCAAAACTCAATAAGATGATCTTTCACCAGCTCTTTTCCTATGTTTAGAAGAGTGCCCAGCTCGACATGAAAATGGAATATAGCATCTCCACATCGATTTGGACGCTTCTCACATCATATTGGACACTCCTCTAAGCTAGCTTTAAGAGTTTTGAAATCAAAGCGAACTCTTCCAAATCGAAATGATCTTCAGGTAGGCTAAATTTATTTATTTTTTATTTATATTATTCCAAAATACACAAAAAATACAAATTACAGACTCAATAAGGTGGTTAGAATAATTTTTTGTTCAAGGAAAATATGGTATGAGTTTCTTTGAAAATTTTAGTTCACCTGCCCTAATAAGTGTAATAATTTTACAAAATTTCTACTTTTTTTGAGAAAATAATAAATTAAAAATTGTCTTAATGCACAGCGAAGAAACAACCATATAGCGCGTTAAAAGGTCAGATCAAGCCATGCACTCGTAAACCTCGTCGCGATTATTATTTGATTGATAGCGTAAATGCTGCTTACATGAAGTATCTACATGAATGAGGATGTGTGTTCTTGACAATTGTTTTTGCAGCATCGTTCATGTGTGCAACTCCATGCAAACAGAAATTTTGCTATCAATCGGATAAAAATCGCGACGTCTTCTATGAAGGCATGGCGTGATTTCTTTTTTCACCAAAAAGGAGACCGCCTTCATACTCTTTAAAACAAGATTTTTAATTTTTATAACTTTTTTTTCTTAAAAAAGCTTTATAAAATTTCAATAAATATCTTCACTTATTGGGCAGGTTAAAACTTCAAAGAAAGCTAAACTGAAATTTTACTACAATAAAAATTATTTTAGCCTTCCTATAGAGTCTCTAGTTTAATCTAAAAAAGTTCATTTCGATTTGGAAGAGCTTTGATTTCAAGTCTTAGGCTGGGTTAGGAGAGTGTCCAATTTGATTTGAAAGGTGTCCAGTTCGACGTGAAGATGGTATACATAGTAGTCGTAGGGCGGAAGAACGCGTGTTAGCGTTGACGGAGGAGCGCCTGCTGTTACGTAGTCCGAGTCAACGTTCATGATTCGGGCACCGCCCAAAAGAACCGAGCCCTTCATCCCTCCGGAGTCGCTGATTTGGTACCAGACTTTTCTGGGAAGGGTAAAGTACTGCCTACTTCATCGCCTGGCCACACAAGTGATTGTATAGACCAAATACGCATTTAAATTATCTCCACCGTATCCCGTAGAGGTAAAATAGGTAGCGCATCACACAAAAGGATTGATCAGCGCCTTCTTCTTTGTTTCTTACCTAGCGACGATACCTTCTTGAAACTAGTTCTGAATGATGGATACGAGTCGTCGAATATTTTTCGACTCAATCCGCAGCGAAACAATGAATTCTCAAGCTCTTGGGCCGAACTCTGAGATTGTAAACCTCAGAGTTCGGCCCGAGAGCTATTAATAAGGAGGTTTTGCTGACCATTACAGCCTCCCTATTAATTTGCTGATAGATTGAGCCGCTAGGAGCAAGAACCACTTATCTACACGTCGGCTGAAACGTTTACCAGAGTAATGGCCTGCCTAGAGTTGGCACCAGAGTGCGTCTACTGTCGTGGAAAAAAACCACAGTTCTGAGAGCAGCGTAGCTTCCTGATCCTAGCAGATCGGATGGATTTCTGCGAAACCTCCGGCGTGCAATAGCCGGCTTTTCGATGAGAAGAAGAGGCTAGACTCGTTTATAGTTGCAGTGGTCTTAACAGACACCATGTATGGCGTGAAGCCAGAAATCGAGCAGCTTACCAGGACAACGAAACCTTTAATACCTCGAGTCGGTGAGTTGCTGCAAGAGGCTCTGTGAAGGATAGTAACACTAACTAGCCGGGACAAGGTAAACGCAACGTTGTAGGTTATATACGGGATCCGACAGCCTCCACGACATTAAGAAGAACCCCCACAGACCCCAGATGGGGATCAATCATCGTCGGCACTCACCCTTTCTTTGGCGATTTTTCTAAATACTTCGCTTGTTGCCGCCTAAGTGACTATGCTTTTTCTGCTTCGGCCACTAGCAATGAAAAGTCAGTAACGATCTGATTTATCAGCTTTAACCCCATATGTGGCCAACTAGGCGCGTGACAGGTAGCGCAGTAGTAGTGCGGCTGTGGTGGGTAGCCTATTCCAGCCTCCTGGTTCGATTTTTTTGAGGCCAGGCAAGCCTTCCATCCCTCCGCCATCTCTGGTAAAAACAAAGCATTGACTTGTACATTGACTGGCCACCGCAAGTCATTGCATAGGTCAAATACACATTCAAACTGCTTCCATGATATCCATAGCAATGGAATGTATGAAGTATTCCAAAAAGGATTGATTAGAAGACCTTTATACTTTGCCTGCGACACCACAGTCACTTCCGTAGCTCAATTTTAAGGGAGCGAAGATAGTAGTGGTTTCAAACTCCCGAGAATGAAGGACATGCTTCACCTCATAAGCACACAGAATGAATGACTACATTATCCTTTATTGCATAGAGTTCAAGCTCAACGATATTTATCAGTTAACTTCCAAGAATAAGAAGATAACACAGTATAGTCTTTTTACCTATGTTCCTATTTTAGCTACTGCAGGAAACGCTCTTCATCATCAATCAACCGGGCTCTACGTGTACCGAGGTAAGGTGAGCCCCTACTCACTTTGAATTCGCGGGAACACTCGCAAAACACTGACTACTGCATAAGATGGATCAAAGACGCGCTCAAGCAATGTACGAGACGTTCTGGAGAAGAAAGATGAACGACCTCCAATGGTCTAATTACGGGATACTGCCTCTTGTCCTGCTATAAGACCAGATATTCAAAACTGCAAGGGAACACATGCAGCTTCGTTTTCGAAAACAATTTGTTTCTAAGACACTGAACAAAAATTCCAGAAGAACCACGTCTATTCAAATACAGCCTGCACTCGACCGCTGCTATTTTGATCCCCAGCCGTTTTTGCGTACCAAACTTTCTTCTCGTTTCTCAACAGGGCAAACCCTTTTATCAACAACAAACAAAAAACAAAACACTGCGATAAAAAATAATCCAATTAGGAAACAAGGACACGGGTAAGCGTATAAAAACTAAATGAAAAACACAGAGACGAAAAAGGAAAGGACGACGATAACAGGAAACAGGAAAATCCATTTAACTCCACCACATTCTTTGCCTATCTCAAAACGTTCTTCAAGTTTTTATCCCACAAGAACGATGCATACATTAAGCATTCGATTAAGGTGGCACCACGTCATTCGGTTTCCATGCTATGATAGTAACCAATAACACACCACAACAGCAAAGCGTTGAACCTATGTTAAGGATAGGTACGTAATTGACCATTAATCAGATATATAGAGTCCACGGCGCGTGGAGCGCAGTCGGAGGAGGCGGCGGCTGTCGCCTGTACCCGATACCAGGTTCCTGGTTCGGATTCCCGCCCAGGCCAACCAAGCCTTCCATCCCTCCGGGGTCGGTGAATTGGTACCAGACTTGTCTGGGAAGGATAAAGCACTGACTTCTACATCGGCTGGCCACCGCAAACCATTGTATGGCCAAATACGCATTCAACACGCCTCCACGACATCCCGTAGAAGTAAAATGCGTGGCGCATCCCAAAGAGGTTGAATAACGCACTCCTTTGTCGTTTATAGAGTCCACAGAGGAGCCCAAGCAAACGGAAGGGTCAAAAGAATAAAGATAAGTGCAAACAAATGCCGGTATATGCGCCGCGCTTTCCGAGCTCTGTGGTTATCGTCTTGGACGACACAATAAATCTCGAAAATATCTCAACGCGCAAGTTAGTCTTCGTGTTTTCAGGCGTTCTCCACACATTCCAGCAATCAGTCAGTCGAACGATCAGTCTGATTGTGACACGGGCTTCGCTCAGTAAAGGCCAAAATCGATCCATTCTCTCTCCTTGTTGTGGCGCGACTGTCAGCTGTCTAGTCTAGTCTCCTCATTCCGATCGCAGCTCTGCTTAGCGTTAACTGCCCCATATATTCGCGCTATTCCCACCTCACATCGCCGACTTTGGACAAAAATCGGTAAAATCACTAGATAAACATCAGCCGGTCGATATTTTTTAACGTATTCAGAAGCTACCTCTACTCAACTGCCATCACACTTGCGTGATTCCCATTCCCATTTCGGTGGTTAACCCTAAGCAGAGTTCCGATCGAGATGAGGAGCCTTCACTCCAGCCTTCACTTCGAGCAGACAGAAGTATGGAAAGGCGGACACACGTACATAGAAACAGAGGGAACATCTTAATAAATTGTAGGATAGATTATAGTGAATAGGGAAATCGAATGCTTAGTTAGCAGTGCTACATTTCGAGGCCGAGTTGATTACTGACTTCATCGGAACTTCGCCTAACAAATGGTATATATATATATATATCATTTTCAAGTCGAACTGGACACTCTTCTGCTAGCCTAAGACTTTCGAAATCAAAACGAGCTCTTCCAAATCGAAATGAACTTCTTCTACATGAAACTAGATACTCTCCAAAAATGTTAGAATAATTTTTTGTTCAAGGAAAATTTTAGTATAACTTTATTTGAAGTTTTAATTTACTTCCCAATAAGAGTACACATAATCTGAAATTTTATAAAAATTTTATTCTTTGAGGAAAACCAGTCAATTAAAGCATGTTTTGAAGAGCAGGAAGGCGACCATTTCATATTGCCAAAACAGAGATTGCGCCATGCCCCCGTCCGAAACTTCGCGACTTTCATTCGATTGACAGCAAAGTTTCTGTTTGCGTGCAGTTTCACACCTGCTAGCGGTGCAACACAAAAAATTGTAAAAAAAAAAACACATACGTCCTAACTTTCTTGCCGCATGTAAGCAGTATTTACACTATCAATCAAATAAACGTTGCGTTGAACTGTTTGAGTGTATGGTGCGATCCAGTCTTTTGATACAAGACATGATTGCTGCCTTGTTGCACCATAGCACAAAATTTAATTTATTATTTTTTCTCAAAAAACAGAAATTTTATAAAATTATTTCACTCATTCGGCAGCTAAAGTTTAAAAAAATTCTTAAAAGTTATTCTAAGTTTTACTTGAACAAAAAATTATTCTAACCATTTTAGAGAGTCTTTGGTTTAGCCCTTAAGAATCTCGTCTCTATGTGGAAGATGATCAATTTCATTTTAACGTTCTTAGGCCAGCTTAGATGAGTGTCCAACTTGACGTGAAAAATGTTCAATTTGATTTGAAAAGTGTTCATTTCGATGCGAAAATGGTATATATATATATATTTATATATACAAGATATTCAAAAACGCGCATCCAAAAACGTGCCTCCATTCCTAATAAAACGCTAAACAATTGATTGAGCTCAGGTCTGGCTCCTCCGTGCTGTCGTGCTGAACAGCGAGGTATGTACTAGTCGTAAACATTCATCTATGTTCTTTTGCAGAACAAGAAAATATCGACGAACACCTATCCTTGAACTCGGTTCAAACGATGCAAAAAGCCTTTCGATGTGTAGCTAATTAATTTCCACCCCCTTCCTGAACAGTTGCAGAGTTCCCCATGAGATTGAAGGTGGAAACTCTAACGACAAACTTCTCCACTAAATAATAAGCGGTTATAGCAAGCAATCAATAAAAACCTCGGAGTTAATCCATTAAAAATGCTGTATGAATGAGGTGTGATTAAGAAAATAATAGAAACTTCTAACATTCTCAAAAATCCACGACCTACGATATCCTCATAGATAAGAGCCAGATTGTGGTAGCTAGGATGAGCTCCACCGCCCGAGTTTTTTCAACATCCAGCGCAGTATGAATCATTTGAGAGGGGTGGGCTAAGAGATTTACGGGTTCCAGTAACCGCGGGAGCTAAATGAGATCACAACCGAAGACCCAAGAAGAACGATGAATCAGAGATTGACATGAGTGCTTGGGAAGACACAAGTCTAAGCTACTATGTCTCACGATCACTGAACAACGAGTCGATAACGCACGTTATATTCTGAAGCTGCGCCGCCATTGCCTTCACTGTCAAGCAATCTTGAAAATTGAAAAAAAAGCCCGGATGGAGACCAAAGCTCGCTTGCTCAAACCACATGGCTCATCCTTACGATGGATAATATTAGAGGGAGAGTTGACTGCTCACAATCTGTTAAAATAGGAAAGTGAACACTACTCCGGGATAGTACAGAGGTTCTTTCGATAGGATGCTTGTTAACCTAGAGGTCGACTATCCGCAGCACTAGTCATGACGCACCTCACAGTGTGTATTGCGCCTGCTCGCCATCATCTTCACCACTCCTTTCCGTTTATCATCCAACTTTCAGTTGGAAAAGCGAAACATAAAAAAAGGATCGGAAGTGCTAAGAATGACCGGAAGCAGCATTTCCTATCAAGGAAACAAAAATTCCACACATGCCTGCCCAAGAGCCTTTCAAGTTGGCAAGGTCGCATTGTTGCCTTATTCCTGGAATTATCAGCGTGCGTGTAGCGAAGCCTGAGGAGGTACCGGCTGTCGCGTGCACCCGATTCTAGGTTTTGGTTCGTAATTTCCGTCTAGACAACCAAACCCTCCATCCCTCCGAGGTCGATGAATTGGTACCAGACTTGTCTATGAAGGAGAAAGCGTTGATTTCTTCATCGGCTGGGTACCACAAGTCATTGTATAGACCAAATACGCATTCAAATCGCGTCCACGACATCCCGTAGAAGTAGAATGCGTGGCGCGTCCCAAAAGGGACTGAGTAACGCCGTCTTTTATCCTTTCACCTGGAATCAAAGATTCCTTTTTCTGAGATCCAGCAGCTCAGCCTTGCGTAAATAGATTAAAAATCCAGTCCACAATCTTCACATGGCAGACGACCCTATGGGACAATACGCAGCTAAATTAGACGAATGCGCCAGCTAGCCTAACAATCGACTGTATAATGCGCTCAACACTGCAAAAGCGTACTATCGCCATACTGTTAAGTAACATTTTCGCCGAATCGCAACTTCGCTTCAACGCATTTCGGGTAAAAACCTGAGTGCGTATTTGACCTACACATTGACTTGCAGTGGCCTACAGATGGATCATAGTCATGGAAGAGTGTAGCACTGATTTGTCAGTGCTTTGCTGTTGTTTCTAGACACGTTAACACGAAATTCTTCGGCCCCGCTGGTTGGAAGACTATATCGATTGGTTGGGATCCGAACCAGGAATCGATTAGGGCTACAAGCGACAGCCAAACCTTGCTTGGACTGCGCTGCGCGCACCCCTTACGCGGCTAAATCATGAATTTAGGCAAAGACGGCTCCAATCTGTATAGCCTCCCATTCGAACTCGGCGAAAATCGAATGCGATTCCTGCACGCGACAGCGGGTGAAGAGAGGAATAAGAGGGTTTTATCTCGCAACCGCGACTACCATCACAAAACGCCCCTATCGAGTAGGATGGATTCGCGACAATTCCAGCCGGACCTGGCAGATGCTCGCAATTACGAAGGGACTACTCAATATAGCGACGACAAGAAATTCAGAAAATAAATGGTCCTTCCACACTGCACATCTAGCAATAAGCTAGCGACATGTCAAGGCCACACTTAAACCCTCAACATTCCACCCAGTACTTTATGAGCCACATCCGTCTTTGGTCATCACCTCTAATCTAGTCAGTTGGGCGTGTAATTTGCATCAACAAAAAGTACTGCGATGCGCGGGTGCTGCCCTTGACCGACAAAGACATTCGATCTTCGCCAAAGTTCTTTCACTTTGGCGTTTCTGATGTTCCATCGCTTTTTCTCGCCACTGATCAAGGCCGGTCATAAACGGCACACTTTCGTCTCGAAGACTTCCACTCCGAATCTTCGAAACAACCAAACAATTCTGTTTCGTCACTGACACCCCGCTACCTACGCTCGCTCAACGATTCCCCGACAATGGACCTGCTGGATGAATTTGGCGATGGGCAGGTGGAGTTTAATTCCCCGTCAGGTTTCATTACTGAATACTTCCAAATGTTTCATTTGCGCGCTTGTGCGCTGATAGACCCAACAAACTGGAGAGATGTCTCTAGAACACCTAGGCAAAACTTAGAAGAGTGTCATACCCACGGTACAGTTCGGTCGCTCACTACTGAGTTCCGGCGGTAACGAGCAAGTGATAGCACTCCATACTGAGTCAAGCTTTTCTACGAGTCAGATGAAGATAACGGCGACATTAGCCACGCTGTGATGGTCTCCAATATTTGCCAGCATGAACACCATCAGAAACGATTAGGACGATCGCATTCGGTTGACTTTCCGCTAACTCACCATGTGAACATTAAAGGATAAAGGATAAAGGACGGCGTTATTCAATCCCTTTGGGATGTGTCACACATTCTACTTCTACGGGATGTCGTGGAGGCGAGTGGAATGCGTATTTGGCCATACAATGACTTGCGGTGGCCAGTCGATGAACAAGTCAGCGCTTTATCCTTCCCAGACACGTCTGGTACCAAATCACCCACCCCGGAGGGATGGAAGGCTTGGTTGGCCTGGGCGCGAAATCCGAACCAGGAACCTGGTATCAGGTGCGGGCGACAGCTGGCGCCTCCTCCGACTGCGCTCCACGCGCCCATGTGAGCATTAAAGCATGAAAACCCTATTAACCGTAATTAAAAATAAAATAAAAGTCAACGTTATTCAATATTTTTGCATAAATCGCTACGCATTCTAATATTCTTTTACTTCTTTTAAGGGATATGCGGACAAGTTGAAGGCGTACTTTACTGGTGCAATCACATGCTGTGGGTGGCTGATGTACAAGTGAGTGCTTCGTCTTTCTCACACAAGCTTGGTACCTATTCATCAAAGATTGGAAGCGTTTGTTAGACTAGGCGGGACCCGAACGGAGAGGTCGGAATGACCGCCCCGATGCCTTCCCCGATTACGCTACCGTGCACCCACTTTATGCGATTTTTTTGCGAATTCTAGTGTGATTTCTGGAAAGACTGCGCTCCCAAGCAAACTAATCCTTCCGTCGTCTAATCGTAAGACACACTAGCTGTTACCCAGTTGTCCGTTTAGCCATAAAATGCGTTGCCCGAACCCCGCTAGCAGTCGCAAAATGTAGAAATAGAATGCGTGGAATGCGGGCGCACGACGGAGTTATTGCTTAACGATTAGTTAATGAGGACATTTAATTTTGGAAGGGATACTTTGTTTCGTTATCAAAATCAGACAATTGTTAAACAGCTAGCACAGTATACGCAGGAACTGAACTTCTTGCATAAAATAGCATTAAAGCAGTCTGGCCAGAACATTTTTCAACAAAAACAAAATAACTGGCAGCTTCCACTATACACCTATTTTTGAAAGTCTTATGTTGGTCTGGTGAGAGCTAGTTCTAAACCATTCCCTGACACTTCTTAACAGAACTAGCATAGAACCATGGGGAAGGTGTCACCGGTGCACCATGTATTCTACTTCCGCAGAGTATCAAGGGGACAATTCAAATGAGCATTTGGCCTGCAGGGTACCTGATGATCGAGCCAGCGCTTTTTGCAAATGTAGGATATCGATCTTGGATGGTCCGAGCGTGATTTCGACGACTCTATAAGGGTACTGCTTACTGCTTTTGTATTAAGTGTAGCGCAGGAACCGTGTAACGAAGTAATGGGAAGAGGTGTCTAAAATTCGATTCCTCGGATAACAGAACCTCCTGTCCCTCCCTGATCTGGCTTCGTGCAATACATGTCCGTGAAGGATATAACATTGTCTTATTGTATATTAAATGGCCGCTACAAGTCAGTGTAGAGGCCAAGTATTTATACATTCAAGTCGCCTTCACAGTACTTCGTAAAGTACGGTGCACTGCACCACAAAGGGGATGAAACGACGATAATCTTTGTGCTTTTTATCCTTAATATAGACTTCGAAAAACCTCCGTAGAAGAGCACATCTACTTTCTGATCGCAATGTATCAGCTGATAGCAGGAGATACTTGCTTTGCTAGCTTACAGACGTTTCGTATGGAAGGATTCAATATGGCCAGATTCATCAACCTCTTACCGGCCGGTATCGGTATATCGGTTATCGCTTCTGTATCTCTATATCTCTTGCTACGTAGACTGATATGGTAAATCCGACGTGAGATCCCCGCGATATCGTTGACGAATCTGGCCCCAGAAGGTGAACTAAAACTAGACCGCTCTATTGACTAGGCCTCATAAGCAGCTTTACCGATCCACCCACTGTATGATCGAAGAAGAATGCATGGCGCATCCCCCATGCGATTAGCAAACGACGAATCCTGCCATTTAATCAACAAACACTAACAAAAGAAACTCATTCTCAAACATAAATCCGTAATTTCAGAATTTGGAGATAAAGGGCACACGCACGGACTTGATGTACCCTTCACCTTTGTGGGATGCCTGCTATCAGAAAAATATCCCGTTACTTGGTAGTACCCATTATAATGAAAGCATATAGAAAAATCGGATCCGTTTGAGGCAAAAATGATCAGCTGTTGTGTTTAATCGACACAGCAATTCTCACACTTGCGTCGCCGGCAACATAACGATAGACCAAGAGACGCATAATCCGTTGGTTCTCGAATAACGCAAGCTAATATGTACACGTAATGAAAAACTTTTATGAGCAGAAAAGGTTCAAGGCAACTAGAAGTAAAAATGTAGAACACCTAGAAAATAAAGAGAAACAAAAATACTTCGTCCGCTTCAATAGTTAAAAACAAAGCGCAGAGAAACAACTTTGAATAAGTAAGGAACTGACATTGCACTTCCGCTGACACTATTATCGCTAAAAATGCGTCCTTTTCATGCTCGGAGGGACACACAAACCACGTTCAAATAGAAGGAAGTAGTCTATGATGGAACGCGAAAAAGAAGAACAGGTTGTTTGATGAGAGAACTCTGCAATAGCACGAGCGACAACGACGATGAACTCGAAGGCAAATAGACGTCAACCACTCAGACGAGCAATAGCGGAGTTAGCAAGGCTTAGAACGTTCGGAAACGATCACCATGAGACCACCGACCATTGATTAACAAACAGTACTCTGAGGTCAGACAACAAGAATTAGTGGACCACAGGAACAACCTAGGCGAATTGAATTGGATGCTATCAGATCTAATATTGAACCTAATGAAATCGTATCACTTTACATTCAGTAAAATAAATACTTTGAAAGTCCACTGAACTAAAACCAGCAGAATATCTCATTTAATACACTAAGTTCTGATAATAGAAAAGGTATTTCGCGAATTTCTAGCACTTGTAAAGATTAGTGAGATCCTTTGATCAGGTTCAATGAATGGTACTGCCGCGTCCGTGTTCATTACATGTTCAGATCTTAATTTAATCAAGGACTAACTGAGTGTGACGTTAGCAGGGAATCTTATGATTGAAATGATGGATCAAAGCATGGGTAACAAAGCCTAAAAGATAAAGTACTGCGATAACCAGTTCCTTCCGGGACGCGCCATGCATTTTACTTCTACAGGATATCATGAGGCCGCTTATTTATTTATTTCTTAATACGTACTTGGCCTACACAATGAATTGTGGTAGCCAGCCGATGGACAACTGTTAGAAAATATTTTATAATTCCCAAAAAAGTCTGATCCAGATCACTGACCCGGAGGAATGAAGGGCTACGTTGGCCTGAGCGGAAAACCCGAACAAAGAATCTCGAATCGGACTCACGAGAGATCCTGCACCTCCTTCGATTGCGGTACCACGAGCCTCACAGGACAAACAGATAAGAAATTTGGGCACATTAACCACTGTGTCAGCCTTTCAAACTGCTTCCATGTGATTTATTAAGGATTCATCAACGCGAGCAGCGCAATCGGAGCAGGTGCCGGCTATCGCGTCCACCCGACACCAGATACCTGGTTCGGATTTCTCACATAGGCCAACGAAGCCTTCCATTTCTCCGGGTTAGACGAATTGGTACCAGACTTGTCAGGGAAAGATAAAGCTCAGACCTGTTCATCGGCTGGCCACCTCAAGTAATTGCATGAAAAAAAAACGTATTCAAATCACCTCCACGACATCGCGTAGAAGAGAATGCGTGGCGCAATCCCAAAAAGAAATTGAATAACGTCGTCCTTTATTTATTTATTTATTTATCCTTTATCATCTACGCTCCAATCGCATAGATCTGCCGGAGTTCCATGCTCCTGCTAAGTAGATTGCCACTTGGCGGCCGAATTGTAAAATCCTCGAAAAGTGGACTGGATCTATACTAGAGTTGTGGAAGCAGGACAGAAATTAAACCAAGTTTACGCGTGAAACTATTTCGCTCTCTTCCCACGTTTTTTCCTTGCAACCTTAACAATAGACCTGGCATAAGACTTATAAGCCCGAAAAAGAAATGATCAGTTTTTAAAGGCAAAGAACTTCAAATTTTTGAAGGGTACGTATGGCTGGCTCACTGTCAACATCGAACTGACATGCCAAAATGGAGCAAAGGTCAAGGGCGTTACAGTAATTGTGAAGTGTCGCCTTACAAAAACTGTCAGTAACACGAAAAATAAAAGAAACAAGACACAGTGATAACAAAGAAAAGAATGGAATATCTTAAGAGCAGGGAAGAAACATCGGGATGTGAATATCGGGATTAAGCACCCATGTTTAAATTTCCTACAAACTGATGTTCCCTACTATGCCTAAAGCGGAAGTAAATACGGATCTGTGATCGAAGAGGAGATAAAGAGTATTATAAACTAACGCTCGCTGCGTGTAGCTACGTGAGACCTCACAGCATGCGATTGCGACCCTCCCCCCCCCCCCCCAACTAACGTAGCGCCAAGCCAGGTTTCACAGCAGAATTCAGTGGAGTCTCAAGGTGTGCTCCAGTTTTGTCGGAAACCTTCCAACATGCAAAATTAGGAGCCAGTTTCAAGTAAAACGACAGCAGCCGGGTACAACTCCAGCAAATATACACCTGAAATATAGGCCAAAAACCCTCCCCACCTAAAAGCCAGTGAGAAAGGGGAATTGATCTTAATCCTATTGCGGCTGCTAAAAAGAAACAACGCAAGAAAAGCGATGAGTGAACCGAGAAGTGGCATCGCACAACAGCCAGATCTGTCACAACAAATCAGATCAAGCAGACAGACGACGAGGGGCGGCCGGCGCGGTCGAGACGTTCGAGTCGTCCGAACAAGACCCAGACAATGGCTTCATCACGGCCAATTAGCTCGAACAGTTTGGCCGCTCGAACGCCAACGACGGACAGTTCGCTCCGTAAAAACGCCCCCACCGTCCGGAGACATCCAGGCCTGCCCAGGGATCAGGACAGACGTCTGAGAACCGCGAAGGTCGCCGAACAAAGAACAGATCAGCAGCCACCGGCCCTGAGAAAACGGCGGCCTCGTCGCCGTCTCTCCACAGGAACAGCGCCGTCGTTCACGCGAAGGGCGCCAGTCCCCGCGCTGACACAGACACGGTGCCCTGGCGCACTTCGCGCTGCCTTCCAATTACTCAACTCCAACGGGGTTCTGGTTCCGCTATCGATCGCTGTTCGCTTTATTTCGTTCCTTCGCTTGCCAGACTTTTCGTAGTCGGCCGTCTCACTGATATTGTGACCTATCGCGCCTGTGAAACAGCCTCTAGCTTCTGCCGGAAGTGAGCCATTCGCTTCTTCTCTCAGCGTTTTACAGTCCATTAAGCATCTCGTCCTGCTGTTGCATGATTTAGGTGACACAAAAAGGAATGACGCCTATATCACATGAAGTCAGACGGTCATTTCTGTGTAAAATGACGGTAAAGTCCGGAAAAACCGTCGTACACTTTAAACTTTCGCATTTTTCCACTATCACGCAGTCGTTCTAAATTTTCACTGCATTTTGTAAGAAAATTTCGTGGGTCTCCGTCTAGGAATGTGAAGGGATGTCATCAAAAAACGGCACCAGTTGAAAGTTCCGACTCCACCAACACGATTTCGATCGAAAAAATTTTTTCGCCGAAACTTTGCATAGGGGTTGTTTGGGGTGCTGATCACGAATCTGACATCCGTTTTTCACGATTAGGTCAGAGACCACCAATACCGTTAACAAGGGTGGTCCAGGGTTACCGTCCTTACCCATACCAACCTAGTGTTTGATAAACTTACAACCGAAAAACAACCCGTCTGAGTTGTCCACCGTAGTTTCGGAGTGAAATTCAAGGAAATCGTCACGGGACTGAGTTGCCTATCCCTTTGCTAATCAGTCGCTGCAGCTAGCGAGATTTGCTTGCGTGCTTCTTCGGTGGAAATAGGGTCAAGGGATGGGAGAGGGAGGGGCTTCTGATGGGTAGAAAATCCCATAGAGCGTCGTTAATGTCCTTCATTCCTTGCTCCAACGTATAGGGCCTGTAGTAAGGGCGTTCCATGGTTAGTAAAAACCAGGTTTGAATCGCGCGGCTGTGGGCGTTGCACCCCGGACAACTCGGACGGGTTTTTTCCGGTTGTAAGTGTATCGGCGAGTTACCAACCTCTACCTGAAGTCACCGACAGAAACTTTAAGAATGTAATCCGTACCTTCCTGTATCTATATTATCCAGACGAATTGTGAGAAACGAATGTCGGATTCGTGATCATCACCCCAAATAACCCCCTAGACGAAGTTTTAGGGAAATCGGTGACCCTAGCTGGGCCACCCTTGTTAACGGTATGGGCGGTCTCCGACCGAATCGTGGAAAATGGATGTCAGGTTCGTGATCAGCACCCCAATAACCCCCTAAACAAAGTTTCAGCGAAAAATTTTTTTCGATCGAAATCGTGTTGGTGGAGTCGGAACTTTTAACTAATGCCCAGAAGACTGACGTATGTTAAAAGGATATTGTTGGTCCAGTTCCTAAGCTGTGTATCGTTTAATATGGAAAAGAAGCTTATCAATATGCTCACTGCTTTATACACCCGTTGCTCGGTGTTATTTCGAACAGGTCTTGGCGAATGTTCCATCCTGATTCAAAGTTAGCTGTGATAGATGGCGTCTGAAGGCTGCTTTGTTCAGTATTGCTTCCTGAAAAGTTTGGAGGTTGTGATCTTTTGTTGTGTGCGTACCATTGTCTCAAAAGAGGTGTAGATAATTTTAATGCCCACTTTTTCATAAGGAATGTCGCATCTTGTGTCCAGCTCAAAATTTAATTCTCTACCTCAGCGATCAAAGTCTTACCTGCCTGCTACTCTTGTTGTATCGTTGTTCAGTTTCATCGATTAGTTTTTATCGCGCTGATTTCTTTTACAGCTTCTGTACTAGTCTATTATTTCGACTTATAGTTTATTTTTTCAGAACTTCTCTATCCTGTATTACTTTGAAGCAGGGAATAGCATTAGACTTTTTTCACGATTCCCTTCATGCCTTTGGGCGCTCTAATTGTCAGCTAGATGAGCACTTCTGTAAATGTGAGACCAAGTTATTGAGCATCTTGGAGCGCAGCCTCCCCGGCAATATAGTGTCGTTATTCTGCGGTTAATCTTTCCTTCCCAGATCACTGAGGGGTTGCTCCTGGTACGGTAGTCATTGACATGAGAAAGCATCCATGGATAGGCTTTGTTAATGGTAGTGGCAATTAGTACGGGAGATTTCGTGCTCAGGGAATGAATACGAGTCTTACTCTCTCTCCCTCTCTCTCTTTAGTGAGCGGGGTTGTCTTTATTGAAAGAACCCTGTCAAAATGTTCGGAAATGAACGCGAGATCGTTCCCCATTATTGAAAGACCACGATCTTAAATTGAGTTAATTTGCGCCTAAGCAGTAGTGCCAGAGTGTGCTACAATATCAGGAGCCTATTCGCCAAATGATCCGGCACTTCAGTGGAACATGTCAATGGACTGCAACAAGAGTCGAACGCTTGTACTGATAAACGAGTGTTTTGCTTTGCAAAACATTCTCTTAAACGCGAGTTATTGCCAGTGCACTGTATCGTCGGAAAACAGTGATACCTATTATAAGGCGAAGCTAGCATGTTTTCTTGATAGTCTGGGCACGCTGTGGCGCAGCTGGAAGAGGAAGCGGCAGTCGTGTGCATCCCGAATCGAGGTTCTTGGCCAGAGGTATACGCAGACCAACTGCGCTTTCATCCGAATTTGTACTACAGAACCCTGGGAGGATGAAACGCTGACTTGCATATCATCAGGACAGCCCAAGTCGTCACAAGGCGAACTGCGCACCAGTTTGCCTTGACGATATTCGATAGACTGAGTGGCGTATAACTCAAAAGGATTGACTAACATCGACCGTTATCGTTGTGCCCTTTACAGTCTGGACCCAGTATATCACTGGAAGCGCCATATTGCGGCTAATGTTCAGGCACTTTCCTTCCCATTCTCACTGATACATTCTGACGTTTACAAAGCACAATCTGGTTTGGCGATCTGCCCCATGTTTTGCGCGACAGCGCATATCTTCAACACGGGCCATCGCTACTTTGTAAAACAAGTGTAAATTCTGGAAACACAGCCATGAAAACCTAGTTTTTTATGGATGATTATTTTGGAAGCAGTTTTTGAAACTTTTCAAGTTGAAAGACTGTAGTATGCCATACTGCTCTTAATGTAGATGTTCTTAATTGAGTTCAGCATCTTACTTTGCACCTTCGCAGGTGATTTACCTCGCGCACGCCTCTGGGCAACCCTGAATTTCGTGAAGCCCCCCCCCCCCCGCTCCGTGAGATGGACCGAAAGACGCCATGGCTCTCACTTGTCAACTCGTCGCACACTTTTAAATTAACTATATATGTCCCTTAATAAAATGAATTCAGTGTGATTTCCCTCCTGGACGTCATACCACTTGAGTTTGACGTTTACTTTCAAAATATTTTTATCAGTATGTGGGTGGAGTATAAACGTGAAGAAAAATTACGATATGAAAATAGGGTCTCTCCAGTGTTTCTCTTTCACGGCAATTTGATTCGTTCATTTGGTATGGGATGCCGAGCTTTTCGAGCGCATGTAGCGTAGCTGCAGAAGGTGCTGGGCTCCACGCGAATCCCGAATCCACTAACCCCTTTGCGACAATGTTGGAGTATGCTGTCTGACATTTATTTGCCCCATCGGACAATTCGGGCGCTATTAGACGAAAACGTAACAGTTTTCTGCAATAAATCTTTACACATACATTGACTAATTATTAGGTTATCTAGGGTTTTCGTTTGGTTTTACTCACAAAAAAAATATTAATAATGAACACGGGACGATAAACAGCCAAAAAAAAAAACGCATTTTCGTGAACGGGTTAAGGGTTCAGTGCAACACAGGCAAACCAAGCCAGGCGGTTGAATTGCATCTTGTCCACAAATGACGTTGTTCTCACATTTTGAGCTGCTGGTTCCTAACCTCTTTGTCTGCGCGAAATATCCGCACATACACGAATCAATGAGATCCCTTGGGCAGAGCGATTGGTCAACGTGAGACCTATGCTTTTTCCTTCACCCTTCATGTAATTTCTGTCATACAAGATGGCTAACACCGAAAGTACCACTTAGTCTGTCTTTCTATTGCGCCGCCGTAGAGCAGAATTGTAAAAAAATTAATCTCCGGAACTCCGACTTAAGCCACAGCCCACAATTTAAAGTCACGAAATTCGTTTAAACTGTTCCGGCGGTTTCACTGAAGACAAACTTTATCACTTTGTTTTGTTTCTTCTTCGTAGGGCTCTAGCGAAGGTGGGTACAAGGCCTTACTGATCTGACTTCTCAGACAAGTTTGAGAGCAGAGGTCAACAATCTGCTGACCTTTACCCAGACAGTTCGAGAAGTGTTAACCGCTAATTTGTAAATCGGCTGACCATTCGCGCGCCTATTATCTGTTAGATACGCAATCAGATTTCCACCACCATATCCAATAGAAATGAAATGAGTGGTGTATATCACAAGGCAGTAACGCCCACTTTTATAACTTATTGTTTAACTGACGCGCTGAAGGATGTGCCGATCAAGGTAATAGCGATTCCCTTTGCATTTACACGATTGGAAGCCTGCCACAACGGGAAAATGATACCCTTTGAGGCATACAGTCAGCAAACATTAAAATTTAAGGCTTAGTTTTAAGAGATTTGTGCATTTCTTTCACCTTTTGAAGCGTTATTCTCATATGTCTCCGTTGATTCTCAGCTGAAAATTCATTTAAAGCAAACTTTTCCCTCTTCAGCCTGTCACGATGGACATCCCATCGACATCACAGCCGCCACCGCCACAACCCGAGTTGGCTCATATTGATGACATGAAGAAGATGGTGCAAGGACTGAAGGACTTGATGTCTTCTAGACGGCCGCCTATCAGTCGCGACATTCTTAAGATCAAGATGGAGTACTGTGGCGAGAAGCGATGCATTGAAATGGACAGGCCGGTGTCTATGCGGGCGTTGCAAGAACACCTACAACGGAAGTACGGCCATGCCGTTAATATGTACTATCTGCAAGGGAAAGGCGAAGTGGTTGTCTCGATAAAGAACCAGGATGAACTGGACCGAGCAATTAAGGTGGGTCTGACATCATAGGTTCCTTTTTGTCTGAAATAGTAGGCCTATCAATTTAGCCTTTACCTCGAGAGGTGAACATCATCAGTCGCCCTAAGTTAGCAATGATTCGACATTAACTTGAGATATTACGCTTTCCGGATCCTTACTGTTGTTAAATAAGGGCATCGGCTGATCTATTTCGGAACCTTAGGGGACCTTTCTCCTTCTATTGCTCTAAAAATGTTGCTCTAAAAATTTTGAAGGTGAGTTTCACATTCCGGTTTCCCGACAAAGTTCAAGTCTCATGACTTACGACTCTTATCCCTAGAATGGAGGGGGCACCTGTCAATTGGTAGTTTAGAAGCACTAGGATCCTGAACGGTAAGACGCGTAAGCTGATTGGCTGTTGTCGATTTTACTTCCCAACCTAGCATACCTGGAAGAGTGTCCCAAATACACAATCGGATGGCGACAGGCTCGTACATCTCTATCTATGGTGAGTGATCTACCACAATCTCAGGTGGTAGACCGAACTGGTCAACGATGTCTGCGGCTGCTGCTCTCGAAGCACCAGTCGCTCGCCACACAAACTTCGGACTGCCACCCGGATCAGTCAGGGACGTACACTGGCACAATTGTAGAGGTCAGTGTTCAGTTTTTTTAGAGTTCATAGAGGAGTTTCAGTACTAGTCCTTAATGTGGCATACATGGGGAGATCGAGACGCCAGCGAAGCACGAACGGTCAGAGCATTGACCGAACATGCGTCAGCCAATAAGTGTACCGGTGGTACACCCCTCCCCCTTTTGAAGCGTTTGATAGGGCGTTATTGATCTGATGCGTCTCCGCCTCCCGATTTAGGCGACATTCACCTCTAGCACCAGAACTTCTTCGTGTTCGGGATATCTTAGGCTATAATTTAGGTGCCCAATTCCACGAACTGTTCGTCATGTGGCGCGAGCCGGGTGTCCTTCGCGAAAAGCGCCGGGGACTCGTCGTGCTCAAGCGGTGTGCAGTGGGACATTGACGAGAGGAGGCTCAGTGCGCAGTCACCTCGAGCTCCTACTCATTGGAAGGAGGCAAAGTTCGTTATTCTCTCATTTACATGGATAGTGTTGTTTAACGTCGAATACTTCTAAAGAGACTTAGTTCGTAACGTTAACTAACTATGATCTCTTACCACACATTAGTGTTCATAGAAAGGGATTTTATCAGATTTCAGATGCATCGGTAGCGGAGCGTTTGGGAGTGTATACCTGGCCTACGATGTAGACACAGGCCGGGATCTGGCTGTAAAGAAAATACCGATCATCCCGGACAACAGAGAACTTTGTCGTGAAGTACAAGGGCTCGAGTTTGATGTACAGGAACTCGGTGAGTGTAAGCTATAAGTGGTTACGAAACGGAAGGAATGAGGGTGAAAATCTCCATTTAGGTCGACTTCAACATCCTAGGATAGTACAATACTTAGGAGTTCAGAAAACGGCTGACAGAATACTGATCTTCATGGAATACATGACGGGAGGGTCGCTGAAGGAGCACATTGCCCTTGTGGGGAGCTTGTCGGATGCCGTAGCTAGGAGACACACTTCCCAGGTTTGTGCGCCGCTCTATATTCGCTGGTATTATGATGCAACTGGAGAGTTGACCGTTCCTAGGTATTAGAAGGCCTAGCGTTTCTTCACAAGAACCACATCATTCATCGAGACATAAAGTCGGCAAACATTCTTCGCGACTCGATGGGTAACGTGAAGATTGCCGACTTTGGCTCCGGGAAGAAGATGCAGAGCCTAGCGAGCCAGCAAGGGGCGTTTCACAGCACCATTCACTACACTGCGCCGGAGGTGAGTAGAGTTGTTTCGCAGACTTCTCCACTATACACACCACTCGCAGCTTGGCTTTTTCAGGTTTTGTTAGGAAAAACGGCATATGGAAGAAAAGCCGATGTGTGGAGCGTTGGAGTTACTCTGGTCGAAATGTTGACCGGAAAAGTGCCTTGGAAGGAGTTCGAACCGATGGCGGCAATGTTCCAGATAGCCTACGAGGAACCGCGTCTTGATGTGAGCTCATGTTTAAGGGGGTTAGTGAGTCGACTCGAATATTATCCTACGACTAAAATAGTACTCCTATTTAGCTACCGCCAACGGTCAACCCTGTTACGGCGGATTTGTGCAGGGTGCTGATGAACAAAAACTTCGACGAAAGGCCGATGGCTGCTGAAGTTCTTCTGAACCATCCAGCATTCAGGACCTAAGGACACATTTGGTCATGGGTCGAAGGTGCATATTCCGCAGTCGGCAGGGGCCACTCGAGTATTCCCCCTCCCCCGTCCAGGACAGGCTGCTCTTGGCAGTAGAAAACAATGACGTGTGTGCCGTTTGTCTCCTCTACTCATTTTATAGGCGAAATATGTAGTTATGTCATAATGCATGCCTATAGAAGCAGAATAAATGGCGCATTCCATAGAGAGATGAGACGAGCACCGATGCTCCTTCTCCTCCTCTCTTTCTTCCTGTTGGTCGAGAAGATATTAGAGATAGAGAAGAAAAAGAGCAAGGGGTTAAGCGGAACGCGGAAGGAATTTGGGACATCATTTGTCTGGGTGAGATGCGATCCGAGACTAACGTCGCGCTGCACGCGACAACTGGTGTTTCCTTCCACTGCTTCAGGACCCCTACTGTTGTCACATTACTGTATGTTAGTTGTAAATTTGTTACGAATGTTACGAGATATTAATGCTGGATACTGGTGCTGTCGAAATTTACCTAGGTGCTGGATCATGAAGAAAGAATGTGCAGCAAACAATTCTAACTAGGAGGTTATACAGTGAAAGGTAGTCCAGTAGATGATTGCGACTCTCGCTCGCACTACCTTTTTCTTTTGCGTTGTTGGATGGATGCTGTTGATGTGCTGGATAAATTGCGATAGCACCATAAGTAAGCATTTCTTTACGGGTAGCATATTTAAGAAGAGTTTTGTGACTATATTTAATTTCTACGTCCCGTTCGATTTATCCTAACCATAAGCAACTACTTAGTGACTCTAAATGGCTACATATCGCGAGGTTTTGTTCACTTAAAGAATCTCTCTGCATTCCTCCAGTGATTATGAGTTGATGGTTGTGCTGGGAACAGTCTCACTTGTTACTTTCTGCACATTCTATGTTTGCCAGTGATTTTGCTCAGTGCTGTTATTCTAGTCATATCGCTCCGAATTTTTGTACTTTCACGGTGCTGAGAAATAAAGAATGGATTAATATTTTGCTTCTTTTTCTGTTTTATTACGGTATGTCACCGTTAAAACATTACTGCTAGCATTCTTCGTTTGCTCTGCAAGGTGGAGGAACCCCCTTAAAGCTGAGAGAACCTCATCACATTAGGGCATCGTTGGCAGTGATAATTCTTCAGCCTTCATTGTTATCTTAGGATCCGTAGTTCGCGAGTGGAGCCGTGAGAACTGTTCGTCGCTAGAGGAAAGGGTGCGCTTCGTATTTTTATCGAATCGAATCGTATCTTTCGCACTGGCGACTCGGTTGCTCCTGTCGCTGATGTCGCAAATTATGGGCAGATTCTTAGGCGTGGTTACGTTGCCACGTTCCTCCACTTGCCGGCTAAGTTAAGAACGGCGTTCAAAACATGCTTGTGGTCAGCTACGTGTTCAAGAATTCTCCCAAATTTTGTTGTTCCATTCTTCACCCTCAATTTCGAAATTGGTCAGGATACTGTACTGAAAGTTTTGAGGGCCCGATAAAATAGGGCAATCACCATGCTAGCCCCGGGTGTATTTACCATTACACTTCTGCACGATCACTTGCAGGGTGGATTAAGTTGTTTTCTTCTAACCATGTTCAGGAGTTTTCAGGTTCCAGCATCGTGGACGTTAACAGGCTGTGATTATAATGGAGATGCTGGATACCTTGAGGGAAACCATTGTGACCGTTCAAAATGAGATAACCTCAGGGTAAGTGTTATAGGGTCGAACCTTACTGCATTGATTTCTTGTGATAATTCTGCTGCTCTTGTGGTGTCCCACAGGCCAATGGTGACAGTCGTTCGCGACCAATATCAGTAAAAGTGCAGCAGGAGACGAATTCTTCGTGCAACTTTTGCAGACCACGAAAATAGAGATTGCGTGTGTGTAGGCGAACTTTAAACCGATCTGCGATCGGCTGAAGAGAAGGCAAAGCATTTGCAATAGCCATCTTCCACATAGCCGTTCTTTCCTCTAACTCATTAGTGATTCAGTTAATTTTTTTTAAGCCTCAGGTGGCTGATATTGAGGTTGTAAGCTCTTACAACGGTGTTTTGTTGCGATAAAAACACTTGCGTCAGGCGGGGCTCGTACACGTATCTCCTGCTGACCTGGCGGAAATGCTCTACGCCGTTACACCACCGGCGCGTTTTGATCGAACGCAACATCCATACCTCGTGGGACCCGTCTGCGCTCATTTAATCCACTGATGCATGTCCCTTCTCTCTTCCAACAGTAAGTACCCCATCCGGATGGCAGGGCGTGGATTCAGACAGGGGCTAGAGTTTTGATCACAGCAAGGCATGATTGCAATGACAAACATTTGGTTAAAGAACTTTTGCGCCTAATTCAAAAGGTCGTTGTAGTCGATTATGTAATAGGTTTTGCAGTTAATTGTTCGGCCTAACTGACCCGCTTTGCTTTTTGGCCTTTTGGCATCTACGGTTAAATTAGACACTAAAAAGGTAACGGAAAATTAAGACTTATTCCTAAGTAGCCGTTGGAGGTGACCAGCATTTCCATAGATTAGGCAGTGTGGTCGTGGTCGATATCACTAGCTCCCATGGTGTCATGCCTTTTGCATAAATCCAGTCGCATAAAGAAATAATACACGGTCAGAATCATCTCATTGGATACGTAAAGGGAGACACCAAATATTGTATTTATTTTTCACAATGGAGAAGCATTTTTGCAGTCTGCAAAATAACTTGGAGAACCCGGCCGATACACATATCGGTGCTTTATCCTTTCCTGACCACAGTAGAACCAATTCGCTGACTCCGTACGGATAGAATGGTATGCTATGTCTAGGTCTGAGCAAGAATTTTGGCTCTTAATGAACATGTGCACTTTTGGAATAGACGCTGTTGTTTGACTGTGGTGTACGCCTTTACTTTCGACCAAGATGTTACTTTACGGCATGGAAGTGGTGTGGTGTTCTACAGAACTTTAACTGCGATGTGTGCTAGAAGACACATTGTTAGGCACGGACGGATTCATGCGCGGTACAATTTCTTGGGTTTGCCTAGCCTTCCCATTATTTCAGGGAAATCCCACTTGCATTAAACGGAACTGTTTAGGTTGCTATCAGACTTTTGTTGAGGAGTTAAGCACTATTGGTCAATCTGCTTTCTTTGATACATTAATAATATTCAAATAATCTTTCGAAGAAAGAAATATCATGGGGCTTCGATTGGGACTGAGTAATTAGCACTTTCCATAGTCTTCTTATCGATAAAGCTATAAAAGCCTGCGGTACCGACTCGTGTTCCGTACTAACCAGGGAAGGGTCTCAGGTGTAGGTCTGAACGGGGGAAATGGGTAGTACTGCTAGAATCTCCACCCATTATATAGCAGAAGAACATGTTTCGTTTTTGCTGAGTCCATGAGCCAAAGAGCTACGGCCCCTCGGAGGCGGGAGAACACTAGCGCACCGTCAGCGCATGCCCACATGCATGTGCGCGCGCGATGTTGTATGGGACGCGGCAAGCGGGTGGGGGGCCGCCGTCAAAGATGGTAGACCGGATACTCGTCTCCCGTACTGTGCACTATTTTTGCATTTTTCCATAACCGCTGCCTCCTTCACCAATTTGCTTCCTACACATCTCCTACACATTTACTTCACTTTCACTTTAAACTGTCAAAAGGGCCAGATTTCGTGATCAACATCCCATGACCTCAACAGCCCTAGCCTCCCGTACCTGCTGTAACCTACCGTAATCAGCCGAAATTTCAAAGCGAATGTCAGATTCGTGATCAGCACCCCAAATAATCTCCCTAGGAGAAGTCTGGGCAAGATCGGTGATTATGACCTCGACAGCCTTAGTCATCCGCATAACATTTGCCAAAAAACACAAAACGTTGTATAATTCAGAAACTGAGAAAAGTGAGTGAACCGCAGCTCATAATAAATCCTTATTTGACGATTTAGAGTGAAATAAATGTGTAGGAGATGTGTGGGAAGTAAGCTGATTTAAACAACCATCAAGGCACTATTGTACTTTCACGACTCCAGAGGTCCAGGAGAGGTTGAATTTTTTTGGCCCAAACCTCCTCCAGGGGAGTTATTTGGGGTGCTGATTACGAATCTGACATTCGTTTTTGAAATTTGTGCCGATTACGACAGGTTACAGCAGGTACGGGTAACCACGGCTGTCGAGGTCGTGAACTGGTAATCACGAATCTGGGGTGTTGGCTATGAATCTGACCCTTTTGACAATTTAGAGTGAAATAAATGTGTAGGAGATGTGTAGGAAGCAAACTGGTGAAGGAGGCAGCGGTTATGAAAAAAATGCAAAAAACGGTGCATAGCACGGGAGTCTAACATCTAGTCTAGCACCTTCCCCACATTCGAGGGCCCGAGTAGCTGTTTTGGTTCAAGGACTCAGCAAAACCGAAACATGTCTTTCTACTACATGAAGGGTGGAGATTCTCGCAGTACTATCCATTTCCCCCGTTCAGACCTCCTGAGACCCTTCCCTGGTAAGCTTTCCACCTGCTAGAGGATGAGGCGCTGTCTCTGACTGGTTGATCGGTTTTTCTATTACAATGCAGAATAGCTTTCACTAGTGTCCAAACATCTGTCTTTATTGTTTTCACCTACTGCAAATACCTCGTTCGCTAGGCGATGTTTTTTTTTTTGGTGAAATGAAATGGCTACGGCGAGTATATTCTCCGGCCTAATGGTTCTCACGACCCAGTTTCCTGTACTGGAATATGATTAATGATCGATGAGTGGTAATCTCGAATGACCAGTGATTAAACTAATATAGAACTCTGCATTTTCACAGTACCTGATGGAATTCATTGGTTTCAGAGTGGAGCGGCTGCGATTCAACGTCACACCATCGTTGGCGGCACAGCAAAAGTAAGCGTTTTATATGAGAAGGAGACGAATGAACAGTAGAGGACTCGTATGTACGTCTGTTGAGTTACTATAGTGTGAAATGTGAAAGGGCTTGCACCCACGTTGTATAATTTCGGACTTTCCTTCAGCTAACAGATAAGGTAACGACTTATGAATAGCTACACTATCTGGGCGACCTAATCGATGTTGATATTTCATAACGCAGCATCACCCGGCGACTGAAGCATAAATTCCGTTTAACAGATTTAGCAAGAGGGAAGTTGGATCGAAAAACGTTAATCCCACGCGATGAAGATAGGCGACATAGATATCCCACTGCGTAACTTATTCGTCAAATGCTTGAGGAAACGAACAAATCCAATGGATAAGGAGTCGTGAGAGAGTAAGGATCATAGCTGAGGTCTAAACAGCGACGCGCAATTGAAAGGTAGCGATAAGAAACGACAGAAACCTGCAATAAGGAGGATACTTGCACACGTTTAACGGTGTGTTTCGTTCTTATCCGCCCTGGCAAATTTGTCTAGGGCAACGTCATCCGTCTACTCTTGTGCTGTTTTTCGTTCTCTAATAGCATAAACCGCGTTTTTATAAGTATTAAAATCTTTTAACCTTATGCTACCTTCTCTGCCAACAGGATGGCTCCGTGCTTTTAGTGCGTGAAGCCGTCCAACCTTTCCTCCCTGCTCAACATCGTCACCTTCTCCAGACCGAATAGAGACGTCACTTTTTTGTGCTACTCAGCACCTCCAGTTCATAATTTGTCACGAAACTTTTCTTAGGGCTAACACCCTGGCCTTTTACTCCGCTCTGGCAAATGGAATGCAATCAGGTCACCTCCTTCAAGCCTAAGTACTCAAGGACCGTTAAAAATCGATATTGTCAATAACTAGTGAGCGTGTCCTATTGATTTTACCCGCTCCCCCCCCCCCCCCCAAGAAGCCTTTTTATCGACCCAGATGACCTCTTTCTATCCTGCTAACCCGGCGTTTCATGTTGAGCGGCAAAATTGGCCTGTGCGGGATGCGTTGCAGCATTAAGGTATTATTATCGTGTAACCGGCAGACAAACTTCTATATAAGGACGTCTTATAGTGTTCAGTTTCAGCCGTTTAGTCGCGCCGGCGCTTCAGTTTCTTAAAATTTAATCAGGATTGAAAGATGGGGTAGGGTCAAGTAATTATGAGTCTCCAAGAAACAAAAGCTAAGTCGTGAGATTGGATACCTTACCTTGAAGGACGCTAAAGGTAAGAAGTGCCAAAAGTGTACGTGCGTCAGAGCGTGAAATGATAGCTCTTTTGCTCCATCTGCATCTATAACAAGCCAAAGTCGGCCAAGTGCGTGAAAGGCCTGATGGGTAGGAGCTCAGAATGACCGGATATTTGGAAATTGGATTTGGTTTCCTAAGCGAGCCTGTTCGTCGCGATAGTTCTTCCAACGCCCTACAACATGAATGGGAACTGCTGGTACGTCAGAGACGCTAGAAACTACATACAAAGCGTTAGAGTAATGCCTACTGGAGTGTTAACTGCGAACTCAACACTAAGCAGGCTGAGCTGTTACGACGTGAAAGCAAGATATCATTCTCTTGGTGTAAGATTGAGAAGTCAAACTATCGAAGAGCACAATGAGAAGGTCCCATATAATGCAAAGCTATCTCGAGGGAGATCTCCAGTATGGTGGGGTGACGTCTCCATCGCGTAGATGGGCCAACTGTCGCTTTAATTAGGATGGAGCTCGTCAGCGTCACCGCTTTCGAAAGAAACACAAATCTGGACGACGACGACGAGAGAGAGTGAAATTAATGAGGCGATGTTGGCTCTCGGCGGGCTTGTTCTTGAGTCGAGTTTTTGTAAGGAAAGGTCAGTTGAGTGACAATGTGAGCGGGCATCTACCCTGGAGTGTGCTGTATGAAGCCTCTGTGGTGTAGTTGCATTTTTGAGAAATTTTATCGAATAAATGAATGAATGAGTAAATACGTCGTCGAAAGTTTTTGAACGGGGAACGAACGAATTTATTCGCTCACAAATTTTTTCGCATGTTCGAATAAGCGTAATTTTTTTCTTACTCGAATAATGTAATAGTTCAACAATTTGCTGGAATCAGGGTCTTTGCTCAAAGATTTCAAATTTGTTCTATATTCGAATAAAATTATTTGATCTTCGAATAAACTTGAAATATTCGATTTTCGAATAATATTCGAATATGGCTCCCTTTCGATGTTCGAATTCGACGGAATACTCAACCTTTGAAAACCATCGAATTCGAACGAATATTCGAAAATCTAGAAATCTCGAATATTCGGCTATTCGAACAAGTATTGGAATAAATTATCAGTACAGTTATTCGTATATATTCATTCGAGCACAACTATACTCTGTAGTATAGTACGTAGCAGGGGAACAAGCTGAACATGCGAAAGCGCGCGGCAGCCGCGGCGGCTGCTGCGGCAAGCGCGACATTTGCACAGTGTGTGCAGCTACAGTCACGAAGTCTAATGCTCTTGTAACTGCATGAACGTCTTTTGATACCTCTGTTCAGCTATTCGAGGGTCCTCCGGTGCACCTAATCAGAGAAGTTGATATTTCGAGTAGGAATTGGATGACCTAATCGAAGAAATAAACAAATGCTTCCATTGCGAAAAGATTTAGTCTCGCTTTTGAGAAGAGGCTTCATTTCTGAAAGCCACGTAAAGGATAAAGGAAAGGACGGCGTTACGGAATCCCATTTAGGATGCGCCACGCATTCTACTTCTACGGGATCTCGTGGAGGCGAGTTGAATGCGTATTTGCCCGTACAATGACTTGCGGTGGTCAGCCGATGAACAAGTCAGCGCTTTATCCTTCCCAGAGAAGTCTGGCACCAATTCAACGACCCCGGAAGGATGGAAGGCTAGGTTGGCCTGGGCGGGAAATCCGAACCAGAAACCTGGTATCGGGTGCAGGTGACAGTCGGCGCCTCCTCCGACTGCGCTACACGCGCCCAGAAAGCCACATATTAGATACAATACAACATAACTCGGGAGTTTGTTAGAGCTCCATTTCCTTCATAACAGCCCATCCAGGAGCGATGTGTCAGTGGCGGTTCGTCGCGTAGCGGAGTCCAGAATTACAGTTAGTTTTTGCTAAACGCTTTCTTAAAGACCAGAAAAAGAGGTGTAAAAACGTGTGCACAACAATCCTCAACCTCTAATGACACCCCACATCATGTGTCTCGGTGCCGCAATCAGTAGGAGTGCTGCCTTATAGAAGCATACAGGAGGGCTTTTGAGTTCGAGTCCGCGTACTGCCAATATCTTTGCACATATTACTTTGTTGGTATTACGCCTTTTTGTGATCACAGGTGTCAATTTTAGACTATCAGTGCTTACAACAAGCCAAGGCTGTCTATTTGCGCCTTCATACTATGTGCTTTTGCTTTATTTTTATTCTTAATATTTATTTTTTATTTCTCATTTATAATATATAATATTTTCCGGCTTTTAAAAAACGTTCAGCAAAAACTAAGTGTAATTCTGGGCTCTGCTCACACGGCCCTATTTCCTGCCAAAGTAGCATCGCAAAAGCTCGCCTTGAGTTGGGAACCTTTCCTTGTTATAGGGGGTTTGTGAGCCTAAGCACACATTTAAACATGTAGGCGATTTGTAGAATATATGAGACACGGAAAGATTTGACAAATGAGGTGTGACGCCTGACACGAGAAGAGAAGCCCGGATGAGCTGTTCGTCCGAAGTCTAGACAGTGGAAGACGTGCAGAGCTGCAGTCAGAGGTGGAGCGATTCGTCTCGATAAGACGAGACGCTTGGGCTAAGTTGCGTGGAAGCGCGCCGCTAACGGTGCCGCGCTGTTACGGTTTTCCTGCGGCTTTAACAAGTTTTCCATGGCGTGGAGGAGCGCCGCTAAGGCTAATTTTTCATTTCGGCTGTGACAATGGATTCGATCTGCAGGAAGATGTGGGCACCGTGCACAGCCGACATGTTGCGTAACACATCGTGCTCTACCCGAGCGGATCTAAACTACTGTGTCCGGAACTGTTTCCTTAAGAGAAGCCCAGAATGGTCCTTGTCGAGAGGAGATTCGGGCTGTGGACCAAGTGTTAGAGGTTGTATGCGACTCCTATAGCAAAGATGGTAGTGGATTTGCGCATGCTTCATCTCTACCACATGTTTCACTACTGATGCTGTGCACGAGTACGAAGAGATGAATGAAACGAAACATATCATCGACTGAGGTGATGCTTACGGAGGAGGGCGAAGGGTTGGAACAAGTGACTGCTTACTCCGTTCTGTTTGGATATCCCCCGTGCACTTCATGTAGGCATACAGTCCAGTAGACTATTCCGCTGTTCATGGTAACATTGTCGGCACTATTGTACTTTCACGACTCCAGAGGTCGAGGAAAGGTCGAAAAAAATTCGCCCAAACTTGGCCCGGGGAGGTTGTTTGAGGTGGCGATCACGAATCTGACATCCATTTTTGAAATTTCGGGCATTAATGTAGGTACGGTTGACTAAGGCTGTCTAGATTATAATCACCGGTTTCGTCCAATCTTTGCCCAGTGGTTGTTCGAAGTGCTGATCATGAATTTCGCATCCGTTTTTAAAATTTCGGACGATTACGGTAGGTCACGCTAGGTGCGGGTGACTAAGGTTCTATTTTACCATGACCTGAGTCATTCCGTACTTATCGCTACCTACTATAATCGGCTGAATTTTAAAAAGCGGATTCAGATTCCTGACCAACACCCCAAGTAAGGCCTCTGGGCGAAGTGTGAGCGAAATCGGCAACCATGGCCTCAGTCATCCTTAACTATCGCATTTCACCGTAATACGTACAATGGATGTCAAATTCGTGACCAGAACCCCACATAACCACCCTGGCCGAAGTTTGGGCGAAAATTTCTGTTCGACCTCTCCTCGGAGTCGTGAAAATGCAACAGTCTCGAGTGAGTTTTTCGAAGTGCAAAGAATGCGCTGCAGCCTACGTGAATGTCCGGCGAGCAAGCACGCGTTTGCTCCAAAACTCATACATGATGGATACAAAGAAGGTCATACAGAGAAGAGAAAGGACTCGAAGCGTTACTACGAGTCGATGACGCGGTTATTACAGCGGCGTATTAGCATAAGACCACCCACGGACTGGGTTCCGAGCACGGTTCACAACGCAATGATACCGACCCACGCAGCGATCCCCATAGAAACGTTGGTTTGATTGATTTTTTTAGCAGTTTTCAGGGAGGAGATAACCTTGGGCATCTTGTAAGAAAGAGCGCGAATTGGGGGTTTCGTTGTGAAGTACAGCTGTAGCTGGTTTCAGATGTGTGTCAGAGACGGTGGACGAGATCGTGAAGACGGCTGCCGGCAGTGACATGCTGTTGAAGTGAGTTCCAAAGTTTCGAGGTATCTGCAGGCTTGCATCATTCTAGTGGTGTGGGTGATTTATGGATTCGGAATCGAAGCGTCTGGTTCTTGGGGCCACTTCTTTCGATTAGGGTGTAATTAGGAGCTTGAATGGGAAGCGTCTAGCTATATGTCGCCGCCGTTATGTCGAATGGGGTTGTCGTTGAGGCTTGTATCGTTGGTCTTCTGGATTGTTTGTGTTATTTATAGAGTAATTAGGAGAACAGGAAGTCTCATATCGGGGAGGAAAGGCTGCCCCTGAATTCCAAAGAAACAATATTGGATTCTCGTACGATGACGCACAAAGCAATGCTTCATCTCTCAGAGGTAGTTGTGCTGTCTACTTAACGGCTAAGAAAGGGAATTTTAAGTTTTCGCGGGCACGAGATTAGAGTCCATTGCGTTGCCCGTACTATAATTTAGCTAGCATAATTAGTTTAGATAACGAGCAAAAAGATAACGAGCAGTAATCTTCTGAAGTGATAAACTTTAGATCATGCCGCGTACTCGTCCAGCATGTTGTATTGGTTACTTAAGTGGTAAGAAAATGCTGTTTTCAGGTTTTCCAATCGAGAAATATGCGGTTTTTAACGCTTTGCTGTCCAAAGGTTTTGGTTCATTCAACAAAAAAATCAGGCCAATCAACTGATCATCAAAAACAATCTTCAAAAAATTCTAGGAACATGCGGTAAAAAACGTAATAACCCACGGCTGACCAATGATGCGCGTATTCATCTTCGCTTCTACCGCTGACCCACGATCGCACCTTCAATGCCGGAACGCATCCGATTTCTATGCGACGTTATGGAACGCTTAGAATAAGCAACTAGCCCGCAGCAGTTGGTTCTTCTTCTTTCAGCGCTCGAATTCTTTCGAAGCAAGGCCGAAATTAAAGGACTCCGTAATATTTCCTAGAACGCTTGGCTGGACTGATGGGAATGGAAAGTGAAAGCGCTTAAATATGGTATCGCTGAGCTGCTAGCAATGCGTTTGTGAAGCATTTCATCGCTCGAAATCGCTCCTTTAGTAAGCTAAAGTACTGAGAGATTTAAATAATTTACATATTTTAGGTGGTTGGCAACTAAGTTCGTGGACTCTCAAGATTCTTCAATGAAAGTATTTATTATCAAATAACAAATGACAATCTCTAATCAAAATAAGATCCTTTGGAACATAGAAGTGCTTCCCGTTTATCAAATAGCTGGTCTATCCCACGGCTGTAGAATTCTTGTGCCTTTAAGGCCAAGAATCCATGGAGGTGCATTCTGACCTGGTCCACATTAATGAATCGTCTTCCAACCAAGGAGAGCGGCCTCGAACTAAAGAGGTGGTAACCACTCGGCGCACAGTCTGGGCTGTAAGGTCGATGAGTTAGACGCTCCCAGCCAAGGTCTTCGATTTTCTGAAGTGTCCGATTAACGACGCGCTCTCTGTTTGGTGGTGTAAAGAAGGTGTTAACTTCGGGGAGATCATCAAGAGCGGCTCCAGCATTGATGCTGGAATCTATTCTTCTCAGCATTAGGCTCAAGCAGGATGAACTCCTCTAGAATGTGTTCTGACAGCTTTTTAGGAGCGGAATTATCTTTCAGCATGATAACTCCAGATCATACGTCGCGAATCGGACGCTTCAAAAACCGAAGACCTTGGCTGGGAACATCTAACTCATCCACTTTGTAGCCTAGATTGTGCGCCGAGTGTCTAATACATTTTTAGTTCGCTGCAGCACTTCTTCGTAGGAAGACGTTTTATAATTGTGGACCAGGTTAAAATGCACCTTCAAGGATTCGTGGCCTCAAAAGCAGAAGAATTCTGCAGCTGTGGGATGGACCAGCTAGCTGATAAATGGGAGGAGTCCCGCGTTCCAAGGGACCCTACTTTGATTGAAATTTTTATTCATTATTTCTTAATAAATACATTTGTGAAAGGTGCTTGAGAGTCCACGATTTTAGTTGCCAACCTAGTATTTGTAATTGATTCTATTGGTGTAGACGCTAATATCTATCCTTTTTTACACGCGAAATCTGCGAGAACATCACTTTCTTGTTAAGCTTGGCTAATTTTAAAGACTTGAAGGATGAGGGGTGAAGGGCAATACTAAGGACGTTCATACCTCGTAACCTAACAAAATTCGTCTTCCACTAGCAAGTGGAACTAGAGAACGAAGACGAACTGCAAATCAGCGGAAGTCGGAGAAAAGGAGTGAACTTTCTAAGCGAGGATTCTGCTATTCGATCCGCGGATCTCCGCCAAACCGAAGCAGGAACGGTTGGGGATTTGCCTGAACAGATCTGTTGCACCGCGAAGTATTTGTCATGATCGGCAATTCGTTTGAAGACTTGAAGAATCTATGTAGGAGCAAACTACAAGCTGTTCCAAAAAATGCTGTCACTGTATGATTCTTACCAGTTTAGCTACGCTAAGATGTATAACACATTAGGCCAGGTAAATGAAAATCTGGTATCTGAACGATGGGTTTTTTGCTGAGGCTGCGCCATGTGTGTGTTCAATTGCGACGATGCTTACTTGATTGCTAGGGTTGGCGTTGTCCGCATGACGTTTTGTAGCGGAGAAATGTCCGACTTCCTACGCTTTGCCCTTCCAAGCGTTTATTATAAATAACAACGTTATTCGTCCAAAATTGTTGAGCCAGAGTATGGTTTTCAGAATTTGGCTGCCCACGATACTCGGTCAAGAAAAGTCTGACTGTGAGAATCTCAAAAATTTTTATGACAATAAAAAGCTTTAGGTGACGCCGAGGTCGGCCAAAAGCTTGCTTACATACCTAAGGCTGCACCCCGGTTTTGCAGATATGATCTATGGGTCGGGGAATAATTTGCCCTGCACGGATAATCTGCCCATCTCAGCGCAGCTCGTTATTTTCTGGAGTGTTTTAATTTTTGAGTCTGTTGCGGGCAGAAAAATCAGTCAAACAACACAGAATCTTTTGAGAAAGTTAACATCAAAAATTACGTGGCTACCTAATTTTAGGTCACCGCAGTCAATTAGATCTAACTTACGTTTTGTCACTGGTCTTGAGTGAACAAAATCGTCCATCAAAATGGGGACTTTTAACGGTAAGAGATAAAGTCGTGCAATATTCAAATGCAAGACCTGTCCACGTTACTGACGTTTGCACTACTAATCAGGTAAACATCGCATAATGAACGGGCAGATGGAGCGATCTCGGAACGAAACAAATTTGAGATTTTCAGCTCCCTCTTCTTCAAAACAAGCTGAAGAGTTTTGTCGTAGTCGAACGATTAGGGCCTCTACTACAAATCATACAGTGTAGCATTTTTGGAATACACTGAGCGGATGCTGCGACTTTCTGGGGACAAGGTTATTTGTTGATGTCCTTCGCGAAGGATGGGGCGGTGGGATGGTGGAGAAATTTCGTGATAGGATGAAGTGTTTTCTGAAACAAAAGGCTGCTTCTTTGTCACGGCACAACCAAATGAGTGTAATTCACAACCGGATTTTGCTCCTAAAAGAATTCTGCAGGCAAAGCAAAGCGCACGGCGCGACGTTTTAGCTGCAGAGTGGATATGCAGTGAACCCAAGCGGATTTTGGAAGGGTGGATGGACGTGAATGAGAAGGAGAGGATGACTAAACGATCTTACAGTGTGGGTGTTCGCGTGTTTCAATTACCGAGCCGTCGGAGAAAAAGCCGCCTCGATTCCGGATTGGTGTAGGCGATCGCTGAGTGTCTTCTAGCCAGTCGCGCCGGCATCATGAATAGCCAACTCGCTCGGACAGACGGCTATCATAAACACAAGCGAGTCGTGCATCGAGTGCTGTGCGAGCAGAACTTGTCGTCCTCATCGCTTGAGTCATCGGGATGAGGATCAAGAATTGTGTCCAGTGGGTGGAGAGTGCTTTGGGAAGTATGGAGGATTCGAGCAAAGAGGAGATGGAGCGGCGGGATTTCTACGGGAGGAGATTACTGCTGTACGCGGTGATCTTGGAAGAGTATAGAGAATCCTCTGCCCTATCTCATGCTGACTTCTTAATCACAGTCATGTCCACGCGCGTGCGTCTTTGAATCACATACTACACTGGTTTAAAAAAGTAGGATTTCGCTGTTTTTGCTCCAAGCATCTATAGCACCAAGGAGTACGGCATTAGGATCTACTCTAGGGGTGAACCCTAGGCGAATTCGTATGCGCAAATGGTGGTGGTCACTGTTTAAGCGGAACTCTCCAGAAGAACATCCTGTGTGCGATGATACAATGACGGCAGTGGAGGATATTCTCGATCCGTAAAATATTTGGAGGCATCTGCAGGTGCAGAAAATTGTCTGGTCTGGAGACATGGATATGTTGAGCGACGCAGCGGTGCCGGACCGCATGCATGGAAATCGACTCTAGACCAATTAGGCATATGAAATATTGTATTTCTGTATCCCACAAACCTCTAAGCTAAAGGATAAAGGACGGCGTTATTCAACCCTCTTTTGGATGCGCCACGCATTCTACTTCTACGGGATGTCGTGGAGGCGTGTTGAATGCGTATTTGGCCATACAATGATATGCGGTGGCCAGCCGATGTACAAGTCAGTGCTTTATCCTTCCCAGACCTGGTTTTCGGAATATTTGATTTCGAACGGAAATAGAAAATCAGGAAGTTTCGATTATTCGAAAACCAGAAATTACTCGAATAATTTAATATAATTATAATTTATTTATTTAATATAATTATATATAATTTTTTGGAGAATAGTCGAATGTGATTCTACTGGATTCCCTGCTATGGCTCGTTAGATGTGAGAGTGAAAGAGGAGAGGCGATTTTCTTCTCCGTGTGAGGTTCTTCGGCAGCTCATATTTGCACCGTGACCCTTCAACTTATTCTGGCCTAGTTGTGAAGCACGATTGGGCTGCCACAGCTAACAACTCTTAATTTCTTCTCCTATGTGGGCATGTGGATCTGTCAAAGCGTCCACTCCCGTACTCGTCATGAATCGAGGTCTGTGTTTTACTGAACGCTGGGAAGCGAAATAGCTGCAGGTAGGAGCTGCTCTCCATCGCTTAAGCTGTTATCGAAGAAGGCCCGGCTGTCGAGTGAGCACCATATGCATATTCTTGGTTCGGTTCCTGCTCAAGCAAACAAGGCTTCCATATCTACGGGTCTTTGAACTAGTGCCGAACAAGTCATTGCATAGGCCAATTAGGCAACCACCTCCTTGATATCCCTCAGAAGTATTAGGTTGGAAAAAAAGTCTTTTCATTTTTTTCAAAGATTTATTACTTCACAACTACAAAGTCAAATCAATTGAGATAAACTCTATTTCGTCCCACTACACTTCTCCAAAGACTGGGTAATTTTCCAATTCCTCTCGCTTAAAAGACTGCAGTTCTGGAGTCGAACCATTGATGAATCCAATTTTTGAGGTCTTCATCCGTTCCAAAATATTTCTCTCCAATTTCTTGCTTGAGAGCACGGAAGAGATGGTAGTCGGCACGAACGAGGTTAGGGCTATACGGTGGATGTGGCATTACCTCCCAGCCCATCTCCTTTATTGTTTCTCTTGTGAGTCTTGCAACATGTGGTTTTGCATCGTCATGCAGGATCATCATCACCATCACCGACTTCTCCGGCCTGTTTTCTTAGAGAGTTGCGACGACTTTGTGGAGTTGGCCGCAGTATGTGACAGCAGTAAGTGTCTCTCCACTTCTGAGAGTTTGCCGATAAATCACTTCTCTGATATCCCACCAAACACTGAAGAGAATCTTCCTTTCGTGAACATTGGGCTTGAGATCAGACTTAGGGCTCTCTCCCTTTTGTACCCATTGCCTTTTCCTCGGATTTTGGCACACAGAACCCAGGACTCTTCGCCTGTCACAATCCGCGGAAGAAACGATTTTCTTCCTTATCTGGACAGAAGAGAAGCAGCGATGGAGAGCCGTCGACCTTTCTGAGTGTCTGACAGGGCATGTGGAATCCAAGCTCCAAATTTCCATGAAAGCCAAGATTCTTCAGATGGATTCCCACTATCCTATGAGACACTTCGAGCTTCTCTGCCAGCTGACGTGTCGTCTGCCAACTATCGGTGCGAAGAAGGTGGAGTAATTCAGTGTCGTCCTATTCAGTTGGCCTTCCTGACCATGCTTTGCCCTCAGTGAATAATCTCCCTTTAAATACTTTCCGAACCACTCATAACAGGCGCGATGAGTAGTAGATCCCAAGCCATATATATGGTCAATTTGGTCTGCTGCCTGACGTGCTGTGGATTCCTTAATGAATTCATGAAGAATGCCGTGCTGAAAATGGCCATGAGGTAGATCTGGCAATGAGTTCGGAAGATTGGATGGATAACGAATTACAAGAAGAGTCTTAACCTGTGTCCGCGTGCGAACAGTAGACAAGTGTGATAGGATTACGAAATCAGCAATCAACATTGGCTAGTGCGTTTACAAGGGGAAGGGTAAAAAAAGATTCGAAGTGTGAAGAGACTTTTTTTCCAACCTAATAGAACGCGTAACGCATCCCAAACTGGAAAGCATCAGCGCCGTCATCTATCTTCAAGCCTTGCTTCTGTAGCATCTCGAATGAAGTCCTTGTTCGGAGCTGAGGGTGCAGCTTTATTTCCTACAGATCTGTGATGAAAATCATGTGCTGTGGTTCCTAGTTGAATGCTCCTTGGATTTTTAGTCTCCTCGCCGAATTCGAGAGCTTAAGGGTCTGAAATATGTAATGCTGTGGAGCGAAACAATGGAGAATGGTACGCACTGCATGCCGAATGAACAGCTTCTTTTTAACCGCCTCAACGACTTTATTCGAAAAAAGAACGGATGCGTGGCGTAGAGCCTTTTCTTTGCCGAGCAGTTTAGGGTAGAACTGGAAAGGGGTTCGCGTTCGGTCCTGTTCATACTTCGCGATGGGAGCGAAGGCAGAGGTGGGAGCGACAGAGCGAAGGATACGTATCGATCAGTGCCGAGCCATTGCCTGGGAATAACCAATAGGTATGCTTTGCTCTATCGCTACCGTCGCTCTCGTCGCCGAGTATGAACAAGTCCTCCATGACGACCCATCCTTATTTTGAGCGTATCAAAAAGGAAAGGCTGAATTGACTGTTCAAAAGTTACTGGTGTAACGATCTGTGGAGGGTAAAGGTTTGGGCACTGGTGTGCATTAATATGTTGTAGGCTAGGCGGAGCATGCAGCGCAGTCGGAGGAGGTGCCAGCAGCCGCGTGCATCAGATACCAAGTTCCTGGTTCGGATTTCCTGCCCGGGCCAACCTAGCCTTCCATCCCTTCGGGGTCGGTGGATTTGTACAAGCTCTGTCCGGGAAGGATAAAACACTGACTTGTTTATCGGCTGTCCACTGCATGCACTACACAGGGCGGATTCGCCTGGAAATTGCCACACGATTTTTCTTATAGGTAGAATGCGTGGCGCATCCATAAAGAATTAATCGATGCAGCCCTTATCTTTTAAGTTCAATATATTTTTCGCTCGGTACAAGACCCGGAACGCCTAGCAACTGAGAGGCAGGTGTTTCCAGTGAAGCCCAGTAGAAATTCCCAACTTCAAAGAGATGAATCGGCGTCTGATTCCAAACGAAGATCAGTTCGTGCACATCGATGCGACGATCCTTTCTGAGTGTGCACTTTTAACCCGGTCATTGAATGGAGTCTGTATCCCATAAAAAGAGACGTGCAGATAGTTCAGTCTTTAGAAGACGTCGATATCGTGCGAATTGACTTTCGGTTCGATTTATCGCTTTACAGACCTAGCGTTCCCCCGTTCCGAAGTTGCGAGTAAGTGCGCAAAGCATTCGTTAATCATCCGGTGTCAGCCTTCTAGTCTTCAATTCAAAGTGACTGGTAAAGAGTTCTAGGTGCGTCCTTAATGGCCTAATCAACGCAGACTTAGATTTTAGACATTCCTTTACTAGCACTCGCGAGGCTGTAGTGCCGAACTACTCCCTCCAGAAATGGATAGTATTGTTTTAATATTGAACTGCAATCGATTTAAGCAGGAGCGCGTCTATGCTACATCGTCTTCGTCTCGGACGGTCAAGTGTGGAAAGAAGTTGATATTATCGATCTATAATATATTGATTGGACTGGACGAGTGTAGCGCAGTCGGAGGATGTGCCGGCTGTGGCATGCACCCGATATCAGGTTCCTGGTTCGGGTTTCCCTCCCAAGCCAGCTAAGCCTTCCATCCTTCCGGGGTTGGTGAATTGGTACCAGACGTGTCTGGGAAGGATAAAGCGCAGACTTGTTCATCGGCAGGCTACCGCAGGTCTCTGTATGGCCAAATATGCATCCAAATTGCCTCCACGACATCCCGTAGAAATGGAATGCGTGTCACTTTCTAAAAAGGGTTGAGTAAAGCCGTCCTTTACCTTTTATTCGTATTGATTGGGTACTGAATTATACGGATTATGATGCCGGGCATGCGGCCACTATATTCATCCGCATTCCAAACTAAGTATCGGGCTTTTTGATTCCGTTCATGTGAATACCATCCAGTGATCGCTTCACTTTTCTGGGTAAAGAAGCTAACACACTAACAGAGTAACAGAGATGTTATGCTTCAGCACTCAGCTGGCTTAACGGCCCGTCTAACACACATTGGACGTTGTGAGGTCTGTTTGTCAACCTTCAGAAGAGATCGATAATTCGATTGAAATTTAAAGCCCGCTTAGAGGCCGTGGGAACAGGCGGACAGACAGACAGGCGATGGCTCCTGCATATACCATTTTCACATCAAATAGGGCACTATTCTATACCAGTTCGACTCCTCTGAAATTAAAGTGAAGGTGTTCCAATTTCAAACAAGTTTCTTACACAGTAAGCTAAAGAATCTCGAAGACGATTAGAATAATATTTGTTCAAGGAAATTTCAGTAACCTTTATTTGAAATTTTTTAGTTCACATACCCAAGTGTCCAATTTGACGTGAAAATGGTATGTATAGGTATATATAATAGTAAGGTCCTTATTTAATGGTATTATGTTGAAATAAAATGTTGTTTTTCAACGATGGAGTAACAATTTTCTTGGGATAACCACAGTTGGGTGTTCAGTGAAATTATTATTACCAATTTTGTGCACAAAAATATAAGAAATGAAAATTTATATTCCTGATACATGACGGAGCTTAAAATGTACTTCATGTCTAACTTCATAACTTCTGGTCGTACTTCATGAGTAGCTGACCAGAAGGAAAACACATAAAGAAGACCTGTGGTAAGAGGTGGCTGCAGCTAGTGAAGGGCCTTGGAGCTGGCGCAATCAAGTCCTTAAGGATGTCTGCGAGTAAAGTCCTGTGGCATTAGTGAGCTTAGGACGAGAAATGTACCAGAGGCGCGAACGCTTAAGCAGCACGCGAAAGGGTTGTGCTGGGAACAGCAGCAGCAGGAGCAGCAGCGGAATAACCGCGGCGATTGGTCGTGTTCGTTGGTGAAAGCGATGCGCAAATATCCCGAAGGCGTCCGTCACCGAACGTCGCTCGATCCTGTTCTGATTTCGTTCTCTTGATTTCGTTCTCTGTTGCGGTGAATTCGCAGCTTTTTTGCGACGCGGTTTAAGGAGCTTGACCCTAATACTAATCGCGTTAGCTGAGAACGTTGCGACTTTTTATTCGAGGAGTGTCATTTCATCGATGTGCCTTTGGACTACTATAGCCGCTCCGTACGGCCCCCGCTAATTCAAGCGGGCATATACCGGGACACTAGACAGTCTCCGATCTGAGATTTACTCTGGAAATCTTAGCAATAGGGACCGCTAAGTCGATAGTAGACTGCGTCTCCTAGGCATGTAGTCGAGTTTTATCCAATCATACCACACCGTGCGACCAAGTGCGTCCTTCTTGGAACAGGCGGTAGGTAGTGCATTTCCGCGCACATCTTGAATCGACATGGGCAGGGTTCGCTCCCTCACAGAGGACAGCAAGGCAGCTATCGCGTGTGAGAAGGAGAAAAAGTTGAGCTGCCTTAGCCTGCAAAGTGGAGGATAAAAAAGTGAAGAACGGTATGAGTCTATCCCTTCGTAGGATGGGGACGGTTCTGCGGGCAATCTGAGTGGTCTACGGAGAAAATGTCCGAATCTCACAGTGTGCTTGCGCGCGGAGAAAATGCCCGCAACCAAGGGAGAAAATGCCCGCAACCGGGGAGAAAATGCCCGCAACCGTGAAATAAAATGCCAGGGTCAACGCACCGTACACCAAAACTAGTATAGGTGTATGGCATAGAGAATACGTACACTACTCCAGAATATAACATCAAAATCGAAACTGTTGTGAAAACCGTTTATTTGAAGAGTCTTGATGCATCGTTAAGCTAATAAATCGCTAACCTTCCTGTAGCGTTTCACTCGAATTTATGCTTCAATAAGAAGTGGATCGAAAAAATTCGTACACGAAAAATGCTCTTTCAATACAAGAGAGCGCGACAGATTTGTGTTAATGTACTGCATCGTAAGTTCTGTTCATTTCTGTTCATTCGATGGCAGCTGAAACGCATAGAATGGCGCCATTTTAAGGTTTTCTGCAAATGCTTTTATGTAGCGACCAACTGTGTATTCTCACATTTAAATCCTTGCAGCAGTGGTGTTCCGGAGGAGGAAATACTTCAAAAGTGAAGACGTGTCGAAATATGTATCTGACATCCCTTAAGACCGTAGTATTCAGCCACTCCGAACAGGCTCCGTTCCAAAGATGCCATCCTCGGGAACTGACATGCTATCGTCCCGTGCCAGTGGACAGTACACTAGCCATGGTTTTTATTTTGGTATCATTTCGGCATCAAAATGTGCTAAAAAGGCAATAACGACAGTTTTAATGAAAAATGCTTTCAATTTTACTCTCTCACCGCATTCTGGTTTACAATGGTTTGTACTGATTGCATTCGAGCAGAGATTGATGCAGACGTAGGTTGTCGCGCACTTGGAGCAATTCTTAACCATCTAATGTTTCCTAGGAACTTTAGCGGAGCTCCTGGGGCTGACAGTAGTGACCAAGAAGAGGATCTGTTACGAAGTAGCTATCTCTTAACTAAAATGATATTACACCGTCACGTTGCAGAAAAACCAAAAATCCTTTTATCTTTGCAGTGGCAAGGGCCCCATCTCTTGATGGGTCAAATATTTTCATGCATCGGCAGCCACTGCATACTTAGACGGAAACATCATTGTTGTTTTTCCTCTTCAAATTGTGGTTCGCACGACATTCAGTGAACTTCGAGTGATAGAAAATGACCACATTTTCTTTTTGAATATGCGGATGAGATCACGGCTCCAGTTGCCACGCTCTTCACAGGCTCTGTCCATGACGGAAGGAGGAATCGCCGTATTCTTGTTCATGTGACGACCATGCGTTTTGTTAAACGGGTTTGATCGCGCTATGGACAACCGCTCAGTTGTCGTGGATATTTTCTCCCCTGGCTGCGGGCATTTTCTCCCTAGTTTTGGCCATTTTTTCGCACCGAAGCAGACGCGAGCGGCAGCTCGTCCGACACCGCGCTTCTACCCTTCCTATACAACCTATTAATGTACAGCAGTGTCCAAAGATTTAGCTCGCTCGCTGCTTTAGTGGGCAAATTCATCGGACTGAAGGGAAGTGAGGGTGTACGGAAGAATGTTGATGATCGCTTTGGAAGTCGTTTTGTGTAGTAAGACGTGTCCATAGACAGGCACGTTCACTTCAATCCGGCGAATCTACGCACAAAAGCAGCGGACGAGCTAAACCTTTGGACACTGCTGAACGTTTATAGGTTGCATAAGGCGCCGTAGTAGCACGGTCGGAGGAGCTACCGCTTGCACCCAAATCGGCGTTCTTGGCTCAGATCCGTCCCACCTCAACCATACATTGCATTACTCCGGGGTGGATGAATGGGTATCAGACTCGTTTGGGAAGGATTAAACTTTGAATGCTTCATCAGCTAGTCACTGCTACTCGTTTTATTTGCCCTAGCTCAGAATTCCAGCAGAACTGGAGTTCTGTATCCTACGAAAGGATAGACTAATACCGTTCTCTAGTATTTTCTCCTCTACTTTACACAGGCTAAGGCAGGTCAGCTTTTTCTTCTTCCCAGACGCGACAGCTGCCTTGATGTCCACATATGAACAGAGGTGGCATTGCGTAGTGTTAGAAGACGTTGCCATTGAGTGTATCGTTCCCACTATGCCCAAATCAACAAAGCATATCATCCCCTTAAAACCCTGACGAGCCACCCTTCTCCCCTCTCGCCCCCAAGTGCCTTCGACCGTGTCGCAAAAAGTGTTATAGATGGCCCCCGTCTCAGCCGCTGATATTGGAGTATTTGCCATTTGCGGCAACCTGCTGACTCCATGTTATACTCTTGGAGACATGTTTGTTGGTGCACTGCCTCGTGTTGGGAGTGCTTCAGGGTATACCCAGCTCGCTCTCAAACTGAACAGCTCCTCCATGTGTCAAGCAATAAAATTCCAGCCACAGCTGTGCGGGCAGTGTCTCCCGGATCAGTTCAGTGTCCTCCTCACTACAGGCGGTGGTGGGAAGCGCTCTTTATTGGTCCTCATTCCTCGAGTGGAATAGCAGCAAGGTCGAAAAAGTGCGGCATGTTGAAAGGTGGTGATTGAAGAATGTCCTTCTACGGTTGGAAGTGTGGAAGCTGGTTTTCTCGAGCGCAGGCGCATTTCAAGTGTAATAAAGCTGGTGCGCTGTGTTGGTTGAATGAGAGCGATGTGATGAAGAGCAGAATCGTCGTGATGTGCCGTTGCCGTTGTTTTACATTTTAGGCCTAAATGCGTCTGGAGGTGAAAGCGCGAAGTGAGAGAGAAAAGGGGTCATCATTATCGAAAACAAGCACACTGCAGGACGAAGAGGCGATGACGGGTTTAAATCGAAAGCTCGGGGCGGCGACTGATGAGCGTGTAAATGGGATTAAAATAACGCTGGGATGAGACAAGGAAAGGGTCTTCCGCCGATCAGGGCCAGATAGACAGACGGAAACCGAGTGAGTGAAGTGCGTTGACACCGCGATGACGACGGCGATGACGCTCGGCGGCTGCAAGTCGAAGATCGAGTGCGATTGCCCCTGTCTGCTTGGAAAAACTCGTTCCTAGTCAGGGGTTGTGGGCGAGGGTGGTCTCACGAGCCCTCTGTGAAGTGGAGGACGACTATCACGAGGTTAGTGGAATTCGGAAGAACATGGTGTCGTATCCAATTACTCAGCTAACAGAGTCCAACGTGGCTTAGATTAAGGAGCAACGCTGGGATAAGAGCAGAGCATCGCAGTAATGTTGGTCTTATTGTGCGATACACCGCGGAAGCGACACGAGGAGCGTCAAAGAAAAGGTTGAGGGGCCTCATAAAGATCGTGCGAAACAGAGCGCAAGGAGACACCCCTGATAGATCAGGTGGCGGATCGCAAGAGCAGCAGATGAAACGACTGCGGCTTTGGAGTGAGGCTAAACGGGTTCAAGGTTCGGGTCCCGCCTGAGTCTAACAGGCCTTCCATCTCGAGTTCAAGAATTGGTACCAACCCTGTGACCACGGCATTGTGATTCTGCTGACCACCACATGTCATTATCAGAGAGCATCAAGGCCAGAAATGTCGCTAAGGACGCGAGATGGCCTTTCGTAGTTGCTCACTTCGCGGAGTGATAACGTATTGTAGAGAATGCTCTTACGCATGCAAGATGGGCGTAATTTCGAAAAAATCGGTGAAACAATCAAGAGATAAGGCTTAGTAAGGCAGTCCTCAAAAGTTAACCTTTTGCGGAGCCCGGGAGCACGATGCATGTAGTTGAGTTAGCGAAAATGTAGCCGCTCTTCTACCTCTTCAGACTGCACCGGGGTGAAGTTGAGCAACTCTGATCTGTTAAAATCGTGGTCGTTTTTCCACATTGTTCTGCATTTCCATGATCCCTTCATAGTAGTCTTACTCAGCATGAGCTCTTCTTCAAAACTGTTTAGCGGCTATCTCATTTCTATGGTACATTCATTGTTAGTACCCAAAGTTGAGGGCGCGCAGCGCAGTTGGAGGAGGTGCCGACTGTCGCGTGCTCCCTACACCAGGCTCCTGGTTCGGTTTTCCCGCCTAGGCCAACCAAGTCTTCCATCCCTCCGTGGTTCGTGAATTGGTACCTGACGTGTCTGGGAAGGATAGAGCGCTGACTTGTTCATCGGCTGGCCACCGCAAGTCATTGTATGGCCAAATACGCATTCAAATCGCCTCCTCGACATCCCGAATGTTGGCGAATGTTTGGCGCATCCAAAAATGGATAGAGTAACGCTATCCTTTATTATTTTATCCTTGAAGTCGAGGGGAGGGGACTGTTTGATAGCGCTGTGGAATTGACGATAGACGTTGCTTGCACCTGAATCGAGGTTGTCGGTTCGGACATCACCTAGGTCAATCAAGCATTCCATTCTTCCTGAGTCAGCGAAATTCTACCAGACTTCTTTAGAAAGGATAAAACATTGGACTATGCATCGGCTGGCTACAAGTTTTTGCGTTAGCCGCACACGCATTCAAATTGGCTCCAAGACATCTCGCAGAAGTGGTATGCGAGGCTCCAAAGGGATTGATTGACACTGTCCTTTATTCGCTATCCTCCAAAAAGTCGAGTCCTTCCCTTATGTTTCGATTTAGTTGCTCAAACTTGCTGTTCAGGAAACTTACCTTGTTGCTATTGGTATTACATTGTTTCTCTCGTTGCTTTCTCGAATAGGGCTGTAGCTGTGTTTCATTAGAAGTGAGTCTGTTGAGCCAAAGTCAAAGTCATGATAAAATCGAGAGTGGTAGATTCTCATCCGATCGCGACGAGTACGGGCGAGTTTATACTAGGCTTATTTGTCCTGATGGAAATTATTAGAGCCTCTCCACCGTTGTGTAGAGCCGTCGATTTATGTTTTCAGATTCCAACTGTCGCTGGATCAAATGCGAGCCGAAGCGGACGAAGGAGCTCGTCTAGCGAATCTGTGCAGTACGCGAATGGGCAGAGCACAGCAGGTCAGGGCTATTTTCAGAAGAAGTCGGCACAGCATGCCCATAACTGATTCATCTAGATGTGCAAAGAGAGAGCAGATGCAGTGATGGCGATTGACTCCTTCCTTAGGAATACCTCTGACATGGAGCGAAAGATTCGGGACCTTAATAAGCAGGTAGTATCTTTGGTCACCTTTAACCAATGGCAATTGACAGTAAGCCCCGACAAGCTGCTCGATGTTGTGCCGCGCCAGATGCATGTGCTTTAATCTTTGGTGACAGCAGGCGAAAAGCGGCAATGTGCGGTATCTTACAACCGCACTCAGTCAAGGAAATACGTACAAGAGGGCAGTATCTGCCGCTGCCGCGATGGCGTAGATCTTTGAAGAAGACTAGGATGACAATCCCTACGTGCAACGCCCGCGCGCTCCCATCGGAAACATCTGTCCGGGATATGATGATACGAGCCATCGAGATCAAGTACGACGTCATCACTGACCGAGACGAGAAGACACCACCCCTACACGCCGCCTACGACTCCGGAGAAGAACTGTTCCTCGGAACATGCGACAGCAGGGGAGTAGGCGGCGTTGGTGTCCTCGTCAACACGTACTTGGCCATGAACATCGATTCGTACGAGTCTCTGACAAGCCGAGTCGGACGTCTGCGACTGAAGCGATGTGGCTCCGTGCCAGCCTTGACTGTGTTCGTCGCGTATGCCCCAACATCCGACTACGACGACGAAAAGGTCGAAGCCTTCTACGTGGAGCTGGAGAAACTCTATAAGGAAGATCACACCTTCTACAAGGTGATCGTCGGCGACTTCAACGCCAAGATCGAACCGTGAAGGTCGCCGGAAGAACTTCACATCGGAACCCACGGTTTGGAGTGGAACAAACGAGGCGAAAGACTGTCTAAATTCATCATGTTGACCAAGACCATTCATGGAAACTCACAGTTCCAGAAGCCTCTCGTCCTACGATGGACCTGGGAATCCCCAGGTGGCCAGTTCCTAAACGATATCGACCACATCATAGGAGCCCCTTAACGACTACCAACTGGGACCTTGACACCCTTTACACGTTAATATCCCATCCTTTCTTATTTACAGCGATATTTTTTGATGGGTTCTTCGCACCAGACTGTTACCATGAAAATGTAACGTTGAAAATTGAAAATGAAAAACGACGAAAGAAACGAGTATAAACCTGGTGTCTAATAGCCTTGCCATGTAAGCAGGAAGAAAAAGTTTTATAACGTATCGCAATGAAAAAAGTTGTCAAACGAGGATGAAGAAGAAATATTTTCTGGACAGATAAGTTTACTCTCAAGATAGAGTTGAAATTATGGACGAGACAGAAAGCATCCCTCTTTCCTCGTCTTGATAAGTACCGATGTTGGTTGTACCTTCTACCTTCTGCGCAAGAGGATACTGTACGCAGTATTGCGTACAGTAATCCCTTGCGGCATCTCGCCGCTATCGAAAGCTGCCATGTTGGTCGCGACATGGACGAATAGGTGCATGCCGCAAAATTCTGCTTCCGACCTAGGACGCGAAGTCAAAATGGCCAACGACCTAGTACCAGAACCTGGCAGGAGGAAACGGGCGGCTTGGGAAGATTTCAATAGTGTCCAGGAAATTGTGAAGAAGGCGAAGAACATCAGGCTCCCTCCCCGCCTATTGCTCTACTGTTCTTCCTGTAGAGGTACGCTTCAGAGAGCTGGGCCATATGAAGCAACATGAACACGCGATCAGCGCCGCGCCGCGTGGAATCGAGGAGGAGAAGATGCTCGAAGTGACGCTACTCACGCAAGTGAGAAAAGGCCTCCGGAGTTCCGACCTTCCTCGACACTCGAATATCAGAAACTCCCTTCGTATTTGCCGGATCATCGAAAATGAGGTGGGCCGGCCACGTAATGCGCTTTGCAGACACCCGCTGGACGAAAGCCGTCGTCGACTGGATTCCGCGGTATGTCAAGAGAGCACCAGGGCGCCCACCAGCGCGTTGGTCACACTTCTTCGTGAAAGCCCTGAACGACGATATGACGCGAATGGAGACGCTGCTGGCGCCCGCACACACTGCATGTGACCCTAAGACGCTCCAAGACGCTATACTTATGAGCTAATCTGATGTAAATCACCTCGCGGAGAACACCTGATTCTACGGAAATTCGCATAATTCACATTGTTTTGCATAAAGGAGCTTCACGTTAAGATTGCTTGCATTGCTGTGCATCCTTAATAGACCCGTAGGTACCGAGATTTCCTTCCTGTGGTTTCCTCACGAACGATTTTAAGGTGGACAAACTAGTTCGTTTCTGCAATCAAACGGAACAAGCAATGACTCACTTGGAGGCGCTGAACACCGTCGTTCGAACAGAAGAGGAGGCGAGTTTTGTTCTTTTTCATGACTGAATTGCAGCACTGCAGCAGGCTCGAATGGTCCTGCTTGCGAATCAAAATACGGCGTTCGGAGCCGTTATGCAGGTGTTCACGATTTTTTCACCTAAACGGCTGCACGCAGTGCAGCTGTGATGGTTTTGCCTAGTGCTTATCCAAAGGACAACAACTTTATTGAGTGGCACCTGGTACGCGGCTTCGTGGCAGCCGAAAAAAAGTCTTCGAAATAGCTGTCGCAACATTACTTTGAACGATGGGCATTCCAGGTGGATCTAATCCGGCAGCAAACCCGTTCGGCTTCCAGTATTATCAACATGGAACCGAGTGCGGCTCTGGTGCTCAACAGTGAGTTAGCTCGATTGTTCAGGCCTGTAGTGAGATCTCCATAAGCCATGTTAAACCTTTAGGTAGGGGTCTCAGTAAGTTAGAATCACTCCAGTGTGGAACCCTACTGTAGCTTATTGTGACAGTCGCGAACTAAGATGTACCAAAATCCAAACATTTGGAAACCGCCTGGAAACCGGATGAATAGAAAACGCTTATCTGAGAAGAGAGCATCACCGTTTTCATCCTTAACACGACACAGGCCTCAAAGGTCTGCGTCTATATATCGGTTGCACTGAGAAAAGGCAGCTCGAAAAGCCATCGGTGGTGGCCTGAATAGTAGGTGTCAGCGACTTATACGGGGCGTATTAAAAGTCCTGCTCCTCATATTTTTATCATTAAATCGACAAATGACAAAAGTTTGACATGGAACGTGAGCAACACTTTACTTGAATCGTCTCAGTAACAGAATAATATCTAGGGTTCGAAAAATTCTTGAGTCTTAATGCTCCGAGACGGGCACGGGAACGGGTGCACTGTCGGCCGCAGGTAAAAAGTCGAAATTGTCCCAGTCCTTCTGAAGGGAATGCATCAGATTTTTCAAACCTTGATGGAGGTGGCGCAGGCTTTGCTTTCGAGGGCCGCCCACACGGAAAAGTCGAGAGGATTCAAATCTGATGAACGGGGGAGAGGCATCCAATGTCCTCTAAATATCGTGTTATGTCTTGCTATTTAATTTCACCCCTTCCTCCGGAGCTGTTTTGCCAGTCGAAGTAATGCCAGCCCAGACTATCTCTGAAGCTGAGAGGACACAAGCGACAAGTCGGTCTCTGGAAATGGCTTTGCTGATCATTCGAGCTAGAATCCGATAATTCTGGTGGCTGAGACGGTGCTCAATTGTGAAAAATTTTCGTCCGTGAAGAGCACGGCGATATGGCGTCCGTGCGAGAAGCGTTTGACGGAGCCGCGGTATCTTTTAATGCGCAATTCGTGTGGTCATCCAAGGAGTGAATCCTCTGCAGTTACGCACGAGGTCAGAGAATATGTCTAGTGATCCTTCTGCTAGAATCACTGCTCAGAGCCAGCTCTCGAGCCATCTTCCGCATACAATACTCACCTTAAGGATTGGAAAAAGGGCGCGCTATCCGCGTTCTTTTTGTTCTCTTGCAATAGTTTTTCATTTTCATCCTTGCTTAGAAAATTCTCCAGAAATCAAATCAGCTTGAAAAGGACTATTCAACGGTTTCAATTAATTTTGTTCTGCCAAAATTTCGAGCACTTATTTTTTCGAAGTACCAGAGAGCGCTTGGAAAGCAGCTGCGTCTTCGCTATTTAAGTCCTATAGAGGTCTCTGCACCCAAACCTGAGGATGAACCGACTGTTCTAACAGCGACCACTTCCTGTGCAGCGTTAGAAAGTTGCATTGGTGGACGCTCCATGTGGGCGAAAAAGCAGTTCTTCCTTCAGAAGCTGGATAGTAGTGCTCAAATCCATGGTTATCCGACTTGTGCAGGAAGAACCGTCGTCTGGGTGTTTTAAGACGCGCATTATGGAGATTTTGAACCAAATTTCAGATTATCTTTTTTATACTTTGAAATCCACGGATCTCCCTCGATAGAGAGCCTTCGGGCTCTCTTGTTAAGAGGGATCTTGGGCCGCTTGTCGCAGGGCCACGTGGCGCGTCCTCGGTGGTGGACAGGGGAATTAAACAAGAACCAAATGCGACCATGTACTGCCCAGAGACGCAGGTGGGATGCAGGGGATGGACTCCTTGCTCCTGCTGTGTCGGGTCGACGCGTTCCTTGTGCGTGGGAGCGGCATGTTCATGCACAGTGTGCGTGGATGTGTCCGTGACTGTGCGGATTGTAACTGTGTCGGCTCGGCCAAAAGCTTGCACTCGGTAGACTGGGAGTACATCGTAAGGCGATTCGAGGCCGCCTCAAAAGTCTCGCCCCGTCCCTTCGGGCAGTCTGGCTGGCTGCCCGGAGTTCTTCGCCAGCACGACAGAGCCTGACTAGCTACCCGTGTGTACTCCAGTCAAAAACAGCAGCACTAAAGGGCCTCATTCCCCTGAACCCGAAAGAGCCCCCATTTCTGCAGCGATGGGAAGGACGAGTACGGAGAGGCTGCTAAAATCTCAGGGCCTAACCAGGCTGCGCAAATTGAGAAGGACTAGGATGACGATCTGTACTTACAACGCCCGCACGCTCGCACCGGAAGCATCCGTCGAAGACCTGATGATGCAAGCCAGGAAGTACGACATCATCGGACTGACCGAGACGAGAAGACACCATCCCCTACACGCCGCCTACGACTCCGGAGAAGAACTGTTCCTCGGAACATGGCGGCAGCAGGGGAGTAGGCGGCGTTGGTGTCGTCGTCAACACGCACTTGGCCATGAACATCGATTCGTACGAGTCTCTGACAACCCGAATCGGACGTCTACGACTGAAGAGATGTGGCTCCGTGCCAGCTTTGACTGTGTTCGTCGCGTATGCCCCAACATCCGACTACGACGACGAAGAGGTCGAAGCCTTTTACGTGGAGCTGGAGAAGTTCTATAAGGGAGATCACACCTTCTACAAGGTGATCGTCGGTGACTCCAACGCCAAGATCGGATCACGAAGGTCGCCGGAAGAACTTCACATCGGAACCCACGGTTTGGAGTGGAACGAGCAAGGTGAAAGGCTGTCTGAGTTTACCATGTCAACCAAGACCATCCATGGAAACTCACCGTTCTAGAAGCCTCTCTCTCTACGATGGACCTGGGAATCCCCGGTGGCCAGTTCCACAACGAGATCGACCACATCATCTTCAACAGCAAGTATTGCCTGACCGACGTCTCCGTTGTCCCCAAGTTCTACGCGGGATCGGACCACCGCCTCCTTCGCGCAAGGTTCCGCTTTTCGCGTCAAGGAGAGTAGGCCGCGAAGTTCAAGAAGAGGAGTCCCAGAACGACCTTCAACTGGGACCTTTACAACTCTCTTGCCGGCCTTTGGAGATACCGTTATGGACAACATCGACGAGGTATACGACCTCTTCATGCACCATCTCCGCGATAGTGCTAAGGGAGCCGAGAGCTTTAAGGCCACTAAGAGACGCCTGTCTCCGGTAACTCTCGAGCTGATACGCCAGCGTGGAGCAGCACGAGCGTCAGGCGACTACCAACTGACGTCCGAGCTTGCGAAGCTATGCAGAGCGGCGATAAAGGAGGATCTTAAGGAGGAAAGGGCGGAAGTGTTGGCTGAAGCTGCAGAGGCAGGTTTGAGCATCCGCAATGCCCGCCGGAACTTCACCAACATCAAGACCAAAATGACCGCTCTCCGACGTCCTGACGGAACCGCCACCTCTTCCAGAAGGACCATGGAGAAGGTCATCCACGACTTCTACTCCGATCTCTTCGATAGCCACGTCCACCTGCCCCCACGCCATCTTCCGCAGGATGGATACGTCGTCCCCTCTGTTCTCCCTTTCGAAATCCAACACGCCATCTCGTCGGTAAAAAAACGTACAGCAGACAGGATCAGACCCGAACACCTGAAGAACCTCTCGCCAGCGCTCATCAACACCCTGGCACGGCTTTTCACGCGCTTTCTGTCGGAGTGCAAGGTTCCATCTCAGTGGACCGTCTTACTGTACAAGAAGGGAGACGTGCACGACATTGGCAACTATCGCCCGATCTGCCTGCTGTCCGTAGTCTACAAGCTGTTCACTCGAGTCATCCTGAATAGGATCAGCAGAACGCTGGACGAAGGACAGCCATGCGAGCAAGCAGGATTTCGGAGAGGATTCAGCACGATCGCCCACATACACACCATTACGAAGCTCATCGAAGTGTCGCGAGAGTACAAGCTGACGCTGTGCCTTACGTTCATCGACCTGAAGAAGGCATTCGACTCCGTCGAGACTGAAGCGGTCATCGACGCCCTGTGGGAACGTTGGACTGCAGCTGAATCTTACGAAGACGATGTTCATGAGGAACGGACAAGTTTCTGATGTCCCATTCTCGCTCAACGGAACGAACATCTCCGAATGCTCTATCTACGTGTATCTGGGTCGCGGAGTCAATATGGCCAACGACCTAGCGCCTGAGCTGAGCAGGAGGAAACGAGCGGCTTGGGGAGCTTTCAAGAGCGTCGAAGAAGTCGCGAAGAAGACGAGGAACGTCCGACTGTGCCCACCTATTCGACTCCACTGTTCTTCCTGCCCTAACATACGCCTCAGAGACCTGTGCTATACGAAAGCAGGATGAACACGCGATCAGCTCGCGCGGAGTGGAATCCAGAGGACGATGTTCGGAGTGACACGACTCACGCAAGTGAGAGAAGGCCTCCGCAATTCCGAGCTTCGCCGTCGTTTGAAGATCAGAGATGCTGTCGCGTGGGCCAAGTTGTCGAAAATTAGGTGGGCTGGCCACGTAATGCGCTTCGCAGACACCCGCTGGACGAGAGCCGTCACCGACTGGATTCCGCGGGATGTCAAGAGAACACCAGGACGCCCACCAACGCGTTGGTCGGACTTCGTGAAAGCTCTGAACGACCGATATGACGCTCTTCGTGTCCCTCGAGCGAGGAGGATCTATTGGACCACTCTGGCACGACGAATGGAGACGCTGCTGGCGCCCGCTCGAGCAAGTCGATGATGAACGGGACGACAGGTGATACTTTGAAATCACTCCGAACGCTATGAGCTTATCTAACTGAATCCTAGGTTGAGGAAGAGGCCTACATTGTCTTCAGGAACTCTTTAGATTCACCAAAAACATTGAATTTTCACAATTTTGGACGGTCTTCAGCTGCTCTATAAAATGGGTGAATTCTTAGTGCTTTCTTTGGTTCTTTCTTTGCTGCTAAACTTAATCATTTGCTGCAGAAGAAACTAGTGCTGTTCGGATCACTACTTCTTGGGTGTTTCAAATGACCACTTTCGAAACAAACTCACAACGTTTTTGTTTCCTTCTCATAACTCTCCGTTTTGCTACAAGTTCGAAAAAACGGTTCAGACAGCATTCCTATACAGCTTGAGGGCTTTCCTTTGATATAAATGAAGGTATTATATCAGAGGAAAGGTATTCGAAATAGTTAATATTATATTTCCTGTCATTTCATTTGTCTTGGGTCGTCCTGAGTACAGCGCTTGTCGGCCGGATCTCCCGCCATCTCGTCTTCTTCACACCCGGGGGTTAGATCCATGAGGTCGTGCTTTCGCATTATCAGGGCTACCCTGACCAGCAATCGATCCTTTACACAATACTCTGCATCGTGGCCTTTAGTGCTTGATCCTGGGTTATCCATTCTGTGTCAGGTTTGGAACTGCAGTATTATCTCTTTCAAAGAAACTTGTTAGGTAATCAGACGGAATCTGGGCATGCGGAGATCAGATGCAGTAAGCAAATGACCTCTTGACATGAAGAACATCGAGCTTGTTACAAATATTTCAGAAGATTCTAATTGGTTGCTTAGTTTGGCATTAGTGAATGCTCCTGGTTATCAAGCTAGTTCCTTCCTCCTGTTTTACCTTTATTTTATTAAGCAGTTCTCGCATTGCATCTGATCACCTGTAAAAAAGAAGTAATCGGAAAAAGAACGCAGTTCTACCTACACTTTTGCCTTGTACAATTCTTCAATAATGCCAAGCACGGAGAACGAGCTGAACATACGAAAGCACCCGGCCGCCGCGAAACCGCTGCGGGCGACATCTACTTACTACTGCCACGGTGTCTATTGCTCTTGCAACCGCATGAACCTCTTCTGGTGCCCCTCAGCAATTTCAGAGCTCCCCGATTCATCTAACCAGGAATACATGGTTATTTCGAGACGGAGTTGGATGGCCTAATCGAAGAAATAGACAATTTTTCCATTGCGAAAAGACGGTCGTCGTGTTTTCTTGCCAAACGAAGTTACTACGTGGACCAGTTTGTTATGAGCGTGGCGAGCCGACCTGTTCGCCATCTTCTGCAGCGATGATCCACCACCGGTTGTGCGAGGTGGCCAGCTATGCCAAGTGGTAGCTAGTAAGTGGGTTTGTCTGCCGATGAGTGCCGAACTGGGCCACTGTCGCCAGAAGTGTTGATACTTTGCTAAACACTGGATCGCCGGGCTTTTAAAGGCGGCATGAGGGAGCAGAAAGTGGAGTTAGCTCTGGACCTGTGTTATTATATCAGTACGATTCAGATATAGATATTTTGTTAATGCTTGCACGAGTGTGCTCTAACTGCACATGTTTAGCCACTCTTCCGCCATGCGACGAAGGCCGAGAGCGGCAAGAGGAGGTGATGCTGGAGGAGTTCCTGTCGGGGAAGAAACCGGCTTCGTTTGATTGATCTGTCTAGCTATGAAATTGGATCCATGGATGACCTAGCCCATGTAAAGCCCCCAAAATAAGATTTATTCTGTGGTCGAGTGAGTTATCATAGGGATCACTCCCATCCCTTGGAGCTCTCCAGAAAGCTCCATTATAGCACCCAACTAGTGTTGGCTGGTTGGTTCATGGATCCGACGTTCCTCTCCTGACGAATTCTCTGACTCTCTGTTTTAGCAGTTCCCTCTGTTCCCGCTTACTGTGTATTGATATTGATAGTATTGATGGTATTGAAAGTTCATTCCTTCAGCGACTTGTGAGCTTGATTGCATAACCTATCCCTCTTTCTAACAGTAACTATTGAGGTGTGCTGTCATTGCTACTCCACACGCCGTTTATAGTATTCTATTTATGTTTCATTGTGATATTTAAGGATTGCTCGAAATGAAATCTAGTCACCGGTTGTTCTCATGTTTTGCAACACCTTTTGCTCCAGCTGTGCTACACTCATAGAGCAGAGCTCAGTAGTCGATGGAGCCATTGCAGTTCGTAGTTCAGAACCTTCAGTTTTCATTGATCAACCGTCAAATGTCATTTTGGATGCTTTCGAATGTCGGATGTACGCTCGCTGAGGAGTATAGCAGAGCTCCAGCAAAGGATGCAAGTCTCTCTGTAATCTTACGACGAAGAGACACCCCAACGGTAGCTGAAACAGCGGAGCAACCACTCAGTTGCCTATAAAGAAGAGTGGACAGGAATGGAATTTCAGCAGCAGTCGAACGTCTGGTACCTCCATTGTTGCCCAGCGATCGCTAACCTGCTCGTGTGAGCGTAGCCAACGTATCCTTTGTGTGCCAGAGTAGCTCAGCGAGGGTGTCTCACTCGGGCGACGCAGAAGACCCCATATCTGTAATCAAGGCTTCTACGAAGAAGTTCCAACCAATGCCTTGGGGTATCTTTTGACATCCCACGGAGTTCGTCCAGAGCTTCCGTCTTCTGTACCGGTATCATTGGTCCGGTGGGAGCGAAGAGCTAAGAAACACCTTGCCACTGGATAGAGTCCTGACGACCCTCCCGTTGATTCCCATAGGCTTCATGAGTGCCAGTTTTCAGCGCCCTACCTGCCCGCTAAGTGGGGCAGCAGCATGCAAATGAGGAAAAGTGAAAGCGAAAACATGGAATTATAGTCTTACTTTCTCCACAGTGGCTCGTTTCACCACCTATCTAGAGAGGAACCTTTTCTGTTATAGCATCTTCCCGGTGGCTCAAAAGTCTGGTATCCCAGTTTCCCACGAACGCTCCCGACAGCGTTCAGGAAGACGGGCACTGATGTTACAGAATAGTGTCACCTTACGCACCCATTCAATTTTAAACAATATGACCCATGTGGGCGTCTTCGAACACAGACGGAGGTCGGGGTTCAGGTAACTTTTACCACTGTGGGTCACGTTTCAAGAATGGTCCACTCAGTTCTTTACTGGACCACGCTACTCATGTTCGTCTGTATATTCGTAGAGCCCAGATCTTTGAGATATATGAAGGCAAGAAAGGTATAAATCAAGCTAGCCAGGGTGCGGTGGTAGCGCAGTCGGGAGGGGTGCCAGCTGTCGCGTGCACCCGCTTCAGGATTGTTGTTTTGGTTTTCCCACCGACTTAGTCATGCTCTCCATCCCTCTAGCTTTGTCGAATTGGTACCAGACTGGGAGGCATGACTTGCGATGGCTGACTGCGACGATTCGTGGTGGCCAGATACGTATTCAAATTGCCACCACAACATCCCAAATAAATAGTATGCGGTTTATTAGCGCCAACATCTATCCCTCATCCATTGATGAAAACACGATGAACAGCACTGGAATAGTCGAATAGGCACCAAGATCACATGCCCACCGTCTTCCTCATTATGTCTTCGATGCGCCCTCATAGCATTCGCCTTGCCTGTGCATTCCCAACGAGAGTTGAACTCATCGCCAATTTGTGGTAGTATGGAGTGTTTTCACTGCTTGCGCATAAACATGCCCCTACGTAACCCAAGGCGAACTTTAATCACCGCTATTGACCAATGTAAACGAAATCCATAAGAATCCAGACATCCTTAATGTCAGTTCTACGAGCACTGAACTTCAGTTTTCTGGAGGCAATAAATTTTGGAAACTTAGACTTAGATTATTTGTTTGGCGTTTGAAACCATGTTGTTTTTGGGGCCCGTTCGGCAGATAGCAATCAGTTGTGTAAGATCTTGCATAGGAGATGTGGCAGTCTGGTTGGATCCATATATTTCTACTTCTTCAGTCAACTTCTTCGCGCATCCTCTTGCTGAATACATCTGACAGTATTCACTTTAAGGAAGACCAGAGCCCTATGTGAGTGGATGAAGCAGCAGCTGCTTCTAGGAATTTAACGTCTTGACGCTTTGAAGAGAACACCGAATTCGACGTCATGGGGGCACCATGCCACAGGCAAGTTTAGATTACATCCGAATGAATCGTTCTCGGATATCCCGATTCGAATCATCAAAAAATCCGGCGTCCGCAAATTCGCCGTTATCCAAATCATCCAACAATCCGGAGTCCGCGAAATTAGCGTTATCCGAATCATCCAATTATCCGAAGATTTTCGACCAGATCCCATGAATGCAGGCGAATAAGCCATATCTGGACGCGTCGGTGTGGGCACTCTGGTCACTGCTAGGAAATCCCAAGACAACGACGCGAAGGGCGAGTGTCCAGCGATAACACAAGAACTGGAACCCTTACGCTATGCAGGTTCTGACCGAGGGTACTTAAGGCAGTTCACGGAAGCTGAAACCTTTTCACCCACGCTAAGTTTAGCTGCACATGAGCAGTAGTCCACTTCGACAGTCACCTGTATGGTAAGTCGCTGTCCTTCGCAGCACCGCTGATCAACATCTAGACTCCTCGAGAAAAGTACCGCGTAAGACGAAATGATGTTTGGGGAAATAGTACATCAAATGATTTCGACTTTTCCAATCCCCACGAAGACGAAGACGCTTAAACCTCAGTGTCAGCAAGTACAAGTACAAGCAAGTACAGCAAGTCCTCATGCACTGAAATTTGCTGGTTGGATTTACGGCAGCTCCCACATTCTTTGTGATTAAGGGCTTGTATTGACTACTTCGCAATGTAGCTACTGGATATCAAGCCTCTGCTGGAATCTGTCCTCCTTATATCCTATCCTTCACAAGTTTCTGTTCCATGTCTACCACCTTCGTAGTAACTAGCCTTGCTTTATAAACTAATGATCTTTTCCAAAGTCACTGTTATCAAAAGAACACGCTTACATTGGCATGCCATATCCATTCCGAACGAGGTTTAATTCTACGATTTAAACTGTAACCTTTGAAAACGTGGAGATTTCTCATGATTGGTCTTGAACGAACGTGAAGCTTTCAAATTACCGAAAGATGGCAAAAAGGACTAATTAATGTTTGTTGTTAATATAAATAAATTCACATTGAAAAATATGAGAAAACGACATTAATTATCGAACAACCCAACACACCCAAAGAAGAGCAAAAAATCAGAGTGAACTTAAATCTTTATTTTGATACTAAGCCGCCATTGATGCAAAGCTTGCGCTTCCGTAAAATACACAGGAGGGCTCAAAGAGATGCAAGAGACGGGAAGACGTGGATTAGAAAAGCATTTATGAACCAAATCAGATGTTCCTTTTAATTGCTGGTAACCTCTCCCTCCCAGCTCATCGTCAAGTACATTCCGAGTGCAGTCAGGGTGAGGAGCACAGACGATATTTTGTGTTCTGCCTGCTTTTCCTTCACCTACGACTTTAGTCCAAGCTCAACCGTTGGCTCAGCAAATTGTCGCTCATTCGAACGCACGTGGCTGTCAAAGATATGAAGCGTCTCTGAACGGGGAAGGCGAGGTATATAAAAAGAATCTTCACACTTCATTTATTATAAAAGTATATCTTTTCAGCCAAGCCGCTGAAGCAAAGGAATAGAGGTCCTCAAAGTATACAATGAGATCGCGACAGTGGCGGCAAAGCACCGTCATGAGCGGTGGTGCGAGTCACTTGTCCGGCGACAATGCCTACGACTGTCAGGCCGTTCGGGGCGCAGTGGATGGTGGTGCGGCTTGCTTGAAAATGTTTCACACATTCTGGGATGTCATGAAGGCAATTTGAATGCGTATTTAACCTGCACAGTGACTTGCGGGGGCAAATCGATGGACAAATCAGTGTTGTCAAGTTTGGCACCAATTCACCCTTCCCGGAAGAGTGAAACGCTTTCTTGCCCTGGCGGAAAATCCGAACCAGGACCCTGAAGTCCGGTGCACGTGGCAGTCGGCACCTCCTTCGGCTGTGCTACAACGTTCTCAGCACTAATGGGACACAGGCTGAAAGTACATGAAACAGAAGGACCGATCAAAATATGCCTATGAAAGCTACAGACTTCCCGTAGTCGTTTCTCTACATGGGCCAGACTTTTGGAAACGACGATCCTGCCTGGATTTTCAGAGAAGCCAGGATGCGACGTCGGAAGCTTTATCAAGCGAGAATGAAGAGAAGGCGGTGGTCCCATCTCGCTGGGGGCAGCTTATACGGCCATCAGGCAATAATGTGGTCAATCTCGTTGTGGAACCGAGGGATTCTCAGGTCCATCGTAGGGCGGGAGGCTTCTGAAACTGTGGGTTTCTAGGGATGGTCTTGGTCGACATGATGAAATCAGTCTTTCACCTTGCTCGTTTCACGCCAACCCGTGAGTTCCTATTGAAGTTTCTCCAACGACCTTCGTGGCCTCATCTTGGCGTTGAGTCGCCGACGATCACCTTGTAGAAGTTGTGATTCTTCTCTGGTTTGTTCCTCTTCACTGTCGTAGTCGGATGTTGGGGCATAGGCGATCCTGTTAGGCCTATGTTATACTTTGGCGGCGTCGCCTAAGCATAACATAGGCCTTAACGAGCAGCATCGCTTCAGTCGGAAATGCTTCGCCTTCCTCGTTCAGACAGACGCTTCAGATCCTTCCCCACTGAGTGTGATGAATGTAGCAACATTTGAGCCAATGAAGGGAACAGCATTCGTAAGAAACGTCCTTTATCATATTGGAGCAGTATAAGTGAAGCTGTCTAAGATAATGCCTATCAAAGACTTGTTACAAAGCAACTAGCGTCATTAATTTACAAGAGATCCATCATTACTTCTGAGGCGACCGCATGGTCTAATCAATTCACGACCAACGCTACAGAAGCAGGGCACTATCGGTTATTTCCAGCCATACACAATATGGTTAACGGTTAATTTCTTTAGCGATAGGGAACACATTAGAAAGCATGAATCACCGGGGAAGTTCGGGAATACGTCGCAGTTAGCCTCATGCCCATTACGGTAAGTAAAATTAGTTGAGACCGGAGCCGAAAACCACACGACTATCTACACGTATAAAATATGACATTTGCGAATTGACCTGTGGGAGGTATGCATCTACGAGAATTCACAGTGAACAGCCCAGTGATCGGAGGGAAAGCACAGACAGCTCCTGATCCTCTGTTGCCCAGCCAGCGCGAACTTGACTCGTCTCAGTGGTCCATACCAAAATATTCGGTCGAACCTGGAAGTTTCTCAGACTCATCACCAGTGCTGGACACACGAACGGTTCTGCCCTTACCTATTCCTAGCCCCGAAACTGTGCTTGTTATCGTTCTTTCTAGTGTCCCACGTGAACTCGGTGTCACCCTTAGCGCCAGCCGCCAGCCATGCGTCGGCTACACCTCGGGGGACATTTGCTACCTTAATAGGGCCGTATTTTACCGCACTTCAATCATAGCAGACGGACTGATTCCTACCTCATCATCTCGAATGTTCAAGTCGCCGCCGAAGAACAGGAGGCAGTTTGGATACCGCGTGATTATCTCCTGGATCTTCTCCATGCAAATTTTGAACTGTTCCCTCCTAAAACAACATAGACCCTACCCCAAAACTAGTACAAAAAGCAGCAAGACTGAACAGACCTCGCCTTGCTGTGTTCCCGCATACTCTCGAGGTGAGTATTCAGCAAGAAAACCCTCTGCTCTCCGATTTTTCCCTGTAAGAGAACAAATGGGCATAGTCTTCACCAAATGCAGATTCTCGACGAACCTCCAGTATCTGTAACGTTCGGCCCATTCCTGAGTTTCGATAGTGAATCACTTCATGCCTGAAAAAAGAAGCAGCACTCGAAGACAATTGAAGTACTCTGCCGATATTCTGCCGAACCGAAACCGAACCCACCGCTCAACGTCGAACATTTTGCTGACGAGTATGGCTGTGTAGTAGAGGTAATCCTTGTTTGAGTAGAATATGTTGTAGAACTTTGACAGACGGTCGATGGTCGACAATTCTCTGCTGACCACTTCTTGAAGGAAAACGAAGTCGGGATTGAGACTGAAAGCTCTGGGAATAAAAATAATTTTTATAGTTTCCCACTACTAAAGAGCCTTCATCACTGGCTGCCACGTTGCCTTATAACAGATGGTGTGAACTTTCCTATGCCTTGTTGACTCGGTGCTGGTCTTGTAGACTTGGTGCTACATCATTATCGCTCAAACGAATAATTTATTGCCAAAATCTTGTCCATAAAATTGTTAGTGATCACATCGACATTGACAAAAATGATTTCTTCACTTTTTCATCATTCAGTAGTGTCTCTAGGGAACATAGCCCTCCGTATTCAACCTCAAAAACCGCATTCTAACGTCTTTAAAGGATCCATTAAGACCCGAGGTCTTAAAACTTGGAACGAGCTAACTCCAAAACTAATTCATTGTCTTCCGAAGGCATTTAACTTGAAGTTAGAAACTTCGCTAAAGCAGAAAGGCTATTTCTGGTATTGACTGCAACCTTTTCAGGAGATAGTGAATCAGTAAAAAAAGAGACTTTTGCATTTCCTGTGATTCATTGGAGACAAATACTAAGGACTTGAAAAAATAAATCAATTGAATAAAAAATTCTCATGAAACAATTTTATTTAGAATAATCAGTATTTAGAATAACTCAATACGCTTTCTATTTTTTTAAAATTTCACTCCAGCACAAGGGTAAGGGGTATCGGAAGGGTGGTGGGATAAGGAGAACGACTAAAACAATCGGGGGAATATTATTGCTGTCGGACAGTTAACGGTATCGAGTAGTCTATCAATACCGATTCATTTATGTTTCCGCAGATTAAGCACTTTGGATTGAGACTCTCACAATCTGTTCCTCACGACGTAATAGGTTGGTGCATAAGTTCTCGGACATTTGATCTCTCCTGAATTGAAAGCGCATTTTCCTGCCAAATTTCTCACATGTATCAACGCGTAAATGATCGATCGATAGAGAGAGGAAAGGGCTACAAAACTGTTCCTAACATTTACTTCTGCGTTGTTAACGTCAGCTACTATGGCTAAGCAATTCATCCCAACCGAGACGCATATTCGGCACGTCATGTTATTCCTGCATCAATCTGGCCTCAATGCCAACGAATCGTATCGTCGCCTGAAGGATGTTTACAACGAGAGTGCTCCTGCTCGGAGTACTGTGTACCAGTGGTTCTCGAAGTTTGCAGTTGGTGAATTCTCCGTTGAAGATGATGAACGAGAATGGCGCCCGATGACACTGGATTTGGATGGCCTCCGAATACTGATTATTACCACCCTTCCGATACCCCTTACCCTTGTGCTGGAGTGAAATTTTAACCCATTGACGACCGCGCGGAAAATCGCGTGTCTGCCGCGTGGGACCGCGCGCTGGGACCGCACGGACGCTGCAATCTCGTGAAAACACTAATTCAGGATATTCCGAATGAAGCTCCCTCTCCAAAAGCTCCCTCTCATATTGGAGAAGGCCGGAACAGGTTTGGCGCAAAGCATAGAAGATGAATTTGCTGCTGTAAGAAGGCCTACGAAGAAAAAGGACGCACGTTTGCCGCGAATCGTGCAAATAAGGTGACTACATGTTGTAGCAGGTGTTTGACATTTTTTTTGTCTAAACTGTTTTCAAAATTTTCACAAGAAATATGACTAGTTATTCTCTGCATGACTATTTTTACAAGATGTGAGTAGCTGTTTGTGAATAGTGCCGATCTTTGTGCAGCTTGAATTGTGTGTGGTGCTAATTATTTGATTTTATCAGTGCTTAGAAGTAAATAACTGCCGGACCACAGCACAGTAGCATTATTAGGATCCAAAACATCTAACGATTACTCGTAAACTACGGCAAAAGCGAGAAATAGGCCGTACCGAACAGTTTTATAACCGCGGGCCAAAATCGGCCCGCGCGGTCCCACGCGACAGAAAAACTGCGGGTCGAAAATGGCCCGCCCGGTCGTCAATGGGTTAAAAAAATAGAAAGCGTATTGAGCTATTCTAAATACTGATTATTCTAAATAAAATTGTTTCATGAGAATTTTTTATTCAATTGATTTTTTTTCAAGTCCTTAGTATTTGTCTCCAATGAATCACAGGAAATGCAAAAGCGGACCCATACCAAACCACTCGCGAACTATCAAGCACTCTTGGTGTTAGTCACTCAACAGTCGTTCGAGGATTGAAGTCGATTGGCAAAGTGCAAAAATTGGGTCGTTGGGTACCTCACGACTTGACACAACATGACATGGGTCGAAGAGCCGATGTCTCTCCTTACCCTCAGACGTACCCACGGATGGCTGGACAACCTTGTCACCGGGGATGAGAAGTGGATACTCTACTCTAATTATCACCGGCGTGCACAGTGGGTTGACAGGCAGGAGAGGCAGAGAACGTTCCGAAACCCGACCTTCACGTGAAAAAGGTGATGCTATGCATTCGGTGGAGCGTTCTTGGCGTAGAATACTGGGAGCTGCTGGTCGAAGGAATGACAGTGACGGCAGAGGCTTACGTCAACCAACTGAGGAAGTTGAGGGCCCACCTTCAAACCACACGAGGAGAGCAAGTGAAGGTGTATTTTCAACACGACAACGCTAGACCGCATATTGCTAGAGCGACGGCGGCTGAGTTGGCGGACTACGGATGGACCGTTCTTCCACATTCGCCTTACTCACCAGATCTCGCTCCTTCTGATTATCATTTGTTTTCAAGTCTTCAACGCTATTTAGACGGCCAGCAATTAAGGAACCGAGAGGATGTCAATGAGGCACTGCTCACATTTTTCGAATCGCAACCGGCCACGTTTTGGAGAAAAGGCATCCATGACTTACCAGCACGTTGGCGAAAGACAATTGATGTAAAGGGTGGTTACTTCAAATGATTTGATATTGTTGTTCGTATGTTGTGATAATAAATATTTCATGCCCCAAATGTCCGAGAACTTACGCACCAACCTAATAGTAAAGAACGTGTACTTTGAAAAATAAATCGCGTACGTGCGATAGAGGTGGATAGGTCCCATAGGACCAGTTGTGAAGATTCTACCATACGGTATCCTGCTCTGCTGTTCTATATAGTGAAACCAGTATTTTTTACTGTAATCAAAGTAAGAAGGTCTAAAAAGAAAAGAACACGATCGGTTATCACTTTTTGACTATAACTGAACAACTTCTATGCTTTTACAAATCAAACAAGCGAACTTTTGCTGCAACTTATTTTGTCTCTTTTGGGCTCAACAAATGCTCTGTTCTGATCTGTACTTGATCGGCTAGCTCATTTAACCATTTGCACTGCAGACTAGGAACGCTTGAAGTAAATAGGCTCTTGAAGTCAAGTCCAACATCTTCCAAATCAAAAACGAACATCTTCCATGCTATGGCCACCTCCAATACGTTCATAGATTAAGACTCTAAAATCAATATACGCTCCAGGGGCCGCATTCATTAACGATTAGGCCTGCGGTTATGTGATGTAGAGAGACATACGATAAAGCATTCATCTTTACCCTTTATACCCCGAATACTAGCGAGTTCTTGTTAATGAATTTGGCACCGGGTTACTCAATGGTACCCCATATTCAGTCATATCAGTATCACTCCCACTACTCGAATTGCTCCTCCAACTCCCCATTTATCACCGCAACAAGCAGGCTGACAGCATAATGTCAACCCTCATGTTAAATCTCCTAAAAACAGGGTCGGCATACTACATGTATGGGCAACGGTATGCAACTTACACGAACTTCAGACTCCTTGAAACTTTTTTCAACCAACACGTGCGAGCCCTTCTCCAAATCAGTAGAATGATAAGATAACACCAACGGAAAGCAACAGACGAGAAGTTCGTTCATTTACTGACATACTCGAGTCAACCAGCGGTTCACTCGCCAGCTAGCGTTAGCACGCTGTGCTATGCTTGCTCTACTAACAGTGTTCAAGGTTTCGTGTGATCATTACAAAACTATCTTCGGTTTCCTCATTGTTCTGCGTTCCTTCTCTAGTACACAGCTCGGTGCAAGTCTGGAAAGGGGGTCCATCCTACATCTTTTCCACAACTGGTGTGCCCTACTATAACAAGCTTGGGTGTCCTTGTTCCATGTGTAGCCGCTTATAGTGTCTTTATTTTAGAAATTTTCTAACAAAATACATGCATGTTGTAAAGGACAAGTAGCGTGTAGACTCGCTCTGAACTTGCACCCAGCTATATTCAATGTTGCACACAATGTTCACCCCACCTCTAAAAGGCGCTGTCTTGTACTTTGTGAGATGCAATACTAGATGGTGGTGGCCGCTCTTAAACGATTTCATAAGAACTGAATGCGTTCAGTACTGAAAGACGTTGAACTCACCCGCTCCATGGAAAACAACTGCACTTACGAAGCCGAAATAAATAACACAGAAGATGTGAGACTATATAACATCTGTAAACTAGGTCGCACATTTACGAATGATAAGGGCATGAAGTACATTGTCTTGTCTATGTCCGAAATGCTAAATGATTAGTGGTGTCTTAGCTAAATGTTTTTTATTTCAGTGATGTATTCTGTTTTATCTCTTACCAGGGAACTACCTGAAGTGTAGGTCTGAACCAGCGATGCGGTGCATATGGGTAGAAGCGCCCCCCTCTGAGAAGTAACAATATGCAAGTATCTCGACCCGAGTACAACTTTGAGCAGAGTTACGGCCCCTGGAAGCCGCACCATTACAATGGAGTGGTGAAGCAAGCAAGACGGCTGGTATCTTATCACTCTCGAGTTCATTGCTTATCCGAAGGTGAGTGTCGACCGGACGGCCGAGTGGATAGCGTGGCAGACTTGCGAGTGAAACGTTGGGGGTTTGGATCCTGGGTGAGGCTTGTCTTCTGCATTTTTGCAAATCTCATGTTTTTGATGAGAGTTGCGCAGGCAGTGACAACGATGCAGGCAAGAAGCCAGTTTGCATAGTATTCACCGTTATATCTACACATAACATAGAACATTAACTTTCACCAAATTTATCCTTAATTTTCTTATTCTACAGTCTCTCACTAGTTATTCTCAAGTCTCTACACATCCCACACGTAGAACGTGAGTTGTCCCGCACGGGACGAGATACAGCCACAGAATATAAGCAACTGCTTGGGTGAAGGTGAGGTCAATTACACCGTGTCCGTTGGTCACCATGTCTTCTAATGCTCGTGTGGTGATCCATCTCCTGACTTTGGAATTTGGATCTCCATCGGATGCTCCTCCATCAAGGGAAGAGAAGAAGCTGGCAGGAAGAATTGCAAACATACTGAAGGCATTCGAGGAGAAACAACTGGAAGACGTCTATGACGAAGACCAATTGGAAGTTGAGGAAGACGGCGTGGACGCAGAATGGACAATGGGAAATGAAGAGAAGGTCGAAGAATACAACCAGGCAGGTGGATCAGGAACTGTCACATTTTCTGGTGGCCTCCAAGTTCCGGAGGATAAGGTACGTTCTTGTACTGATGGTGTAAAGGAAAGGTCCTGTTAATGTAAATGCTGGCCGACTAAAAAGATAATCTATAGGTTTGGGCTACGGCAGAATACCATTGGTCCACGTCAAGAAAATCATGTCGCAGCAGGAAGAGCACACGCCACTCGTTTGCGTTTCTTCGTAGCGAACGCGATTGGTTTAAGGTAAAGCGGTTCTATGAAGAAGGTAAAGCTCAAGTTACGAAAGCGACATTAAAAGCTAACTTCCCAAACGTATTTTCATTTTCCCTCCTGACAGGGCTTGCAAAGAGGAGCGAAAGACACAAGATGAGGCTGATCGTGGAAGCTCTTCAGAAGAAAGTGGTGCAAAAAATCAACCTAGGTAAATTATTGGCAAATAGAAAGGGTAATGCTATAAAGATTAGAAATACTGCTGCTTTTAGGAGTGTCCATCCATGATAGAGATCTCATGCAGTTTGCTTTGGCCATCAACCGCAACATGCCAGATCCTTTGACGAACTTTTGCGCCTCTCCCAATTGGCTCAATAGGTTTAAGAAACACGCCGGTCTTGCAAATCGCAGAGTTACTCGATTTGTGCAGAAGAGAAGCTTTTTTGACCAAGGAAGAATTGAAGAGGCAGCAAATAAGTTCGTTGAAGAGATACGGCATGAGATGGAAAAAGTTTCTTTGGAATGCGTTATAAATATCGATCAGTCAGCCTTGGCCAAAGAAACCACGGTTAGTTAGACACTAGAAGAAATCTCAAGAAGCTCATTTTCTTTAGCAGTGTATTACACAGGTGCCGAGATCTCTGTCATTTAAAGGAGAGAAAGAAACAATACGGATAGTGCAGTCGTCATCTGCCACTACGCATAGCCTGACAGTGATGCCACTCTTGTTTGCTTCGGGAAAGCTCGGCGAGACACTGTTCGTGCAACTGCAAGAGTCAGACGGTACCTTTCCTAGAAAGGGTATCTTTCAGACGAAAAATCTTTTCGTCACTGCGGGATGCACGCACATGATGAGCTCAACCACCACTCTATCATTCTTTGAGAATGTCTTCCTTCCGAATATGCCTGACCAATGCATCCTTCTTCTCGACTCCTGGGCAGGTTTCTCCAACCACGACGCTATCGCAGCTCTTGTACCGGTCGAGAAGAATCTGACTATACGAACGATTCCCCCTGGAACAACGAGTCGAATTCAACCAGCCGATGTAGGATTTTTCCAGTACTTCAAATCACTCGTTAAGCGATTCCACTCGCACGTGATTGTCCACGATCTTCCGTTCGATGTTCAAAAAAGAGATAATATATTGAAGGCAAGTTTTCATCCCCCGTGAAATCCTTAAGCGTTACTTTCAAGGAACAGCAAATTCATACAATCGTTTAAGGTCATTTCACTGATTCACCGTTTGCTGTGCCATACCAGCTTCAGGAATCTCATTATGTTTGCGTGGTACAAGGCCGGGTACCTTGCTGAACACCCTGGGTCTTTTGATAGCCCAGCTCAATGTGTATTCCCCAGGGACATTGGATCATGTGATGAAGAAGGCTGCAGTGAACCTGTAGCTTTTATTCGCTGTTTGTACTGCAGTCGTTGTTATTGTTTCATGCACTACGTTGCATTGTACCATTGGTGCTAGGAATTGCGATAATTAATCATATTATTCTGTACAAAGTTCTGTTTTGAATGAAGCGTGCAGTTTGAAAAAATTGTCAGTGTAGATTTTACTAGGTCTGTACATACAGACTTGAGCAGCATATCTCGTGCGGGACAACTCACGTTCTACGTGTGGGATGTGTAGAGACTTGAGAATAACTAGTGAGAGACTGTAGAATAAGAAAATTAAGGATAAATTTGGTGAAAGTTAATGTTCTATGTTATGTGTAGATATAACGGTGAATACTATGCAAACTGGCTTCTTGCCTGCATCGTTGTCACTGCCTGCGCAACTCTCATCAAAAACATGAGATTTGCAAAAATGCAGAAGACAAGCCTCACCCAGGATCCAAACCCCCAACGTTTCACTCGCAAGTCTGCCACGCTATCCAATCGGCCGTCCGGTCGACACTCACCTTCGGATAAGCAATGAACTCGAGAGTGATAAGATACCAGCCGTCTTGCTTGCTTCACCACTCCATTGTAATGGTGCGGCTTCCAGGGGCCGTAACTCTGCTCAAAGTTGTACTCGGGTCGAGATACTTGCATATTGTTACTTCTCAGAGGGGGGCGCTTCTACCCATATGCACCGCATCGCTGGTTCAGACCTACACTTCAGGTAGTTCCCTGGTTAGAGGACTTCATTCTTAGTGCAAACGTAGTAAAGGGGTCCTCTCTTACAAGATCTGCACCGAGAGCCCTTTTTAGGTTCTCCCTCTCGAATATGAACTCTTAAACTGAGCCTACTCTGGTAACCAGGGACGGGATCCATCAACGACTTACAGAATAACAGAGAAGATACAGCCGAAACCCGTGATAGTACTGATTATCAAGTGATATGGTAAGACACCCGCCGCGCTATCAGGGACTTCGGCTGTATTTTCTCCGTTAATTTGCTGTAAGTCGTTGATGAATCCAGCCCCAGGTTGGTGCAGTTTCCATTTTCTATATGCTGTTGCCCATTTATTGTGTTTCGTTATGTCGGGAAACCGTTCAAGAGTGGCCACCACCAACTAGAATTGCACCCTTTGGGATTTGTAGACCGCGTAAATACGATATGCCTCCATTCTGGGGCAAAGAGGAGAGAACATGCACGGCTATATAACAAAACGTATATGAGATCCTGGTGCTTTGTTTAGCTTCGGTTTTTTAAAGTTTTTTTTTTTCTGTTGCCATCTAATCTTAAACAACTCGCTTGCTAAGAATCTTGTAGACAGCTTTCGTGCGGGTGGATAAACTGTTTCCGTCCAGACCGTCGATATTCCACGAAACTAAAGAGACTTCCAACCCCTGAAACGACCACAAACTAACGAATTGTGAAAACACCAAAAAAGGCAGCACTTACAGAGAGATCGACGGGTCCGCTCTCACGACTGGACCGCGTGTCACTCTCCTCAACCGCTTGTACTTCCTCCTCCTCCCTCTCGTCTTCCTCCTCGTCATTCTCCTCCTCCTCCTCGTGATCATTTCCGAAGAAGAAGTCCAAAGCTCTCTAAACTGCCCCTGATCATGTACAGTACCTCGGCGGAATCTTAACAAATTCGGTGAAATTTCGGTTCTAAGTGGCTTGGGCAACCTTATGAAAATCCTCTATAAAAAGAAAGCGACCGACTGATCTGAAACTAGTGAGCTTACTTTCGCTCCTGAAAACACGTGGTTCGGCCAAATTCACGCTGAGATGTAAAACCATGCGCAACTGTTCAGACATGTGAATGCCACGGTAGGTCGTTGCTCTATTTTATGCCGTCAGCTACGCAAGTTGAGAGATGAATATGACAGTTGAGCAGCCTTCTTTGTGCCGATTCCAAACTACTTCTCGCCGAAATCAGCTTGAACGGGTATGTTAAAGTCTCCCTACAGAAGCAAAAACCGGTGCTCACGTTGACATCCCAGTTGGAGCTCTCCAAGATCGAAAGCGCAGCATCTTCTTCTGCAGTTGTGATGGACATGAAGTCCGTCAGTACTTCTCTCCTGCCTGGATCAAGACGGTCCACGGCATTGTCCCCTGAAAATCGATTCCTTCTGAGGAGGTTTCGCCTGATCGATGCTTGGCGTACTTCTAGTATTCATAGCCTGTTTCTCAATATTATCGAAGCTTCACTGGCAATGAGAGTGTATGACAGGAACAGCACTATTTCACATGCTATCCCAAGCCTTGCTCAAAACGGGCAAAAATTTGAGGTGTCCACCATTTTTAGTGTCAACTGATGTTTAGCCTAACAGAGACCCACCTCCACACTAGGATTGTGCTAGACCAGTAAGCTCTAGTATGAAGAAAAAAAGAAATTTACCGTCATAAGGGTCCACCCCCCCCCCCCCCCATCCCCCTATCGACTGGCCACCGCAAGTCACTGTACGGGCCAAATACGCATTCAATTTGCCTCCCGTTGATGTAGAATGGGAGGCGTATTCAAAAAAGATTGACTGCCTTTTCTTCCTTCCTTACATACCATGACTCAGTGAGAAGCAGAGAAATGGGGATAAATGAAGGCCAACCGGCCGGCCTCCTAGTTTAAACACCCAGTCTAGACCAAAACAGATGGGATGGATATGCAGCCTGTCTGATGGCTCTCTACACTACTTCCTGGACCACTGAGTACATGCGCATTTGGAAGGAAAGTTTGGAGTGTGACGGGATCGCAGGATAATTTACAGTCTGAAAACTATATAACCTGTGATCACGGAAGACCGGTAGTTAGCGAGAATACCATCCCTGCTTGAATTGGATTCTGCGTACACCCTCACTGAAGTGGAGGAAATGACACTATTACACTTTCACGACTCCAGAGCCGTATGCTGGTGTTCCCCCGCTGGGGGAAATCCAATCAATATCAATATATTTTCTCACGCTCCTATTCCTCATCGGGGAGACTCGGGGTAGACGACCCCAGAGGTCGAGGAGAGGTCGAAAAGGTCGAAAAAAATCGCCCAAACTTCGCCCAGGGGTAATTTGAGGTGATGATCACGAATCTTACATCCGTTTTTGAAATTTCGGGCGACTACGGTAGGTACGGGTGACTAAGTCTGTCTAGGCTACCATGGCCTTAGTCGCCCGTTCCTACAGTAACCTACCATACTCCAGCGTAATACGCAAAACGGATATCATATTCGTGATTAGCAATCCAAATAACCCCCTGGGCGAAGCATGTGCGAAATCGGTGATTTCAATCCAGACAACCTTAGTCACTCTTATCTACCGTAACCTAGCGTAGTCGGCCGAAATTTCAAAAAGGATGTCAGATTCGTGATCAGCAAGTACCCCAAGAGAGCCCCTGGGAGAAGTTTGAGCGAAATTTTTCAACATCTCGTACCTCTGGAGTCGTGAAAGTACGATATTGCCGATGAAAGCGTAGAGCGACGTGTTAGCACAGATGTTAAACAGGTCACATCCCAAGATTCTTTGTTAATGCAGATTCGAAATGCTCATTAAATACCAAAGAGTTGTGAACCAACTTGCCATGCAAACGAATAAACGAACCTCCTCCATCATCAGCAGCAGTTAAATCTACGACCTCGTTGCCGGCCTCGTCAGGACTTGGGTCGGACGTTTTCAGCCTCTTTGCCGCAGGGTCTTCGTTCTCCTCATTTACCTCTTGCATAATCACACGAAACGCAGACGCTCTGCCGACTCAGGACCACCTAGCAACCAAAACACACTGCCTGGAAATTTTCCAAAATTTTCGCGCATTCGAAAACTGGCACCATGCCAGGTACAATACGCCACAGGTCCGCGGCGTGTTTTGAGACGACGAACGTGGAAGCCCCGCCCTGTTTTCTGCGCGCCGCACTTGCGTGTCGTGCGTGGACTCGGTTCCGGATCGCTGCGCTCATTGTGCGTTTTCCTTCACGGGGATCTAACTTGCCATCTAAATGGGTTCCTGTTGGTCAGGGTTTGTAGGTGAGCAGGTGCATGGGCGGCCCTTCTTGGCTGCAGTGCAGGTCAGAAGGCACACTTTCGAGGTAGTGACTTTTGAGTGACTTTTCTACATTTCTACTGCCGGTGTGTACTACTCTCGCACAGTCCTGGGGCTGGGCCGCTAGGAAAGCACAATATGCTATCCTACTATAAGGTGCATAAGGAAAATCTCAAAGTGTCCACATCTAATAGCGAGAGGAGCATCCCCTCACGTTTTGTGTCTCTTGGGTTCCATATATCAACCTAGTGGGCCAAAAGTAGGCTAGGAATCCATCCTAGTAGGAGATGGCTCTGATAAAAAGCGGATCAATCGCTTTCCGCCGGATAAGAAGACGCAGAATTCTGCCCTCAGTTCAACCTAGCGTTTTGTCGCTTAATAGTAATTCTCCATCATAGTTGCCGCTGGTTAAAACACCACAGGGTAACCGCCCTCTCTCACGCCATGCTAGAATCCCGAATAGTCTTCTAGCAGTTCAGCAGCTCATTTGGTGTAGTAAGACAATTTTCAGGTATTCATTGGGAATTATCTCTAGCTTCATGCACTTGAAAATAGTTCTCAAATTCTCAGAAATTTTGGCTAGCTCAAATGATCCGATCACTTCGACACATACGTAGGAATATTGTAAACAAGGATCTGTCCTAGTGGGGGTGGGCAGGCACTATCGATCTTGAACAATATAGGCAAAAGAACCGTGTAGGAACGACAGTAATAATCTACACTGCGCTCACTAATGACCTGGTCAAGAAGGAGAAATAACGTTTAGAAACGGACGCCTGTCCAGAACTATTTGTGTGGTGAGTACTGTCCACGTCCGACTTTCAATAAATCTTAGCATTGTTGGCACTAATCCTCCATAAGTTGCTCTCAACCGTAGACCAAGACTGGTATCGACCTTTTATTAGGTCACGTTTCGGCGATGTCGCCTTCATCAGAGCTTGGAAAAGTCGAGTTCGTTTGGAGAACCACTCACCCAATCGCCATTTCATCCTACAGAAGTGAATTATGAAGAAAACAACGAGACAGGAGGCAATGTGGTACAGCATAGTAACGCTAACCTTAATGGTGGGGTCTAGTACTTTTAGAATAGGTGCTGAAAATCCTTAGCCAAATCTGGTTCCGCTCTCCATTTCGTCACTGCTCAATAGAGGAAGGAGCTCGAGGATTTTTCCCTTAGGAGGGGTTCTTCCCTACAAGTTCGGTTCTCTTTCGAGAGCGACGTGGGATCCATCGCAGTCAAGAAGGGCAACCTGGAACTTGCAAGCCGCGTCCTTGCTTCCATTCCGCTCTCTCGCCTTCCGTGGATTTGCGTTGGAGCTCTCACATCATGGGTTGCCATTGGAGCTCTTGAAAAAATTCAGGGAATGAAATGGCCATGCAAAACAACGCGTGCACCCCACCCCCCCCCCCCCCCCTCCTTCCGACAAGGATAGATCCGCACGTTTTCTGAAAGATAGATCCGTTTTCGTTTTCTTGAATTGGTGCTCCACTGTCGTCGCGCTTCTTCTCTCTTCCAATGTCTCTTCACTGCTTCCATATTCGTTCGAATGCCGCTTCACATGCATTCATTCCAGGGTTGCCATTATATGGTAGCTAGAAGTCAACCGGTCGCGATGACGATCCTCAAGGCTCGCTTTGGCAACGATGTGCGAAAAACGCCACTGCATCATGGACATGATCTCACCCTCAACGATCTTACGCTAATGCTGCAGAGGATATTCAAGATCGGATCCGCGGAGGCGATCGTGTTGAAGTACAAAGATTCCGGTGAGATCTGAAATGCTCGTTTTTGTGCTCGTAGCATTATTTGGCCAGGAACCGGGCGCAAACTGGCTGTGGAATTCATTGTGTACAATAGGCTCAAGGGACGTACACCTACGTCAGAAGGAAAATGAACATCCCTCTAGGCTAGGGGCCCCCTGTGGTCCAGCATAAGGGTACATAGACCAGAGTGAGGTGCAATCCTAGTTAGTGGTGGTAACTCTTAAACGATTTCATAGGAATAGAATGCGTTCATATTGAAGCACATTGAAATTACTCGCCCTTTGAAAACAACTGCGCTAACGCATTTGTGAGCTGGGTTGGGACATTTACATTAAGGCGTGAAGTACATTGTGTTGCCTGTGTCCAGAACGTCGACTGATGTGTCTTGGCCTGTTTTTATTTTATTTTACTGATGTTATCTGTTTTATAATAGCTGCTTGAAGATGATCCATTCTCGGTGCATATCTCGTAAAGGGGTCCTCCCTTACTAGATTCTTATCAAACTTACATTAGTGGGCTACCTGTGAGGCGCTGATAACGAATGTGACATCCATTTTTGGCCGATTATGGTAGTTTAGCATGTTTGCCCGCTATCCCATAGTAAACTTTGAGGACCTTTAGCTCCTTGGGTTCAAGGACTACTTTTCTACTATTCCAAAGATGGGGACTCTCGTAGTGGCATTCATTTTCGCTGTTCAGACATACGGCTGAAACAGTAAGAACAGCGGTATGCTTTTTTGAGCACCGAGCTCTTTCTTTCCTTTTCTCTCTCTCTCTCTCTCTCTCTATCTATCTCTCTCTCTCCCTCTCCCTCTCCCTCTCTCTCCCTCTCTCTCTTCATCTAAGCACGGTGAAATTTGGAAGTGAAAAGTGCAGTGTTTGCTACTGCATGAAACCTGCTGCCTATAGTTCCACTGCTACCTTTAGGATGACATAGTCGCAAGGTTCCACCGTAGCAAACCAGTTCGGAATAGGTGAATAAGGCGGACAGCGGTTTACGTGGTATATCAGGTTGGCATCGTTCAGCGCTGAAAACAGATTTTCCAGGCAATGAGATAGTAAGGTCTCCATGTGTCTTACCGAAGTGGTTCTAAAACAGCTTGAATGCAAACATTTATACTAAGATTATAGTCGTTAAGACCCAATTTATCGTAATTATGCTGAACTACTAGTAATAGCACTATTGCAAGGAATGGCGAAAATGAGTCCTGGTAGCTTTGAATTGTTCTATAGTGTCCTGAAGTTGATTGTTTTCAGATGGCGATCTAATTACGTTAGCCGACGATTCTGATCTTCTGCTTGCACTGCAATCTGAGCAATCGCTGTCGGTCGAGGTCTCGATCGATAATAAGGCCATCGCCGAATTGACCGACATTCAGCAGCAGATCTCTCAGATCCAGGTGAGTGAGTGCTGTTTCGAGCGAGCGGTTTTATTGTTGCTTTTGTGCATTAGAAGAAGTACTCTGACAAGGGTGAGAGATTGGATCGTATCTGTGTGGTGATGGTCTTCGTCGTTGGACGTGGAACTGGGTCACAGGGAAATTCCAAAGAAGAACAAAGAGCACTGCATCAGTTGAAAGAGTTTCTCCAACTTTTACTACTGAATGGAATGCCTAGGAAGATTGGCGGCCTCTTTCTCTTTCCGATAGTTGGAAGGAGTTTCTGTGAAGTGGTAATTGTATAAGTCGTATCTACGCTATTGCTTCACTGTGGTAAAATTGTAAGTGGTATGGGCTGGTGTAGGCCAGGTAGACCCCATCGTGCTTCCTCTTTCAATATCTTCATCAGACGTCAAAATATCCAAGTTGTGAGGTAAATTTTCTGACTAGCGACGAGATTCGAACCAACATTGTTCGATTAGAGATAAGGTCTTGGCCGCTGCATCTTCATGTCACATTTACGAGAACTTTTAGCAGCTGAGTTCTTTTCTTTTCGTTTGGCTTCCGCGGTTTCGCTCAATGGCATGTTCTCGATGCTTAGCGAAAGCCTCAGCAATGATGCCTCCTCACTTTTTGGTCACTTTAATGATGGCGAGATCTTGAGAATGCGTCTGGTAGCCCCAAGTAAATAGATCGGATGTAGGGTTGCTTGAGAAATCACCTATTTCTTCTACTAATTCTGTGTCTTTTGGTCATTTACAGGATGTCCCAAAATTACGTTCCCACATGCCTGATCTATCATTTTCCTTGACCTAAGCAGCAATAATGTACTGTCTTAGTTTCCCGCGCCAGATATGTTCATCGCGATCTCGGATGCTAAATATCCAGCTGCGATATTGACCAGCTACGAAATGGCGCCTTCTCATCCTCTAAGGATTCTCATCATCACGATGCATATCAACAGAGCATCGGTGAGCAACATCTCACAGGTGAAGACGCCCTCGGTGAAGAACCGTCTCCAACACCATAAAACGATAGGAGAAACTCGGTTCATTGAACGATCGACCAGAGAGAGGAAGACCGGCTACTGCAACTTCAACTCAGAATGTCAAACGTGTTCGTGAACTGGTGCGGAGGAATCCCAAGAGGTAATTGCGGATGATGACAAAAGCGATAGAAGTTAGCAAAACTTCCATGAGCCGCAATGAGAAGCTAGGACTAAGGTCTTACCTCTGTCAGAAGGCCCACATTCTTCTTCCACACATGATGAAGAATCGGGAAGGGAAATGCAAGGCATTCATCCAGCGTCTCAGCTCGGCACACCACCGCGATGTCATTTTTTCAGAATTTTTTAACTGTCGAAGCAGCGCTGAGCCGCTAAAACGACCGTGTGCTTGCTAGTACAGTCGAAGTTAACAAAGCGGGAAGGATCCATGAAAGCTGCGGAAATCCGGATTCAGTCATGGTTTGGGTAGGTATCACCTACGCGGGAAAGTCGCCGTTGTTTGTCATCAGAAAAAGAAGAGAAAATGGACTCGAAAATATACTTGGAAAAAAGTTTTGGACAAGTCTTTGATTCCCTGGAGTACGACAATCTTCAAGGACAAGCCGTTCATTCTCCAGCAGAATTTGGCACCATCTCATAAATCGAAGATCGTATAGGACTGGTATCGCGACAAGCGTCCTTGCTTTATCAGCCCGGATGAATGGCCTCCGTACAGCCCGGACCTCAACCCTATGGACCACTCTTTCTGGTTCTACTTGGAGATTGAGGCTTCTAAAAATCATCACTCTGTCGAGTCGCTGAAAGAAAGCCTTCTGAAAGCATGGGAAGAAATGCCAATGGAATACGTGGGTGCCACGCTGGATGCCTTTCCGCGTAGTCTGAAGGCCTGCATCCGTGCCAGAGGAAGTCGTTTTGAGCTCTGATAATTTAATTGTGTTTGTAAATATCATGACAAAGTTATTATAGAATTTCGTGATCTATTCTTTTACGTCCAGTTTTATGACGGTGAACACCCGGGAACGTAATTCGGGACACACTGTAATTCTAGCGAAGTTCCTGAAAGGAACTCAACACGCCAAACATTGCAGCTGACTGCAAAATTTCCGAAGTTTGTAATACTTATTTGCTTTGTTCGTTTTGTGCATATGTTACCGTGCCTGCCAATTTCAGGCTGACGTAAACCGCCTGTCGAAGACCATTGCAAGCCTCAACATCTCCAGCACGAGAGGCGCTTCGCAGTCCGTCGCAACGCAACCTTTTGAACAAGCTGACGTAAGTTGAGGAGATGTTGAAACATTACCAAACATTTTCCGAATGTTTCATGAGTAATGATTTGAGATTAGCAACAAGTTCCATTTAAGGGCAATGCGTCAGCGTTCGGAGATCACGTTCCACCACTGCCGGTGAATGGCTTCGATGCCACACCGCTGTCTCCGAACTCTCCCGTACCGTCAGAGAAGCCGGAGCTTCCGGCGACAATTCAACCATCGCTCCAAGAGCAGGTTAGCATTGATTTTATGACCTGACAAGGTTTGTTTATGTTTAATTAGCCGCGCCTATGTGTTGATCACCACACGAAGGGTTGGTGTCGATGGCTGACGTATTGTCAGACAATGCGATGCAGCAGTAAGACTGTCATGGTATCAGCGCGCACTGACTCATCGATATGAGCACTTTTTACTTGCCGCCATTCAGGCGCAGTAACCCACCTGTAAACCCGACTGTGAAGGGTTTGCTTAGGATTTTCTCGGTTAAATGCTCACTTTGACAGTTTTCAGGTGCTTCCAGACGGTCATTCTCGACAAGAAGTCTCAGCCCCGTGTGTCGAAGAGATTCCGCTCGAAGCATCTTTTGCTCCACCACCGTCCGAATTCGCGCCACCACCAGCAGTGCAGGATCCGCACGTACATCACCAGCAGCACCAAGGGTTCGCGCCACCGCCACCGACGATGCCGTCGATACCATCGTTCCCGCAGGCTAACATGCCTCCCACCAGCTTCTCTCCACCTCGTCCGCCGCATGAGCACACTCCTCCCCAGCCTCCTCAGCAGTTCGTTCCTCCGCAGCAACATGCCCCACCCCAGCAGATGCCACCAACGTCTGGTTTCGCTCCACCACCTCAGCAGGTAGGCGCGGCTTCGAGTTTACACATACGGTAAGCTAATTGCTGTATTCGTTTTCAGAACTTCGGAGCACCACCACAGCAGTTTGCTCCGCCACCGCAGCAGTTCGCTCCTCCACCGCAACAATTCGCTCCACCTCCACAAGCTCCCCCTCAGCCCCAGCCACCGACGCCACAATCGTCCGTTTCGTCGACTCCGATTCCTCAGCCGTCGCAACAATTCGGCGCCCCTCCTCCACAAGGCGGCATCCCACAGCAGTTCGTTCCACCGCAGCAGATGCCTCCTGCCCAGTTTGCTCCGTCGCACCAGGTAGCGTTTCGTTCTGCTTTCGAATTTAAACTGTACTATGTATGAAATGTAGAACGTTGTCTGGCTTAGGGTGACGAGAAACTCTTCTTAAGAAGCGCAGAATTTGATGCATCTGTACGAGGATTGAAGTAGCCTCTGAAACAGTACATTATTTTGGGTGTGCGTGGGGTGATGAGCGGAGCTTTTCTTAGGATTGTGGCAAGAGTCTTGTTGGGTTGAGGAAGAGGTGCTATTCTTTAGTTCTTTTTTTGAAAATTGTTGGAAGGTACGGTAGGACAACTTTGTATCAAAATGTGGAAGGCCCTAGAAATGAAGAAGAGGCGTATATAAACGCATGGCTACTGAAGCAGTGGCTGATTAAAGGAGCCGCCGACTGCTGTGAGTTCGAACTAGGCTACTATTCACTAACCGTAGAAAACTGTAACCGACGATGAACTGGTCGAATCGTTGAGCCCCTCAATAAACTTGATCATCTACAACCTCTTCTGGCACCGAGACATTAACACACGGAACATGCCGAGGTTTTACGAAGAAAGGACATGAAGAATATGCTTATTGAGTTTATCTGGTTTGAAAATTAAATTGAAATAGTAAAGAAATTAACTAATAATTTGAAGCAGAAATTTCTGTTTGTCTTTTCCTCAGCCTAACAGCGCTTTATCAGTGTGAGACTTTTGCGGCCCTTATTTCTTTTTTTATAGGGATCGAAAATTCGTAGCAAACCAAGTAATCACCCTGCTGAAGAGATGCTGTTTGCTTTTCAGCCATTATATCGATCTTATTCTCTAAGCACCTGGTCACTGGGTGCCATCCCGCCCTTTATTCTGTTAGTATAGGTTCTGTTGCGCTGCAGAATAGCAATCCAAGCCCGTAACTGAAGGCAGCAGGAAACCTTGTTAAACTGCTTTCAGTTTTACTACCGAAATCAGTGTTTGACTATTGTGTGTGCATTAAAATGGCATTTACAGTGGGAGTTGTTGCATCTACAAAGCGACGAATGGCGCAAAAGCTCATGGGGTAGTTCTTCCTTTCGACATTTTGTCAGGCTCAGGAAAAGGGGGCCTGAAGGGGGTTTTAAGATGCATTTATTGTGCAGCAATTCTTTGAAATGGCAAACCCTCAAGTTCTACAGAAACTATGCACAGGATCCGACGTAGGCTGGGATAATTCGACTCTGTAATTTTTTCAAGCCACATGAAAAAATCATCTAGATAATGGCAATTTTAAAAAGCTCGGACCTGAAGATGATTCAGGGATGGGTGATTTTCTTGAGACCAGACTTTAGAATGATTCAAGTAGTCGGTTTCGATCAGGATCCGATATACGATCCGAGGCAAAATCAGTTGTTTGAATCATTTGAAAGCTGTACTTGTCAGAGTCACCGTAATCTAAATTCGTTATACGATCCGAAGCGAAATCGGTTATCTGAATCATCCAAGAGCTGCATTTGTCAAAATCACTGTGATCTGAATCACCCTGTAATCCAAGCTTTTAAAAAATTCGTTTGTATAATTTCTCTGCTCGATCGTTTTATCCGAGTGCCAAAAAATGACATGGAAATAATCCGAATCGTCGGATCCAATGTGTAGTAGAGGCGCAAAAATAGGCCTTAAATGTTTTAACTTTTTAATTTGACCTAGAATTTCTAGGCGCCGCTGTTTAGGAGGTGGGGAGAAGAAATCCGCGTGTTGAGATAACTGCGTCATATTATGCAAGGTTGCTGATTGCGAAGATTTTAAAGTGATTGTGAGACGTTTCAGTGCTTATGTTACCATGCTGGATGCGGAGAAGAGTTACAAGAGTTTTTTGATCTCGTATGTGACTAAAGTTTCACTTTTTGTATAGATACTCTGTGAGAAGTGCGGTGAACGGAGTTTTTTGAACGTTACAAATTAGTATCTCAAAGCCGTCGGCGCGTGTGCAGTCACAACTTCAAATAGCTGCCGTTCGGCCTTAGTCTAGTGCTGGCGATTTCGTTGCGTTTTGTGTTCATTCCGGTCCTGTTCTGCCGGACCCCCACGGAGGTGATGCTTTGCACAGGCGGTTGAAGGGGATAGGAGGGTAGAGGTTGTATGAGCTTTCTTACCTATCCGATGAAAGTCCAGTCGAACCGATAACCGATGAACTAGCCTCTAGACAATGAGTGCTTGGCAGAGTGGGGGCTTTGGTGGGGTGTTGAAATTCTAGGGCCATAGGTCATGTTTGTGCCTCATGCAACGCGAAATTCTGGCTATTGGGCGTTGTTGGGTTACTGGAATGTCTTTTCGGCTGGGTTCACCTGCTACTTCCTGACCTTAAGAGGCTTGAGGTGTGTGCAGCCTGTGGACGGGTAACATCCGGACAAATGTTTAATACCGGCTGTGCCATGCAAAGTGGAAACGGTACAAGAGGTCGAATCTCCATTACATTTTGGATCTGACACCGATTCGGATAATTCAGATACATATTTTTCAAACCCGGATTAAAAGGATTGTGCGAACAATGGGATTTTTGAAATGTCCGAATTGTAGGTCAGTTCAATTAGGGGTGATTTTCACCAGAGCGGAACTTCAGATAATTCAGGCCCCGTTCATACGTCGTGACGGTAGCGACAAGAGCGACGACAGCGCGCGAAGGGTACGGATAGGCGACAGCAGCGACGAGAGCGACGGAAGTAGTGTGGTGTACGTAATTCACACTTCATTCGTCGCCTCAGTCGTTTCTGTCGTTCCCGTCTCCGGCTCGAAGTATGAACAGTCGGCAGCAGCGACGAGATCGACAGCGATAGCGCTCGAGTGTGAACAGATTTCGGTGGAGATCACTTTGTTTCAATCGATTTGCAGTTTTGTACGGGCGACGAGTCGCTCTCGTCGCGAACTATGAACAGGTCCTCAGGTAACTGGTTTTGATCAGAACTCTGTCCTATCCGATTTGGATACCCGATGCGAGATTCGAATGTAAATCAGTTATTTGGATCATCCAGAAACCCTTGTTAAGCTACCCTTATTTGAATCATTCCAAGATCCGGGCTTTTCAGAAATGGCATTTTTAGCATAATCCTTTTGAATGGATATGAAACTATGTTTTGGCGGATTCGAATTATCCGAATCGGCTTTGGATCCAATGTCTAGTCTTCATGACGTCTGTTCAGCCCGTCTTACTGCTGGACGCTTTCCAAGTTGAATAATACAGGGTGGTGCTCTTCGGGAGGTTTCGTCCACTGTTAGACCGCTCAGGAGGGTATAAGTGAAGAAATTACCATCCTGTTCGATGGGTCCCCAAGAAAACTTGAGGGTACAGTTTTTGCGCGTCTAACGTGCTGTCTCGCGTGAGCTTTCAATGAATAAGATTTGAGTGATTGAATAAAATCGGGTTTCTTCTTTTTTAATGTGGAACTCGTCTATCGTTGCCGATGCGAGTCCTATTTATCGATGCGTGTTTAGAACTTCGGAGGACCTCCACCTCCACAACAACAACAACAACAGCAACATCAACAGCAGCAGCAACATCACCACCAGCAGCCGCCGTTTGCACCACCACCATCAGCGTTCGGTCAGCAGCCGCAGTTCGGACAGGGGCCACCGTCGGAGCCGGCACCACCACCAGGCGGAGCTCCTCCGGCGTTCTCGCCTCCCCAGATGGGAGGCTTCGCCCCGCCGCCCATGGGTGGCCCGACAGGAGTACCCGGAGGGAACCCGTTCGCCCGAGGACCGGGTGGCCCAGCTGGCTTCCGCGGCTCTCCGTACCACCAGTAATGAAAAAGTAAGCAGAGGAAATGATGTATTTAAAATAATTTATTCTCGTCTGTTGACATTGTGATTACTCGTCTTTGCGTAGATGATTGTGTTCCGTTGTTAATCGCAGTATCGGTCGGATGGCTAGTGGTGTCACGTGCAAAGTCTCTATCCATGATATGTATGTGTCTAACTGTATGGTGTCCGTTTTCTGTTTGACCTCTTTGGTGTGCACGAGGTTGAATTGTTGACGGAAACTTGCGACATAGTAAAAGTTATAGTTCTCAATTGGTTTCCTGTTCTATGAGGGTGATCATGCTCGTTGGCAGTTGGGGGCGTTTAAATGAAGTTTTAAGACCATCGGGTGTTCAACGGGCAAGGCTTGGGTGGAAGGCATGGTGATAATGTCGTCGCGAGCAGGTATCACGGGAGGTTTGGGAGAACGTTGCGAAAAACAAATTGAGTTGTCAGATTTAGCTTTTCAGTTCAAATCAGCTCGAATCAGTTTTTCTGGCGTTTTTGTCTTCTGAACAGAAGAGCCGAAGACGCTAGAAATCATCCAAAGCATGTAAATTAACGTCTGAGCTAACTATTGTGTCTAGAGACGCATTTACTCCAATAAAAAATGGCTTTCTAGAGCTAGCAAGGGAGTCACATGTATAATAGCTTTACTTGCTGATGTTTGCGAAAATTTCATCTACGTGCACCTTAAATGGAAAGGTAGTGGGTTGAAATTAACCTATAAATCCGAGGAGATGCCGAGGCATCAAGGAGTGTCGTTACCAGGGATGTGCGGAAATTTTTTGAGAGAAGCGGAAGAGCTCAAAAATGGGCTGAAACCGGAGTACGAAACACGGAAGCGGAAATGACTCAAAATCTCATTACTTCGTCTAGTTTTTCATGAATAAATATATATCCATAATGGTAGTAATAACTGAGTTGCCGTTAACAAATTTAGGAAGGGGGTAGGGCAGCATGCGAGCCTTTCCCAGCAACTTATAACGATAAAAAGTCCTTGTATTCGTATTCTACTCAGATGAGTTTTCAAACATTACGAGTGTAACAAATCGAAGTTTGCGCAAAATCTTTCTGTAAATGGGAGGAAATTATTCTAAACTCAATGACTGACGAGTGAGATGCCAGAGATTTCACCACTCATGACACTCAACCGGTCTTACTGAATGCCCGGATCTATCCTAACTGGGAGAGGGCAGCACTAATTGTAAGGTCATATTGCGTTCGGCATCCCACGACACGACGCCTACTCTGAGTCCGCACGGGTACCATTGTACTGGAACAAACTCAAAGGACGGGGTGGAGTGGAGACACCGCAGGCCCTTCTTCGACTGATAGATCCAATGTTCCCCATGGAGCGCATTGTTAGCAACATAAGGCCTTGTTTAGTATACACGCGACGCTCGACGCGATGCATGCGTAGTGGCCAAATTGATCGAGCGAGGCGATTGATCAATTCGGCCACAACACATGGCACCGCGTCGTGCGTCGCGCGCACACTTAACAAGGCCTAAGACCGCTTATACCCTGATTTAGAATTGGTGTTCCAGGACAGGCCTAAAATTATTGGGAAAAAAGATAAGCATGCCCCGGATAAGAAATTTGATTCTTGACTCAAACACTCATGAAACCTTTGTGGACCTACACTACTCGATAGTACGTCGTTCCAAGAAAAGAAAAAGGATCCAATTTGGTTATTAGACGGTTCCGACATCAGGATGCATCATCGGTTTGAAATCAACACAATCACAAAAAAGCGACGCATAGATAATCTCTTTCTTCAGCGTTTCGTTTATGTCAATCTATAGATGAGAGCTTGTTCTGCTGTTGACCAAGATTGTCATCAACTTTATTACGGCTGACGTTTCGGCGTCGTCGCCTTCCTCAGAGCCTGGAAAAGTCGGAGACACTTGTGGAACTGTTCCCCCAAACACCATTTCTTACTACAGAGTACTCTTCCTAAGGAAAATAGATGCAGGATCCGATATCCGAGATACAACTAACCTTAGAGGTGGATGACGTTGGACCACCAGACACCCGTAGCTGGAAGGAATCGTTGGTGAATGAGCTGTGGTCCTAGGGACCACCCGACTTAAGTACCCCGGGGGTCAGGTCGAGCAGATCAAAACTCACAGAGCTCCACAAAGGGTGCCAGTTCTTGAGTAATCGCGATGCACTCTTCCTTGCGATTGAACTGCGGATTCTTCGCCGCAATCCAAAGTGCCTCTAGCGTCCTGCGTGCCGAAATGTCACTTTCGCGCGCCAGGATCGAGACAGACACCTGAACCATCGTGCCCCCATGGCGCAGGACCCTGTGTTCTCCCCAAGGAGTGCGGACATTGGCTTTCCCAAGGCCGTCCAGATGCTCCCTGATCCTGACACAAAGGGGTCTGCACGTTTCCCCTATATAGTGCTCCCCACACTCATTGCACGACACGAGATAAAGTACCCCAGATATCATGCAATCCCCCTGTTTTCCATTGGGGCAAACTACGCAGGACGAGGTTGGGCACGTCCGATCGTAGATACGGTTCCGGACCAACTGTGTCTTCAAGGTTGTAGGAGGGACATCTGCAACCCTTACAACGTCTTGGAGATCCGCTCTGCGTATCTCTGCACTCACTTTGTCTGAGATGAAGGGCGCGCAGAAGGGTATCTTGTATCTTTCTTCTCCTCGACGGACTAGCACTGTAGCACGCGTCCTACCTCCCTTCTGCCAACTTTGGGCTGGATACCCGTTACTTTCTGCAATGTTGTGTGCCATCGATCCTGCATCTATTTTCCTTAGGAAGAGTACTCTGTAGTAAGAAGTGGTGTTTGGGGGAACAGTTCCACAAGTGTCTCCGACTTTTCCAGGCTCTGAGGAAGGCGACGACGCCGAAACGTCAGCCGTAATAAAGTTGATGACAATCTTGGTCAACAGCTGAACAATCTCATCTATAGATTGACAACGTCATGCCAAGATTTATTGAAAGCCGAACTTGGGCAGTTTCGTTCTTGTTCAAAAGGTAAATGAAGGCAATGCAAAACAACCAATGAGTGATGAGTCATCATTTCCGTTTCGACTTCCGACCCACAGTGTGCGAAACACGGAACGGAACGACTAAGAACGGCCGGAAACCAGAATTCGGAACACGGGAACGGAAATTCCGCACTCCCTGATCGTTACTCCGTAGTTTTCGTACCCTCTTCAACATACAGGGTGAACCATGTATTGCAACAAAATGAGGCGACTTTATTAGAGACTTTTTCAAATGCATAGAACCACATAACAACTGTTATTTAGCACATTCTTATTGCTATAGCCGTTGCCGATATCATGGTTGTACAGAATGCGCATAAGTTACGCAGTGTGTGGCGCAGTCGGCACCTACTAGAAGAACTGGTTTTGGACTGCATACTGGAACATATTACACATTTATATTATACCCAAGTGCTTTCCAAGTCTGGGCTTATGTATGATTGCGGAGCGCTGATGGCAAAGACAAATCCGAAACGAGCGGCTCTCATCAACTTGCCCTTCCCGGTCGCGGGGCTGGTTCTATCTTCAAAGTTCTCAATGTTCCTCGACGAGCAGTGTATGACGCCGTAAAACGATTCAAGGAGTTGGAACTTTGTCCGACAGAAATGGAAGAGGTAGGAAATGTCACTCCGAAAATGATCAAAAAAGTTCGTGAACGAACTCGTAATCCTCCCGTTCCTTACGAAAAATGGCTGGAGAACTCAATACTTATGCTACCACTGCTAGAACCATAGTCAGGAAAAAGCTAAAGATGCATCCATATCGTACACAACGGGTTTACATGCTTACGGAGAGAATGAGAGCTCTACGACTACGAAGGTGCATGAAGTTGCTGAAACAGTTCGCGGATTGGCACGCACCGCGCATGCGTTTACTCTGATGAGAAAGTTTTGACGCTGGAAGCAGCGGTAAATTGTGAAAACGATCGCATTATTTCGAGGAATGTTGGTGCTGCTATCCGTGAATGAAAACTGGTGCGAAAGGCACACCCTGCTTCAGTTATGGTTTGGGGTACAATCGCTTTAAACGGGGAACCTCCATTAGTTTTCGTCGAGCCCGGTGTCAAAATTAACAAAGACGAGTACCAGAAATTGATTTTGGAGGAAGTATTGAAGCCCTGAGACGACGCACACTTCGAAAATGACCAGCAGGACTGTGCACCTGCACACAAGGCGAGGACAACACAGTGGTGCAAACGTGAACTCCCGGACTTCATTGCGCACGAGGACCGTCCTTCGAACTCACCGGACTTATACCCTCTTAACTTCTCAGTCTGATCAATTATCGAGAGCAAAGCCTGCTCTACCCGACACGCAAGTTCGACGTTTTTCCTTGACTCCGTCCTACGTGTGATGTGCTCATCACGTTATTATTATTTGTTGATTTGTGTTGACGTTGCACTGTGACATCATTGTGCGGGTAATTTGTGAGCACTCTGTAGCCACTCTTATTAGTAAGTCGTGGGCACTGATGTAAAACAATCGAAAATCTCGTACTGGTCCGTGGTGGCGCACTCCCATTTTTGGTTACTTTTCTGAAGATTGGTGGATGAACATCGGTATTTTGGTTTCGTGTGCGGCAATTCAGGTCTTTCTCCACAGCGAACATTATTTGAATGGATATGAATTAAAACAGAAGAACGCTAATAATTTGCTGAACACACCGTTGCTGCAACCAGCTGGACCAAGTGCAACATTCAGTCATGTGTTCATCGATTATTACGCAATTGCAATTGCACTCGTTTGCCGTAATCATATTTTCAGAATTCTTTCAACTGCACTTGTTTTCTGAGTTTTTTCAATCCTTTCTTGTGAGGCGCACATTTGCGCGCAAAATAAATAAATAAATAAATAAAGTGCAATGTGTAGTTTTCAGAAAACTACAATGAAAGCCCTACAAGTCCACAAGTTAGGCGAAGACTCAGCTACGGTGAGAAGAGAGTAGAAAGAAAGACTTGTAGGCGCAGTTGGGGGGGGGGGGGGTCACTCAGGCTGGAAATTCAGCCACCGCTTCGTTTGATGAGAAACTTCACAACACTGAGGTATCTTAGAAAAGTCAAAGCAATAGCGCGTTTAATACTACCTCTGGGAACATTATGGTATGCAAACAGTTGCTACGCATAGCAGTCGTTTGTCTTTCACTATGTTCCAAAATGTCTTCCCTCTCCCTCACACTAGTTTTTTTGTGCAAAAGAGTAAAAAACAGTAAAAATGTTTGATTTTTTTTATTTTTTTTTTTCACTATTTGTTAGAATTGAATGGTACAAGATTGGTTATGGAAATTCAGCACTATATTGCCAACAGAGAACGAAAAAAGAAAAGAACAGAATATGAGATACAGGGATAAGGTATAGGTATATGGGGATAAGTAAATGGCGGAGTAGGGGGGGGGGGGTGAGGAAGGGAGGAAGAGGAATAGGCGGTACGGTACGATGCTTTGCAAAAAAGGCAGTGACCACCAACACTGCAAGCTCCAAGCGCCGAGAGCTTCGAATACCATCGTAATAGGTTCGCTTCCCTCGCCAAATCGTACCGAGATGAACCCTGGGGGTGGAGAAGTGGTATGGACGAACCAGTTAGGATAGGATTAGAATAGGAAGAATAACAGATCCAGAGAATTGAGAGAGCATATAAAGGATAAAGGATAAAGGACGATTACTCAATCCCTTCTGGGATGCGCCAGCGCATTCTACTTCTACGGGATGTCGTGGAGGCGACATGAATGCGTATTTGGCCATACAATGACTTGCGGTGGCCAGCCGATGAACAAGTCAGCGCTTTATCCTTCCCAGACACGTCTGGTACCAGTTCACCGACCCAGGAGGGATGGAAGGCTTGGTTGGCCTGGGCGGTTAATCCGAACCAGGAACCTGGTATCGGCTGCTCGCGGCAGTCGCGCTTCCTCCGACTGCGCTACACGCGCCCGCGCTCAGAGAGAGCATATGCAAACAAGAATATGAAGTGAAAGGTTCATAAAACTATATAAGTAGGCTTAAGCACATCATCTTGAACTGCCTTGAAGTCTTAGGTGCTCATCTAAGTGGTACTGAAAAGAATTAGATGTCTTCCACCTGAAAAATTTCTATCCAAACGATTCCATATAGGTACCACTCTCGAAAGAAATGAACCTTCTAAGGATGTCGTACTAAGGCTTTCAGGCCTTACCCGATACTCCTCTAAGCGCCTCGAAAGTCGATGGAATTTCAAAAACGACAGATATGGCTAATGAAATTTCACCTGTGGTCATCTTGTACATCAGTGCCAAACCAATAAGTAAACTTGCATGCTGTTTTATTCAAGGAATGTGCAGATGATATCCTGTTTCACCTCTTAGTCCTATACAGGATTCATTACTGCAATAGAGTGTAGTGCTATAGTGGTACTACAGGTATCTCCCCGAGGATCATCAGTAGGGCAGGGAGCTGTAGTACGTCCGAGGCGCCAAGACCCGGGTTTATATACATCCCTAACTAGGTCAAGTGTGGCGGGAGATAGTATAAGTCACTGTTTATTGGGCCAGAGGTGATCTGTGCAGCGGGTAAACAACATGGTTGACCGCTAAGGAGCTAGAACTGATCTAGCAGCGTTTGAATGAATTTGCGTGTTTCTTTATATGAGTTTTAAAAACCAAACTTGTAGCTGATGCTTTTGTTATGAAGAATGCACTTCAGTATACCTTGCAGAATAAGTTTTTATTATTATAGTTTAGTTCAATAAGCCAGGATACCAAGCTACTAAAAATTATTATAAATTATAGCTCTAAATTATAGCTTTTTAAGGGGATAGCTTATATATGAGTCGTAGTGTGGAAACCTTATCACTTTAAAGTTAAAGTAATCTGTTTTATTATATTGTTTGGTATATAATGCTCCTTCGGAAATATTAATTGCTAAACCTAAGAAATTACATTTAGCAGAATTTCATTAGTTCTACTGACTTCTAGGCAATCTTTATAAGTATTTGATATAATACCATTTATACAACTATCTTCTAAATTATGAATAATTAATATGTCTTCTATGTACCTGAAAGGGTGAAACTCCTTACAATATTTGTATTCAAAAAATGAGAGTGTTAAGTCGGCAATAATAGGGCTTGCAGTTCCACCTTGTGGAACGCCTTTTATCTGTTTGTAAATAGAGCTACCTATTCTACAAAAGGAGTTGCTTAACAAGTAATTTAACAAGTAAGCCTTAGACATTTTTTCTTTTATTTTCTTTTCGACTACCTTTTGCCTTGACTCAGCTTACACGGCAGAAACGTTTTGTCAATTCATGGAGGATATTCTAACCTCGTTCCCGGGAAACCACGAAAAAAAAATCGTAGCTAAAGGTGATCGCATTAGGACACTTGAACTGATTCGGTTCATTTGGCGAGTGATCTCCTTCATCTGCCAAATAGTATTTGTTTCAAGCGTATGAATAACATGATCTTAACATTCCACGATTGTAACTGTTTATTTAATTTGGTCGCTTTGTTTGTTCTAACTAGTTTAATCGTTTCCCTTCGTTTTGTTCCATTGCGTTCTTTCTCTTGTTGTTGAGCCATGGATCACTTAAATTTAACGTGCCCTCCATGGGCACATAAATAAATAAAAAATAAATAGACGGTATTCTAAAGGCTGCGCCGACAGTTTTTGTAAACAACATTCACATGAGAAGGTGATAATACCCTTACGAGCAAAGCTACGGTATGTGAAACTTTCCTGAACCTTTTCGATTGATTCAGTGGTCGTCTTTTTATACGGGCTCCAAACAGGCGAGCAGTACTCTAACATTGGCCTTACGTAAATTGTAAATAGCTGAAAAAAGTAATTTTGGCTCACGTGTTTTAAATGCTCTTAGTATGAAGTTAGCTGTTGAGGTAGCGCAAGAGATTATTTCATTAATATGCTTTTCATAATCAAGCTTGTCGCTGTAAGATACTCCCAGATCTTTTATTTCGTGCACCTGTAACAAGGCATTCCTATCCAGAGTAAACCTGAAGCCCGGGTGGCTATCACCAAGCACATTGTAGCTGATTTCTGAACAGAAATTTCCATTTTCAATTGTTTAGACCAGATGCTAACGGAATTTATAGCAAATAAATAGGAATTTATAGCGTCTTGAAGTTTTGAGCAGTCGTTAACAGTGAAGATGTTTGAGTCATCAGCGTGCATACTACATATTACACGTGATGGTAATGTGTAGGAAAGGTCATCTCAAATAGAAGAAACATAACGGCCAACATAAGGTGCATGTTCCCTGTACCCCGCTCAGTGTGGAGTATGGTTGGGCTATACTGTCATTCATTCAAATGCATTAAGACCTCCCGGTCAAGAAGGATCTTAGAAATTCGAGTAGCCTACCGCATATGCCATAAGAAGATATCTTTTCCAAGAGCAGTGGTATGCAAATTGAATCAAATGCCTCCGCGTAGTCAATATAGCAAACACAGACAAAGTTTACCTCATCTATTTTTTTGTGCCAAAACGGCAGTGTTGAAAGTATGGTTGAAATAGTAGATTTTCTTCTAAGAAAGCCGTGCTGGTTCTTATGAACTAGATCTCTTTACTCGATGAATGTCGTAATTTTTTACATATTATGCTCTCCATGACTTTACTAGTGGTACTGATTAGATATATAGGCCTATAGTTCCTAAAATTTCTTTTTCATCCCTTTTTGAAAACAAGCCCAATTTTCCATAAGCTTGGTACGGCTCCATGAAGTAAAAATCTGTTAAATAACAATGTAAGTGGGTACGTTAGCCCAAGGGTGCTCTGTTTAAGAAGATATACGGTAAATTGTCTGGAGAAATTGAAACTTTGTTAGGAAGTTTCCGCAAGATATCATATACCATCTCGCTGTCCACCCAGTGTAACCTATCAGATGTTAGTGGGCGCAGGTGCTAAGTCGTCGTCGTGTTTGTACGTCTTATGCACTGATTTAAAGTAATCTGCGAATAAATCAGCCTTGGCTTGATCGCTGAGCTTATTTCGTTAAAATCTTTTTGAGCTGCGTTTGGCGAGACGTTTCTCAATCGATACTTGGTGGCGGAGTAGTGCCTATTTAAGTCTTTTTGAGTACAATATAAATCGAGGATCGTTTTGCGAGTGCAAGCGATCTGTTTTTGATTTCAGGAAAACTATTGGCCTGGAAAATTTTTCTGAGTGGTCTTTGCAGGGAATGAGAGGTATCACCTGTATCACCTGTCGTCCCGTTGATCATCGACTTGCTCGAGCGGGCGCCAGAAGCCTCTCCATTCGTCCCTGTCGCGTGCCAGAGTGCTCCAATGGATCCTCCTCGCTCGAGGGACACGAAGAGCGTCATATCGGTCGTTCAGGGCTTTCACGAAGAAGTCCGACCAACGCGTTGGTGGGCGTCCTGGTGTTCTCTTGACATTCCGCGGAATCCAGTCGGTGACGGTTCTCGTCCAGCGGGTGTCTGCGAAGCGCATTACGTGGCCGGCACACCTAATTTTCGACACCTTGGCCCACGCGACAGCGTCTCTAATCTTCGAACGTCGGCGAAGCTCGGAACTCCGGAAGCCTTCTCTCACTTGCGTGAGTCGTGTCACACCGAGCATCGTCCTCTCGATTCCACGTTGCGCGACGGTGATCGCGTGTTCATCCTGCTTTCGTATAGCCCAGGTCTCTGAGGCGTATGTTAGGGCAGGAAGAACGGTAGAGTCGAATATATGGGCACGGAGTCGGACGTTCTTCGTCTTCTTCGCGACTTCTTCGAGGCTCTTGAAAGCTCCCCAAGCCGCTCTTTTCCTCCTGCTCAGCTCTGGTGCTAGGTCGTTGGCTATGTTGACTTCGCGACCCAGATACACATAGCTGTATCACTCGGAGATGTTCGTTCCGTTGAGCGAGAATGGGGCATCAGAAACCCATCCGTTCCTCATGAACATCGTCTTCGTAAGATTCAGCTGCAGTCCAACGCTCCCACATACACGATCGAAGTCGGCCAGCATTCGCTCTGTCTGGCTGATGCTCGGTGTTATGAGCATGATGTCGTCAGCGAAGCGAAGGTGATGTAGTTGCCGGCCGTGGACCTTCACTCCCATGTCTTCCCATTCTAGTTCGCGCATGACGTTTTCGAGAGTGGCGCTGAAGAGCTTCGGGGATATGGTATCCCCTTGCCGAACCCCTCTTTTTACGTCGATGAGGACGTCGTTGTAGAATGATGAGATCTTGGTCGTGAATCCACTGTACAGCTCTCGAAGGACTCTGATATGCTGAGTAGGAACACCCTGAGTGAGCAGGGCGTCGATGACCGCTTCAGTTTCGACGGAGTCGAATGCCTTCTTCAGGTCGATGAACGTAAGGCACAGCGGCAGCTTGTACTCTCGCGAGACTTTGATGAGCTTCGTAATGGTGTGTATGTGGTCGATCGTGCTGAATCCTCTTCGAAACCCTGCTTGCTCGCATGACTGTCCTTCGTCCAGCGTTCTGCTAATCCTATTCAGGATCACTCGAGTGAACAGCTTGTAGACTACGGACAGCAGGCAGATCGGGCGATAGTTGCCAATGTCATGCACGTCTCCCTTCTTGTACAGCAAGAGGTCCTGCTGGTCTTCCACTGAGATGGAACCTTGCAATCCGACAGGTAGCGCGTGAAGAGCCGCACCAGGGTGTTGATGAGCGCTGGCAGGAGGTTCTTCAGGTGTTCGGGTCTGATCCTGTCGGGACCGGGTGCTGTACGTTTCTTCACCGACGAGGTGGCGTGTCGGATCTGGAAGGGAGAACAGAGGGAACGACGTATCCATCCTGCGGAAGATGGCGTGAGGGCAGGTGGACGTGGCTATCGAAGAGATCGGAATAGAAGTCGTGGATGACCTTCTTTCTCCATGGTCCTTCTGGAAGAGGTGAGGGTTCCGTCGGGACGTCGGAAAGCGGTCATCTTGGTCTTGAAGTTGGCGAAGTTACGGCGGGCATTGCGGATGCTCAAACCTGCCTCTGCAGCTTCAGCCAACACTTCCGCTCTTCCCTCCTTAAGATCCTCCTTTATCGCCGCTCTGCATAGCTTCGCAAGCTAGGACGTCAGTTGGTAGTCGCCTGACGCTCGTGCTGCTCCACGCTGGCGTATCAGCTCGAGAGTTTCCGGAGACAGGCGTCTCTTGGTGGTCTTCAAGCTCTCGGCTACCTTAGCACTGTCGCGGAGATGGTGCACGAAGTGCTCGTATTCCTCGTCGATGTTGTCCATAACGGTATCTTCCCAAAGGCGGGCAAGAGATGTGTAAAGGTCCCAGTTGATGGTCGTTCTGGGACTCCTCTTCTTGAACTTCGTGGCCTACTCTTGAACTTTGAACCTCGTTGTGGAACTGGCCACCGGGGGATTCCCAGGTCCATCGTAGGGAGGGAGTCTTCTGGAACTGTGAGTTTCCATGGATGGTCTTGCTGGACATGATAAACTCAGATAGCCTTTCATCTTGCTCGTTCCACTCCAAACCGTGGGTCCCGATGTGAAGTTCTTCCGGCGACCTTCGCGGTTCGATCTTGGCGTTGAAGTCGCCCGCCGACGATCACCTTGTAGAAGGTGTGATCTTCCTTATAGAACTTCTCCAGCTCCACGTAGAAGGCTTCGACCTCTTCGTCGTCGTAGTCGGATGTTGGGGCATACGCGACGAATACGGTCAAAGCTAGCGCGGAGCCACATCGCTTTAGTCGCAGACGTCCGATTCGGGTTGTCAGAGACTCGTACGAATCGATGTTCATGGCCAAGTGCGTGTTGACGAGTACACCAACGCCGCCTACTCCCCTGCTATCGCATGTTCGGAGGAACAGTTCTTTTTCGAAGTCGTAGGCGGCGTGTGGGGGTGGTGTTTTCTCGTCTCAGTCAGTCCTATGACGTCGTACTTGATCTTCCTGGCTTGCATCATCAGGTCCTCGACGGATGCTTCCGATGCGAGCGGGCGGGCGTTGTAAGTACAGATCGTCATCCTAGTCCTTCTCAATTTGCGCAGCCTGGTTAGGCCCTGAGATTTTAGCAGCCTCTTCGTACTCGTCCTTCCCATCGCTGCAGAAATGGGGGCTCTTGCGGGGTCAGGGGAATGAGGCCCTTTAGTGCTGCTGTTTTTGACTGGAGTACACACGGGTAGCTAGTCGGGCTCTGTCGTGCGGGCGAAGAACTCCGGGCAGCCAGCCAGACTGCCAGAAGGGACGAGGCGAGACTTAAGGCGGCCTCGAATCGCCTTACATGTACTTCCAGTCTACCGAGTGCAAGCTTTTGGCCGAGCCGACACAGTTACAATCCGCACAGTCACGGACACATCCACGCACACTGTGCATGAACATGCCGCTCCCACGCATAAGGAACGCGTCGACCCGACACAGCAGGAGCAAGGAGTCCATCCCCTGCATCCCACCTGCGTCTCTGGGCAGCACATGGTCGCATTTGGTTCTTGTTTAATTCCCCTATCCACCACCCGGGGACGCGCCACGTGGCCCTGTGACAAGCGGCCCGAGATCCCTCTTAACAAGAGAGCCCGAAGGCTCTCTATCGAGGGAGATCCGTGGAATGAGAGGTATACATTTATTAATTAATTGGTGACAGATTCGAAGAAATTCGCCGTAGAAGTCGTCAGCATCTCGACTTTCAAAAGTTTGGAGATTATTGAGTCAAAATCGTCCTTTGAGTAGTTTCTTATGAGCTTGTAGGAATTTTTATGCTTCAATGGTGCATTAAGTATTGCGAGTGCCACGCAGTTGTGGTCAGATGTGCTAAACGGAGGGAGTACTCGGGAATTCTTTATGATATGGTTCAGAGACAAGACCTATGTCCAGAATATTCACCCCATGGGTGGGCATGTCAATAAGCTGAACTGAGCTGTGCAAGTTAACGAAATCAAGAAACAGCTTCGAGAAGGGGTTGAAGCGATTCCCCTGTGGGTTATATTCTTCCAGTCAATTAGCGGGAAGTTGAAATCCCCTAGCAAAATAATATCACCACTCTATTCGCTGCAAAGACTGCTGGCGAAGTCGACAATTTCAGACAATGTAGATAACGTACAAGTAGGACTGCGATAATCAAGCAGTAGAAGTATATTTCGAGTGGCTGCATTAATTTGGATACCTAGAGATTGGATGATTTCGTGGAAATTCTTATTGAAAATGAACGTGTGGGAAATTGTTCTATCAATCAAGGTCACCACTCCGCCACCAGATCTTTGACTATCTCGATCACAACGATAGACGCCGTAAGTGGAATTGATGCTAAGTGTTGCGTCATGGATGGAGGTTGGTTTACACCAGCTTTCAGTTATCAGTACAACGTCTAGTTTATTATAAAGCAGGAAGTTAAGGTCAGGTAGCTTGTTGACAATATATCTGGAGTTAAATAGGAGAAATCTAACTGAAGAATTCAAAGAACTGCTTGGCGGTTCATGTTTCCCTTCCAGTAGTCCCATACATCCTCCACTTAGGTTATAACTAAAGTTAGAATCTTGATGAATCTCTTGGGAAGGACATAATTCCCAGTGTGTATAAGCTAGTGCATTGATAGTCTTCAACGCTAAAAGTGCGCTGTGATTGGGTGGCGTGCTTCATACGTTTAACCGGTAGGTCTCGTGGGGTGCGGAACTCATGGGTAACTAGATCACGGAGAGTATACGTTAGCTTACCTTTGTGACTGTTGATCAGCCGGCCTTTTTCTTAAATTGCGTACATACTCGACTTCTTCTTTGGTGTAGTCGGGTCTTGCATATGAGTGCACGTAATCCTTTGCCAAGGACTGTCGGCCTGCACGCATGTGTTGGAGGAGTGTGCCTCTTTGTTCCCGGCTGGGTAGACCGATCTTGATTATCCGTGGGCTGCAGTTGTCGTGTTCCTTCTGATACGTGGATGCCTGAATGAGGTGATTTTTCCGGAAGTAAAGTCTCGTACGAGGTCATCGTCCACAGAGGATTCGATGACCTCCCTCAAAGCCTCTTTTTTCGAACGGCTGGGTGACTGCATCACTTTCTCGCTCGCCGATCCCAACCCAGGTGATTCCGCAGGCCTTTTCGTCGATTATCTTCGCATCTTTCTTAAATTGTACAAGTGTACTGTACAACGCAGAGTTCGGATGAGAGTTTTCCTCCACATCCTGCGCGAGTCTCTTCTCGATACCTGCAATTTTATCAAGGATTGCGTCTTGTAAATCCTGCAGTTTTTGCAGAACGGATCGAAAATTTTGTCAAAGCATTCAAAGTATTCATCCCACCTTTGCAGAATCAGTCTAAGCCAAGTCTGGGATTCGTCTCCGGAGTTCTTCCTTGGCGCCATTTGAGTTGGTTCGGAACGGAGAAGAGTCACAAGTGAGAGGTTGAGACGAGGACAGCTGGCGGGAATGACATTCGTTGTTGTTCGACGGGCACAAAAATAAAATACCATGACTTTCGGGAATCAATCTCGCTCTTTGGCAAAATGCACATTCCGGTAAAGCGACTATTCTAACAGTGAAAACAAGAGGACGTGCTAGCGGGTCTTCGTCCATCTGCCGAACATCGTACCCCGCAAAAGATTGACTGTGAAGTTCCTGCATCTCTAGGCTTTTTTTGACGGGACAACTAGTCGGAACCAATTGTACGATCGCAGCTGCCCTACCCCTCGTGGATAGTGTGTCCTTTTGAAAAACGAGGTGATTGCATGACCTCGGGAGTGGTGTACCTCATGTCATGCAGGGATTGCAGAGACGAGTACGTCGGGAAACAGGAAGGTTGCTGTGTGTCAGGGTGAAGGAGCACGTAGACGGCCTTAGAAAGTCGCAGAGATCGGGGAGTGGATCGAACCTACGAGTGGTTATCGCGGCTGCGGCAGCCAACGCCGCGCCGTAATTACCGCTTCTGCGCTGCCACTAATCACTGTCGCATATGCGGAAGCAGCTGCGGCTACCAGGGACCAATGAGTCGAACATTCGAACTTGGAAATATTTTTGAAAAATAAATCCAAACTTCTGAGCTCATGCGCAGGTGCCGCAGAAAACATCCAGAGGCGAATGGAGGAATGGCCGTTCTGGAAGGCCATGCAGTTTCTACGCAGTTGTGAGCACCGGGTTCGTGTAATGCCCTTTTTGATAGTAAATGAATTTGTTTCTCAGAGCCATTTTCAGACTGCGATTTATGATATCAATGTGGTCCCCAGTTCCAGCAAGGAGCAACCTGATATTGTCCTGCTAGAAGATTCGGAGGTATGACATGGCTAACTTTGATTATAGTCATTTTGGTTCTGGACTATCGATCGGTAAAGCAGTCTATGTGTCTATGCTTTAGGAGCCAGTGTCGCAGCCGCTGTCCGCGTTGATTACTTCGACGGAAAGGCAAAAACGAAAGCCGAAATCGGATTCGCAAAGAAAAAACTCATCGAAGAGCTAACGAGCGCTCTCAAGGATCAGGGAAGGAAACTGGATCACTTCGATGTTGCTTGTAGGCTTACACGTTTTGTTTTTGTACATTATTTATTTATTTCATATTTATTAAATAACTGTCTGTTCATTTATTAAAGAATAGAACTACGCCTAGATATGAACTTGGCGCATTCGCTCCGAAAACTTGTGCAAGCGGACATGCGTCATACGCAATATTAAAAGATCAAAATGGATGAACTACAGATTTCGATTGCAAAAGAAGTAATCGAAATGGACGAGTAAGAGCCTGTTATGTTCTTGTTATGTTGTGTTCCTTTCATGCTCACATTAAGGCATGTTATTGATAATATTGTCCTCATATTCATGCATGTTCATGCATATACAAGCTCTGAGCATGATTCTTTTAAATGGTTTATTCGCATAGAATTTAAGTGCCTTCCACAATAAATGATTACAGTATATGATTTATACAGGATTACATTATATGATTATCGTCTTCATCGAATAAGCAAAACAACAGAGACAAAAGACAACGGAAAGTCAAGAGAACCAAAGTTTAGTCATTAACGTTGTCTCTCTCAGCAAAGTAGTTGACGAGTCGCATTCGTTGGCTCTTCGCTTCCGACATCGAAGAGTGAGAATGGAGGTTTCCATCATTTGTGGTGGGCGCGCTTGTCGGAAAGTGGGAAACAGCCTAATCCGGCCCAACATTTCTCAGGAGAAGATTGGGAAGTATCTGAAGTTGTATAATGCGGGTCTACAATTTGCTTACCACGGCTGCCATGATTTGTTGATTGAGGAATAGAGCAGTGCCAATCATAGGACGGTAAAACAGAATCGACTGGAAATGAATCTAAAAGCACGCTCAACGATTTATTGGGCTCTGAAAGTACAAAATAGGATAAGAATATAAGAAGAAAAAAGACATTATAGACAAGCTGTAGCACTTATTGAAGTGGAGTAGTTTCTGCGAGTTCCTGCTTCTGCTTGAGTAAAAGGGCCCTGGCATATAAACCGTCTGGGCGAAACATCCATCACACAAAATGTGGTAGTTCACGACTAAATGAGCAATGGTGCAGGTTCAGGAAAAGATCCGAATTCGGATTCCAATAAGGTTTTCATGTTCGACGAGCCAAAAAAGCCCAAACAAAGTAGGATTTCAGGGCAAACACTTGACCCAAATGATTCTAGAGCCATGATTCAAGAGCACCTGAATCGCTAACCCTGTCCTTTCTGCCACAGTCTATCATAAGAAAGGCTCCTGAGCTGGATACTAAAGCAAGCAGCAAAACGGAGAAATACCCCTTGAAGTTGTTATAAAAACAGACGGACTTCTAGTTACACTGAAAGGAACAAAGTATACCAAACAACGTTTAACGTTGTAACCAAAACACATAGAACAGCGAAAATGTTTGCCGTCTAGTGCTGCAACTCCACGCGGATACCTTCGCTGAGCGAATCCACGTGCACTCTTTCTCGATGTTTCACGAATTGGCATTGCCAGGACATAGCCCGACAATTAAAATAGAAAACCTGAAACAGGAGGGTGCAATGCTTTAAATAGTATTTAATGCCTTGGAGGAGTGCAGAACAGACTTCGCCAACGATTTCCGCTACCGTTGTTTTACCAGTTCTTGTATGCTGGGCAAGGCATGTGAAATTCATACCATGCCCAAGATAACTGTAAATTAGAAAATTTCTTCGATAAATCAGCCATCCAAGCAATGACACCAGACTAAAAAACATATTGCAATAGAATGGCCAGTCGATGGCGTAGCGAAATAGGCGCTCTGTGGGGTGGCACGTTCGGTACTCTAGGTGCGAGCCGAGCCAGAATGATTGCGAACTTCTCGACAATGGTGCTCGTGTAGGTGAGGAAGCTATCTCCATTAAACGACGTGAGCCGTCGAAGGTTAGAAACCTTGTATGCACTCTTGATTAGTGTGCACTCCATGTCTAGGTCCGCACACAACGCGAACTTCCACTAGAGACCAATAAAGCTGTTTTGACGCACTTAGAAATCACATGAACACAACGCATCATCCTATAAATGAAAACGTTTTCCATCGAAAGTGTTAAAGGCGTAAACCAAATAAATGAAGTAAGAAGCACCCTTCGAAGTACAAGCAGCGCACTGAATCTTCAACGCATTGGCGAAATGACCACAAAAGGATCCGCGCCTATAAAGGCATAACAGGTTTTCCAAGATCTCTTCTATGCGACTTATGAAGCGAAAAAGACTCATGCGACAAGATCGCAACTGTAAAACGATGGACGAATGGACTATCAAACATACCTGGGCATGTTTGCGGCTAGCTGAAATTTGCATTAGCAGTGAATATTACAGGTGGAGCCCCTCAGAAAATCGAGCCAGCTTGTTCTCCCTTGAAGTTGGATGCCGGAGACTTGAAAAAGAACAACAATGGTGTTACATGTCAGCAACCAACAGGAGCTCGAGCAGGAGAAACACAAGCAAAGAAACAAAGACCTATGCATATTAGCAAAGAAGGGTAGGTTTTGCTTGGGTATTATAAAAAAGGATATGGTACGTAAAGTTTCAGAGAAATGAATAACAGAAAAGACAGCTCCATGAGCTTACCGAAGAACGGATCAGTGCCTGGAAGATACGCTGTGTAAGTAACTACTGAGTTACTGCAGTTGTGAAATGAAACAGCCTCCCATACCATGACTCCCAGATTTCACCATCCTCAACACGTCTCTCTGATTTCACCATCTTCCAGCCCATGACTCCCAGATTTATTTATTTATTTATTCAAGGCATAGACCAGGGTCTTGCGTAAACAAGTTAAGAAACAAATCAATGCAACAACATGAACACTCTAGAATTACAAAAACATACGTAACTCAAAGCATCAGCCGAATAAAACAGGACATCATCATATGTCATCATCTACCAATGTCAAAACCCCACATTGGAAGTCAATAAACAGTAAACAGTCCGCAAAGTCCACCTCATACCAGACAACTGCAAGGGACGAGTGGAAATACCATAAAAGACACCTGGACATAACCTGCAGCAGCGAGAAGATGTAAGCAGAATAGCAGCAATGAATACTGGACGGAATAGTTGATTGGGGAGGACAATGGTAAAGAATAGCAGAGAATGGGCGAAAGGGAGCACGTGGTGGAGGGGAATAAGGGACGAAGGGAATAGAGGCAAAGTCCCTTGAAACAGCTGGACAATATAAGACATAGTGGCGAACTGATCCGAAGTGTTAAGCTATAAGGGAAAAAAGATATGATAATAAAAGTAATAAAACTAATAGTAAAAATACTACTAATAATATAGTGGTATAAGATTATATATAATATGGGATAAAGATGAAATAGTAAGACGGATAGGGATGACATCATAAGCTGCCAACGGATGGCTCCTGAAGTGGAACAACAGTGGTCAATCACACAAGAAAGGCAAGGTATTACATGTCATCAACTCACACGAAACAAACCATGCGACGAGAAAGAAAAACTAAACACTAGCTAACATTTGGAATGCGAGAGACACCCACCTTCAAGCGAAATTTCGTCTCGGTTGCCTTGAAATTGGACTCTGGCGACCTGAAAAGGAGCAAGCATGATCAAGGAAAGCGATAAGAAAAGCAAGGCACAACACGTCAGTAACGACCACCGATCAAAACCTACAGCGAGAAAGAAAAAATACGGAGAAAAAAATAGTAAACAGACGTGGACCCGGAAATGTGTGCGCGGTTGCGTGTGTGCAAGTACGCAATGGTGCGCGGTTCGTATTGCCGGTCTCAGACATTCGTTGCGTTCTGGCCGTGTCCCAAAACCGCTGTTTCGTCCCAGCCGCGCACCTGTTAGCACTAGGTGCGTGGCTAGGACACCAATTCATCCCTAGCAATGCTCGCTTCGCTCTTGAGTGCAGGTGCACTCAATGGCTACTGCCACTTCCTCATGACGAAATGGGCACATTGATGACAAGGACCTCGTGCGAAAGACAGCCCTCACGAGGGGTGACATCAACAGATTACGAAATGGCAAAGCATATGACCATATGCTGTTGATGCCACCCCTCATGTGGGCTGTGTTTCGCACATAGCCATCTTACGCTCTTACGCTTTTGTGTCAGCGCGTCATGTCCGTCTCCTGACCAGACGAATGAGCGTCAACTGGGTGCGTCTGTTCACCGTTTTCCCCTATTAATTGTGAACCTTTCCAATTTCTGCGATCTTTCCCAAAGGAAGAGGGGGAAGGGCTTCTCAACCTGTCTGCTCAAAAGCGGAATTAGAGATGAAAGCAAACTACTATACTTGGTGTACTCTAGATCGGTCAGTGGAAGGCTGCTGTACTGAAATTTCCTATCCCAAGGTCGCCATCCTATGTTGGTATATTCCATTCGCTTTTCTAATGGTGGCTCTCTCCGCCCCTCCCACTAGGATGAATCATACTGCTAAATGATTTAATACAACCTGATGTACAAAATGCAGTTAACGGATCTCTGAGACTCTATCTTCTTAAAGGGATTCTCTATGGCTCATGTATGCAGCTGGTTCGAATTCAGATTGAACTCCCGCTTTAAACGTGGCGTATTCAGTGTCGTTTGCACTCACGTGAAGACCAGATATCTCTTTCGACCTATTCGCCATCCTCCGCACCGGTTGCACTGCTTCGAAAGAGTCTATTTTTCTCCAAGCGTGTGAGCCCTCTTATGGTGAGCATGTTGAAGTTGTCGCGGCTGTTCGGCAGATAGTCGCATCTCAGGCTCGCTAATCTTTTTCGCTTTCTTTGCTTCCTTTGCTACCACGCTTTCTAATTCGCAATTCCGTTTTTCAGCCTCCAAAGCAGAAGTTGCTATAAGAACGAAGATCAAAATTAAACTTGGTAATGCGCATCAGTATATCAAAATTGTGTAAAACTCGGTGAAATTGGACACTGCATTGCACATGGATGGGCCTGACTATAAGTGAGTGTAGTATCAAACTAGAGAGTCGTGGAAATCTCGGATCTATCCTATTCAGAAGGAGGCAACTATAATTAGAGTGACAGTTGGTGGCACTTGGTATGCACTATTACGCGACATCACCACCTCTTATTACAAGCCATCGTTCCTTCCTCCTTCTTAGTCGCCAAGCTTCCTTTCTCAAATTATCGGTTGCATAATCTTTCATTTATTTTGGTTCTGATCAAAGGCTAACAAATTTGTCCGTCATGTGCACTATTTTGACGTCGAATTGGACACTTTTCAAATGAGACTGCGCACTCTTCTAAACTAGCGTTAAGATTTTGCAATCAAACAGCATTGATCATGCACAATTGTGGCTTGTCAAACTCGTCAGTACGACGAGCGAAATATCTCAACAAATTCTCAAGAGTTTCCGGCAACTTTTCCTGATCTGCTATGTGATGACATTTGCTGGCTCTAAATAAATTCTTCGAGGGAAGGGGATTTATCATATCTTGTCAACATCAACATGTTTTGAGATCGCTTTCATCGTATTCCCACTGGTAGCCGCAGTTGTTTGTGTGTTTTTCCTTACTGCCATTTTTCTCTGCTGGAAGTAGCTGAAAGTATTCAGGCGGGTATAACCTGTGCAAAAATGAAGCTCTTGGAAAAAAGAGCTACAAGCGCTACGCAGCCGACATTCACTCAAACCTTAGTTGGGTCAGAATTTTCTGTAAAAAAATGTGTTGCGCAATGAGATCTGGGAGACTCTGGGCGGAACACCCATTTATAGAGGTTTGTCTTGTTGATTGCCCCTAAAATTACCTTGGTTCTAAATATTTGCTTTTAGGGTCTGAACATTTCGTCGATAGTGGTGATGTGGTTTCCGAGCTCAAATGACTCGCGGAGCACAGGCGGTATCGATGTTTCGATTTCCTTTGCAAAAGATAACCATCTCGGTTACCCTGTCTAAGCACATTTCAATTCGCACCTCTTACGCTAACGGATCCACCAACAGCGATTCAAGTATATGCAGTTCGAGTTGGCGGAAGAGCTGAAAGGAACACAAAGCTGAGTCATTTCTCAGAAGACGTGGAAAACACTTTGATCGGTACGAATACTGGTCGCTGCAGTTAGAAAACTTCTCCCAATTATATTCAAAAAGGAACTAAACCGTTTAGAGTTCGCCCTCGACATGCTCGGCTATGGCATGAATGAAATCACATGCCCAGGAGGTGTCGATCTAGCACAGTCGTGGCATATAGAAGGTCAATCTGCTACTGAACTGAAGTGATTCCACATATCTTAAGGTTTTTCTTATCTCTCGGCAAGACCAACGAAGAGAGATACACATATAGCGCTAGATGAGCCCATTGAGCAAATTGAGGACTGGGAGAAACAATTGATCAAGGCGCTTCAGTTGGCTGTGTGGGTTACTCAATGTTTAATAATTGCAGCTCGTTCTTTTTACAGATGTAAATGCTTTCAGCAGAGACGTACGAAATAATAGGTACATTGAAGTGAATGGCGTTCCAACGTGGCTGAGCAAGCCGGTCAGTTTCCTTTTTCCCACGTTTTCTTTTCCTATCAATTGTTGATCCATCAAAGTCTGATTTTATAGTTTCGGAAGCGGGAGGAGCAGAAAGAAGGAGATAGGCGTGAGGATGAGAAAAAAGAAGATGACTTGGAGTGGACCTAGCGATGAACGACAAGCCAAATGCCAGACGAAATCACTGCTATTTGCTCGAAATTTGTTAGGTTCGTATAATTCATATATAGTTAGCATTCATCCATGTGTCTCCCATGCACATATCCCTTTTAGGTCAAGTGTTTCGCGTGCACCTCATCGTCTTTTACCATATCCACGTGTTTCTCATGTATCTCAACGTTTTTGGTATATCTACGTGTTTCTCATATACCTCATGGTTTTTTTGCGATAGCCAAGTGTTTCCCATGTATCTCATCGTTTTTTGCCATATCCACGTGTTTCTCATGTATCTCATCGTTTTTGCCATATCCAATCGTTTCTCGTGTACCTCATCTTTCTTGCCATATCCACATGTTTTGCATGTATCTCATGGTTTTTGCTATATCCAATCGTTTCTCGTGTACCTCATCTTTCTTGCCATATCCACATGTTTTGCATGTATTTCATTGTTTTTGCTATATCCATTTGTTTATCGTGTATCTCATCGCTTTTTGACGTATCCAGTTGTTTTTGACGACGTTTGGGTGAAATCGGTGATGTTCGCCACGAAAGCCTTACTTATACGCGCCTGCCATAATCTAAAGAAACTTCAAAAATGCACTTCAGATTCGTGTTCAGCGACCTCGATAACTCCCAGGGCCGAAGTTTCGAACCGACTAAACGACACCCACAAAACATCGATAAATTGATCAATATTTAATAAAGATATATATTAATATTTTAATACATGTTGATTAATAGTGATGTTCATGTCGTTTAATATATGTTTTAGTGGATGTTTTTATATGTAAGTTTTGTTGTAATGCTTTAATATGTTATGTACTGTGTTGTATTGTCTTTATTGACGTAGACAAAGCCTTCTTGGAGAAAAACAAAGCTAACAATAACAATATATAGTTTGTTTTACTCTATTTAATATATATGTATATATAATTTAATATATATAATTTAATATATGTATATATTGTTGTTTAATAATTTAAACAGTGTAAACACTATAGCATAGCACTAAACAACAATAGTACAGCACTACTAAATAATTGTCGTACAATCATACTCATTAGAGCTCGTACCGACGTCCTGTCGTTCTAAAGATGAATCCCGGAGCCGCATTTTGCGTCTCAGCCGCGTGCGACTAGCGTCCCGTCCGCGATGTAGGAATTTCACGAGATGGTAATGGAACGCGGCCGGAAGCAACGAGTGTCTGAGGGCTGACCAGAGTGCTCATCGCCGTCCGAAGAGCGCGACGCTGTGGGATGCATCGCTTCGTTAGAATCGCGTCACCCAGCGATAGAAGTATAAACGGGCCTAGGACAGAAAGTCGTCTTGGGAAGGCAGGCGCTTCACTTTCTCCGCCGGGGCCAACTAAACGACGTCATTCGTACTTTCATCCCGTCAAAAACTGTACAAGGCATGCGGCCTTCCAGAGGACGACAAGAAGTTGCACGAAATCGAGAATGATGTCCTGAAGATGACATCAAGAGCAAGCGTAGCCATCTGTAATCATTGCTGTTGAAATGTGTCTTAGAAACAGTCATGCAAACTGCTTGATCGCTTTCGGTGGAGAATAGTAGGTGAGTTCTAATGCATTTGTGGATCTATTCGCTCTAAGGTTAAAATAAAAGTGCAGAGGAAATTCTTAGGTTTAATGGAGAAGGAGCGAAGTGGTGAGAACAATACATGAATTGGGCGAGTACCCTACATTTCCGACCGCAGCTCTGGAGAATGTGTGAGTGAACGGCGCTGCCCTACGGTCACTGTGATTGGCGACGTAGCGTTATCAAGCGACGAAGATATGTAGACGACTGCTTTACGGTGTGTTCAGCACAAGTTGAAATGGATGCATGTTTCGAACTGCTAAACAAGCAGTCCGAGTATACTCCTTACTAGGGAAACACCGAGCAATGGTTGGCCCCCGTTGCTCGCCTTTGTGCAGGTTAGCCTGTCCAGGAGCCTGATCAAAACGAAGTGGTATCGCAAACCTTGTAACAAGAACAAACCGGTCCACTTCAGGTCTGCACATCCATCCAGCGTGAAGACGGCCGTAGTCATCGATAAGTTTCGAACAGCGGTCGCTGTGTATAAAGTGGAAGGAGCACGTAAGCGGCCTCAGAAAGTCGCAGAGAATGATTCCAATGGGCGAGCACTGTCATGGGTTCAGGTGGCTGTCACGATCCTTGCACGCGAGAACGACCTGTCCGTGCGGAAAACGCTAGAGGCATTCTGGATCGCATCGCAAAACCCCGAGATCAATCGCAGAGACGAGAGGGTGGGGGTGACGCAGGAACTGGCACTCTTTGTTCTTGGGCTTTGACCTGAGGGTCATGCCTTTGGAGATGCTTAGGATAGACGGTCCCTAGAGGTTACTCGGCATCCACCAGAAAGCTTAGCCCTTTGTCGTTTCTTCGCATCGCTTTATTCATTCCATTCACCTCTGAATTTCTTTCTGTAGTATGAAATGACCTTTGGGGTAGTAGTTCTTAAGGTGTTACTCGGACTCTTCCAGGCGCCGAAGAAAACGAGACAGCCGAAACGTAAGCCGAATAAAGTTCTGTAACAATCTCTGTGCACAGCTTCACGATCCAGTAATTCAACACGATTTAGACTTTTTATCCGGATTTTTAGAGTTACTGAGGATCTGTGAAGTATTGCTAAATGCATTGAAGTTGGTATACCATTTTCGATGTTTTCAAATGTAGCTTTCACAATGAGCGTCCTACTTCCGCCGAATGGCTGAACGTTTCGAGGCTGGCTCAGCAACATTCTCCGTAAGTCGTAGAAGCTAGCAGAATTTTAGCAGGACAGGAATGTTCGATACTGACTTTAGTGTTCAGAAAGCAAAACGATTCCGGCTAATGACGCAGTCCAACTGTCAACACTATAATTTTTGAGTAAAAGCTTCCTTTTGTTTTAGGTGTGTATTTGGAGCATCTATCAAGCTGAGCACTGTCTGCTATTGCTATTCACTGCTCCACTTCTGGAGCTCCACTTTTCTTTCCACCCTTCCATATCGTTTCTTTAACACGATGAACTCCCATGATCAGATGTCTGTTGGATGCTTGCACTACAGATTGCCCTTGAAGCGTCTCCTCTCATACACGCGAAGGTTTTTTGTAGAGCTGCAATCCTCAAGGTAACATGTCTGATCTTAGAGCAATTCTAATCGTTCACTGAAGCACACAACCGACATAATATTGTAGTCATGAAGGAACGTACGGTTCACGGAGACAAAGCCCTGGAGTTTTGTGAAAGATATAGATATGCCAAAAATGTGCAAAAATAAAAACAGTAAGAATGTTGCCCTCACACCTGCCAACAGGCTGCCGTCAGGACGCCTAACTCGGATGGGATGTCCTATTCTCTTATCCTTATTCTCTCGATCTGGCTCCTGACTACCACTTTTCTCACCTTGAAGCATCTCATTTCACCCGCCTTATAGTCCAGACCCTGTTCCATCGGACGAGATTTGCTTTACTCGACGCAACATTTCTTGGCAGAGACAAGATGCAGAATCGTCGACGACGCTCGACTTTTGGATTCCAACCTCTCCGCCGGTCGCCTCAAGACTTCTTCATTGAAGGTCTCGCTCGCCGTTTTGTATTCAATTCAATTTTGTAATCTCACTGAACTGACATTTCTTTTTGCACAACTTAATGTTTATGGCGAAACAGCTCAGAAGACTGTTTAAGAAGCATTTAATTGGTCACTCCCCTTCCTTCAGACCTCAACAGGTGCTGAGTTTTTAGGGAGACGGTGTGTCGCACAACCCCTACAGGGGGGAGGAAACACATGCTTCTCGCTCCAGGCATGTCACGCACAAGCATCCAAATCCTCTGTGTTGTTAGACAGCCTTGGTATCTGTTAACTCTACAAGTAGTGGTAATGCCTTGGCTCGGAGGCACCCTAGATTCTACCGACAATTCGTCGATAGCTCAGAAGTGCATCAATGCTCCACAGCTTCATTCGCATTCTCGGCATGCTCGTGTGAACCATAGAACCACAGTCAGCACAGATTTTATCTAACAGAAGGCTCGTTAGGGGTTCAAGAGTATGAGATACTGGACAGAGCATTAGTCGACGGGTAATATTTTCACGTAGATCATAGGTACTGAATGGTTCGCAATAACAATTGAAGATAAAGTGGAACGCAGTGAGGTGTCCTGTTGGGTTGGAGTGACGTTTACATTCGCATCGCGGGTAATCCGCTAGTACTGTCACAGGGTTCAGTCAGAGATCAATATGAGGCAGTTGTCGAGGTGAGAAGATGGATGAGACCCCGATCGTGTGCTAGCTTCCATCGATATTTTGGTTGAGTGTTCTGGGTGAGCCAAGCTATACATAGCCTAAGTGTCCAATAGCTTCCGGTGATTGTGGAGCAGGAAAACCAGAATTAGGGCGCTAGCGGCCTTTGAGGCCAGAAGGCAGTTTCATAAAATCGAAGAGTACACTACTCACGAGAACTGAGCAGTCAGGCTGGTGGAGTGTGGGCTCCTGACAGCTGGTCCAACACTGCTTTGCCGATGAGCTGCTTAATATGCGAAGGTTAGCCAGCTCTGGATGGACGCCAACTCAAGGGCCGATCGCCTAACGTCATGAGGCTGTCATCTAGAAAGCGCCAGTTTATACTACTTGCACTGCCTTTCGTCGCCTTTCTTTCGTTTATAGAGATCCGGCGCGATAATCGACGAAATAAGAGGTAAGGGTTCTTTTAGTATCTATACGCATACAGAAAAGCTTCAAAAGTGTGAAGGAATAAGAAGTTTATGGCTAGTAAGATAGTGCTGCTTCTTGAGGAGCTTGCTTTGAACTGAACCGACGTTTTGGGGGATACGGTCTTACTCAGGGTATAGACAAGGGGCCCAGCATTGCATGTGCAACCAAACCTGGCTCAGCGATACTCTTACGTGGAGTGTGTAAGGTAGGTATGCATGCAAACGGAATGCTTTGCGCGAACTACCACTAACTACCACTAACTACTGGTACTTTGCGGATGGCTCCCACTGGAGCGATTAGAAGGAGGTGGAAAATGCCAGATAAATGAATATAGGTATAATATAAATGAGTGATTAAATGAACTAAGCAAAATGGTATTAGATGCCCAGATCGGCTTGTTTGAATGTTGCGTAAAACACGGCACCGCGACACATTATTTTCTTACAGTTAGTGGTATACTTCTATAGAACAACGGTGGTTTAGACTGTCTAGATTTGCGTTTATCTTTTTAAAAGAAAGAACACTTGCCTAAAACTTGATATACCTTAGAGAACCGAAAAAATTCTACAACTGGCCGCTAAAACTAAGCTGTTAATGAAGGTTGAAGTTAGTAAATTTTATCGCATCATCAAGTCTAGAACTCTGGGGAATGGGGAATTCAGAGATATAAAACGCCTAAAACCAGAGTTCCTGGAAACTCTTTCACATACAGGGACGGGTCAAGTTATATCGGTTATACCTCGCTCAAAAGTGTCGTACATACCTCCCATTCCACAATTTTTCTCGATTTGTAAGCGCATTGCAGGGAAGCGGTTCTTATCATTTTTATGGTCCTTTTCATGATGCCAGTTATTGCTGCTCTATTTTTGGCTGTGTTTAGTTTGTATTTTGTCCTATGACTGTCTTAGGTAGCGCAACTTATTGAACAAATAAAAGCAAAATAAGAATAAATAAATAAGCTAACCAACTGCTAGCCACAAAGAAACCTTTAGTACCGTGGCGCAAACTGCAACAGACGGTATTGAATGTGAGAGGATCTTCATGGGAGACGAAGTGGAAGCGGCGAAAGCGAAGCGGTTACGGTTCAATGGCTCGGAGATAGTCGAGGCCATTGTCGACAGTAAGAACAGGTGCGTATTGTGATCTCTGTTCATGAATAGTTTCAAAGCTGTTCCTACAAAGAATGGCACTCGAATAGTTGGGAATGTCGTTGTTGCTTACCGGCTTAGCGGGTTTCCTGGAGTCTAATTACCGGAGGGCGAAATATTTGCTTAGACAGGCAAGCAGCGTAAACATTGCAAACCATTGGGTCACCTTAAAAGCTCTTTCAAAAGGGGTGTGTTCTTATACCTAAATAGAATTAATCAATGAAATAGAAGAGGGAAGGATCTATCACCTGCACATTTTTCTGAGGAGAACAATTCCACAAATAATGCCGATTGCCGTCGTTGTTGCCACCTTCTGCGGAATTTCCTCTGCGAAGTGCTGTTAAGGTCGTAGTTCAGAGGTTCGAATTTGAGGTTCATACCCATTTAAGAAGCTTAATAGCTTTTAACTGGAGGTCTACATGATGTTTAGCCGGCAGACAATGTGTTATTCGCCCATATTTATGCTTTCGTGGAGCACGTGCTTCAGATGTGACTTGTTCCGACGGTTGTTCGACTTTTTTCCAACTCTCTCCAAGGAGGAACGTCAGTTTCCCTTGGCATATGCGATGTTGGTCCACAAAGACTTAGTTCAGGTGAGCTCCTTCTACGCCATTTCTAGAGTAGAGGCTTTTCTTGGAAAAGAATTCTAAAGAACAGCCGATTTCCTCCCGATATCCCGAAAATGTTTTATTCGCCTTCCCTATTCAGTCCTTCTCTGACCGTGAAAGGGTTTTATGCATGTTCCAGGTGCTGATGTTGCTCTCAGCGGTCTATCAGCCTCAGAATCAGTTTTGTGTCGCTGTCGACGGCAAGGCGGATCAGAAATTCTGGATGGCGATCAACGAGCTCTCCAATTGCTATCCGAATATCGCTGTGGTGGTGAGCAGCAAAGAAGTCTTTTACAATCTCCTTTTGCGGATGTTTTGAGTAATTCTCATGGATATGGTTTAGTATGGGCGCATGTATGTAGCGCAGTCGGAGGAGGCGCCGGCTGTCGCGTGCACCCGATACCAGGTTCCTGGTTCGGATTTCCCGCCCAGGCCAAGCAAGCCTTCCATCCCTCCGGGGTCGGTGAATTGGTAATAGACTTGTCTGGGAAGGATGGAGCGCTGACCTGTTCATCGGCTGGCCACCGCAAGTCATAGTATGGCCAAATACGCATTTAAGTCGCCTAAATGACATCCCGTAGAAGTAGAATGCGTGGCGCATCCTAAAAGGGTGAGTAACGTCGTCCTTTATCCTTTATCGCTTTATGGTTTAATATTGAGTGCGTGTAGCGCAGTGTTGGAGTAGGTACCGGCTGTCGCGTGCACCCGATACCAGACTCCTGGTTCGAAGTTCTCGTGCAGGCCAACCAAGCGTTCCGTCCCTTCTGTGTCCGTAAAGTCGTACCAGACCTCTCTGAGAAAGATAAAGTGCTGTCTTTTTATCGGTTGGCTACCGCAAGTCATTGGCAAATACGCATTCAAATCGCCTCCACGATATCCCTTAGAACGAGAATGTGTGGCGCTTTCCAAAACGGATTGAGTAACGCCGTCTCTTATCCATTACCCTTTACGGTTTAGTGTTAGTTTTAGTGGAAGGACTGGCACTATACCTTCCGATTCTTAATAGTCTTCTTTCAACTTCGCTTTCGTGTAGCGCGTGCATCAGCCATTAATTTTGAGCGGGAGCATATCCAGAGAAACAGACGGAAAGCCCGCGGATTAATGCAGTTATATGCACATAGTAGGATAACACTCAGCAAATTCAACGAGCTCCCGATTTTTTTTGGTTTGGTCTTTGCGGGTAATTTCCTTTTTTGGTCTCTTTTTATGCCTTCAGGTTAGCCGATATTTTAAATTTAGGTGTTTACTATGGCTCTAGTTTTTTTTTTTGCAGGGCGGGGTTCGCAAACTATGCTTGTATTTCATGTGAAGATGTTCGAAATCTATAGCCCTTCATCTTGCTTTGGCACTATTTCTCAAGGGGTTCTGAGTTTCCACTATCACTGGACGTATAAGGTCCCCCAAAGCGCAGACGCAATAAATTCCTAGCACAGCTCGAGTCAGTCGTTTCAGAGAGCTCAGCGAGTCGAATGGTGCTCGTTCGAGATCATCGAAGCGATATTCGGCTGCATTGCGCTGCTTGCAAACTCGACAGTCGACTGGAAGTATGTGCAGGTGATTCTCCACACTCTCTGGACCTACATCTGGCAGTTCAAAACCGTTCATTGTCGAGAATGAGTCAGTTCGAGAGTGAATGCCTCTGCAGCTGTTAGCAAATCGCTCACATATACTCATTAAAAGAAGAGGAGCGCGCTGCGTACAATAGTGATTAGCCGACGTTGACACAAAGTACTCGCTATACCTGAAACGAAACGGTTGTCTTTCAAAGATTCTATCCGGCGTCGACGCACCGCTCAAAACTAACTTGGAGATGGTAAGGATCCTGACGGCCCTCAACGGCTCCTTCAACACCGAAATCTCTCCGTTCGAGCGCTATCGGCTTCGACGAAAACGGGTTTGTTTCAATTTTCATCCTCTGATTACATGTACCCTTTTCTGTTTAATTATGTCACCTTTCAAACCAAACTAATGTCTATACGGTGAATATCATCAGTAACATTCATTTTCAGAGTAAGGACTCCCCACTGCCTCTTGTGAAGAGCTCGCTATCGGCAGCGTTCTCCAGAGAATCTGCTAACTTCATGACCAACAGCGAGGTACGTTATGTTCACCACATTGCCATTTTCACGTCAAATTGGACACTATTCTAAGCAGGCCTGAAGCCTTGGAAATCAAACTGAACATTTTTCAAATCAAAACGAGCATCCTTCAGATGAAACTAGAGACTTTCCAGCACGGTTAGAATGTTTTTTTTTTGTTCAAGGAGAATTTAGTATACCTTTCTTCGATTTTTAAAAAAATTAAACTACCGCAATAGGTGAACACACTGTTTAAAATTTTATAGGCACTTCATTTTCTGGAGAAATAATATTATAAATTAAACTTTGTTTCAAAGCGCATAAAAGTAGCACAATCACTTATGATATTAAAGGCAGGGGTCGCGCCACTCTCAACTGTCGCAATTTCCACTTGATTGATAGTGTAAATGCTGCTCACCGAAACAGCGATGTGAGGATATGTGTAATTTTTATAACTGTTTTTGTATACCGCTTAGGTCTTCGTTACTCCAGCCAAACAGAATTTTTGCTACCAATCGAGTGTAAACTCGCGTGCATGGCGTGATCTACACCTTAATATATCAGAGAGTACAAAAAGTTCTTACTCCTCATATTATTATCATTACATGGAAAAATGACAATCTTTAAACATGAAACGTGAAAAACACTTTACGAATCCCCGAAATAACAGAGCTATCGAGGCTAGAGGCTTTCCAAATATTGATTTTAATAGCGCAGGCTTTGCTTTCAATTAACGAGCGTACTGAAAAATCGAGAAGATTCAAATATGATGAGTGGAGGGTGCATTCCGCGGATGTGGTGAAGTCCTGCAATTCGTCGTGGGATGACCCCTGAATCACCTGAGTCTTGTGGTCTCGAGCGGAATTCTGTTCGAAGTCCAACCATCGAAATGAAAACGGCTCTAGGTAAGACCACGTTCTTCAGACTGGCCACCAGATATCCTGCTGTTTATTTTCACCCCTTGTTCGACGAAAACTAGAAGGCTAGTGTCGACATGATGCCAGCCGAGACCACCACTGAAGCTGGGTGACTCATATGAGTGACAGTCAGCCTTTGGAATTGGCTTCGCTGATCGGTCGACCTGGTTCGATCGTTCTGGCGGTTGTACACTGCTCAATTGTGAACACTTTTGTCCGTGAAGCGTTCGGCGGCACGGTGGCCACGCAAAACGCGCTTGAGAAGGGCGCCGCATCCTTGAAAACGTAATTTCATGCGGTCATCCAAAGAGTGGGTCTTTTGTAGTTTCAGCGAACTAAGTCAGACATCTAATCCTCTTTGGATTTCATGCAATCCTGTGCTGAATGCTACACATCATCCTGAAACTTGTAGAAGGGAGAGGTCGGCTAATTCTAGGGCGATCCTTGACTGATTCTGTTTCTAAACTTTCTAAACTTGATGGTGCCAACACTGATTTCAGTGATGTCCGAGTTCCTATTTTGCGCGACTCGAAATCAGGGGCAAGGACCAGAAGAAAGAATTTTTCGTGCACCCTGTACCAAACGATTGCTGTCTTTCTGCACTTTAAAACAAAATCCCCCTTAAAGATAAGTTTTTTTCAAATAAAATTTCTTTAAGCAGTGCTTTCACTTTTAAAAGCAGGTGAACTAAAAATTCCACAAAAAGTTAGACTAAGTTGGACGGCCACGGATCTCCCTCGATAGAGAGCCTTCGGGCTCTCTTGTTAAGAGGGATCTCGGGCCGCTTGTCGCAGGGCCACGTGGCGCGTCCCCGGGTGGTGGATAGGGGAATTAAACGCGAACCAAATGCGACCGTGTACTGCCCAGAGACGCAGGTGGGATGCAGGGGATGGACTCCTTGCTCCTGCTGTGTCGAGTCGATGCGTTCCTTGTGCGTGGGAGCGGCATGTTCGTGCACAGTGTGCGTGGATGTGTCCGTGACTGTGCGGATTGTAACTGTGTCGGCTCGGCCAAAAGCTTGCATTCGGTAGACTGGGAGTACATGTAAGGCGATTCGAGGCCGCCTTAAGTCTCGCCCCGTCCCTTCGGGAAGTCTGGCTGGCTGCCCGGAGTTCTTCGCCCGCACGACAGAGCCTGACTAGCTACCCGTGTTGTATTCCAGTCAAACACAGCAGCACTAAAGGGCCTCATTCCCCTGACCCCGAAAGAGCCCCCATTTCTGCAGCGATGGGAAGGACGAGTACGGAGAGGCTGCTAAAATCTCAGGGCCTAACCAGGCTGCGCAAACTGAGAAGGACTAGGATGACGATCTGTACTTACAACGCCCGCACGCTTGCGTCGGAAGCATCCGTCGAGGACCTGATGATGCAAGCCAGGAAGATCAAGTACGACGTCATCGGACTGACCGAGACGAGAAGACACCACCCCCTACAGGCCGCCTACGACTCCGGAGAAGAACTGTTCCTCGGAACATGCGACAGCAGGGGAGTAGGCGGCGTTGGTGTCCTCGTCAACACGCACTTGGCCATGAACATCGATTCGTACGAGTCTCTGACAAGCCGAATCGGACGTCTGCGACTGAAGCGATGTGGCTCCGTGCCAGCCTTGACTGTGTTCGTCGCGTATGCCCCAACATCCGACTACGACGACGAAGACGTCGAGGCCTTCTACGTGGAGCTGGAGAAGTTCTATAAGGAAGATCACATCTTCTACAAGGTGATCGTCCGAGACTTCAACGCCAAGATCGGGCCACGAAGGTCGCCGGAAGAACTTCACATCGGAACCCACGGTTTGGAGTGGAACGAGCAAGGTGAAAGGCTGTCTGAGTTTATCATGTCGACCAAGACCATCCATGGAAACTCGCAGTTCCAGAAGCCTCCCTCCCTACGATGGACCTGGGAATCCCCCGGTGGCCAGTTCCACAACGAGATCGACCACATCATCTTCAATCGCAAGTATTGCCTGACCGATGTCTCCGTTGTCCCCAAGTTCTACACGGGATCGGACCACCGCCTCCTTCGCGCGAGGTTCCGCTTTTCGCGTCAAGGAGAGAAGGCCGCGAAGTTCAAGAAGAGGAGTCCCAGAACGGCCATCAACTGGGATCTCTACACCTCTCTTGTCGGCCTTTGGGAAGATGCCGTCATGGACAACGTCGACGAGGAATACGATCGCTTCGTGCACCATCTCCACGATAGTGCTAAGGGAACCGAGAGCTTGAAGACCACCAAGAGACGCCTGTCTCCGGAAACTCTCGAGCTGATACGCCAGCGTGGAGCAGCACGAGCGTCAGGCAACTATCAACTGACGTCCGAGCTTGCAAAGCTATGCAGAGCGGCGATAAAGGAGGATCTTAAGGAGAGAAGGGCGGAAGTGTTGGCTGAAGTTGCAGAGGCAGGTTTGAGCATCCGCAATGCCCGCCGGAACTTCGCCAACTTCAAGACCAAGATGACCGCTCTCCGACGTCCTGACGGAACCGTCACCTCTTCCAGAAGGACCATGGAGAAAGTCATCCACGACTTCTACTCCGATCTCTTCGATAGCCACATCCACCTGCCCCTACGCCATCCTCCGCAGGATGGATACGTCGTTCCCTCTGTTCTCCCTTCCGGGATCCGACACGCCATGTCGTCGGTGAAGAAACGTACAGCACCCGGTCCCGACAGGATCAGACCCGTACACCTGAAGAACCTCCCGCCAGCGCTCATCAACACCCTAGCGCGGCTCTTCAGACGTTTCCTGTCGGAGTGCATGGTTCCATCTCAGTGGAAGACCAGCAGGACCGCCTTGCTGTACAAGAAGGGAGACGTGCACGACATTGGCAACTATCGCCCGATCTGCCTGTTGTCCGTAGTCTACAAGCTGTTCACTCGAGTCATTCTGAATAGGATTAGTAGAACGCTGGACGAAGGACAGCCATGCGAACAAGCAGGATTTCGGAGAGGATTCAGCACGATCGACCACATACACACCATTACGAAGCTCATCGAAGTGTCGCGAGAGTACAAGCTGCCACTGTGCCTTACGTTCATTGACCTGAAGAAGGCATTGGACTCCGTCGAGACTGAAGCGGTCATGGAAGCCCTGCGCACCCAGGGCGTTCCTACTCAGTACATCAGAGTCCTTCGAGAGCTGTACAGTGGATTCACGACCAAGATGTCACCATTCTACAACGACGTCGTCATTGACGTGAAGAGAGGGGTTCGACAAGGGGATACCATATCCCCGAAGCTCTTCAGCGCCACCCTTGAAAACGTCATGCGCGAACTAGAATGGGATGACATGGGAGTGAAGGTCGACGGCCGGCAACTGCACCATCTTCGCTTCGCTGACGACATCGTGCTCATAACACCGAGCATCAGCCAGGCGGAGCGAATGCTGGCCGACTTCGATCGTGTATGTGGGAACGTTGGACTGCAGCTTAATCTTACGAAGACGTGTTCATGAAGAACGGATGGGTTTCTGATGCCCCATTCTCGCTCAACGGAACGAACATCTCCGAATGCTCCAGCTATGTGTATCTGGGTCGCGAAGTCAACATGGCCAACGACCTAGCACCAGAGCTGAGCAGGAGGAAACGAGCGGCTTGGGGAGCTTTCAAGAACGTCGAAGAAGTCGTGAAGAAAACGAAGAACGTCCGACTCCGTGCCCACCTATTCGACTCCACTGTTCTTCCTGCCCTAACATACGCCTCAGAGACCTGGGCTATACGAAAGCAGGATGAACACGCGATCAGCGTCGCGCAGCGTGGTATCGAGAGGACGATGCTCGGAGTGACACGACTCACGCAAGTGAGAGAAGGCCTCCGGAGTTCCGAGCTTCGCCGACGTTCGAAGATCAGAGACGCTGTCGCATGGGCCAAGTCGTCGAAAATTAGGTGGGCCGGCCACGTAATGCGATTCGCAGACACCCGCTGGACAAGAGCCGTCACAGACTGGATTCCGCGGGATGTCAAAAGAACACCAGGACGCCCACCAACGCGTTGGTCGGACTTCTTCGTGAAAGCCCTGAACGACCGATATGACGCTCTTCGTGTCCCTCGAGCGAGGAGGATCCATTGGACCACTCTGGCACGCGACAGGGACGAATGGAGACGCTGCTGGCGCCCGCTCGAGCAAGTCGATGATCAACGGGACGACAGGTGATAGAGGTGAAGTTGGACGGAACTTTCGTTGGTTAAGCGCAGCTAAGATTGGTATAGATCTTTATAGCGGCTTGCGTTTCGGCGTTGTCGCCTTCTTCAGAGCCTGGAAAAGTTGAAGTCATTTGAGAAACTACCTTCCCAAATGCCATTTTATTCTGCAGGAACCCACCCAAAAGGCTGAAAGACCACGAAAACGACGCCGTAGGAAGTCGAGAACCTGGCTAACCTTAGATGTGGACAGAAGGGCAGTCGATTTTCTGCAAAATGAAATAGCATTTTGGTGGGTGGTAACGTAGACTTTTCCGGGCTCTGCAGAAGGTGACAACGCCGAAAAGTAAGCCGCAATAGAGATCTATACCAATCTTGGCTACGCTCAACCAAAGTTCCCGTCCAACGTACAGCAGCAACAATGCCAAGATTCATTGAGAGTCGGAGGTGGAAAGTTACATTAAATTTTTTAAACAAAAATATATTCTAGTCGTGCCGCAGAGTCTCTACCTTAGTCTGGAAGACGATTTGGATGATCTTCAACCTGGTTCCAAAAGCGCTAAGCGTGCTTAGAATAGTGTTCATCTTGACATGAAAGCGGTATATTTGTATTGCGAGGTACCCATAACAGCAATCTGCTCATTGAGATGGTTCGCAAACAACTCGATTTTCTGAGAGGGACACTTTGCGCCGATGAGTCTCTGTGGGGGACAATAGCTGGGAATCCCGAACGTGAGCGTTATGATTCTCTTGTCATTCTTGTCAAAACTGTGACGTGCATGTTCGTGGACACAGCGAAATGTGAAAAATGCATTTTATCTGATAAGGAGTTCAAGAAAGAAATTCGGAAAAATAATAAAATCACATATAGAACTGGTATAGGTCAAAATAATTAGAGTTACAGTGGTATTCGTTTGTTACCGATCGCATTAGAAAGCCTCCGAATGTGGCTGGAAACCACCGAAAAATTTCTTTCCTTAATTTCCAGAAAATTATTGCAGTGCTTCCCATGCCTGGCGGTTTTGATGCGAAGGAGTTTCTAGAACGAAAGTACGGCTCAATGGTTGCGAAGTGAGCAGTCTGTTAGCAATTTTTAGCAATACGAATACAAAGTTAATTTCCACGTTAAGCTGGAAGTTCGTTCCAAGTAGTCCCTGGACAACCCCGCCTCTCACTTCGTCACCGGAAGATCGTCGAACGGCAATAGAGACCTACGCGATATCTCGTTACCAACAGTGGGTGATGCGAACAAACTCAGTATGTAGAGGTAGGAGCTGTGTTTGATAATCTTCTTATTTTTCTTCTTTTGTCGGTCTTAGTTCCGTTTTGTGGCAGGGTCGGCCCTTCTGGTGCAGGTCCGCCATTCTTTGCGGTCGAGAGCTTGATCAGGATGGAGTCGTGCGGCTCGGAGGGCAGCATGTAGTGTAACCAGCCATCGCCGGCCTGTTCGGCCCTTCGAAGATTTTTCTGCAACAATGATCTTAATGCCGGTCTTTGTAAAGGAATTGTCCCCCTCACGCAACGGTAGTCGAGTTCCACGCAATTTCTCTGTGATGGGCGCAAGCCCATATCTTTCTCGGATGTCTTAGTTGGGGATGCAGTCACAGCGAGGTTTTCGGCTCGCCCACCGTTACATGGTCGTATCCATGACGGGGAGGCGGTGTTCTGCGGTTTTCGCGAGCGGTCAGCATTCAGCGCCGTAAAGTGCTAAGGGGCGGACGACGGCTCGGTCTTCGATTTCAAGCTATCCTTCAGGCATTTTCGCGGCGGTGGCCGTTTCCTTTGGGGTCTTGCTGCATTTTCCCGCTTCAGAGTTAATAAATTTGTCAGTCAACAGCATAGCAATAAAACGACGCCTACTCAATCACCCAGAACGAATATTGAAAGGGGCTCCATCAAGGTCGCATCGACACGACGCAAGAAGTCATGGGGTTGTTCGAGGAGTGATCCTCATGTCGCCCTGTCGAGGGTAGGCTCAAGGAGTGTGGAGCGGGATTCGTGGCGTCCCGTCAAGGGTGCAGCAGCAGTATTCGGTCCACTTCTGGCCCAAAATTGCACCGGTTGGTACGGTAGATTGGATGACACGGTAGACGACAACATTTTGAAGTTGCGTTTGGCGCGACAGACAGAGAACGTTGTCGTGCACTCCTACACCCCTTGGGCCAGATTCATCAACCGCTTATCGGCCGGTAACGATATACCGGTTGTCGTGTCTTTATCTCCATATCTCTGTATCACATACTCCGTAGGACGGTGTGGTGAATCCGCGGTGAGATGATACCAGCGGTATCATTGATAAATCTGTCGCGATCACCGCGACGCTATAAGCTCCGCCCCTTATCGCTGCCATTGATGCTCTGTATCAGCCCTGCTGCGATCGAGGAATAAACTGGTGGACCACCGAGTCGTGTCAGCTGGGAAGTGCTTTATAGCACGCTGGTGCATCGGCCGGGAATCGAACCGGGGCCGCCCGCGTGGCAGGCGAGCATTCTACCACTGAACCACACTGGTGCATCGGCCGCAGGAATTACACGAGTTGCCCGCTACGTACTTCTTGCCCACATGTCGAAGTACATGGCTAGGTCGTGATCAGGCATTCGTAGCCCATCACATTTCTGAGTCAGCCATTTCTGACTGCACCAACTACAAGTGTTTTATAGCACATTGGTGTCACCATGTCGCTCCATTTTCGCAAAGCGACTCTGAAGCGCGCTTGCCATCGTCCTGAAGCGCAATTAACCACATTCCGACCTTTCACAGAAGTGACGCAGTACCCGGGCGATGTTACGAACAATTACAAGTACTGCATAAAACTGTCCAACTCAATCAAAAATGCCATTGTGCTCCTTTATTTATCTAGAAACGACGTGCTAGAAGTGCTTAGAGTAATTGAAAGGGAATACGCAGACACGAAGAAATCCGACAAGAAAGAGTTCTTGAAGGAATTTCGGATCTATCCTAGTCCGGGGGGGGGCACATGAGTCAAAAGTATTATATGTAACAAATCCACTTGATACTTACCGAGCGGCTCCTACAGAGCAACATGAGACCTAAACAAGAAAAGTCATGAAGAAAAAACGAAAAAATTACATTTCTTGCGGTTGTAAGCAGTCAAAGTTATGTGCCCTCCTCACCATGTTAGATCCTGGTTATGACATGTCAGGCGGCGGTAGGCACGCGGCATGCGGCTTCATACGCCCTCCCCACCATCTTGGATCCTGGTTATAACATGTCAGCCGGCGGCTAGCACGCGGCATGCCTCCATTCCGTCGCTCTTTGTCCGCCGAGACGGTTGTAAACCGCGGCGATTTTTTTATTTTTTTCGTTTGTTCGCTCGTTTTCGGTTTCTTTTAGGTTCCAGCTCGTCCTCTAGGAGCCGCCCGGTAAGTTTCAATTAATTTTGTTGCCTACTTTTTAGTTATATGGCCCCCGGACTAGGATAGATCCGGAATTTCAAGCAATCGAGTCTGAGCTCTCATATGACGCAGCCCTCGAAGGAGCAGATGCAATGCTTTTCGCTCTCAAAACGCGATATGTGGAAGTCACACATGAGCTTGCAGCGCTATCCCCTATGTTGCCAAGCATTTCTGCACCACAGCAAGCGAAACAAACAGGTCACACAGAACATCGCTCACTGAGGTTCTCAGAAAAGGACAATGTCGGGAATACACGGAAATGGAAGAAAGTTTAAGGAATGCCAAGATCGCTGACTTCAAAGACGTTCCCAGCACACTGCAAAGCTTAGAAAAATATTCACATAACAGCGGGACCTCGGCGGTAACAGCTGATCAAATAGCAACGGTCGGCAACATGAAACTCACCGCAAATACACATGCGCTCAAGAACCATTCCTTAAAGCCTCCCAACTTTACAATTCCAATGTTTGTTGGCAAGACCGAATTCAGAGAGTATTGGCCCATCTTCGAAACAATGGACCATGAAAATGAATTACTTAGTGACACAGAAAAACTGATCCTGCTCAAAGAAAGTTTGACGGGACAGGGTGCAGTCACCATAAAGGATATCAAAATTGTGCCACAAAATTATCAGTGGATGGTGAATACAATCAAAAAGAAGTACGGTAACGTGAGCAACTAGCGCGTGTTATACAACGTCTCACCGAACCATGACCAGTAGAAAGTATCATCTCTCCATGTGAAACCGTGTTTGACGAAATTCGATCATAATACACGAAATGGTCTCCCCTGGCTACAATATAATTGAGATGCATGATCCAATGTGGATCGAGAACATCCTCAAGAAGCTTCCGCAAAACATTGTTGAGGACTATCTCAAGGAAAACAAGAATGACACGTGACCGTCGGTCAAACGTTAGACCTACTTGAAGAAGTGATTGCACGTTCGAAGTGTATCTGCCAACGCCTAGACACTAAGAGCTACGAGCAGAAAGAAGAGCGGCGTGCAAACCTTTCCAGCAAGCCGAAGTCATGTGTCTTTTGTGGCAAGACAAACCATAAAACGTTCCAATGCCAGTTGGTAGTAGATGTGAGTGCTAGTCGAAGGATAGTGATGGAGAACAATTTGTGCTGGAAATGCTTCTCCAGAGATCACAAAAGCAACGAGTGCTCACGCTCGAGCTGTCCTCGCTGTGGCAAACTTCATGAAAGTTTTCTGTGCGTGCAAACGGCCACAGTAGTGCAAACGGCCACCATCTGTCCAGCGCTGTGCCAAAATGGCACAGGTAACGCACACACTGGGGTGGCAGTGCAACATTCATCGCCTGAAACTCCACTGTTTATACAACCTGTCGTAGAGCAGAAGTTGATTCCATCAGAGGTCACGAAACCGGTTACAGCTGCAGCAGCAACCCCTGATGCTACCGTATCCAACAGCAATGCATCTTACGCAATCGGTGTGGGGAAAGAAAATTCCCAAGACCGTGAGCAAATTGTGTTGTTGACCGCAGAGGGCCTAGTGTGGAATTACGAGAGTGAGGTTTAGGAGAGGGCGCTATTTTTTTTCGACACGGGTGCTCAAACAAGCTTAAACTACGAGTGTTCCGCCGAAAGACTAGCACTTCGCGTTCTCCAGTCCGAGCAGTGTTCTATGTCCGGAATTGGCCAAACGAAAACCTTCATATCTCACAGGGTTGTCTTGGATGTGAGCAGCGCTCACGGAAGAGAACTAAGGTTCTCGTTAAGGACCAAGCCCGCCCTCGTTAGAGGGTCTCCATCGGTATCGCTTGTTAAAAAAGATGTCAAGTTCTGATGATATGAAGTTGACTGCAGCTGTTGACCAAGATTGGTATCGACCTTTATTCTGGCTGACGTTTCGGCGATGTCGCCTTCGTCAGAGCCTGGAAGAGTCGAAGTAACATTTGGAAACTATTCGCTCGAATAAAGGTCGATACCAATCTTGGTCAACAGCTGCAGTCAACTTCATATCATCAGTGCTAACAATGCCAAGATTTATGGAAAGTCGGACGTGGACGATGTCAAGTTCATGGAGCAAAACAACATATATTTATCTAACGGCCGTGTTCGGGGAGACACTCAAACTCTTCAAATTTTGGTAGGCATACAGCTCATTTGTCCTCGAAGACACTGCATTCAAATTTTGGTAGGTATACAGCTCATTTGTCCTCGAAGACACTGCACCAATGCCTATGTCATCCGGGTTACGAGTCGCTAAGGCAATACTTGGATCAGCCGCATATGGAAGGGGAGAAATGAACGAACAGACTTATTCCGGACCATACGACCTTTCTGCAATACCATTGTTTCAAACTCCAAATCAGAATCGGAAATGATCAAAACGATGTTCGAACTTAAAGGCTTAGGAATCACAACAACAGAAGGCGTTGACGAAGAATGCACATATGCATACAGAGCCAAATATATCCAGTCCATCCATTTCGAAAAAGAGTGCGTAACCGCGCCTTGTCCTTTGAAAGAGATCATAACGGAATTAAGCAATAACCGCGCCTGAAAGTCCAAGTCAGGCACCTGAATTCCTTCCCAGAACAAAAGAAAGGGTATGCTAAAATCATCAAACGATACCTCCAGGATGACGTCATAGAAGAAGTTCATGAACCTGTTCCAGACTCCGTTGGGACGTACTACATGCCCAATTCAGGGGTCTGGGGAGAACACACAGCACCCCCCTCCGCATCGCGTTCGATGCGTCCTCCCATCAAAAGCAAAGGGGAAAGCTATCCCTAAATCACGTTTTGTTTACTGGGGCATCCTTCGTAAACAACATTCACGATATTCTGGTAGCAAGTCGAGAGCCTCCGATCATTTTGATCGCAGATATTCAAGCAGCGTTCACCCAGATACGCTTACAAGAATCTCATAAAGATCTCTGTCGTTTCCTATGGCTTCAAAATTCCGATTGCTTCCAACCTTGTAGAATATCGTTGGAAAAGAGTTTTGGAACAACAGTCTCCCCTAGCATCTTAAACGTGATAATTTCCGCCTACCCCAGAAATGTTGATTCCCACTGGCTAACGAAATTCAACGGTATCTTTACGTAGACAATATTTTAATGATTGCTTACACAGAAATGGAAGCAATCCAGAAATACAGAGAATCAAAAAAGATGTTCCATGAAATCGGCATGAACCTCAGGTCGTACATCAGCAGTTGCATTCTGGTTAAGTCTCAAATATGTGAAGATGACCGAGCAACCTGCGGCCCAATGCTACTTGGGGTAAACTACGACCCATCCACGGACAAGTTCTCATTCACAAAAGACACAAGTAATTGTGTCAGAGTGAAAAGAGACACGCTACGTCAGCACCACTCAATCTACGATCCTAATGGGTTTGGCGCTCCACTTCTAATCAAACAAAAATGTCTCCAACAATCCATTCTTGGTACTGCAAAGGAGTGAAACTCATCCCTTGATTCACAAGTGATTGAGGAATGGAACTCAATTTCGAAGGACATTGACCACACTTTTATTGAAATACCAGGTGCTATGTCTCGAAATCCGTGGCATAACGAGAAAGAACGGGACTAGTTGTGAATTTTCGCTGATGCAAGTAGTACGGCCATGGCAGTATGTGCATTCATGGAACACAACACGGAATCAATTTCGAATATTCTAAGCGAAAAAACGAAACTAGCTCCTAAGAAAAGAACGTTGTCCATACCGCGACTTGAACTTTTGGCTCTACTGTTAGCCCTAAGGCTCGCGGAGCCGATCTCTAATGCGCTTCCAATAGGTGCAAAATGGATCAATATCGTCAGCGACAGCTTGATAGCTGAAAACTATTAGGGGTCCCATAATTTTGTGGGCTATTTGAACCATAAGTGTTTAGCGCGTTATAACTTCTTTATACCAGATCCAAACGGGATGTTCTCTTGGCAGAAGAAGGCGATTCGAATATGTTTCGCAATAGGATATTGATTACCTCTATCGGCCTGCTTCCCGCACTTTGGCAATTTCTCAAAAATGGAGCAGAAATCGACGTATCGCGACTTGCTTCTTCATCACTTCCGTTCTGGACAGTCTGCGTACGCTGCTCACAAAGCTGTCGTTGCTTTGTTAGGCCCTGACGTGCGCAGCAATTTCACTTGTGAAACTTGGCTCAATCATTTCCGGAAGGGAATGTACAGCATTACGGACAAGAAGCATACTAGAAGAGCGATCGGACCGAATGAACGGCGAGTGCTTGCAGCAGTCAGGAGGCAGCCTGCCAGAAGCATAAGGACGATATCTTAGGCTATCAATACTCCACGTGGCACTGTTCATCGTTACCTGAAACAAAGCGGAAGAAGGGCAGTCTTGCCAGGATGGATCCCGCATGCACTGACTCCGTCTCGGAGGCGAGAGTGAGTGGTCACCTGTCAGAATAATCTTAACCGCGCAAGAACGAGTGCGTGGTTGAACACGATTGTGGCACAGGACGAGAAGTGGTGCATGTACGATAACACCACACGGGTGATCCAGTGGCTTCTGAAGCACACAAGACCAGAACGAATTCCAAAGCCGTCACCACATGGGCAGAAGATTTTGCTTTCATTTTGGTTCACGAGTCGGGAAGTCCTGCCCTACTCGCTTTTGCCGGATGGGCAGGCGATTACAGCAGACTTGATCATTGAAGATATGCTGGACACGAAGCGTAAGCTGCTTGAGAAGTATCCAAGAGTCGGTACTATTCGTGTGTTAATGTATAATGCACGACCGCATCGAGCGAAACGAACGCAGGAGACGGTGGGAAAGGAGTCTATCTAAATTGCGGCACATCTTGCGTATTCACCAGACATCAGCCCTTGTGGCTATGCCGCGTTTAGAGGTCTTGCTCCTTTTTCCATGAACAAACGATGCTCGTAACGTCAAGAGGCTCAGTGCGCAATCGACGAATGGATCGGCAGCAGGCCAGCTTCTTTCTGGTGAAATGCAAACAACTCTCTGCCCAGTCGTTGGAGAAAGGTTGTGGCCACAGATGGAGAATATATCATTTGACTATCTTTGATCATTATCCTGTTGTAATAACTTTTAATAGAGATGGTATGATAGCCCAGAAAATTATGGGACACCCTAATAAATACGCACAGCGAAAAGCTTCCTCTGTATGTAAAAAAGTCAAAGAGACCGCATAAAAACCATAACTCACAGACTCACTGCTCTTGGTTATGAGGTTAACCTATTACTCGTCCCAAGTGAAAGCAATCCCGCTGACATTTGGACTCGCGGAGTTACCAACAGCCAACTTCCACTCACAGACTGGGTCAACGGCCCGCATTGGCTACTCACAGGCAAGAACATTCTAACTAATCTGAACTCAATAGAGGTTACATCTCTCGACGCTGCCAAGGAAGAGGAAATCATTTGCGCCCTAGAAATGAGCTTGAAATCTGACACGGAGAAACACTTTGATCAGATAATCGATCTACTTCGCCAAAGCAGTTTTTCAAAGGCTCTACGCGTTACAGCGTTAGTCGGGAAATTCCTTCGCCGTGTGGTAGACAGAGTGAACATACCAATTAAACCATTGGTAGTACATAAATTTGATCTAGACTCCCAAATCAATGCTGAAGACATGAACATTGCTGAGAAGATAATCTTCCAACTCGAACACAGACAACTAAATCTGAATGAACTGAAATCTCGACAACGGGAAAAGAACATAGTGAGGGACCAAAATCAAATAATTCGATGTTCGTCTCGTTTAAACAATGCTAATTTGCCTCATGATACGAAAAATCCCATATACATTGCGCCGAAATCCGAATTAACGCGCCTCGTCCTTTTCGCCCTTCACAGGAACAGGACTCACTGCGGAAGAAACCATCTTCTTGCCTTAGCCAGGCAAAGGTTTTGGTTGTCACGCCCATAAAAAGTACTACGACAAATCTTATAGCATTGCTCAGTATGTCGAAAAGCCCAATCGCTACCATTTCGCACACCTGAAATGGCGCCGTTACCCATGGATCGAGTCCGAAGAACCAGGCCATTCGAAAATACAGGTTGCGATCTTATCGAGCCATGTACATTACTGAACAGCTCAAAAGCTTACATATGCCTCTACACCTGCTTGACGACGAGGGCGATTCACTTGGAGATAGTGGAGAATCTTTCCACAGGCTCCTTCCTTGACAGCTTCGTACATTTTATCGCCCGAAGAGGCGTCCCCAAGCTCGTACGCACTGATTGCGGCACGTACTTCAAGCTTGGAAACAAAGTTGTCGATTCGTTGTTCACGAAAGATTCCACCGCTGATAAATCCCTTCAAACCTACTGCGCTCAGCAGCGAATTACTTGAGTTTTCAACACACCTGGACGCCCCTTGAATGGGCGGGGTTTGGAAACGCCTAGTCGCATCGGTAAAACTCGCGCTCCAAAAAAGCGTTGGCCGGAGAAAGCTAACCATCGCATAAATGCACACAGTAGTTACAAGAATCGAAGCGATACTAAATGCACGACCGCTAACAGCAGTGAGCACATCAGACATATGCGCCATGCCTCTACGCCCCGCTGATTTCCTTCAAGGAAACATAAGCTTCTCCTGACCTCCCGTAGATGAAACAATCGATAAAGACGACAACTCATACTACGATCCAGACTGTTTGCAAAGCGTTCGTCAAGTTAAGGAGGCGCTCGAGTTTTCAGATCGGATAGCTAATAAGTTCTGGGACGTCTGGAACAGGGGATACTTGACCGGTCTGAGAGATACACACAAACTCCGTTTCAGAGATAGACGAGTTAATGCCCGTCCGATTCCTGATGAAGGCGAGATCGTTCTCATAGAACAGTACATCATACCTAGAGGACACTGGGAGATAGGACGAATCACCAAGCTCGTTCCCAGTGCCGACGGAAAGGTTTGGTCAGCCAAAGTGAAACTAGTATCAGTTTCGGTAATCGCTTACCTTTTAGGACTCACAGCGCTTATCATCTGTTGGATCGCTTTTGGCACTAAACGGAAATCTCGGAAATGCTCTGTACCGGACACCACATCTATAGAACTTCCCATTCGACAACCAAATCATAGTAGAACTCAGTTCTCCTTAAACACCTTCACTCCCGCTATGGTTAGACCCGTGACTCTAGGCGTAATCATGACGCTAAGTCCGTTTATTATTGTATCTTCCTGTCAAGACGGATACGCACGTCAATCCATAGAACTGGTTTGTACAGATCCCAGTGTTTGCAAATATCAATACCAAAATGAACTGTTATTTAACAGCGTGCTATCCAGTCAGTGTATTCAATTGCGTCATGCAAATGCAAGCGCGGGATACATCAAAATCTTTCGTAGACCCACGAGGCTTCGATGCTCAAAAGTCTCACTTTTTTGGGCAAAGATACGTAATACCGAGTTGAGTACGTAGAGCGCTGTAGAGGAAAGCACGTGCGAAAGCATCGCTCCAAGCGACACCATTTCCGAATTAGACCACTCCATGGTGTACCCTGGCTACTCAGCGTGCTCCATTCAGTGCAGCGGCTTCAACTGCTTTTGTGCCATTCCGATATGCGCTTGCACCTTCTATCGCGTAATACATGTACCGATCTCGCCGGACGTGTACGAAATTTTTGGGTGCCCGGAATGGAATCCAGCAGCAAATCTTGACGTTTTAATAAAAAACTATAAAACAGAACAAAACGGACTCCTTTCTTTGATGCCATACACAAAACAGTCATTTGGAGACTTTGACTCCGCAGTAATATCACTCCAAAAACCGTTGGTGCCCTACAGAACATTTGCGCAAGCCGCGATCGAAACACTGGTTCTCCCACAGGACTTATTCGCAACAAAATGTAGAGAACAACATCGAGCACCGAGTAACTTCCGCATTTGCGAGAACACTCACTTTTGCGCATGCGACATTTCAGTTATCCGTCCAACTAACTCGCTTTTCAAACAGCGCAAAACAGCGACTACCTCTTGCCGAAATCCACCCCCTACTTGTCTGTGCACAGTGAAAATGGAACTGTCACAGCGGCTTCCACAGAAGGGGAGATAACAATACTGGTTAGTTCGATGAGACAACTGGAAAGTGCCCATTTGCACATCGACGAACGTTGCCCATTACAGCTGGACAATTTATGGGATGTTATAGCTGTTCACAGGGCAGTCAGCTCTCCATTTCTTGCCTTACCTCGACCCTTTCCTGGGCGACCATACTTGCGCATATCACGCATTTTCCATCCAGAGCACTCCACACAAGGCAACAACCACGCTTAGGTTAGCATTCGACAGCGCCATCATAGAATCAGAATATTTCACAATTTGCGGTGGTAACAATGTCTCAATCCAACTCATGGGTGTTTTGTACTACCATCCTCATAGTGCACGTTTGACGTTTTCCTCAACTCCACTCATCAAACCGTTCCGCAAGTAGACTGGTTTCACGACATCAACATTCCAGATTTATCATCACTTTGGCTAGTAGCCACTTCTCATTGGAAACTCACACTCGCAATCGTCGGCACAGTACCCTCCCTACTCATAATCAGTTACGTGGTTTGGCCCCGCAGTAGCTATATATCTATTGCAAACCATTTGTGTCGTGACTGTAGGCATTTTGCGCGTAATGCTTAACGCTTTACGGCTTGCAATAGGCATGATGGTAACTTGCGTTCGAGCAGCGAGAGCGTTGCGGCCTTCTTCGCAACGATAAACGCCAGCCCCGACATCTTCTTTTGAAAAGATCGCATCATCATTCTATCCCACTCACCCATGGAGGACAACATTGAGCGCGAACTCCGCAACATGGAGACGGAACGGCAGGCGTCCCTTGAAGCCATCACGCGTACTGTCGCTATTATTTCTGGACGTGTCAACTCGGCCCTAACTAAGATTGACCAGATTCACGACGTCAGCTTGTTGCTAGAGCGCTCGACTCCTAAGTCAAACTGCCTTTTTTGCACTGCTGGAGAAAACGTCGATGCGCATCATACTGCTCGATCGATACCCCGACCCTGTCTCCCGCGCCATGGACTCATCTTAACTTCGTCTCTGTCGCCAATGTTTCCGACTACGGCAAGAACTGTCAGGTGATTTGTTCCATTTGTCGTGGCGACCATAATACTGTATTGTGTTCGACACGTAGCGGCACGTCTCTGAAACAACGTCACAACTAGCTCGCCTACATCAGAAGTACAGCGACACATCTTCCTCATCGAATTCGTCCGTTCTGTCGTCTGTCGTCTCTACCTACTAGTACCAACATATTGCAGGTTGCAAGTTTTATAAGTGATGCAATAGAATAGCGAACTATAGCTGCATTTGGAACAGCATTTTCTATAATTGTTACTGCGAAGCTTTGTTACTGAATAAACTGTGTATGTGGTCCTCAAAGCTGATTAATTTATAATGTTTGCAACAAGCATTGCAATTAGACCCTTTATTAGAATGATAGCTTGCAGTAGCATTGACGTTTGATGTTTTGGGCCTGAGGAGGAGGCCCGCTGGAGGCGCCAAAACAAACTTCCCACGACTGTTTTAGCTTTTATAAACCTCGTCAGTACCTAACCCTAGGTTTAGCAAGAGGATAAGTCCTCCTAGAGTAGATGAAGAGTTGTGTTCGGGATGTGCAGTATTCCTAAAACCTGAAAAAGAGGGAATAGAGGAAAGTGCAGGGATGAATACAGGAGGGGGAAGGAAGTGTATGGAGTGGGAACGAACACCGACCTGGTCCGTGGTAGGGGCTGACGCTGAAAAGACTGCGGGTCCCGACTGCGGGGTGCAGCCGCGCGTTCCTCAATCGTCCGGGTAGCAGTTTTCGAGCGTCTCGGCGGGACGCGGGGCAAGGACAGCGAAGTTTCAAAGAAAGAAGGAGAAAGGAAAAACATGGAAAAAACCAACTCACGGTAAAATGGGAGTCGCTACACAGATTCTTCCTTCATTCCTTACAATCTTCATGTACCATGTAAGAGTAAAGGCTTGGTGACCTGCGAACGGAATCAAACCTAAGTGAATGACCGAAAAACTAAAGTGGTATACTCACAAGGTCACCCTTACATCCGTAGCATGGAAGAGCTGATTTGTTGTGCCATTCCATTGCAGGTCGATATTCTCGTTTGTCCTGCATCTATGGAGTCGATGATCTGCCTATACTGATTGCTCGACCGGAACTTGTGGCGCATAAATTGTACATGGAATTCCAGCCGGCTGCATTCCTTTGTTTGATTCGAGTGAGCTCCTTAACGTCTTTTATAAGAAGCGTCTTTTGTAGGAGGTGAACTTCTGCAATATTAAGATCTACTATGTAATACGTCTATTGTCTTCATGCTGTCTCATATTTCAGGAAGCGCGTCGACGAAGTCTGCAACCTTCACCGTTCTCCAGTTCCCTTTACCGTTCTTTTCCAGATGGCCCGCTCAGAAATAAAATTTGAAACTTCAAGTCGTTTGAATGGGTAACTTTTATTGCTTCCACAAAGGAAGTATCTAACATTAGAGGTGTCGTTTCCTTAACTTTACATAAACTTCAAAGAAGTCCAGCTTTTTAATTCCAGAAGAAATTAGCCACTGTTGAAGTGGCCGATATCACCTCGAGTATCACGAATTTATTAACTTTGAAATAATGCAAGGTGTTAAAATAAGGAAGAATCCTATAGTTAGATCTCAGTGTTATAGTTAATATGGCCCAGAGGAGTCATTGCATGCAGGTCGAGTTTGCTCGCACATAACTTTTTTGAGGCCCTTTTGAGGCGCTCCTCGATCAGATATTCGAGGAGCGCCTCAAAAAATATTTGTACACGGTAAACAACTTGAAAATCATCAGCGATTGCCACCGAGATTATATAGAGTATAGCTTCAGAAGAAGATGTCGTTTATTCAAATAGAAAAGTGTGTCGTCCTATGACATGTTGAGGCCATATCTAGAAATAACAACTGGATCTCTCTTAATCGGAGAGGGCATATGGTGGTTTACGTCTCCGTTTCCAAGCCTGAGTTTGTACGAAAACTTCGGCTGCTGTCCGATGGTACGATGCCTTTTATTCAAATTCAGGGGATATGGTTGTGTGGCATGGAACAAGGAACAATTGGTACTTTATGGTTGCCCCTGCCGACTAGGATATATCCGAACAACTTACACAGAGATACAAAAATCACTCAAAAAGCAAAAAAGTGAGAAAATCTTCTTTTGAAACGAAAGGCAGTATGATCCGCTCTTCGATTTTCGAGCCCCGGCTCGACTCTGGTGGCATGGAACGCTGCGAATCTTGCTATCTCCTAGGCTCGTTCAGTGTATTATCGATGTACAACAGCCTACTTTCAATGTGGTCGCCGTTATCGAACGGATAGAATGAAGTCCTGTCCTGGCATAGATCCAGAAAACGCAATATCAGGAGCACGTAAAAGACTGTCAACGGTAAAATAGAACTCAATGCAAATCTATGTAATACATATACACTGAAGTGGTCAACGCGCAATCTGCTCGCCAAATATCGAAACGATATGCCATGCGGTTAGAGATAGTTCGAGCGGATAGGCCACTCCAAAAACCTCAAACTTGGGTAATTAAACTTTATTTTAAGGAACATTAACACTTATAAAATCAAGCGAATATCTTCGAATGACTAACAACGACATAGAGTAATTCAACAACGCGAATAAGAACTACAACAATACTGATATGAATGAGATACTGACAATACTACTGGCAATGAGAGACGCGCCCACGCCCATAGGAAGTCAACAACCAAAGGAACCGTAATGGCGAATATGAGGTATAGCTATGTCACATATGAGAGAGCAAAACACGTGAGATGACGATATCCTCGAATTAGGCAAGTGAAATACCCTGCGCAAGATACTTCCCCACCGAGAAACAGAGTCCCCCCAAACCGGATACCAAGAGTCCCGATACGCGCTAACAGTTCTCGAGCGAACCAAATCCAAGGAGGATGAAAACTCGACACGCAGCAGCCCCGGAGTGAAATGATGACATATCACCGGAGTTCAGTCCTTCTCCAATGCGGGAGCGGGGCAGATACTCATGACAGACGATTACGCGCTAGACAGAGAATGCAGAGAAACCCCGGTCGATCGGGGCGCCGGAACCGGGGTCATGCGAGCGGTCAGGACGATTTGTCGTCATACACTGCGTTCAAAAAAGATAGGCTAACTCCCGTCCCTCCCGCCCCTGCAGGCAACTCGGCCACAGCTATTCTAACACGTACCAGCGAACTGAGCACAGTAAAAAACATAGGAGCAAAATGCTTGAGCGAAATCTGCAATGGCTGCGAGAAGCGAGGAAGGACTGCCTGAAAGCACTGAACTCGAGGTTGTTCAGAAAGGATAGGTTCACCATCAAAGAAGACACGGCTAGAAAGACAGGTCAGTTGCATATTGTTACAGCTATATCCGTCTCGTGTGGAAAAACAAATCAGTACTGAGCAGGATTATGCCCATATCGAGACTGCATACGCCTCTCTAGCTAATCACCGAAGAGTTTCGGGTTTCGTATGATCTGAGTCGATATTTGTTTTGTGTTTGAAGGAAGTGTATATGAGCTAGGTACGATCTGACCCACACACCTCTCTCGAGCCATCTAGTGTCTCCTTTATTTATATTTTTCCTCACCCGTTTGACTCGACGCAGTGATGAACAATGAGACGACCGCATTCCCTACAAAGTGTGATTCGGGCTCAATGGTTTGCAAACAGCACTCCATTCAAGGATTCCAGGATACTTATTTACTTTGATACTTTGATGGTCCTTTTGTCGGCTGGAGGTTTTCTCAACGGGGATCACAACTCTTCCAAACCGCACGATCTCTGGCTGCGTGCATCTAGTGAGGCAGACTCCGCTCTCTGAAAGATCTTGAGAATGAGTCTGCCTCGCGTTGGCGGTCGTCCCAGTGGTCTCTTGTGGTCTCTCGGGAGCCATTTTGTGACACGGAGACTCCATCTATCGTCCTTTCGTCGAAGCAGGTGTCCAGCCCAGCGATATTTGGACTTCTTCATATACTGCAGCGGGTCTGCTAACTGCGACTTCTCCCGTAGCTCTGAGCTTCGTAGCCCTTCTTGCCATTGCTGACGAAGGCTTGTCCTCAGAAGACATCTCGCCAGTGCACGATGCGTAGTTTGCATTGCTCTGGCGATTGTTTTGTTGTCGGGCCAGGTTTCCATCGCGTAACGCATCGCAGGCAGTACAGAGGCGTTGTATATCGAGGCCCTGAGACCGGCATCCTTGACTTGGTCGGTGACTTCCCTAATCGAACTGAAGGCTGCCCATGCTGAGCGTCTCCTGCGGGCGATTTCAGGAGCGAGGTCGTTATTCATGTTCAGCTCTCTTCCCAGATAGACGTAGGAGTCGACCTGTTGCAGAGTGACTCCATTTAACCTTACGAACCCCGTGTCACACCACTGGTTGACCACAAATTGCGTTTTGGATATATTCATGTCCAATCCAGTCTTCATACCTGCCACATTGAGCTCGTTCAGCATTTCCTCGACTTCTGCCGTGCTGGTAGAGATGAGAACAATATCGTCGGCGAAGCGAAGGTTGCAGATCCGTTTGCCGTCGACAAGGTAGCCTTTATCGTCCCAGTTCAAGTCCTTTATGGCATCCTGGTGTGCCGCTGTGAATAGCTTAGGAGAAATCGTGTCTCCTCGCCGTACTCCTTTCCCGATAGGAATCTTAAGCTTTCTATCAAACAACTGGATGGTGGTCGATGTGTTCGAGAAGCATTCGTCGAGAAGTCGGATGTAGGGCGATGCTATACCAGCACAAGCGCGTTCAGAATGGCGTTGATTTACACAGAGTCGAACGCTTTCCGATAATTCACGAAGACAAGGACAAGTGGGATGTGGTATTCGCGACTCCCTTCGATGAGTTGTGAGACGTCTGAATATGGTCCATGCAGGAGAAATCCTTGCGAAACCCTGCTTGGCTGATACTCATCCAAGCAACGCTCCATGCGATTAAGCAGTATCTTGGTGAAGATCTTGTACACAACCGAGAGAAGCCTGATGGATCGATAGTTGTTGATATCCTCCTGTAACCTTTTTTGAAGATTAAAACTGTTTTCGACTCCTTCCATGAGTCCGGAATCCTACCAAGTCGAAGGTAGTGGTTGAAGCGCTTGGCAAGAAGTGAGCAGAGGGCACTGCCACCTGCACGAAAGAGATCAGCAGAAATGCCGTTCGGTCCGGGAGCAGTGCCCGGCTTCATTCTTCTGATGGCATGAGCAACTTCTGATTCCAGAATGGGAGGTACTTCATCAGCTGGTGGCATCAAGCATTTCGGGAGAGGGATGGAAGAACGGAACAGATCTGTGTAGAATTCCTGAACGATGGTCTCCATCGCTTTTCGAGACGTTTGCGTTGTTCCATCCTTATCCACAAGGGCTGACATTATTGCCTTCTGGTCGCAGAGATCTCGTTTGCAGCGCTTTATGCTTGAACCTTTCCCAGCGGCTTCTAACAGCTTCAATCTTCTGTAGGCTTGAATGGACTCCTTCACTGCAATTCGACAGGACTTCGAGATGGTGACTTTTTCCAGATGGGAAGCATTAGGATCCAGTTTAACAGCTCTTCTTTGCTCCAAGAGTTTAACCGCATGTGCGTTGAGTCTTGAAGCAGACGGTGATGTGGCTCCGCAAGAGCTGCTAGCACATTTCAACAGTCTTTTGGAGAGAAGGTCGTAGTCTCCCGATGGATCTTCAAGAAGATTCCAATCATACGACTTTATTGCATATTCCAACTCCTCAGACTTGAATGTGGGGATCCTCACCGGTGCCGGTTTAAGAGTCTCACGCTTGACCATCCTCTTTTTGAGAGTCAGCTTTGCACGGACAAGACGGTGATCCGAGCCGGTGTCAAATGTTGGTAGCACGGAGACGTCGAACAGAGGTCCAGCGTCTGTTTGTAAGAACATGGTTGATCTCTGAACGTGTTTCTCCATTTGGGCTTTCTCAGGTCCGTCGTCGGTTTGAAGGCTTCTTAAACCTAGAATTTCCATGGAAGAGACGGCACGCGGATAGGAAGTCTATCAGGCGCTCTCCGTTTTCGTTCCTTGAGAAAGTTCCATGTTCCATGTCCTAGCCTCCATTCGTCGTGATCATTCGTACCGACGATAGCGTTAAATTCACCAACGACAACTTTGTAGTAGCTCTTCTCGTCGTTGACAGTCCTTTCGAACAGCTTGTAGGATTCCTCCTTCTCTTCATCCATGGCCGCAGATGTTGGAGCATATCCATTTATGATGGAGACGGTTCCTTGATCTTTGGTTTGCAGACGAAGAACAGCTACTCGCGGACTGAGGATCTTGTAAGAGTCTACTAGGTGGTGCACTGTCGAATTGACGAGAAATCCAACTCCGCCAATATTCTTTCTGTCCACCTTTGTTCCGATAATGAGAAGCTCGTTGTGGTCGGTCCTTCCTATGGTTTCCGTTCTGCCTTTCGTTTCCTGCAGGGCGATAACGTCGTATTTGATGCTGCGGCTTCTGTAAAGCAGTGTCCGAAGATCCTGCTCAGATGCGATCGAACGACAGTTATAAGTGCAGACGAATAAGCAGTTTCCGAGTCTTGGTGGGAGGGGGTTTCCGGTAGTCCGATTCCAATGACGTCCTGATAGTTTAACTCCGAGATTAGATGATCCCTCGCCGGAGGTGGATGCAACCGACGTCGTAGAAGTCCACCTCCGGCGCGCGGAGCACTGGGGCGCAGGTTTAGTTGTTTGAGCCATGGCGGTGGTTGGGTTACTCACATGTTCCTGGCCAGCGGTACATGAGAGCCGCCCATACACCACAAAGCATCATGTACTGCGTGACCATTTGTGCCGTTAGCCATCACTAAGTGATGTTCACCCCTTCACCGCGATGAGGTGGCACAAGAAGGGGCCCCTTTCATGTGCCACCTTCATTCCAGGATTATAGTGGCAAAATCATGAGTCGGATGTTTATAAATATATTATTAAATAATTCAAATCAGTTTCTTTAAGCCTCATGTGGCTGGTATCGAGGTGTTAAGCTGTCACAACGATGTTTTGTTGTGATTAAAACTTCTGGCACCAGGCGGGACTCGAACCCGCACCTCCCTCTGACCGGGCGGGAATGCTCTACGCCATTACTCATATTATTAAATATTTGTTGGTGGTTGCGCTTCGCGACGAATAGACGATATGGATTGACCGACAAATATTGATTGATGTTATCGATTTTCTTCCAGAATTCGCTCTGATTCAGTTTTATAAAGAATAACCAAAATCTTTAAACTGAATTCATAACATAACGGCTTACGGTGAATTTTCGAAACTGGTGGCGTTTTTTCCTGGGACTATTGCTTTTTTGTTATAATAAAGTCCTCAGAGGTCTTTTTTAGATACTATTGCTTTATTGTGGATAGTCCGGAGTTGGCTATCTCCACAACAAGGCAACAGTAAATTAATAATAATTAAAAGCTAAGGAATTGTGTAACAAAAAAGTCTTCAGAGGTGAATCGAAACTGTAGCCTAGCAAGTACATACTGGATCTTCTGATCTACACCGCCAACTCCTCGTCAAAGACTGCGAAAGGGGCATGTGAACAGAGCTTTCAATTATCTTTTTTTTGAGGTATCTAACCTACCAGATTTCTCAAGTGTTGATATATTTTTACCGAAAACCTTCCAGACTTGATTTACTTTCAGCTTTTCATGTACCTGGCATATGAAAGGCAATAATCGTTCTTTATTCCAGCTGCTCAAAAAAATTAAATAAAAAGTAGCTGGAAGGACAAGGCATGATACAATAATTTTATCGTGTCTAGCTTACTGCATTGTATTGTGCTTCTCGATCCATCCCATTAGACATTGAATCCGACACCGATTTTCTGGATAATCGGATGATTCGGAAAGGCCATTTTTCAAACCCCCGGATCTTCGCATAATTCAGATGAGGGCAACTTTGAAAACCCCGGATCTTCGGATGATTCATATAAGGACAATTTTAGAAGCCCCGAGTCTTCGAATAATTCAGATGAGGGCAATTTTCGGCCGAGACGGAATTCGGATAATCCGAAACCGGGTAAACCCGGCCGGATATCCGAAAATGCATGATTCGGATCCCGTGTCTACATCCCATTAAAACGCTGGGCTATATGTGTAATTCGCAACAGCGATCTCAGCAGTCAGCTCATTGTTTCCTTATTTCATGGACTTTTGATCACTTACGAAAATTTCAGATCCTTTCTTATGGTAAGTTAACTTTTATTGTTTATCCCCCTACACATTCCAGCCATTCTTCTACGGCTGTACTTAATCTATTTGAAAATACATTGTCTTAACTAAGGAGACTCACACAGAGTACAAGAAACCTCGAAAATTCACTCTCACCTTGCTTGTTCTTTTCCGTATCAAAATCTTTCCATTTGTTGGAAAGACTGCTTTGTTATGATATTACGACTTATGGTTAGTAAATTTAATATTACAATGGGCAATCTGATCCAGAAACGCTTTAATTTATTAGGTTGTGAGTTCAATTTGTTTGTTTAGTTTTGTGAAGTCCAGAAACACGTGCAGTAATGATAAATAATAAATTTGTGACAGTCACCAGTCAGTCACTTCACTTAGTCAAGCTGAATATTGGTTTATCCATGTCTATGTTTCTGTTTTCTTTAAAAACTAGGGAAGGAATTTATGCAAACATATAGGATTGTCTTCTAGGAGCGCCTCCCATTCGTGGAGACAGCGATAAATGAGTATTTTTTGGACCTTAAACACCAAGACGATCTGGCAACACTACAGTGTCAAACCAGATTAGCATAGTTCGCCGTTAATATGGAACAGTATGACCCTGTTTCTGGTGCTGAAATGTCAGTAAGAACATCCTGCTTTGTCCCGTCCATCTTCTCCTTGCACCGATCAATTTCAGATGGATTGCTGTAGCGGCCCTTAGAATGGGATTAGATTCGCCTAGAAGGCGCATCAATCTCCTAAGCCAATTTCAGACCTGATACTATCGTATTGGATCTATTCATATTTATAGGCAATTGTCAAGCAAATAGAGGCCCTTGAATGCAAATTTTGATGGGCAGAATTTAAAGTATTGTTCGATTCCTGGCCGAAGCACGGTTAGCTAAGTCGGTAGCACTTAGTTCTCAAGGAGCTTGACGCGTCGCTTCATTATAACCTCTTGAATATTAATTAGTAAGTGCTCAGTGAATAGTAGCAAATTGAGCGGTTTTTCGCGGGTGTAAACAGTGTTCCTTGTCGCTACTAAGCGGCAGGAACAGGTTAAGGTTCGGAGCTGACAACTTTTGGATGCGTCACGCATTCTGCCTCAGCGCAATGTAACCATGGTAGCGTTGGAGTCCTTCCTTGGCCTAAATTACTATTAAGTGCTGCTTTCGGTTAGGTTCGCTACACATTTTAAGGCAAACTGCAGAGCATATGCTAGTCCAGTTGGGTAGCACTACCTTTCATACAGGTTTGCTTAACTGTGCACAGGATTGGCGTATAGGGTCTTTATCCCAGTGTAAGGGTTAAAGTGTAGACGATGAGGTTAATCGACCTCTCCAGTATGCGCAACGAAGTTTATGTCTCCCTGTTTATTCAATATTTATTTATTTGTTGAATACGTCATAAGACGTGTCGTATAAGAAAAACAGCAAAAGAACACTCTCAAGCTATTCTTGGAGGCAGATTTTCCATGGAAACAAGCGCCGTCCACCTATCGGTGCAGTAAGCACTGGCAACAAACTCCAAAAGACAAGAAAAAAGGGGCGAGTCGGAGGTGCCTAGTGCAGAAGGATGGATGTGTAAGAGTTTAAGGTAAAACCCTGATTTTTAAAAGACCTCAAATAAATTTTAAGGCCACCGTTAGAAGTTTGTAGACTGCTGGTTTAAATACATTAGATAAACCAGCCCCCATGGGCAGCGCGCCTGTCGGCGAGGGCCAACAAAGAACATGTCCCTAGACAGTCCAATAGGAGAGGCTTTCAATAGTGTGTTAACGATTCCAAGCGAACTATAGAATATATTGGAACATGACACCTGTGGCCCTATGGATCGCTGTACGTAACCCGCCTAGCACAAAGGTTCAAAACACTTCATAAGCCAAGAAGATTCAGCAGCGCCAGGTAGACAGCTGCCACAGGAAGCGTAATGAACTAAAATAGGATATAATAAAATGAAAAAAACTATTTAATATATTAGATTAACAGGTCTGTTAATGACTGGTGTGGTCACTTCTGCTCTAGAATGACTTGCAGTGGCTAGGAATCCGAAAGCCAGCCTTCTGCACATCCGATACCAAGTTCCTCGTTCGGATTTCTCGCCCAGGCCAACCAAGCCCTCCGGGGTCGGTGAATGGGTCCAGTAAGGACAAAGTGCGAGACTTATTCATCAGCTGACAACCACAAGTCATTCTATGGCCAAAAACGCATTCGAATCACCTCCACGACATCCCATACAAGTAGAATGCGTGGCGCGTCCAGCCGATGAGCAAGTCAGTGTTTTATCCTTACCAGATAAGTCTGCTACTAATTCACCGACCCCGGAGGAAAGGAAAACTTGGCAGGATGTCCGAGCCAAGAACTTGGTACGGGGGTGCAGGCGGCTGCTGGCACCTCCTCCAACAACGCTCCACGCGCTCTAAAGGAAAAATCAGGAAATGTAGGATGTAGGAATGGACATGGAGGACGTAATCATCTAATGCGAGGTCAGAGAAGGTGTCGGCGGTCGCTTGCATCCGATTCACAGGCTCCTGGTTCGAATTGTCCGCTCGACCAACCAAGCATTCCTTTTCTCCGAAGTCGGTGACCTGGCTCCAGACCTCTAGGGAGGGATAAATCGCTGACTTGTTGATGATCATCACAAGTCAATGTGTAGGGCGAATGCGCGTTCAAATCACCTCTACGATAACCTCTAGACCAACAAGGCGTGGTGCATTCTAAACAAGATCTAATTGGCGCCGACCGTTAACTTGTATCGCTATCGTTGAAACTATCACATAAGCTAGCCAAATTACAATGCCCTCCCGTTATAACGCCTCCAGATAAGACTCCCGAAATAACGTAGATTTTTCGGGCACCAGCCAGTCCACATTTACGGCAATACAAACCAACGCCGCTTAAGACGTTCTGAGCGGAACGTCTGCGTTCAAAATGACTCCCGTCATAACGCGATCAGGGTTCAGTCGTAGAGAGACAATATGCTAACTGTGTTTTGTGCTCGGGCCTACGCTTCTACGGCTTCGTTGGTATTGAAAAAAGCAATCGTACGACAATGTGTTTTCTAAAGACCAACGTTCTTCTCGCGTGCACACAAGGTGTTCATTGTCAGCAGTGTATCGAGCGCAGTGTGAGAACCCGATAGTCGTTATAAGCTGCCGTATGTTGGGGGATTTCCTATATCAGAAGCATTAAAATAGGTTCATAATTAGAACCCTCAAAACAAGTAGAGGTTTGTTGTTCTAGACTTAAAGTAGCTGATATAGAGGCTGTATGCTTTACAGCATGTTTTGTAGCTATGTAGACTCTTCCACCGCGAGGGACTCTAGCCCACACTCTCTGCTTTACGGAAAGGATTACAGCACAGCGTTGTTTGATCACACGCAACATCCCGATATCACGAATGAGTAGTGATAAGCCATTGCGGAGAGGATGTCGCGAATGTGGCTCGTGATTTAACGTCGCTAGTTGCAGAGGGTATCCGTGAAGACAGGAACACTATTTGTAACCTCAAACCGTTCTCTAAGAACATGTTGTGGCTGCTTCGATTGTAGCCAAAGACAAGATGACTATCGTTTATTCGGCTAGATCGCCGACCTGTTCTTCACTGCCGCTGCATTGATGATTGCTTCATCGAGTGTTCCACTCAGTAAGAAATAGACATCTGCTTCGAACTGCTGAATGGATAGGTGGACAACACACGATTTACCAGCGAGAAGCTAGTGGAAGATTGGCTACCATATCTCAACGTACAGGTCAACCTTAAAAGATGGTTCTACTAAGCTAGGTGGTACCGCAAACCTAGCAGTAAGAATGTTCTAATAAAGTATAAGTCGGCTCACCCTATCAATACAAAGCTGGCTGTCAACGGAAGCATGTTTGGGACTGCAAGGATGGTTTCCTCCACCACTCAGAACAAATCTGCCTCGATGGATTCAGCCGGTCAGATTGCTTGTACCAACCGATACCCTCTAGGACCTAAAAACGGTCCATCTACTGGAAGGGAATTCGCGGCTGATGCCCAAGACGACGACAAAATTCCGTTTTGCCTTCTCTACATCTCAGATGCTTTAAGAACAGCGGTGCGAGCACCCTTACGTAGGTATGACCTGGACCGTCTGGTTAGAGTGGTGGAAATTCCACCACCTAACTTGAAACAACAGCTGGTGCGCAATCGCCTATACCACCGTCTATGCATTACGCTAAACTGTTCAGTTTGTCCATAGGCTGCATTAGCTCCTGCGTAATCTACCTCGTCGCATGTGAGGTCTGTGGGGCCGAGTACACAGGGGAACCGGGCGACCCCTCTGTCTGAGAGTTAAAGAACATCTAGGTGGACTAAGGAGGTCAGATGTGGCGACCCACAGGACGGTGGGTCATTCCGGAGAAGAGTTTACGCTTTCGATAAAGATACTGGCACGAGAACCCAGGATTTCAGCACGCAAGACGTTGAGACGTTTTGGATTACTTCGAAAAGTCCAAAACTGAATCGAAAGGATGAATGAGTTGCCATCACTAACGAGCTCTCAGCTTTCTTTGACCTCTGTATACCTTGCTCGCAACGTCCTCAAGTTGGGAGGGCCTCTCGCCGGTCCATCAGACTACCCACTGCACGTTACGCGAGAAGGTGGCCGCCATCAAGTCCTTTTCATCTCATTAAGAGAGCATTTTCTTCGTCTACGTGTTCCACTACATTTGGTAATGATTGGCCGCCTTTTGTCTTTTATTGTAGTCTAAAAGTTGGACCGGTTGGATCACTTTAGTCTTTGATTTTTCCAGGTTCTAACGAAGGCGAATAGCTGAAATTAGTCGAATAAACGATTGTCGTTTTGGCTTTGGCAATCAAAGCAGCCACAATAAGTTCAATCATCATGCCAAGACTTACGGACAGTCGAACCTGGTCAATGTTCTCTAAGAATCGGAACTCTCTTCAAGGCTACATGTTTCATTGCTATTTACTGATTGTTCGTGATTTTAGATAAATCTGCGCATAAGAGAGTATAAATAATCAGTTCCGGTTACGACGCGACTCCCGTTATAACGCGGATTTTCTCCGGTCCCTTCAAATGCGTTATAAGAGAGGGGACTGTATTCTGATCACCAACAGGAACAGCTACTGCCCACTCAACTACCAACCTACATCTCACCAGTGCAGAATTATTGGATGACATGTTCAGTCATCACATTTGACGCAGATTCTTCTCAGCTCAGCTGCCCTCCCCTGGGGCTCGTTATTCCCCGCCGTTTCGTTCTCCTTACCGTTAGTTTTAGCGATCTCTCTTTCCGTGTTCGTTAATAAATCTTATTTTTGTTTTATAGCGTTTTTATCGCAGAAACGTGACATCGACGTCATACGGGATCACAAACTACTCCCATACATGACATCGAAAGCGTGGGTTTAATTAAGACACGTGGAGGTGTTGTGGTAACAGACGCCTATTGCCGCTTATAACCTCACTGCACCCTTGTTGGACAACCTCACTGCAAGTAGACGCCATTTTGGAAGGCTGGTTCTGGCATACGGTAGCGCTCTGGGACCCAGGTTGCTCGTAGAGTTGCTGACCGACGTATAATTTGAAGAGAAAATTCGCGTCGAGGAATATTCCACCAATTTCATTTCTGATTTTTTGCCGACTCTCTAATTAGTTTAAACGTATGCGCGTGAAGTTCTAGAAGGTTCGCTTGTCCTCTGAAATTTCGCTTCGGTCCGCCTACCTTTCCTACCCATCCTAGGTCTTTGAAAGAGAGCAAGCCTCCGTGTATTGGTCTCCTCCAACGACAATAGTGGAGTCTGCTGAAACAGCTACGTGCTTAGATGCCCAATCTCTGCTGATTTTCTTGCTGAATCCCCAACACCACTACTAACTGCCAGCCGGCCACGCACTCCAGTCCCCATCGGCCTTCGTAGAGTAAAACTCAGGTGTTCGGGGCTCGTGTGACTTTGTTTGTTTACCGTGGCGACCGGACGAGACTCCACATGGAGCATTGTCTATTCATGGACTCGAAACGGATCCCACGAATGAATTGCTGTAATTCGCTTACCGACGCGGCATGCGGTCAGCAGCGGACTGCATCCATCCCATGACGCACTCGTCGCGCCACCCCTTCCCCCGCCAGTGACGAACGACTGGATGACGTGAGGATCCCGCCGAGTTGTCAGTGTTCTGTTGCTGTATACTGTAGTTACAGCAGCTCATGGAGTCGATGCCATCCTTTTGGAGGACGCACCATTCGTCGCAGCTATGCCCCACTTGCTATTAGGTGCTCTGAATTCATTCCGCCATCTGCGACACGACTTCGTCGCCTTATGTCGCGCATTGTCGCTCGTCGTCGGACGTTGTCGCTGTAGGAATTTTTCTTTTCTACACCATCTCCATATCAAATTAGGCGCTTTGGCTCTACTTTCCATACCACACTGAGTGTTTTCCATTAAACTAGACAATCTCCGAAAAGGTTTGAACAGTTTTTGCCCGAAGAGAATTTAGTATGTCTTTCTTTAAAACATTTTAAAATTTAATAAAATTTAAAAAGATTGATAAAATTTTATTTAAATTTAATATTTATTTAATTAATTTCTTTTGAAATAAAATTTTCTAAATAAAATTTAAATTTAAAAAATCACCCAACGCTTAAAGTGAGCGGGCTTTTTGTGATTTTATGAGCTTTCATTTTCTAATTAAAGATAATTATTTAGAGTTTTTAAAGATGCAATGGGCAGTAATTTTGGTACATGTCGCGAAGGTGCGCATTGGGGATTAGGGAATGCGCCAGCCAATCAGGCCGCTCAAGTGAGCGTCCACTTCGGAGCAGAACGAGACCCTGATCACCTGATGTAGCTGCGGTCGATGCTGAGCTTGGCTATGATTGGTTAGCAGGTTCCTGTCAGTGCTGTGCACCTTCACGACTTTACCCTAATTTTTTCATACCTTAAAAGAAAAGATCGCGTTAGGCGCGTATCTACCTCGTTGGAATTTTTATTTGATTTCGTTGTAAAATTGTCTACGGTAGTACAAAAAACCGTTGTAAGAACACATAAATGCACACATATCCTCACTTCGCTATTTAAAGTAAGCAGTAGTCACACTATAAGTAGAATGAAAGCTTGTTTCGCTGCGAGCTTGTTTTAAATGGACGATGTTCATTTTGATTTAAAAGTGTCAGGCTTGCTAACAAGAATGCAAAGTGAAGGTGGTATAAATTGAAATGCTCTAGCGCCAGTTCGCTTCAGATGTGCTTTACAATTCTAGATTTCGTGTAAATCCCGAAGCGCTGCCTCCGCTAATTTCCACTCGAATGATCTTGAGATCGTTTCCTGGAGGCTTGGTTCTTAGGATTGGATTCACTGCCGTTGCTCTCGTTTGAGATATCCCCAGCTTTCTGCCCGGCCAGAAACTGCGTTGTAGCGAGTTCAAGTGCTCGCAATCATATAACTGTAGCTAGTACTGTTCAGCCTTGCTTGATGAGTTGCACCGCTTCTTCGTCCTTAGTCCTCGCTCTGTTCAAGTTTTTCTGAAATAAACACCTAAGGACAGACTGTACGACAGAAAAAAAGTCATTCTGTGGTCTTTTAGCCACCTGTAGTTGCTGTTATAGTCCTAGGGTCGCCCAAACGTAGTACGAAGTAAAGGCGAAAGGATTTTCTGTAACAACGGTGGAACTCCTTCTTCCTACTGTGTACAAATAAGGAGGTATGTAGTGTGAAATGTGGTAGACAACTTTCGACAACTAGTCACCAGTCGTGAACTCCTACCTGTTCTACACCGCCGCATTTTATCCCGCTTTGTTTCATTAAAAATGTTATCTATTAAATCGCCTATCCTTTAGAACACATTCAGCCTGAGTTGGACTAGAGTAGATATCCCTGCTAGGCGGAAGCATGCGTTTGTAACTCCAACACCGAAAAAGGCTCCACAAAATGATCCTAGAAACTACCGATCTGTTAGCATCACCTCGATTTTTGCAGGAACATTCAAAAAGCTCCTTAAGCGGCACGTCTTATTGCATCTTGAAGCTCACGATGTAATGTCTGAAAATCGGTACTGGGTTTTCGAAAGGTAGGCCTGTGGAAACAGCCGTTCTCGCTTTATTAAATGGCTAGTCAAGAGTGTTTAAAGACGAAAGAAATACTTGACTTTTCAAAGGCTTTTGACAAAGTTCCGGTATAGAAATTGGTCGTCAAGATGGAGGCAGTGGGAACCCATTCTATTTTCATAGGTCGGCTTCCCAATGTTTAAGCAGGAATTCTAAGCTTAAGATTAAAGGCGAGTTCTCCAATGTCGTCCTCACATTTAGTGGTGTTCCCTAAGGTAGAGTATTGTTTCCAATCCCATTCCCGTTACTCACGTGCGAACTCCCAAATAACAAACTTGCTCGTCGGCTTCGCATGCAAAATTAACGCTGATGATGTAAAATTCTACAAAAGAACCCATGAACCGAAGATCGAAAGGCTCATCAGAAGGCGCTATTGGCCAGAAAATGGGAACTATATACCTATTTCAACAGGGAGAATGCCCATTCTTGCGATTGGATCTAAATGTCAAGACATATCGGATTAATGGTCAGGCCTTAGAAAAGGATGACGAAGCTTGAGATCTGGGCTTTGTTATAACGAGTGACCTATTTTTTCTAAACACTGAGGGCTCCTGGTGAAAAGAAGCAAATTTTGCCCTATAATCTCTTCAGAGTTCTGAAATCCTGTATTCCAGAGGTACACATAGAAACCTTTAAAACGAACGAATCGTCGAACGTGGACAACAGTGTTCAACCGAAAAGGGTAATTACTCTTTGGAGATAATTCAAAACAGTTTTACCAGGAAGCCCATGATTAGGCGTTTTCAGTGGATTACAGCCCAGTTCCTAACGGTCCTTAAAGTCTGCGCTCTTTTGTCTTCCTTCTCTAGCAACAGGTGAAAAACGGCTGATGCTATCATGATGTGCAGAATTCTCGTCATGAAGCTGACAATCAACCCAGAGAGCTTCAATGACGAGACGCTGACGAAATCTGTAAGAGAAACTCACAAGCTCTCCGTTTCTGTCGATAAATCACGAACTATAATAGATCAGCCTTTTTAACTTATGGGATTCTCAAGGAATTCAATTTGTTACTTGGCAAGTACGACGATTTCACGATGCTGCCTGCGGAAGGTTTATCATAAGTAATCCGAGAGTCTCGACGACAGGACGTTTTCGTGGCCTGATTACCTGATTTGGCTGCATTTTCGTATCACAGATTGTTTGTGTTTGTTTTTTGACGTTGTTCTTGTTAGACGTTTATCTACGCTTTAATAAAGTAGTGGATAAGTCAATCTTCCAAGTAGGGAAGGGGTGCATTTGACTGAGAATTAACGAGTCTTGACATCGAAGACGTTAGAGGCTTAGAGTAGGACGTCATGATCTGCTTCAGAATACTTTCTTCGCCATGTAGAGTTGCAGGAAGGTAAACCACTGGCAATCTGATAGGGTTAGGTAGGAGCTATATGGAGTTAGAAATTCCTAGCCTAATACCTCTTCCTATACTGCTTGATGTGTAATTCATAAGAGATGCGAACTTGCTTTGTCATGGAGAACCTTTTCTGCCACGCCAGTGGTTTCAACCTAAATATCATCTACCCGCTTCAGTTGCTGCTCCTAGAGGGCAACAGGATGACGATGTTAGAGCGGCTTAAAGGACACAAAACGCTCTGTGCTTTACGAAGGGCAGAACATAATCGTTTTTTTCGTAAGCTTCGGGTTTCGGAGTCGTCTCTGGCTACTCAATCATCCCCAACTACTGTCATTTTTTAAAAATGTGATCGCAGTCATTTCTCATCTGTTGTGACAATAGAGTCGAAGAAACTGATGCTCTTGGCTTTTCGAGAAAGTTTCCGACAGTGCCACTTTTCTCACATAAACGATCTTGTGCAGCATGAATTTTCAGCACTGAATCACCTTTACGACGGCACTTGAGTGATCGATGATGGTTCTGTACATAAGTAGAACCTACTTTAACTCATCTACATTGTTCAACAGATATTTGACTTGGCTTTGTGACCGTGCTCTCCGTGGTCAACCTTTTTATCGACGAATTCCTTGCTCTTCGCCCTCAAAGATTTCATTCTGTTTTGAAACGCTGGGGTCATCTCTATTCACTCTATTTGCGTATCTCTATATCTTGTTTCCTTATCTATCCTGATGGGAAGGGGCACTTCACTCATCCCTATTGAGAGCGAAGAAGTGCGCTAGAAGAGAAGAGACTAGATACTGAGGTAGCCGACGAAAGGACCTTTCAGTGCGGTTTTCTTCTATAGACAAGCCACCGTGATTATGTTTGTGTCGCTTTTCTAGCGGCTTCACCCTCCGACTAGAATAGATCCTTGTTTCCTCCAAATTTCTCCCATACGGCGCGATGTGATTCAACAACCGTACTCTGCAGTTGTTTCTAGAATGATGAACGGCATTAATCAGTGCCTTCTGGGATACGCCTCTGCTCCTAAAAGATATTATCGAAGGAACTTAAATGCGTATTTGCCCCAATTACTTGCGGTGACCAGCTGATAGGCCAGTCAGTGCTTTAGTGTCTCCAGACAAATCTGGTGTGTCCTCAGATAAGTCTGATATCAATTCACCTACCTCGGACGGATGGAAGACTTGGTTAACTTGGTCGTTTGGAGCGCAGTCGGAGGAGTGTCGTGTGCATCCGATTCCAGCTTTCTGGCTAGGATTTTCCACTCATCCAAACCTTCCATCCCTCTTGGGTCAGTAGATTGGTTCCAGAGTTGCTTTGGTAGCACAAAGCATTGATATCTCCATTGGTTGCTCAGCGCAAGTCAGTGGCCAAATACGCGTTCAAATTTCCCATTTTTCCAAGCATGCACCCTAAATAGCTCGGCGCTCGGGCGACCCATTATTTTTATACCATTTTTATCCGTAATGGCGCTGGAAACGCTCCTCCCATCGATTCTCTACCAGAAGTTGATTGTTTAGAAGTGCTGTTTTTGGTAGCGGCTCTGTGTCTTGTTAAATAGCAATTTTAAATAGCAATTTTCCCAGACTTTGTACTATTCCTAGCCAAGAAGGCAAGTTCAGCGAAAGTTCATATAAGAAAGTCTCTGAGGGCAGGCTGAAGCCTCTTCAATTCAGACATTCTCAGAAAAAAGGATGGACTCGGTCGAGGACATGTGACATTGCAGCATGTATTGCTGCAATGCCATTGGTTTCCTTCGATATGAACCTCAAAATTAATGCCCTGTAGTGTTAACAGCAGACCCTAGAGGGTATCCTGAAGCTGGGGCAACAAAACGTATCTTGTGTCACACGTGGTTTTCAGGTGGATGCTTTTCCCTGACGGGGGCCTGACGTTACTGCGTTCGTCCGAGTTAGTTGACCAGTAGCAACGAATGAAGCACACTCTGCACCAACGTCACCGACCGGTACAAACCGCAAAAGTCACTCGGTTCAGAAAGGCACTCACTTCGCTTTCTTCGAGAACAATTTTGAGACGACGGATTCACACTCCAGCAGGATTGGGCTGTGACTAATTGAAAAAAAAAACGACGACCGAGCGACCTGTTTCCTTTGGGGACAGGATATTTGACCCCTAAAGTTTCCTATGGTTTACTTAGTATACTTGTTATTAGTGTGTAAAAAAATCTCGGAATAAAGACACGATGAACTGTGTACGTCCTGATACGAAATATCCGTGAATCCAAGTGCGGCCGTGGTCTACAAGTTCCGACTCCATCTGCAAAAGTTCTCTGCTGTCAAAGGAGATAATTTTGAGCATCTTTTACATATAACTATTCTGTTACCAAAAGGCTGCTTTTTCTAGCGATTTAGTTTCGCTACAAAAATATTGTCAGAACAGCAGCTATGGCAACCTTCTGCGACATTTTGCATAATCGGTAGAGAGCACTGTGGCTTTTGCGTAACCGGCAGCTTTGATAAAATTTGGAAAAAAAAAGTTCCCGGCACTCTAAAGGATGGCGGCGAATTTTCACACGGTACCCTTTCGCCTTAAAACCTATCACCTCACGCGAGATTTTCAGGTGACTGCCGTGTGGGACAGCGCGTCTTTTTTCCCGCGCGTTGATTTTTTCTATTGTTTTATTTGTACTATTTGTTAGATCCACGGATCTCCCTCGATAGAGAGCTTTCGGGCTCTTTTGTTAAGAGGGATCTCGGGCCGCTTGTCGCAGGGCCACGTGGCGCGTCCCCGGGTGGTGGATAGGGGAATTAAACGCGAACCAAATGCGACCGTGTACTGCCCAGAGACGCAGGTGGGATGCAGGGGATGGACTCCTTGCTCCTGCTGTGTCGGGTCGATGCGTTCCTTGTGCGTGGGAGCGGCATGTTCGTGCACTGTGTGCGTGGATGTGTCCGTGACTGTGCGGATTGTAACTGTGTCGGCTCGGCCAAAAGCTTGCACTCGGTAGACTGGGAGTACATGTAAGGCGATTCGAGGCCGCCTTAACTCTCGCCCCGTCCCTTCGGGCAGTCTGGCTGGCTGCCCGGAGTTCTTCGCCCGCACGACAGAGCCTGACTAGCTACCCGTGTTGTATTCCAGTCAAACACAGCAGCACTAAAGGGCCTCATTCCCCTGACCCCGAAAGAGCCCCCATTTCTGCAGCGATGGGAAGGACGAGTACGGAGAGGCTGCTAAAATCTCAAGGCCTAACCAGGCTGCGCAAACTGAGAAGGACTAGGATGACGATCTGTACTTACAACGCCCGCACGCTTGCATCGGAAGCATCCGTCGAGGACCTGATGATGCAAGCCAGGAAGATCAAGTACGACGTCATCGGACTGACCGAGACGAGAAGACACCACCCCCTACACGCCGCCTACCACCGCTTCCTTCGCGCAAGGTTCCGCTTTTCGCGTCAAGGAGAGTAGGCCGCGAAGTTCAAGAAGAGGAGTCCCAGAACGACCATCAACTGGGACCTTTACACATCTCTTGCCGGCCTTTGGGAAAATGCCGTCATGGACAACATCGACGAGGAATACGACCACTTCGTGCACCATCTCCGCGATAGTGCTAAGGGAGCCGAGAGCTTGAAGACCACCAAGAGACGCCTGTCTCCGGAAACTCTCGAGCTGATACGCCAGCGTGGAGCAGCACGAGCGTCGGGCAACTACCAACTGACGTCCGAGCTTGCGAGGCTATGCAGAGCGGCGATAAAGGAGGATCTTAAGGAGAGAAGGGCGGAAGTGTTGGCTGAAGCTGCAGAGGCAGGTTTGAGCATCCGCAATGCCCGCCGGAACTTCGCCAACTTCAAGACCAAGATGACCGCTCTCCGACGTCCTGACGGAACCCTCACCTCTTCCAGAAGGACCATGGAGAAAGAAGGTCATCCACGACTTCTCCGATCTCTTCGATAGCCAGGTCCACCTGCCCTCACGCCATCTTCCGCAGGATGGATACGTCGTTCCCTCTGTTCTCCCTTCCGAGATCCGACACGCCATCTCGTCGGTGAAGAAACGTACAGCACACGGTCCCGACAGGATCAGACCCGAACACCTGAAGAACCTCTCGCCAGCGCTCATCAACACCCTGGCGCGGCTCTTCACACGATACCTGTCGGAGTGCAAGGTTCCATCTCAGTGGAAAACCAGCAAGACCGTCTTGCTGTACAAGAAGGGAGACGTGCACGACATTGGCAACTATCGCCCGATCTGCCTGCTGTCCGTAGTCTACAAGCTGTTCATTCGAGTTATCTTGAATAGGATCAGCCGAACGCTGGACGAAGGACAGCCATACGAACAAGCAGGATTTCGGAGAGGATTCAGCACGATCAACCACATACACACCATTACGAAGCTCATCGAAGTGTCGCGAGAGTACAAGCTGCCGCTGTGCCTTACGTTCATCGAGCTGAAGAAGGCATTCGACTCTGTCGAAACTGAAGCGGTCATCGAAGCCCTGCTCACTCAGGGCGTTCCTACTCAGTACATCAGAATCCTTCGAGAGCTGTACAGTGGATTCACGACCAAGATCTCACCATTCTACAACGACGTCGTCATCGACGTGAAGAGAGGGGTTCGGCAAGGGGATACCATATCCCCGAAGCTCTTCAAAGCCACTCTCGAAAACGTCATGGGAAGACATGGGAGTGAAGGTCGACGGCCGGCAACTACATCATCTTCGCTTCGCTGACGACATCGTGCTCATAACACCGAGCATCAGCCAGGCGGAGCGAATGCTGGGCGACTTCGATCGTGTATGTGGGAACGTTGGACTGCAGCTGAATCTTACGAAGACGATGTCCATGAGGAACGGATGGGTTTCTAATGCCCCATTCTCGCTCAACGGAACGAACATCTCCGAGTGATACAGCTATGTGTATCTGGGTCACGAAGTCAACATGGCCAACGACCTAGCACCAGAGCTGAGCAGGAGGAAAAGAGCGGCTTGGGGAGCTTTCAAGAGCGTCGAAGAAGTCGCGAAGAAGACGAAGAACGTCCGACTCCGTGCCCACCTATTCGACTCTACCGTTCTTCCTGTCCTAACATACGCCTCAGAGACCTGGGCAATACGAAAGCAGGATGAACACGCGATCAGCGTCGCGCAGCGTGGAATCGAGAGGACGATGCTCGGAGTGACACGACTCACGCAAGTGAGAGAAGGTCTCCGGAGTTTCGAGCTTCGCCGACGTTCGAACATCAGAGATGCTGTAGCGTGGGCCAAGTTGTCGAAGATTAGGTCGGCCGGCCACGTAATGCGCTTCGCAGACACCCGCTGGACGGGTCCCATCACCGAATAGATTCCGCGTGATGTCAAGAGAACACCAAGACGCCAACCAACGCGTTGCTCAGACTTCTTCGTGAGAGCCTTGAACTACCTACATGACGCTTTTCGTGTCCCTCGAGCGGGGAGGATCCATTGGAGCACTCTGGCACGCCACAGGTATGAATGGAGACGTAGCTGGCGGCCTCTCGAGCAACTCGATCATTAACGGGACGACAGATGAGAGGTGAAGTTGTGGGTCCTCAACTGGATCACCAACTACCGTTGCTCACTCTCAGGCCAAGGATTGACAACGGTCGATTATGGAGTCTACTAAACCGGGATGGTTCCTATCAGACAACTGTCTCAGGCGTATGTCAGAGCGGCGAATACCACCTCGAGAATCTCCACCGATGAAATAATGGGAAGGTAGGTTTCATTTTTGCAAAGTCCTTAATTCCAGGGGTTAGGGGCCCCTGAAGTTCCAGTATTGAGTTGCACTGTCAGCACGCACCTGACACGTTTGTGCACGCCCTTTGTGGAGATAAGAGAGGTGGTGGAAGATGCTGGTGCAAGCAGCTCGCTGGCTCAGCGGGGAATGAATAACGGTGGTTCATAGATGCGGGATATGTAGGTGCTCAATCCCAGCGCCTTGTCGGGCTTTTGTATGTTTTAACGCTCATCCCTTGTTTGGCATCTATCCCCTTCCCAACTTTTTCTATGCATATATTCCACTAAAGGCTGCCAAGTAGTGGTGGCGATGTCCGTCCCTTCACGTGGTGCCACCGGAAACTGCTCGCTATGCGAGCTAAGCTGAGCACGGGCACTCGATTGCAGGCGACAGGTCCTTGTGACAGGCCGGCCTATGGAGATCCCATGTCACATCACATGGTTGATGGTGTTATTTGTTCGTCGAGATAATGCGCTACGGCGTCCGCTGGAGCCGACGTGCACTCGCAATGCCCTTATCACGAATATGATGCCCATTTTTGAAATTTCGGCCGATTACGGTGGTTTAGCACCTGTGCTTGCGACCCCGCAGTTAACTTTGAGAGTTCCTAGCTCCTTGGGTTCAAGAACTTTGCAAAAACGGTGCTGACTTTTCTACTATGTAAAGGATGGAAACTCTCATCATAGTGGTGTTCATTTTCGCCTTTCAGACATACGCCTGAGGCACTTTCCTGGTCAGTTTTCCTTCGACCTCATAATTAAATCAAGGAAAGCCTTCTCAATATTTGCCGCTTACTTACGCTCGGTCTGTTCGCTCTGGAGTATTAATAAACGCTCATTTGCCATGCTGGTTGCTTCCCAACCTTCACCTTCACACAGAAATTTCGCCCACGGACAACAACATAGTGCTGTGGCAAGTTAAGACAAGTGCCGCTCAGACATACCACGGCTCAGGCAATCCCCTGCTTCTTTTTCTGTTTATCTCCGAACGAAGCATGATGCCGAAAACATCGCAACATGTAGTGGGACCGAGCAAACAGGAGGGCAGAAACCGGAATTCAAGAGCAATCGTGGACGGCTAATTAGGTGTTTTCAGTTATTGTTGGCTTCTGACGAGCGGCTGTTTGACTGTTTGACTGCCCAGATGATTGGATAAAAAATGAATCAGCCGCTACGATGCATGTATTGTGTGTTTCTGAACGTTGAATTGACGTCCGTTCGACCACATTATTATGTGCGTGTGTGTGAATAAGAGAACAGGAAGTGGAGGATTCATCATGAGTGGAAACGTTGAATTCCTGATATCCTGTTAGGTTAGCCCACCTGGACGAAAACTAAACAAAACTTGAATTTAATAAAGGAGAAATAGATTACGTAATTGTGAAAGAAGAAAATAAAGGCCAGTCCTCGAGAAACCTCCCATGGCTCTTCAGTGAAGAAGAGAAGCTGGTTTTAAACATTCTTTAATTTCCGCCTATATGAGAAAAGCAGCAGAAAATCAAAAAGGAGATGAGAATGGTTGAACGAAACAGCGAAAGTAGGAGAAGAGAGTGAAAAATTATGTAGTCCATTGTTTTTTGACATTTTTTGCTTTTTGTAAAGTTGCTGTTTTAACAATATGTGATACGTGTAGCTAGCATCGCATCCTGAATAAAGATGAAGTTAAAGAAAGCTGAAGAATTTGTGAAGATTTGAGAATCAATTGTGAAGATTCATTAGAGTGAAACAGTAAAAAAGAAAAATCAAGGAAGACCACAAAAAATTGAAAACAACATATTTTTTGAACGTACGGTGATGCGATTATCTATTATTTTTTAAAATTGAGTTATTTAATTGAGTTATGCAGCTCACTTCATTATCACTTTATGGTTAATTTAAGAAAAGGTATTGTAAAGGAAGTGCTTCGTATCGCTCCGGCACATCGAAACGTGTAACGTGCCATTCGAATGGCCATCGAATACCGTTTGCCGTATTGAAATTGTAGCTGCTGATAGCAATGGATACATCAATTGAGGGAAGTCAGACTTGGAGGCCATGAAGCCCAGACATTGCTGCAAGCAGGAATGTCCTAGTGGTGGAGATGACTGGTTTGTAAGCGGATGTTACATGGTTCGATTTCTCGCTCGAACAGATTTTCGCATTATTCCAAATATTAGCCTGGCGAAGTATGTTGCCTTTCAATTGCAGGGCCGTTTTGCGGTCAGTTTCCACTCTCAACGGTCACTTAGGGGCGAAGCCCAATGCCTATCCGTTTCCAAACACCTGCTATGGTCCATAAAAGACAATATTAACGTTTCAAAGCAGCCTCGAAACACTTTGAAGGCGCTCAGATTCATCACAACCGACGTCATACTATCGATTAACCACAGTGGCAAAAGGACGCCAAAAGTGCATCCCGTTTTCGCAGCTGAATGCAGCCATTGTGCTCCTGCTGTTGTTCTCGTCAAACTTCCAACCTACACCTTCAGCTTTTTCGAGATCCTGTTCCCCTGAAATTCGGCATTTGCAACGAGTGCATACTCAGACTGTAGCGTTGCAGCAGAATGCAGAATTTTAGGGGGGAATAGGATCTCGAAAAAGCTAAAGGTGTAGATTGGAAGTTGGCCGAGAACGACAGCAGGAGCGCAGTGGCTGAATTCCGCTGCGGAAAGCTGCGAAAACGATCATACACGTTTGGCGTTCCTTTGCCACTGTAGATAATCGACTACTATGAAGTCGGTTGCGATGAATCGGAGCGCCTTCGAAGTGTTTCGAGACTGTTGTGAAACGTTAAGATTGCCTTTTATGGACCGTAGCGGATGTCCGAGAGTTCAAACCCCAACACAGGCACGAACGCAGCCTTTACAAAAAGGTCGTAAGAGTCCGTCGAGAGGAAACTCTTCTAGACTTCAACTGATGGATAAGTCATGCCACGGTGTAGTAATCCTTAATCCACGTGGAGATTGACTGCAGTTGAAGTTGGTTAACACCATCTGCTTCCCATTCTTCCTCATATAATACTTTTCCAGAACCCATCGAGAAATGTCCGCATTTGTGCACCAGCTTAAAGTTGAGTTTACCAAGGCTCGAAGCAGTTTAAAACGGTTCTACTGGAAAGCACTGAATGCGCTTAAAGCCTTTATCGTGTACAAATTGGTTATGATTTCAACACCATATCTTCTGCTTATCGTCGCAACAACGTTTTCCACATGTCTGCTCTTGAGACTCGTAGGAAAGGGAATAATCTGCTGGTGGTATTCAAGATGATTGCTAAAATGGTAGCATTACCACTTGACGAGTTCTACACGCTGCAGAATTCAACCATAAGAGGTGGACAGCAGAAAATCTATTTCTTCAAGGCCAAAAGCTCTATCCGTGCTTCCTTTTCCACTCAAAGGGTCGGCTCTGAGTTTCTAACAAGGAGAGCCTCCAAACTGGTGGTGAGCTTTGGATGTGATGGAATTTCTACAGGATGTAGGGTTCAGTGTGGGGAGTCCAAAACCATAGTTACTTTTTTCGGAATGCTCCTCTGTGGCCAGAATATGAAGGCGTGAGCGTGAAGTTCATCACGCCCTTCATCACCACGCCTAACGTGGTCGGTTGGTACAGTGGGTAGCGGTGTCGCCTCTCGAGCGCACCGAGTGGGTTTTACGGTTCGGTCCCGCCAAAGGTTTTGCACACATCGGATCGTTATTATTATGGGCTTTCGTGATCACGGAAGTCAATATGTTCACAATTAATGCTTTTGGTATGTAAATATAGCCTTTGTGGGCTTTCATTTGAGTTATCCCTCAATGGATCGTATTTGGCTTGTATCATATCAGCAGTGATACCGTAAATGCACACAAACACATAAACTTCACGGGATAGGTCGTGAATTTGCAGCTTATAAGCCGGACTTACCGGCAGTTCTGCGCTCCAGGATTCCGCCCATGTCTGGCATACGCGCGGATGGCAGGTGGATATGCTAATGGTGACCCGGGGCCCTTCTCTACGCCCAACGATTATACCTACATCGAAGAAGAAGTGGTGATGCCTTGTCAGGGAGAGAAAGAATGTTGGTCTCTATCGTTTGTAAGGTAGTGCTGGTGTGACAAGCGTTCATATTTTGAATGTTCCATAGTTCTATATTGCTGATTTCCATTGTCAGCTATAAACACAGTTACATCATGTGAGCAAGAAAATCTTTATGTTAGCGACCTAATAGAATGATACAGTGCAAATACGAGATGAGGGGTAACTCAAATGAGAGCGTAAAAAGGCTATATTTACTTATTAAAAAGCCTTTATCGTGTACAAATTGAGTCCTGTGTTCACACAAGCCCACAGTAGTAGCGGCCCGATGTGTGCGAAAACCTTTGCGACACCGGGGACCGAACCGTAGAATCCACTCGGTGCGCCCCGAGGCAACACGCTATCCACTACGCCAATCGACCACATTCGGGTTGGTGATGAAGGGCGTGGTGGACTTCGCGCTCACGCCTTCATACGCCTTCTTTCGGCCACAGAAGAGCATTCCGAAAAAAGCAACTATGGTTTTGGACCCCCACACGGAGCCCTATATCGTGTAAAAATTCCATCGCAAAACATCACCGCCAGTTTGGAAGCTCTTATTATAAGATTCTCAACAAAAAAAAACAAGCACTTTATAGTTTACCATTCCAGTTTAAGGGGGTCCTTCCAGAGTAACGATCTAGTCGTTACGTGGTGTGTCGTAATATTCATGCTTTTTGTGTTTTTGTTTTCATTGCGCGTAATTGTATTTGTTTACACGTCCAAATAAATAGGGGTAGGAAAATATAGACTATTGTTAATCACAAAGAACTTCGAATACGGGTTCAGAGCGGTAGTTTCACTTCTGTCAAGGAAACCATGCACAATAGTAGGATCAACCAGTCTCCAAACTGAAATTCAGCATAAAAGCACTTTGTCAGGTTAACTCTGTAGAAATGCGCGATTGTCCTTTACATTTATCTCCTGCAAGTCCTGTTCCGCATTGCTTGTGGTAGCCGTAACGTCTAAACAGCTAACACTCATCAGACCTTTCAAGCGGCATGGGTGCCATTTAAAAGTGCTGGGTTCTTTTGAAATATTTTCCTCGTAAACGGCAACGGTGCCTCTTCACACCTACAGGCTATGGAGCTTCAACATACCTTCCGACTCGTTTGAACCGGCGAACTTTGCTTGCTAATTTTCGCTGTCATCATCTTTGTGAAGTGCGTTCGACACATGGGGTCCATGGGAAATAACAAGGGCCTTTTTAATCAGGCGCTTTTCACTGATTTATATTATAGAATCACTGGACCTTTTGAATTCGGTAACAGAGCCACTCTCTGGGCTAATAGACCGAAAAGCCACCCGAGGTTCTCCTCATTAGAACAGAGTGGTGGCTTTTTGCGTCGGAACTATATATGTACACCAGAGCCATTCCATACTAGCGCTACGCTGTCCACCACTCAGAAGGTTCCTTTTCACTCAGATATCGACTCTCCGATAGGCTGTGTTTGAGCTGTTTATTAGTACCTCTATGAGAAGTCAATTTTCATAGTAAGTATTAGGTTGTAAGGAAAGTACACGCCACCTGTGCAATTTTTTCAAATTCATTTCTCTCCCTCCATATGTACAACAACTAATGAACATGTGCACCATTATTATTTGCAACATATTACCATTTGTCAGATAATTTGTAGATCCAGCTTCTATGGAATTCTTGGAGTTTTGACGAAGAAAACTCAGCGAGGCACTTTTCAAGTTGCTCCCTGTCGTCAATTTGTTTCTCCTGCAAATGGTTCGATAATGAAGGAAACAAATGCTAGCTGTTGGAGCAAGGTCGGTGAATACTTTGGGTGGGCCAGAGCGTGCCATTCAAAACAATGCAGTTTTTTCTGAATCTCCCTTGCAACGTGAGGATGCGCATTGTCGTGAAGGAGGAAGATCTTGTCTTGTTCCCTTCGAAGAACTGCTTCAAGGCGAAACAACTTCCTCCAGGAGACACCGCTAGTGATAGTAGTGTTTGCAGGGCTTCCAGTAAACGACTCCTTTGCAATTCCACCAGACGCTGAGCATTACCTTTCTTGGAAGAAGTTCCGGTCTTGGCATAGGAATTCCTGCTTCGCCACGACAGAACCACTGACGCTCTCGCGTGTGGTTAGCATAGACTACTCGTAAAGGCAAGGAGTTCATGCACCAGCCTGGTGCACCTGTAGCTGGTGGTCGCTAACTTCATGCAGTATCCTCGCACCATATCAATATGTCTTCCCAAGGCCACGCAGATGTTGAGCTATGGTGGTGTGGCTGCACTCGAGTTCCTCTGCCAGTCCACGGGTGCAACGTCGGATATCCTCCTGAAGCGCTCCAGAAGCCGTTCCTCCTTCACTGCAACTGGCCTTCGAAACCGTGGCTGGTCCTCGAGGCAAAAGTGTCCGTTCTTGAACTTCTGGAACCATACTTTCGCCGTGTCGTAGGAGACAATGGTGGGACCCATCGTTCCACATGCGTTATCCATCGCGGCTCTTGCACTGCTTTGCTTTTTGAACTCGTCAAGCAGAAGCAGTCGAACTTGCCTGCAGTCGAGAACGATTTCCTCTGCCGTGGTCGTAACGAAATATGACGACAATAGTGGCAAATATAGGTAGCCCATATATGCGATATTGGAAGAAGGTTCCAGAACACTTTCCGAAAATTTGGCGGAAAGCCAAAGTGAGGGACGGGGAACTTTCCTTAAACCCTAACATAATGTTCCTAACTCCCCGAGGCAGTATAGAACACTCGTAGGCAGGTATATCCAGCACGCTTCTTAGTTAATCCTGTTTTGATTACTTCGAATTGTTCGTTCATTCTTCTTAGAAACGTTGTTTGTTAACCGTACTTAAATTGTTTATCTGCGCGGTTCAACAAGTAGAAAATGAATAAAGTAGTATGAGTACGTGTTCGCAGCTGTATCTTGTCCATCAGTTAAAGCACGGCTCGTCGAGGAACCTGCCAATACTTCCTACGGGGTGCTCCACTCGCAGAATCCAAGCTGGCAACATTGGCACGTCGGAGTAGTTGCGTATACGACTGCACTCCACGGCCATGCAATTCGAGCTCGATTCTCAGCTCTTGAAACGGCCATTTCTATTTGTCTTCGGTTTTCATGAGGACGGTTACGTCAGAGAGGCTCCTTTAGGCTCGCCGAATAGAAGCGGATTGAATATCCGAGAAAGTGATGAAGAAATCGAGAACAAGTATCGTCCCGCAGCGAACGATGGGGTGGGTCTACGTAGACGACATTTCTGACGTTACACACGTTTAATCCGAGCTGAATGTTGTCTTTCCTCTGCAAGGTCACGTGGTTCACCTTGATATCCAATTGACGGTCTCTTCGTCTGCGCTCGCACCAAAAGGACTTCTTGGAAGAGCTAATTATTGAAGATGGGAGTTGGATCCTCTCTGACTCTTACACGCATCGTGTTGTGTGGCTCCCTCGAAAAGAAGGCCCGCGGACGAAAGCCAAGTCGGGCCTCTACCCCAGAAAGTGCTTCCGGCATTCACGATTAATGCTGTGCTACGAGCGGCTCCTGTAAGGACACTCCGTCAGATGCAATTACTACGGCAATATGCTTTAGAAACTGGGGGACGCTGTTCAAGAAAAACGGCCGAGGGAGATGTCTACCTACACGACGATAACGCTCGGCCTCATACATGTAGCTAAAGGGACACGCCGGGCCGGGATACGGCTCCCAACCCATCCTACTCCACTGACATTGCCTTTCTTTCTATCATTTAATCCGCCCCTTAATGCACTGCAAGCAAAGAAGAGAGTTAAAAATGTTGAAAGGGCGGACTTCCTTGACTCCAAGTCTTTCGAGTTCTGGGAGAAGGGAACCCCTGACCTGTCCATTAGGTTGAATATTGTAGTGACCGTGGTTATATTAACATACTCCTTTATATTTTTTTGTGGTTATATTATTGAGTAAAATTCTTTATAAACTAAATAAAAAATGTCATTCGCCCATTTTTGGCACTGAAGTCCAGGTTTTGTAAGCCTATCCTTACTAGTTTGCAAACACATTCAAATCTCAGTGAAAATCTAGCAGCCACGCTCAATTAAGCCGCTCTGAATATGGGTTGAGAACCTGAGCATTTCATTTCACGACTTTTTCAGGAGTAGATTGCACGCTTGTATGTAATCCGACCGTACTGCTGCTGCCCCGCATTCGGAACAATTTCACAGCCTCCGCTTTAGCACAGCAGCTTCGACGTCGTTTTTTCTTTTTGACTCCCTTTTATCACGATTTCAGTTCCGATGGCAACGAGGAGACAGCGGAGTGTTTTCGGAATAACCACTTACAAAATTTATGGAACAATTCCACTCTTGGATGAAATATTTCCCTCATTTTGCAAGCCATTTCCGTCCGCCCCTCCCACTATTAAAGGCATCTGTTTGCACGATGGCCGTATAAGATGCCCTTTGGACGTTCTAGAGTTAGCAGACTGAATTCGACCACTGCATTTAGACATATATTGCAATTCAGCCTCTCAGCGTGCAGCAGAGTTTTTTTATGCACGATTCTTGAAAATTTCATTCCAAAATGCAAAAAAAAAAACAGTCTCCGAGACTTAAAGACCTAACAAGTCAGAGCTTTATTTTTCTTTTTTCCAGAGAACCCTGGTACCAATTCACCGACCCCGGGGGGTCGGTGGAAGGCTTGGTTGGCCTGGGCGGGAAGTCCGAACCAGGAACCTGGTATCGGATGCACGCGACAGCCGGCATCTGCTCCGACCGCGCTACGCGAACCCATTTATTTATTTGAAATTATTGTGGAATTTTTATAATATTTTTTATTTATTGCTTTGTTATTTAATTGTTAATTTATTACAACCATGTTTTTCACTGACGATGAGTATAGAAAGGAACAGGTAAAGGTCGGCGCTGACCAATCATCATCCCTTGCGAGATAGGACCCGCCCCAGAATGACGTGGTTAGTAGGTCGTTGCGCGAGCGTCTTCAGTAAATTTGAATTATGTGACGCGATCTTTCGTCATCTACTATCAATTTCATTTTTGCGCCCCGCATTCTACTCTTGTGGGGCATCGCAGGGGCAGTTTGAATGTCTATTTTGCCTGATTGTATGGATAATCAAATCAGGGAAGTCCTAGCAAAGGCCTGGGCTCATGCAGACGTCTCAAGTTAGGGACCGAACAGTTTGATCATATCTAAGGATCACGTGTCGCCTTCTGGGTTACTCTTCACGTTGCTTACTGGTTTACTTGAATTTGTTTACTTTAGCGACGCATATTGCGAGGTTTCTCAAGCTTTTGCTGTCGAAGAGCGTTTTGTTCTTCGAGTTCTAGCCGCCCACACTGCTCGCCTGCTCTGGGCAATCTCCACTGCCGATTGCGACTCAAGCCTCTAATTATGTACTCCTGTCAAGAAGAACCGGAACACTTATAAAATAAACCGACGGGATGGATATTCAAGGCGTGACCTTTTTGAAGTGTTATTTAGGGAAGGGGTCGAGCGGCAGTTTCTGAACTTCGTGATCGCAGTATGTGGTTCATAGAAAAAACCTGAGCATTTGGTTATGGAAGAATTCGCCATTTCCTTCAGAAAAGTACTTATAATAAGATTATCTTCCGACACTGCACAGATATGCTCAGAGAACGACAAACTCGCTTCTCAATGCTTCCAAGATGTCCTTGCCCTTATCTTTATTGCAGTCATTCGCTTTTGCAGCTGGTCTTAAACTTGTGGTTGTTGCTCTACTGCAGCGTAGGATCATTGCGATTGTCTTTGAAATGCCTCACACCTGCGGATCTTAGGGCCTCTACAGAGTCTCGCGGCAGCACCCCGAGAACTCGTCCATATCGCTCTCGCCGCAGTGGGACCCACGCTGCCACTATGGTGGAAGCCGCGGCGAGGACGAGTTGTCGCGGAGCCGCCGCACGCAAAGGTCCCCGAGGGCTGCCGCAGTTCACGGCGGCTCTCACCCGCAGCGCCAGGAGCTGCGGGTGACACCCGCCGGAGGGCTTGATAGAAGGATGTCCATTATGGTTCATCTATTCTAAACATTTTTTAAAACGAATCTGCATGCTAGGGATATAGTAGGTTGGTGAATAATCTCTGTCCATAAAGAAGCTTGACAACCAACAATATAATCACCGGTAGTGTCGACAAATGGAGGTGTATGGAATCCTGCCCTCAAAATGTAACGCAAAAAAGCTTAGCACGATATTAGGTAACCTTAATTGCTTGGAAAATCTCCGTAACCTTCCAGTCACAAGTTAGTCGTCTGGGGTTTAAGGAAGACCCTTGCACAGAAATGGAACAAGAAAGCAGACCGTTCTTTTTAGTACGAGGTATAACTGCATCGGACGGACCTATCGAACTTAACAAGGCATCGGAGAGAATGCGGTGATCACAAGGGCTACCACATTATCTTCGAGCTTCTTGTCAAACGAGGAAATTTTAGCGGAGGTATATCGACAAAAAAGAGAGCAAGCGCAAAATGGCACAGAACTGTTGAGTTATAAAAAGTGCTCTATTAGATTTCGGGGCTTAGATTCAAGAACTCCTAACTTGACTTAGAAAACGCTTCTTCACAAAAGAAAAAGCGTTCTGCTTACTTCATCTCTGACATTCTTAGAGGTCGTAACTGCCGGCAAAAGTACGCAGTGTTGCGTACAGCAGCCCTTGCGACGCCGCACCACCCGCCGTTGTCATGGCGGGTCCGCGGCACCCGCAAGACTCTGCTGCCGGCCTTACGGATGGGCCTGATTAAGGCCAGGAATAGTTCCTTAAAGCTTGCACATCGTCGTCATTTTTACTGAAGAGTTCACCCCACTCGTCTTTTCAACACACACGATTGAACTCTATTCAAACGCTCTTCCTGGTATAATTTATAAGGTTTCAAGCCGTTCTCTACCTTCGTTGATTCAGAAAATAGTGAAACTCGTAGCATACGGATACGACCTTTCTGATAGGCTAGTATTATACAGGGTGTTCCAAAATAACGTGAGGAAGGTTTTTAATCATAACTACGAAACAACTCACAATTTTGCAAAACAATAAATAGATAACAATGACATATACCCTAGGCAACACTATATTGGTCTGGCTTCGAAGTGGCCCTACTTGGCGCGAATACAAAAGTCAAAACGCGTGGTAAAGGTTTTGGCGATGGGTGGCAGGTCGTCTGGAGACAGTCGTTCCTACTCCCGACGCACAGATGTCTTCTGGGCCTCCAGGTTCTGGTGGCGCTTCCACGGATCCTGGCCTTCAAAGTGGACCACGCGCTGTAATTCGTCGGATTCAGATCTGGGGATGCGGTGGCCATTCCGCGGACATGACGAAGTCCTGAAAATTGGCCTTGCACCATGCTTGCGTGCTTTTCGCCCTGTATGCAGGAATTGAGTCTTCTTGAAACGCCCATCACGCATTGCTGAAGTGCTGCTAGGCTCCGGATCTACGGCGTATTGACAGTGCGATTTCTTCCCTGTCCTGGACGGTTACTTTCATGGTTAAGCTTCTTACGTCGACGAGTTTCTGTGGAGACAGTCGACCGAGCAGGTTAACGATGTCGCATTGGCGCTTTGCTTGACGATGAAGCTCCAAAATCGCAATGCGATGGTTTGACATCTTGAGGAAAACCGTAATTGGGACAGGGAACTTAAAAAAATTATAGCACGGGCATGCGCGCAAAAAAATGGCACTCCGCCATCGACGACGCAGATCGACGCGTTCGCATGGAAGAACGCCAAAACTTCATCACCTTATTTTAGAAGACCTTGTACAGGGTGGCTTCAGAGTAAGTCTACTGCCGTTTTTGTCACAACTATGGAGCGATAGCATATATTCTACTACATTTTTATTCGAGAAGTACCAATTGTAATAGATCACTCATTCAAGATATTATTCAAAATTATCACTTTTTGTACGGATGCACGCTTCGTGTGGTTTGAGGAATGCTTCTACTGTGGGCAGCAGGTAGTGGGCATTGATCGGCTACTATTCTCCAAGCAGGGCTGCCTTCAAACTTTCCAAACTTTAGTGAGAATTTGATGAGACCCTTTGCTATAAACGGCCCCAGATCGAGTAGTCCATTGGTCAGGTCCGGCGAGTTTGAGGGCTACCTATCCTTGACCAAGCCGCAGGAAAATTCTGCGCACATAACGCGGTTGTCGACTTTGATCAGTGTGTTGCCGCAAGGTCCTGTTGAAGAACAAAGCTTTCTCTTGGAAAATGATCTTCAGCTCAAGGAATCAGATTACCTTTCAGAATGAGATTCTGGCAGACGGGTTGATTCTGACATTTTTCACCACAAAAGCAAGTGGTGTCTTGCCTTCAGATGTTATTCCAGCCCAAACGATCACAGGCTTTGCAAAACAGAGTTCTCGAGCGCATGCTTCGCTTTCGAGATTCTTTCGCAGACAGAAGCTGTCGGTGATTTTGATTATCCGCAACGGTGGAAATTTTCACAACACTCCGATAAAGGGCTCTTCCGAATGAAGTCGACATGTTTTTTGCATTGTCCAAGCCTATCTTTCTTTGCAGTTTCAGTGGGTGCATATCCACAAAAGAATCGCTAACTGCGAAACGCTATCTGTTATTTGGTTAGGTTCTGAACGCTCTCGCTGTGGGACATAAAAACCGGAAGCCAGAAGTTCAGGCCGACCTCGCCATTGCTCTGTATCATCCTGCTGACTATCTTACGGATGACAGGTATGTTGACGGTCCAAGATCGGCCGGTTTTGGGAAGCGGATGACCGTGACCTCGTTGCTTGTACTGCGTTATCATCCTCCTCACAGTTCTGTCGTTGAAGTGGGGCCTTCATGGCATCTCAGCTGGCCGAAATTCTTCGTCCCATTGGTTCGCGATGGCTTGATGAGAAGGCAGATGCATAACTTGCCCAGCTTTGCTCCTGCTGATGTGAAACTTCTGCTCGAACACACATTGGAACTGCTCTATCAAACGTGTACAACATCTTGAAACGAATCTGGAACCATTCTCAGAAATTGGACCATGCTTTGTAGTCCCTGCGTTTCGGAGTTTCACCAGTATCTGCAGAATAACTTAACTGTAACTTCTTGGCCTCCCCCCCCCCCCCCCCCTTCCTGTCGGTGGAATCCAGGTCTGTGATGCGTCGATTGCTGTTGTTGTTGCTTGTATAAGCATCATAGTTCTTTTAGACCTGAAGAAAGGCTTAAGGCCCGAAACGTTGTCAATAAACATTTCGCTAATTCGAGCTTCACTCTTAAGAAGAAGGATATGTAAATATGAAGCTCAGGGAAACAACGATATTAAGAAATCTGCATAGTATTTCGTGGTAGAGAGCCGACATGCACTGCCTGCCATAAACGCGTTTAGAAACCCATTTGTTTATTAGATTGGCTTAGAAGATGAAAGATAAAGGATAAAGGGCGGTTTTACTCAATGCTGTTAGGGATGCGAAACACATTCCAATTCTATGGGATGTCGTGGAGGCGATTAGAATACGTATTTGTCCATACAATGACTTGCGGTGGCCAGTTGACAAGTCAGCGCTTTATCTTTCACAGACGAATTTGGTAGCAGTTTGCCGACGCCGGAGGGGGGGAGTGGGCTTGGGTTTTTCTAGACGGTGCCTGAGCCAGGAACATGGAGTCGAATTGCGCTCGACGGCCAGCGCCTCCTCTCTCTCGTGCTAGTGGAATATAGAGCAGCAGAATCCAATGTTGGACCAGTGTAGTACAAACGCTTTTTTAATCAGTGACACCAGACAAATGTAGCACCCAGGATGAAGCTCCCGAAAACATATTGTTCTTTAAAAGGTTTCATAGATTGACGCGGATTGTGTTTGACCGCTACTAGAATATGGAACTGCGGTTTTCAAGACAGCTGAGATCAGATTGCGATGATAGCTGAGATCAAAACCTTGTAAAGACTGCAATACCATAGTATTTATTTATCATTTAATGTGCACCAAAGATAGCCTGAACAAAACAGAACAAAAACAAGAACGCATTAGCCATAAAACATATCCTGTGCGGCCTTAGTAACAAAACTAGTAAAGCAGCAAGAAGATCGGTCCACATCACTGCGAATGCATTAGTGTAAGCAGTCTGTCTTTCCTAAGTGCTCGGAGTTTTAGTTCAAAGTACTAGAGGAAATATAAATGTGTGACGTAATGCAGTAGATTTAAGTGGAAATACCCTTAAAAAGCTGTTTGGAGAAACAGTTTCACAAGCGCCAGAAGTGAGAAACTTGGAGTTCGGTATAGCCAGTAGAGCTATGGCGTGATTACGAATGAAAAAATCACCTTCGAGTAACTTTACGGGAGCCTAGGAGTCCGATCTTATTTCCGATCATAGCAAGGCTACATTGTGTTTTCTCTCGGTATTCCTTCCATAGAATCTGAGCTTGCCAAAAACTCCTACGAATATAAGCAAATAGGTGTCTAGAGATAAGAGATAAAGAGATAAAAACGAAGTAGGAAGGTAAGAAAAAGCGTGTATGTAACGAAGTGCTTTGCACTGAAACCCCAATTACCGTTATCCCTAAAGCATTAACCGCACACATAATGGTACCAGCAAGCAGAGTCACAAATAAAAACAAAATAACTCAATCTATTAACAGCCGCAGAGGCGAAATTGTATGTGAATGTGTTTTTGCCTTCTATGCAGACGAAGTTTGATACGATGGGCTGGTCCTAATGTACACGGTATTATGCCAAAAATCTTGATTGGAGTCGTGGGATATTTTGGGATCAGGGCTGTAGGTTGGTTATTAAATCGATCAGGAATTACGATATCGAATTCAACAGGAAATATCCTACTTTCGAGTGCACGTTTAACACGAATCTCTGACCCTAATACGCGCTCCCTTCTTCCTTCTGTATAAGGATCATTTCCAGAGCACTGCTGTCCTTCAATAGCATTTTTGTGTCTTTCTGTTATTCTAATTTCTTACCACATATTCTCTCTACACATACTGGACAATTTACAGGTAGCATAAAATTTCCTTCTGCCCCTCCGGTGACGGTGAATTGGTAGAAGTCCTGTCTAGGAAGGGTGAAACATTGACTGCAGATCAGGCAAAATACCGCAGATCAGGCAAAATAAGCATGAAAATTGCGCGCGTGATATCCCGCAAAACTAGAATGCGTGGCGCATCCCAGAAAGGAGTTGATTAACGCCGTCTTTCATCCTTATTGTCGTCACAAGAATTACTTCAAACGTCCTCCACGCTATACGGTATTAGTGAACCGTGTAGTGCATCCCTCATGTCAAAGGGGTTAAGACGTCTCTTTTCACATTCAGAATTGAGTAAGGTGAATGTGTCCCGTTGAGTGGTTTTGGAGGTCACATTTATTGAAGCTTTTCTCCTTGTACGTATTCACGACATCTGCAGACATGTGAACCAGCAACGTGGGTCCATGACGTGTGCTCCTAAGCCGTGTTGTCTCAGAAGGTGAACGTTTTGTGCGGAACCCAATCACTCACAAAGGATATGCTCTATAATGAGCCCGCTCTATCCCAGACTCGCCGAAATCTTCTTTTGGTTAAGGCGCTTATCCTTGGATCCTCTATTTGAAAGTAGTCAATGAAATCCATCTCCTTAAGGCGCTTGCTCTGATCCGTAGACTATCCGTCTGGCACTGGTCATCGGTTATTTATGGAGATGTTTTCTGACTCTTTTGCTAGTATCGTTCATTTCTTCTTATAGAAACCTACATATTCAAACCAGCGCTAATGGAGTAGGAACTAGCCGCCGCTGTGGCTGCCATTTCCCTGAGAAGAGAAAATGCCTCTCCCTTAGAAAAACCATTGGAGACCTTTCAAGGGCTCACCATAAGCTTGTGTTTATCCTCGTCAACCTCTTTGTCGTGAAGGACAAGGTCATCAGGGCTTCTAGCAGCTTAGCGTGCGGTGACCACACTTAACATCTGCCGATTACGAATCGGCTGCATTCTTCAAACGGTCTTTAAGGATGAATACGTGGCGCCTCATGAATCGCATTCATCCTCTGTCTTCTGTACGCCTTGGCCGAGTCTCCCTCCAGTGTGACGCCTCTTCCATCAACTCGTCTGGTATCGGGTTATCATTGCTCACAGACAGTCTTAATACTGAGAATCGCTATCCTGTCTGGCAGTTTCCGTCGGTGGATGATCTCCGAAGCCTTAGATGCTCGGTCCAGAGGGCCACTGCTCTGCATCTGACAGTTTACAACGGACAAGATACTAGGTCCGACCGCATGTTTCAAGCGTTTCAGCGCTTTGGAAGTTCTCGTCCGTGTTTTAAAATTACACTTCGACCACGACTTCATAAAAGCCTCTGATACATAGTACGGCGCAGAGAAGACCACTTCATATTGTAAGAACGTAAACCAAATGAGATGTCTCGAAAGACTGAAAAGACTTAATGAACTTTTCGTGAGAGCCGAAATGTCCTACATACTCCTGTGGCATAATGCTTTATGACCGGAATCTCAGAAACACGAGTTACGTTGAGAAGGAGTTACCTAAAATCTCAACCCAGTGCTGACGTGAGATATTTGAGACACGAATTGGCGTTAAAGAATTTTAAATTGACAGACAGCATTCCTCAAAACAGACCACCGTCGAGAGGAATAGAAATTTCCCCGTAACAGTTTTCACCGTAACAAGCGGTGTTCCCCAAGGCGGAGTGTTATCGCCAATTTTATTCCTGCCTTATACCTACGAACTTCCAGGCTGTATCGCCAGCTTGGGCGTCTCGTAAAGTTTACGCTGATGATGTAAAGATCTATAAAAGAATCGATGATATACAAGATTCAGTTGCTCTCCAGTCAGCTATTGCTTTCATTAGTTCCTGGGCAGAAAAATGGGAACTACACTTAGCAGTGAACAAAACACACTATCTGATGGTTGGATCTAGATGTAGTGCTCGAACACAAGAATACAGAATCAGTGGTCAAAGGCTAAATAAGGTTGATGAGGTTAGAGATTTAGGTTTTATTATATCCAGCAACTTGTGCTTTTCTAAGCACTGCAGATTTTTGGCAAAAAAGCCAACTATCGCATCTACAATCTCTTCAGGGCGTTAAAGTCTAACATCCCTGATGTCTACGTACGCGCGTACAAGACTTATGTACGACCTATTGTGGAAGCGGGGACATCGATGTTTAATCCAACAATGAAAAAGGACATAGAACTTCTGGAAAGCATTCAAAATAGCTTCACTAGGAAGCTCATGATGAGATGTTTTTCCATGGATTACAATAATATTCCAAGAGGTCCGCAGAGAGCAGAGCTATTTCGGCTCCCTTCGCTGAAGAACAGAAGAAACATTGTTGATATTGTAATGATGTACAAGATCCTCGCCGGAAAGCTGTCTATAAATCCAACGGATTTCTCCGATGGGATATTGACAAGCTCTGTAAGAGTAAAGCTGAAGCTAAGGGTATCGGTTGCTAAATCACGTGTCAGGTCCGACTTTCTAACCTATAGAGCCCTCAAGGAATTCAACCTCTTGCTTGGTAAGCACGATGACCTGAGGGAACTCTCTGTTCAAACCTGCAGAAGGTTTTTCTCAAGGTGAAAATCGTGGGGTGCCCAATATCACATACATACGCCGTGTTGATGATGATGTCCTGTTTTATTCGGCTGATGCTTTGTGCTATGTATGTTATTGTAATTCTAGTGTTTGTGTTGTTGTATTGTTTTGTTTCTTAGCTTGCTTACGCTAGACCCTGGTCTATGCCTTGAATAAATAAATAAATAAATAAATAAATAAATAAGCTGAGCCAGAATGACTTTTCCAGTATTGGGCTACATTTTAGAATGCCATATATTTTTTTAATGCTTTATAGACTTAATTTGTTGAGCTAAATGCCTTATTGAGGAGTTCTTTTTAAAAGAGCAAGAAAAAAAAAGTTCACCTAGTCTAACTTCCACGACCTGGTGCTCTATCGAATGTTGGTGCTAACAGCAAGCTCTGTTTTTTGTTTCGTGAAAAAAAGAAATATTTTTCGAAACAGTAGGTACGTATTTTAAAAAGCGAGTCATTAGCAGTAACAATGAAAACGATTTGGGAGAAATGAAAAGAGTATCCTCGAGCTGTCGCAAATGTTCTGACATTTCCATACCACAGGACGTTAGATTCATTTTTTCAAAACGGAAGGATTTGAATTTGAACGAAGGAATATGACTTGAAGCTGTTACTCTAGTCAATCTTCAAATATCGTCGTGTCATAGCGTTATTTTCTTCTGATTTCTTAGAAAGGTATTGGAGAAGAATTTTTGCCGCGTACAAGGTGTTATAAAATTTTTTTCCACCAATTCACCCTAGCTGCGCAAACTGCGCAACTGTTCACAACTTGAAACCTGATGCTGAGCCATTTCATCGGAAGAGAAATGCCCGGCGCAAGGTTTTTTGAATGTTATCTGTAATGGCTATTTCTGAACGAAGTTAAGATGATGCCACTTTCGAGCGACTTGTGTTAGTACTATATTCTCGATAAGTTCAATTGTCGAACGGAACATCAGTGAATTGGACGCACACTCTTCACTCTAATTTTGTTCGACGCTACCATTATCGTCAAAGAAAGCATTACCTAACAACCAATGAGGTAGCTACTGCCTATTAGAAGATGTTCAGGTAGTGCCTACTTGACAGTGTCTTCACTCCCTATTAGGTATCAGTTGCTTCAGTGAAGGAAATGGGAATTGTAGTTGAACTGCACGAGGGTTGTCTGCAGTACATTTATCATTTTGTAGAAATTCCGGTGTCAACAGAAGGGTGATGCTACGCATGCCTAGAGAGAGGCCTTAGAAAGCAACAAATGAACAGTAGAAATTACTCGAAATTGAGGCAAGTAACGGAGTTAAGTGCACTGCCTTTGCCGATGATCTTAAACTATATCTTTCTGCACAGTCTAGATGAGACAAAGATATTCTGCAGAAGGCGTGGGATGATGTATATCACTGGTCATTAAATTGGGGCTTCCCATTATCTAAGGAGAAGACGAGAGTTCTCCACATTGGTCAGACTAGAATGAATTTTAAGTATAACATTGAAGGCGTAGAACTTGAGGAGGTTCAGGAGATCACTGATCTTGGATTTTTGGTAGAGGAGGACCTCTCCTTTGATGAGCACTGTGTGAGAATAGCGCGTCAAGCAACCATTACGAAGCACAGAATCTTTAGAGGCCTTACAATTAAGAATCCGCGCGTCCTTCTGGAAGCATACAAGACTTATGTCAGACCACTATTAGAGTATGGGACGGTAATTCTTGCCCAAACAAACTACAAAAGTCTTAGAAAGGGTTCAAAGCAATTTTAACCGAAAATTTTTGTAAGTAGTGTAGAATTTAGTCATGATAGAATACCATACAGCAATGCTCGTAATTTTAACCTAGGAATTGAGACCTTAGCCTGCAGAAGAAAGAATTTTGACCTTATTACGCTGTGCAAAATTTTATATGGTCAATCAGGTCTGAAGCCACATATGATGCTTCAACTGAGAACCTCAATCACAAGGGGTGGGTCTTGTAAACTGCATATTAGAAGAACAAAGCGAGCCATCAGGCAGAGGTTTTTTGTTAACAGAGCTGTGATCGAGCTTGAGAACCTGAGAAGAGCACACAATATACCTTTAGATTTGAAGATTGTAAAATTCAACGCTCTCATAAATAGGTATCTGACATCCATAAACTCATGTTTTCGTTTTCCAAAGTACAATACGTTTGTTTGGGAGTTTCGTTCCGGTTTGCTGTAGTTTTTCTCACTGTTGATACCACTGTTATCATACAGGCTTGCCTGTGTAGTAAATAATAATAATAAATTAAAGAGAGAATGCCTGTCGTGAAAGCACAGGCACTCTTGACTGCCCCTCGAGACGCTAGATAGAGGAACCAGATGTCTCATATGTGAACGGGTACGATTTTAGTGTACATATGTCTCATATGTACACTTAAATCATTGACCATTAGCGCAACGATGTTCGTTCAATTCTGTAAACTATGACAGATCTAGTGGAGTCTGTAGTTGCTAGGCAGCTTTGCTTCCTGTGGATTGCAAAATAGCTTCTGATAACAACCCATAGGTTGAGGTGCATTGTCTACTATTCAAAGACGATTTGGATAGATTCAACCTTAACGCAAAAGTGCCATTAGAAAGCCTTAGTTCGCTCTTCATAGACCTACCAAAGCAAGATGTTCTGTCGCACTCCAATCTTAGAGAGACATCTTAATATTCTCAAATTTGCAGAATGTTCTTCGATGAAAACAGAACCACTGTCTCTATCAGATGGAGAGAGAAAACCTTCATTGACTGTTCCCTTCAAGTAAGGCTAACAACGCGAAAAATGCATAGAAGATGCATCGTCTTTACGTCACCTTCTGCGAGCGGTAGTTTTCATAGCAAATAATGGACACAATCATCGTAGCGCTACAGAGCGATTCCGGTACATGTCGCGAAGACGCACCGTGGGGTGCGGGAGCGAGCCGTAATGGCGGTAGCCACTTATGTGCCATGCTTGTGAGACTGGGACGCTGCCTGATTGGCTGCCGCGGTTACGATAGGAGCAACGGCACGTTCCCGCACCTCCTCGGTGCGTTTTTGCGACATGTCCTGCGACACTTACCCTTTATTTGCTTACCAGCTCAATCGGCTTTTCCTGGAAGCTGTTCGCTTTTCAGAAGTTGAACTTTTGTCCATATTTTCCTGAGCTTATTCCAATGGGTTAGGCAGAATAAAAGATTTGAAAAACAACGTGCGAGCAGTTCAACCCACTCGAGCTGTTGGACCAAGAGGGCAGGAGGAGAATCTCTAGCGAGTGAAGATACGACCGAGGAGGGCATTGAGACCATTGCCGCTGCGGAATTCAAAGCGTGCAGAGTTTTGAAGGTCAGGAAATACAGTGTCCTGCATAGCTTTAAGAGCCATGAATCTTATGGTGATCTTGAGCGATAAACACCTCGAATCCTCTTCACTAACTTCAGTAACTTCGACGTACAGAGATAGATTTGGAGACTGTCTAATGATGACCACATCTCTCGCAGCATAGACAACACCGCGTAATCGGATCTATTCCTCGAAAGCCGCCGTTCTTACCTTGTCTTAAGCCATAAGGAATCGGGTCTACGATTCGATCCGTATCCAGTAAGAAATTATCAGAACACGGGAGATTATGCTACTCAGCCTTTTCCTCAGCTGTCGATACATCTGGAGCTGTGGCGACACATCGCATATCAACAAGCGGCTTGTCGCGCTGTCAAGGCTCCCCACGTCATCGTGCAGCTGCAGGTGCTTGACAGCATGTCACACTTGAAACCTTAACGGTTAAGAAGTTCGTCGGAGAAGTCGAGGACGCTTTCAGAGGAAGTAGGGTGCACGGCGACGCCGTGTGCATAGGCAATAGCATTGAAAAGTATCCCTAACATTTGTTATTAAAATACAGATTAGCCGGATGATAGCGTAGTATGATATTACTCTTCGAAAAGAGGGAAGGAAAAACCTACTTTGATGAACCCTTTTGAGATTCTATAATAGATACGTGCACTGTGCATGGAATAGTAACCTATATCTTGAATATGAGCAACTCTCTCTCGAAGTGAATAATCCACAATGGAAGACACAACATTGTCTGGAAAACTCTGCAACTAACTCTGAAGCGAGACTCCATTAGAACTTATACAACTGAAGCCGTATGCTCACATGTTCGTGCTAATTATGAATTAGAGGTAACGTATGACCAAAGAATCTGTTGTGGAGCATGGAAAACTAATTCTGGCTGTAGCCGTCGACGAACATGGCGAAGCTCAGCCGCTCATATCTGTTTAGTGAAATTTGTTTTCGGAGAAGGATCGAGCAGAAATTAAGCTGATGATTCGGAGTTGTGGGTGTTGGAATCACCAACGGTCACCGGCCATTACAATTATTCCTTCGTAGTAGTCTTCTCCGAAAGATTCACCGTCTGCTAAGGAACTTCTCGTAATCCTTCCCGAGAACCAGCCTACGCTCTTGCAGATCATATCATAAGTCATCAATAGAGAATTCCGTTATGGATCCTGAGAGGTCGGGTCTGCAATGGACGACTCGCCTAGATCTGCCATCGTGTATACAGCAAGTCTTCAATCCTCATGAGAGGTGTGAATATGTAGTAGCCTATTCTCTACGGAACGCAAGAAAACGAACCAAACCTGAAGAAAATCGGTGTCCAAACAATTCTCGCACAAGTATCAATTAACCACCAATTCACTATCTCACCGAGTTTTTATCGGTCGAAGACGTAAACTTGCCAACAATCCATCCACATCGCTGTTGCTGCCAAATCATTTTTTCCAGAGGTCAAACAATATGAGCGCATAAGAGAAGTGTCTTTGAGGCTCCTCAAACTGTTAGGGGAACGCCGTGGATATGACTTTGCCCAATTTCAACTTCATTGGAGGGGGAGTTCACAATGAATTAGTCTACTCGGTCCAGGCTGTGACTTTTGGAGTCCGACAGATAGGCGGGCTTATGCGGCCTTGCAGCCAAACGCAATAAACTATAAATTGTGCAGGAATGCGTAGCCTGACGTTGTCTTAGCAGTTTCACGTTTAGTTTCTCTAATCTGTTCAAGCGATAACGTTAACTAATTCATAGTGACAGCCGGCATATGTCGCGGAGACGAGCAGCATTGGGAAATGGGAGCGCTCCTTTCAATCAGACCGCACTGAATGGTCGTGCCATTCAGAGTGGGCATGTACAGTCAGTACCCTGATCGGCTGGGATGTGTGCGGTATGTGCTCTGCTTGGTTATTATTGGCTGGCGCACTACTCCCTACCAATACCGCTCACTTTCGCGACATGTGCCAAAAACTATTTTTAAATGATAACACACGTAAAGACTCGAAAGCTTCTTTATCAACCAAATAGCAAGATTTACGCTTAATTCTCATAGAAAATTGATCACCAGATTTAACAAATAGGATAGGTGGGTAGTGGAAGCACTGATCAATCGTTTTCAGTGCTTCACGCAGGTCACTAGTGTCCTCAATGAAGCTGAAAATGGACGGAAAATCGAGATCTGGCTGAAAACATCAAACCACTAATCTCTCAACTTTCCAAGTAACCGTGAAAGAATTCACGTCTAACTTTTAATCACGTTACTTCATCGGTAAATCCCATACAGTCCCAGTAACACGGACGCTCGCAGTTTCCCACGTCATGCTTAAAGATTGCATTATTATCTTGCTATGTATTAGGCAGCATTACTACCGATTAGCCGCCACTCGTGGTTCCCGCCAGTGTTCGGCTGCAAGCAGAATCTCTGGTGATCCCGGATCGAAGGAACTAATCTTTGCGTTAACACTTGGGTCCCAGTGCCGTCACAGCCGCCGGTTTCATATTGGCCAATAAACCACAACGATCCTGCCTCCAGATTCGCTGTTGTCTTTCTTCGCTTCGCAAACTGTGGTACAGCAGAAGCGTTAGCCCCCCATTCGTTTACGAGACCACGACAGATCTGTTCTAATCACTCCGCTCTTGGGTGAACTAGATTAGTTAGTAGATTAGCTGCTGTTTTAGATGCTTAGATTGCCCGCCAAAAGTAGTCATGCTGGCCACAGCATTGCTTCCATTAGTTTCGTTGCCTCGCCACTGCCATTCAGGATTTCCCTGTATTCGAGCTTGGTGACATTGACGACGAGGTTGATTCATTACAGGTAATTGGTTCACCCGTTCGGTAAGTCGAAAACCTCGACCACCATGTTGGATAGGGCGCTTTTCCTGAGCCCACTTCATTGCTCTTCGCAGCTTCTGTAGTCTCGTCTCCTCACAATGTGAGCGACCATCGATATATCCTCTTCATGAGATGAAGCACACTTTCCATGTGGGAGCTGCGAAGTCCTGCTTGGTCTTTGCGTGGTTTTTCATGTTGTCGACGTTTCAGTTAAATGCCTGCTCTAGGGAAATTTAACACTACCTTCTCTCCTATAATTGTGAATATAGTGTTTGTAGTCATCATACTTTTTTTTCAGAAAAATAATGAAAAAAGCTTATTTTAAACCGAAGAAAAGCGGAAAACTTTGGGAGTATTAGAAAAACGGTGGTTAAAGCTAAAGGACGGCTTTACTCAATCTCTTTTTTGCGCAATGTATTCTACTTCTCGAGATGTCGTGGAGGTGAATGCGTATTTGGCCGTACAATGAGCTGCGGTGTCCAGCCGATAGACAAGTCGTCTCTTTATTTTAACCAACAAGTGTCACCAGTTCACTGACCCCGGAGCGATGGAAGGCTTGGTTAGCCTGTGGGAAAAATCCGAACCAAGAACCTGGTATTGTGTGCACGCGACAGCCGGCAGCTTCGCCGACTGCGTGTAGCACAAAAAAAGTTGAACAAGTGCGCGTGTAGCGCAGTCGGAGGAGGTGCCGGCTGTTGAGCCGAATACACATTCAATCCCATGGTATCCCACAGGAGTAAAATGAGTGGCGCATCTTATTTATAAATGGTTAGCGCCGACCCTTGCTGTTCCTTTTTTATATTAACGATAATTTAAAGACGAGGCTGTAATAAATACAGCAAACAAAGCAAGAAATAAAAAATCTCACCATAATAATTAGATGAATGGGCGCGTGTAGAGCAGTCGAAGGAGGTACAGGCTGTTGCGTAAACCCGGTACTAGGACCCTAGTTCGAGCTTCCCGCCCAGGCCATCTAAGCACTTCATCCCTACCGGGTCGGTGAATTGAAACCAGACCTCTCTGATAAGAATAGAGAGCTGACTTGTTCATCGGCTTGCCATCGCACTATATAGGCCAAATACGCATTCAAATCGGCTCCACGACGTCCCATAGAAGTAAAATGCGTGGCGCATCGCAAAAGGGACTGACTAACGCCGTCCTCTATCCTAAATGGCTTGCTAAACTGCAAGCGTAATTTACACGAACAACCAAAACGTTCACAACCAAAAAGCCAATCATTAGCTCAGTTCCGTTAAATGTTAGGACAGTGAAATCGCTTAAGATGGAGAATCCAACGGAGTGGCGATGTGGGAGCAGAGCGTTTTCTTTAAGCTCGACCCTACTTGTGCCTTCATTTCTGTCTACTTCACTATTTAAAAGTACCTTTGTTCTTCATTTCATAAAAAAATGTTCTGAAGAAACAGCATTTTCAGCAACGAGAATCTCTCGTATATGATAATACACTTTCTCCAGTGGTTTCAGGAAAATGAGCACATCATTGTTCTGGCATTGTGAGAGTTCCTTCGACTTTATGGCCGAGGCTAAGTAGATTTTCAGCTTTGTACTACAGCTACCGAAAATCTTCTCATCTTTGTTTACCGTTCGTGCAATCTGAAGACCTTCGGAGCTCATCCTGCTTACGATGTAGCCGTGAAAATGTATGCCTCACTGCAATAAGAGGCTAACACGAAATCAGTGTCTCCTCACGGTGCTGAAGCCATTAAGGACGAAGTGCTTTAGAAGAATGGCGAAAGTAGGGCGTGACATCGATGTTTGATATCAACACCTTTATCCTGAAGCATACAGTTTATCCCAAGGAAGCCGCGGCGTCCACCCACCATGTTTGAGATCCTCCTCTCCGCGGCTTCTGGTAACGTCGACTTGTTCACTAACAGGCTTCCTCCTCTGCTTCTTTTCCTTGCGCTCATTTTCGAGAAAGGTTCGTGTAGATTCTGGCGGCTGTTTGAGTCGAGCAGCAGCACACTTTTTGGCTTCTTAGCTTTCCATGATCGTGTAATGTATTCATGGCTATCATGACATGAGAAGCCCACGCAAAAGCACTCCTACATAATTGACATTACGAACCTGTAGCTTCGAGTTTCTCTAGTAGGAGCTGGTGATCCTAATCATCACTTTATACGCCTTGGTATGAAGGTGAGGAATCTCGACAGTTGCTCCAGTAAGCTCGTTCAACTAAATTTTCAATACGTTTTCAGTTTTTTTTTTATCTAGACAGCGATACCACTGAGCTGTCAAAGCTTCTTTCCAGGCATTTTGTCGAGTTCCAAGGACAATGCCGAATTATTTGTATTCTGTTAAGACGGTGGATTCTACCAAAGTATCGAATTTTTTCTCATTTCATACTAGGCCTGATTAATTATGAACCGGTCTGACCCTGAAATAAAGCTTATAAATAAAGATTAGCCTAGCGTCTTCGATCCTAAGGGCGAAAAGGTTACGTCCATATCTCGTTTACTGTCTTGAAATTTAGAGAATGCTCTAAACGCTCCTAGTAAACAAAGAAATTGATGGAGAATATAAAACTACAGAAATAAGCCCCTCTATTGGTTCAAGAAAGAGAAAGAGATTTTCCGTCTTTTGCCAACGATAGTGCTCAAGTTATATAAAATAATAGTATAATATAAAAAATAGTAATGACAGATAAGGGCTAATTTTGGTAGTCACCAGGGGTTCGCGTAAATAAAATTTGAAATTTCGTAAATCGTAAATCGTAATTACGAAAAAACTGTCTTAAATCGTAAATCGTAAACCGTAAGTCGTAAGAGTCACCTGATCTGTAGTGCAGTACAACTAAAATTCCAGAACCTTTTTCTACTAATGTTAATCAGGTGTGATTCAATATTTACCTAATTGCCGTTCTATTTTCAGCTCAACCTGAACAGTTTTCCTGCCAAACTACTTTCCTCTTTCACGCCTTCTTGCCAGTAAGACACTTTTCAAATCGAACTTTACACGCTTCACGAAAGTCGAGAAAACTGCTGATTCAAAAACATAACTTTAGCATATGCATGGTATTCTAACAAAAAGCCTGCATCGTTAGAATATTCATTAAATTCCTAGCTTGCTGTCAATTTTTTAACTTGCGTACCTATTAATCTGGAGTTAAGCAGAAACAAAAAGACTTAAAATTGAAAAGTCACTTCACTATTGGCAACGCGGCGAAAACAGCAACTGCGCATGTAGTGAACTGAGTCGTACGATGGGATTGAGCCTTGCTTTCTGAGTGAATCCACGACGCGCCGAAAGATCTCCGCTTTTAATTTCGAAATAAGTCTTGAAACGAAAATTCCTATGGCAGGCGGATAAACAACTTTTGGTCGAAACAGTATGATCACATTTCTTGGACAGCTTTAGTAATTCCTTTGGAATGGAAAGGTAACTTTCTTGAGGCATCTTTAGATTGAGAGGTGAGAAATCCCTAGGTGATTTATAAGGTGTCTAGCTTGGTTTGAAGGCAATCCTATTTCAGTTTTAAGTTGGGAAGAACGCGGATGAAGTTGAAACAGGTTCAGTTTGAACTTTGCAGCAAGTGAAAATGGTATATATATATATATATATATACTGCAGGAGGGTAGTTAGGCATCCATTGAGAGGGTACCAAGCAATAACTGCAGCGCGATACTCGATTAATTGTAGAGAGATTGCAAAGAAGACGTCTCTTAACTTTGAAAGTGCCCTTAAGTTTAGGAACCATCGATCTGCAATCTCAGCCATTGTGGTAACCTAAACCTACGTAGGCTTCCTACGCAAGTCTGTCTGTAATTGCCCGAATTTAAAAACCAAAAATATGGCATACTATTTAATAATTCTCTGCACACGCTCGGGCTACTCTTCGCCAGTTCTGTAACGAACGTTTGCTCTCCTAGAGTCTGCAGCCCTCCTCCCCTAACGAATTAGATAGGGTAGATGCAATAATCTCCACTGAAAAGGGACAACAAAAGTGACAGAGCCATTTCAACCCTTTCTTGAAAACCCGCTTGGACCACACTTTGTAAACAAATTTTCTCTCCCATGAAGTGCAATGCAAACCGATAGAAACATCGGTGTCTTATCCTTTCCACATGGGTGTAGCAACTTTCTAGACCCCGCTTCAAATCATGAATGATACTCGATCGAGGATTTGCGTCAATTTTACTAGGTAGGATTTACGCGAATCTCTTTTGTAAACAAATTGACTAGGCATTGTTACCAAACAGAACGTGGATCAAAGAATACTCGTCTCCCTTTCTCTATAAACTGCCTCTCTGAGGGCGGGAATGGAACGACCTTTGACTGTAGGAATGCAACGCACCTTGCGAGCTCTCGCCCGGTAACGGAGGAGTGCAGTATCCTAGACGGAGTTTCCTTTTAATATTTACTGAACTTGTTTCTCCTCTAAACTAGTCTGCTTCCAAGCGACAGCCCTCATAATGTTAGAGAAATCGAAAAGTTATTATAGTTAAGCGGAGATAAGCCGGTATAGAGAAGCCTGTGCATAGGACTGTGTCTTCTACAACAGTAACACATTAGAACATCAAAAAAACAACTCTGAATGAAAGTTGGAACGCACTATAAGTGGAGGCTATTAAATTAGGCACTTCTTTATAACCCGGCACACATAAATTTGGACACCAGTTGGTTGTTGATCAAAGTTCACATTTACGAAAATTTACGATTTACGACCCAAAAATGTCGTAAATCGTAAAATCGTAAATCGCAAATCGTAATTACGCACACCCCTGGTAGTCACCCTGAACCTCCTGGATACTGTTGCCGCGTTCCTTGCCAAACGATAAGTGCATCCTGGTAGAAAATAGGAGGCACAAAAGCTTCACTGGACCTTCATGAAGCTTGCCCCCTTAGCGCCGTTAAATAAATTCGTGCTGTGCTCGTTCGTTGTAATGTTGTTCCAGCTCATGTCCTCTATCAAAGGCGTAATAGAGAAGGTAGAAGACACCACTGCACGAAGATCAACTCATCTCCGCCGCCTTCGAGAATAAAGTGCGATAGTGTAGTGACCAACTGACAGCTCAAAGACATCAGAAGCCAGATTCAGCAACTGTTTACCGGCCGGTAACGGTGAAAATACCTTCAAACCCTCTGATATGGCATCTTTCAGCATCAGGCGCGGCATCTTTGAAAAACGACCGAAGGGTAACCTTTGTGATGGAATCCGACGTGTGCTCCACCTGATCCTCAGTTGGAGGTTTACGTTTATAAATTTTGAAAACATCAAGCCAGTTCGAAGACTTGAACGATTTCCATCAAGATCCTCATCTTGACTGGTTCCATCGGCGATCAGCTTATCCCGATATACGAGATAGGGGGGGGGGGGTGATTGCTGACAGGTCCCTCGAGGTGTAGACGTTGTGTTCGATCAAAAAGGAAAGCAAAAACAAGACAAGCCCAAGAAATTGTACCGCGCTTGAATTCATCTGTATCTAGTAATGTGTCTTCTAGCACACATCGCTGCTAAAGTTCTTTAGAACACCATTCCACTTCCATGCCTCAGGGCAACATCGTCGTCGAAAGTGAAGGTATATACCACAGTCGAATGCCATAGGCAATGGCGCAGGACGAAGGAAGTCTAACAGGCTCGAAAATGCGTCGAGGTCGTTTAATCTACACAGTGTAGCACAAAAGGTTCCCACTGGTTTGTCCCGCCTTACTTGCTCTTCATTCAGCTTCACCTCACGCAACTTCAGCAGCACTGTTCATGTATGCTCAAGGTCGCAGAAATGTGGTTGCCAATGTTTTGACAGCGAAACCACTTGATCTGTGGCATTTAATTACCACTTTCGAGCACTCGGAGACCTTTTATAGTCCAGTTGTGGCCGTGCATTGAAGTGGACATCGAACCGCCTCCGGAGGTCCCTTGTAAGCCGAGCTCTACGTCAGCCACTGTCGAGTGTTCCCCCGGCAGCTTGTATCTTCTGGCCTAGTTCCAAAAGACCACCCACGTCGAATTCCACCTGTGGGCAGCCCGATCATTGCCTTATACCCTCGCTCCCGTGTTTCTCACGAAAAAGAATTGCCGCCAACTTAAGTGAATCCAATTACGGCTGGACGGGAGGTGGTGGCCGAGTGGTGGTCGCCGAGTCACAGATCGACGGCGTAGTAGTGAAGGAAGATGTCCCGGACTATACGCGCGTAATTACCCGCTTCGGCCATGCCCCGTTTCCTCCTTCCAGGTTGCATATCTCAGTGAAGCATCTATTCATTTGGGCCGGCTGCATATGAGCACTTCACGGCAGCTCGGCGACGTGCGAATTCGGGACGACTTCATGCATGTCATGCGAGACTGTGCGCTCTTCCCATTTCAGCCGAAAAAGCCTCGGTCTCGCCTTTCTGTCGAGCCGCTTCACTTGCAGCGTCGTTCGATTTCGCTTCACTAGCTGTGTGACCACTACCATTCGGTCTATTTATGGTCTATACACCTTGGGGATGATGAGACATCCACGTGGAGACGGCTGTGGTGATGTGGGTCTATGGTATTCGTTCTGAAAAGAAGCCAATTCCGCAACGCTAGAATAGTGCGCACGTGAGACTCAAAAACCCCGACTACTTCCGGCCGTCTTGGCTTACGGTAGGCGTCACCTGAGGAGCTCATCTCCTTTATTACTTCTTTGCAGTTGTCCAGTATATCATTTAACGTTTTCACGGCACTAGAGGATAATTTTTGAGGATTATGACCTAACGAGACGGTAGACCTTCATATGACCTATGAAGACACGTCGTTTACTTTAATTAAAGTTCTGTACCCTCATCTTCTCGTTGAATTTTCGGATCTTCCTTGTTCATAATGTCGTGGGCAGTAATCTAGTCTCTATGAAAGCAGCGTTTCTTGATTTTACACAACCATGAGATGCAACGGTGGATCACTTAACCACTTCGTTTATAGACGATTCGCATTTTTCTGTTCGTTAGTATTGCTCTAATAATGAATCTTGATGTGAACTTAGGATAGACGATAGGCGTCTTTTTAGAATAAAGCCGGCCTAAATTATGCTTTAAACGTGTCCTTTAAGCAGAAATTTGCACACCTGATCTCCTGTCATCTGTCGTATCTTAGTTGTGGCGAAAGAACCACCAAGAGATGCTTTCGCATATTTGCTTAAGGGTGGAGCGTCTGGTAGAGAGGAAATATGTTGTTACAGGTTGTTTTGTTGCGATTGAAACTGTTGCCCAGGCTTGTCTCAAACCCGTATCCTCTAGGCGCTCTCTGTGCAGGATGTTACGCCTTACAAGGAGATCCTCCAAACTGGCGGTGAGCTTTTGCGATGCAACTTTTACAGGATGTAGGATTCCGTGTGGGAAGTCCAAAAACATAGTTTCTTATTTCGGAATGCTCTTCTGTGGTCGAGCAAAAAGCGTGTGGACGCGTAAGCGCGAAGTTCATGACGCCCTGCTGCCAGTCACCTCATGTGGCCACTTGGCGTAGTGGTAGCGTTGTAGCTTCACAGGGTCGTGGGTTCGATCCCCCATTGTAATGATACTTTTATATTTTACGATTTATCGTCAGTGGGGCACTTTATCCCTATTTCCAACATATTTTTGAACGAAAACATGGCAACAAATGGCGTTTAGGTAATCGAGCTCTTTGAAAGTGGAAAAGTAAAATTTTTTGACTTCCAGGTTAAGCAAGTCAAAAAAAACTGATGTCAGATTCGTGATCAGCCCAAATAACTCCCATGCACAAATTTGGGCGAAATTGGTGCATGCGACCTCATCACCCTCACTTGCTCACCTTCTCTAACCTGTCATAAGAAAACGGGAAATCCAGAAACCGATGTTAGATTCATGATAAGCACTCCAAGTAACACCCGCAACCGAAGTATGAATAATTATTTTTCCACCTCGCTAGTACACGGTATAGGACTCTGGGTTTTCGAACAGTCAAGCTGTTTCAAGATGAGGTGCTGCAGATAGCAAATTCCATTATATTTTTTACATGGATGGAGTCAATAATGTAGTAACGAACCGGTAAGAATAGCTAATGATGTATCAACCTTCTTCAACAATGACGGAGGACTGCAAAAAAAGAATGTAAGCGAAATACACTGCTCACCAACTGAATATCTACGCTTCTGTCTACCACTCCTTCAAAAAAGGACGCAGTAGCACCGATATCTTACTTTCTGTGAAGCCCTCTACCGCTTCACGTATTCAGTTGGTTTCCACCTCGAATGGCTTTGCACCTCAATGACCGTCCTTGTTTCACCATGAAGACCAAGGTGCAAAGCCCGCTCTAAGCACTCTGGCTCGAGTGAGGGCGATGAGGTCAGAAGCACCAATATCGCACAAAGAGGGGTTATTTGGGGCGTTGATCACAAACCTGGCATCAGTTTTTGACTTGCTTACCCTGGAAGTCAAAAATTCTAACCTTTCCACTTTCAAAGAGCACGTTGAACGTAAACGACATTTGTTGCCGTGTTCTTGTTTAGAAATGTGTTGAAAATGGGAATAAAGGGTCCCACCAACGTTAAATCGTAAAACGTAAAAACACCAGTACAATGGGGAATCGAACCCACGGACATGCATCTGTGAAGCTACAACACTACCACTACGCCAACCAAACACTTTGGGCTCGGTGGCAGCAGTGCGTCATGGCTTCGCGCTCACGCGTTCACACGCTTTTTTCGACCAGAGAAGAACATTCCGAAAAAAAGAAACTATGGTTTTGGACTCCCCACACGGGACCCTACACCCTGTAAAAATTAAATCGCAAAAGCTGACCGCCAGTTTGGAGGCTCTCCTTATTAGTCCCGCCTGGCGCAAGAGCTTTGAGGCGCATCCCTAGAAGAGATCGAATAACACCGACATTTGTTTGGCTTTACGTACTTAATACAGAATCGTCGAATATGGTCCTCCTGCTATAAAATTTAAAAAAAAAACATTTCGAACCGAGGACCTTTAAATTTACTGGTCGCACTGCAAGTTCGAAATGTAAGATGGGATCCTGCACATGGGAGCTGTAGGCTCATAGAAGTTTATAAATTGTCAAGAAAAAACTCTATAATCGTACAGCTGTGCATAAGCACCGTCTCGAAAAAGGATCACCAGCTCAGCCGGGATTGGATTTGAGGAATTTGTCAGCATGATTCCGATCTGTCGACCGACTTCCGTGTACACTCCTAGGCCGCTTCGACGTCTATCGTATTTAGCGTTCTTTATCATACTCGCACTTGCACTTCCGTTATGTAGTGCTACTTTGTAGAAAAGGTAAACTCTCCAAGATAATTAGAATAATTTTTGTTCAAAAAAATTTTGAGTAACGTTCTTCGAAATTGCTTTTAGTCCAGCTGCACCACTTAGTGGAATAATTGGACGAAATTTCGAAAAATCAAAAAAAAACAATTTGTTTTAAAGCCTGGCAGAAAAGCAATCATATAGCGCTTTAAAGGATCAGACCGCGCCATGCACTCGTAAAGCTAGTCGCGATTTTTATTTGATTAATAGTGCTGCTGCGTACATGAAGCACCAAAGTCAGGATATGTCTGTTCCTTACAATTATTTTTGTTCTATCGTTTACAAGTGTGTAATTCCATGTAAGCAGAAATGTTGCTATCAGTCGAACGAAAATCGCGAGGTCTTTTACGAGGATATGGCGCAATTTCTTGTTTTGACACTAAAAATAGCCGCGTTTCTGCTCTTCAAAACAAGTTTTAAATCATTATTTTTCTTCGAAATTTTTTTTAAATTTATAAAAAAATAAAAACTTTTTATAAAACTTCAAACAACCTGAAAAATGGAATTTACACCAAACCTGTCAGGCAAAAAAGAGCAGAACATAGTTGCTTCAAACAGCATGTTCGCTCACTGAGTGTGAATTAAAACTTCAAAGAAGTCATACTGAAATTTTTCTCGGACAAAAAATTGCATCAGCTGTTTTGGAGAACCTGTAGTCTACCATGTAAAAATAATATTTCTGTTTAAAAAAGTTCGCTTTGATTTCAGAACTCATATGCTAGTTTGAAGAGTGACCAAACCAACCAAACCAATTTGAAATTATATATATTGTGGTTGTGGGTTGCTCGCCTAACAGTCGTTCCTTGACTGGCCACGCGGTGGAGTACCCAAAACTATAATATGTTTATTCCCAAATCTGCCGCGGATTAATATGTCGATGTTGCTGACTTCTTCTTGGTCCGGAGAGGTCGTGTCGCAGGTCGAATTTGCCTCGTCCGAGTTGGCTGGAGTCAGAGGTTTCGGTACGCCAGGAGATCTAGCCGGTGGTATTGAGTCCCGCGTCCTCTTGAAAGTCCTCTTGATCGGTCGAAGGCTGATCGCAGGTATTGAAGCTGGAGGCGACGAGTCCAGGCGACTGGAGTCGAGTCGAATCGAAGACGGAAGGAAGGGTGTCATCTCGGCTTCTTGCTGTGCTTTTATACGGTCTTGGATCGAGCTCGAGAGAAGGAATGTCAGCATAATCTGTAAACAAACGTCTGATCAGCAAGCAGATAACTTAGGCAAAACTAAATCGTATAGAATGAAATCTTTTCTGACCATTATGTACATTTGTTGCGCTTCGCGACATATATATATATATATATAAGTTTAATCTCCTTTAAGGAGCCCAATCTAATCACATCCACTTTGATGTATAAAGTGTTCAATGTGATATGGAGAACATATCAAGCGGCCTAAAATTTTTCGAGTAAATGGAAAGGAGGAGAGAGGGGAGAATGGAAAAGGACAGGGATTGCGTTATTCCGACTTTGAAGTGGAGGGAAGAACACTCTTTAGTCGACATCTTACTTGTTCAAGGCATAAAGTCTATTCTGTGTCCAAAACATATTATAGCTGTGCTCAATGATGCTCAGTTTGTGTGCCCTCTGTTCCAGCAACAGCCATAACGTCTCACTCTCCGACCATGTACCTTAGCTTGTACAACTCCTTACATCGCTTTTACACATACCTTTGACTTTTTTATCGGTATCGAGGCCGATGTGTGCGGCAACACAGTCAGAAGAGACTCAGTCTGCTGCGTGCACTCCAGATTCTTGGTCCGAATTTTCCGCCCAGACCAACCAAGCCGCTTCGTCCCCTGGATTCGATGAAATGACACCAGACTTGTCTGGGAGACAAAACACTGACTTATCCATCAGCTGGCCACCGTCAGCCATTGCATAGGCCAATTGGCTCCATGATTTCCCAGAAATGGAATGCGTGGCACATCCCATCCCATTACTCTTTTGGCCCTTTAACCTCTTTATAGAGGACTATGCCTTTGGATGGCGATAAGCACGCTGCAGCTCGTGACGCTTGTCATCTTCAGCAAGTGACGGAGCTGGCCATCGCAGAATTACCTTCTTCAGAGCTGGAAGCATCCTAAAACTCACTAAAATGACGTGGGAAAATGGATGTTTCTCTCGAGACTAACAATAGGCTGACCCGACTATTGGTAAGAGTGAGTGTGGTGACTGAATCGCGCTCTAGGGGGCGAAACTGTTTTACTGTTGTCACAACAGCGTCCTGGCTGCAACATACTATTTTGTTCACTTTCCGGCGCTTTTTGCAGAAGGTGTCGCTGAAGCCCAAAGCCATTGCTAGAACTGAGTTCGCGTTCTGATGGAGTTAGACCTTTGAGAAGCAATCATCGAAACTGCAGCGGTGTCGGTCGACCCCCCGAGCGGGTGGATTCTAGCATGTGAGATGCCACGAGGTTTCATTCTGGTTTGAAGGTGGTGAACGTTCAAACTACTGCGTCAAAAGTGATCGGTAATTGCCGTCCATGCTAGAAGTATGCACTAAGGATGCCCACAACTTTGCTCGGAGTACGGAGTGCTGAAAATTGTATCCTTGTACAACTATTAATCCTCAGATGATAGCACCCAGAGCATCTTGAGTTTTCCTCAAGAGGTCAGTAGTCCTATCTGATTCTAATTAAATACTTTTTATTATTTCTTAGAAGAATGTGAACGAGATAGCGCTACCGTTCTCAACATGCTTCTACGTCGACTCTGATGGGCAAGCTACCTTTCCGATTACTCTCTTCGCTCTTTTCGCGTGTTTTCTCACTCTTGTTCGTATCGTATCGTTGAAGCCTCACACTTGTGGCGGACCTCCATCGTCCTGAATTCGCTGGTTTTCAGGGTTAATGATGTGGACACTACGAGTGCTGTTCCTCTGCGTATTCATGCTTGTGTCGATACATGCATTTGAGGTGAGCACCTTACCCTAGAGAAAGCCTAAGTAATAGCTGTGTGGTACAACAGCAGACCGCTTGTAGTACGGTCTTAACTGCCACTATGGTCGTTCTAAACCACGTATGCTAGTGTGCTATGACTGATTATTCACAAAAACTTTCACCAATACCCTTGGATTCCCTGCTGCCGGTGGTTGTTCAGTGTAGTGAGTGATTCACACCACTAATAAATTCACGGCTGAGAAGTTGATAGACGAAGCCAACGCCTCGCAGATAGGAGCATAGACTGAACGGAGATGGCACGTGGTAGCGCAGTGAGGCGAGAACTCTGGTTATTCCATGTTCCCCAATCGAACATTCTGGTCCAGGTACCACCCAAGCTAACCAAGCCTTCCAACTTTCCCGGAGACAATCATTTAATACCAGACTTATTCGGAAAAAGTAAAACCCTGACTTGATCATCGGCTAGCAAGCGCAGGCTAATGTGTACAGGGTGCGTAAAAAGTATTGAAGCACTAAACGTAAACGTTAGAAATAACAACACACTGTAAAATTCAACAAGTTTATATACAAAATGTCAGCAATGATCTAGCGAACAGAATAGCATCACTTGTAATTTATATGGCCTTCTTTGCTATACAGGGGCGAAGACGCCGAGGAAAGGCATCGACGGTGCGCCGCAAGTACTCCACGTCGATTTCATTCCGTCTTTAACCTTCAGTGACTTGAAGCTTTTGGGCAATCATTCCGTAAAGGTGTTAGATGCTGTTCAAGGAGTTCCAAAGTGCTAATTCTGGCGGAAGGCTCGCTGCAAGGGAGGCGCATCCGGCCAGTATCATGGTTTGTGCATTCATCACAAGCGCCTCTCGTTTTCGTAGATACAAGAGAGAAGATAAATCAGTAGAACTATCTGTATTGATGTCCTAAAGAAGCAACTGGTTCCTTGGCTCAAATCCCACATGAAAGTAAGCCGTAAGACTTCCAGCAGGATTAGACTCCTGCGCAGAGTCGAGGACTGTTCAGGACTGGGGCGCGCCAACTTGAAGGACTTCATTTCGGCAGAGGAATGACCTCAGTATAGACCGGATTTGAATCCGCTGAATTACTCTGTATGGGTAGTTTTGGAGAAGAAGGCCTGCGCTATTTCCCACAAAAGCATGAAGTCAGTGAAGGATGATCTGGTCAAAGCATGGAACGAAATCGACATGGACTAGGTGCCCCACCTTCGATGCCTTTCCTCGTCGTCTTCGCCCTGCATTCGCAGATAAAAAGCCCAAAAAATATAAAATACAGGTGGTGCTATTCATTTTGCTAGATCATGGTTGACATTTTGTATATAAAATTGTTAAATTTTATGATGTGCTGTTATTTCTAACATTTACGTTCAGTGCGTCAATACTTTTTACGTACCCTGTATAACAACTGTGAGCTGATTTAAATAGCCTCCTCAAAATAAACTAGATTTTTAATGCGTGGCGCATCCTACAAAGGGACTGACTAACGCCGTTCTTTATCTTTATCTCCACCCCGATTGTTGAAGTCTGAGAGAAACTGGCAACACATAGAACATAAAACATTAATTGGGCCAAAAGTGATACAAAATCAGTTCTTCACAAGATAAAGAAAGATTACAGCAAAAGTTTGCTTTTTGAATATTGGCAAAGATGATTTTTTTTAGCAATTTGTATAAAGTGGAAAGCGCAATCTTCTCGAAGCGATTTAGTATATCATTCACTGAAAAAGCTACTTTATATCCAGGCAAAATATCATCTACTCCTACAGAAAAATTATTTTGTAGTTAACTTTAAGAAAATCCCTAACTTGCACTTGAACATTTTTGGTAAAAATTTAGAATACTTATTTCAGATTTTCACGTCACGCAAAATATTTTTGAATTTTTTGAGTGCGTTTTTGCGGTTGAATTCTAAGTTTGTTCCCTCTGGTAATCCTGCTGAATGAGGGTAAAGTGAAGAGTTCATTCTTATCAATAGCCAAGCGACCCCTAACAAATCTAAAGGCAAGGTTATGATCGTAGAATTCGTCTTAGTCACAAAGAGGTAGTTCTGAGTCGAGCAAGTCTTTCAGGTTAAGAAACTTTAAATAAACCATTCCTAATGAGCACTTGCTTTGTAAATCTTTTTTGCATAGTTTCTATCTCACTGATATTTCTTTTCCCTGATAAGGACCATACAGTGGTACAGTACTATAATAAAGGTTTACATCAACAGAAAAAAGTTTTCACCTACCGAAAAGTCAATAATATTAAACGATATTGGTCGTCCAGTTGAAACTGTCCACCTGCTGTGAAGCACATCCATCAGCCATCATATTCACTTGACCTCCACCTCGAAGCGTTGAATCTGAACGTTTCTCGCCAATTTCGGCCATTTTCTGCGAATTTATGGCGATTTCGTTCCTGACGGGTAATACTGCTTTCGGCAAAAATATGATATTTTCACCAGCATCATCTTTAAATCGAAGGTTTTCTGGCTTTATATTATACATATCAGCCACCATTTAGGGATTTCAACCACGTTGGGCGTACTACCGTCGAACAGAGCCGGACCTCTACGCTGAAAGGTGAGTATATTCGTAATTTTCTACTACTAACTACGCACCTTCTTAGCTGAATGGCCTTTGCCTCACCGCTCCCTGCTCTAGCCAGGTTGCTGTCAAAGAGGGGCTCGACGGGGCTAATATCGAAATTTGTAAGACTTTATGGGGACTGGACAGGAATTCAAGGAATTAACATGATGAGCAACTAAAGGTCGGCTTTAATACATCCTTTCGGGATAATTAACGCATTCTATGTAGATGACGAGATCGAACTTTAAGTGCATAGTTCTGTCTTTCGGGATAAAATGGAATCATTGAGTTGATAAGTAAGATTGTTATTTATGCTTTTCGTGAAGGTTGAACGAATCAGCAGCGATCCGAGGCTAAGGTCGGCATTGGTTCGTCAGCATCGTAGCCGACTGTCGATTACAGAATTAGGACGTTGTGCCAACGCCAGAGGGATTTTGAGGGATTTCGTTACCTTATACCCTCACACCTTGACGGGATATAGCGCTATTGGATCGGTGTACGAAGGGTTGGCAAACACCCTTGGCTTTCCCTAGTGTTGTTCAGAATACATCACAAATTAACCCTTCTTCACGTCCAATCTCGAAATAAAGCCGACACAGGACATAGCGGAAATACCCGGTGCATCAGTGCTCTCGCAATCCCGTGAACAACTCTCATGAGTAGCTACGGGCAAGTAGAGAAATTCAGCCAACGTCAAGGCTGAATTCATTACGATAAGGTTGTAGACCTCGGTACCGAATGACCCGGTAGCACCAGCTTCTCGGGGCTATCGTTGGGTAGTCGCACTGTCGGCACAAGTACGTTGATTGTGGGCTTATTTCGCGCCAGGCTAACCAAGAGCTACATCCCCCGTTGTTTAATAATTGTTACCTTATACGGGAAGGTAAGAACGATCAAGTGCAGTTTGGCGGGTCACCTCGAATCGTTGTAAAAACCAAACATGAACTCAATCTGCCTCACGTTGTTGGAAAGAAGCGGAGTGCGTTTCCATCAGGGATTTGTAGAAGCAGATCTTCATTTTAATGCGTGTATCCTTTGTTGCTCGCATGCATCTCTCCCGTTGCTATGACACTGTTAAGGCAAGGTGGGCAACATTTATGAGCAATTGGCTACTTTTTTAATAAGCCTTTGCTTAGCTTAGCAAAGTACGATTTGTTTCTAATTAGGCGGCTCATCCTGTTTTTGCCACTCTTCACGATTTCAATCAGACCCTCTAAAAATTCCTTCTTGAATTATTATCCAATGTTCCACACCAATTTCCAAAAAAAAATCACACTATGCAATAACTATTCGAAAACTCCGATCTGCTGAAGGACAGTGAAGTTTCATAATCTACGAATGCCTCTACAGGCCCGTTTGCTTCGAAATCGCACGCTGCACACAATCTCGCAGCATCCTTAACGAATGGTACTTATAATACGAGACGGCTGCTCTTTTCTCTTTTTCTACCGACATAGAATAAAACCATTTTCATAAATTTAAAAATTTCTAACATTGCGTCCCCGTGGGAGACGAGCGTTCTACCCCCTCGTCCCCTGGCCCGCCCACCCCCAACCCCCTGGACTTGCTCGAAAGTCCAGTGGCTGCCTTACGAGATAGTGAAGACGGGAGACGCAGACATTCGCCACGCCTCTGTTTAAAGGGTGTAGAACGCCACTCCGCCCGCCCCGTCGCTAACGACCGTAATATCCGCTACGTGTTTCGCATGAAGTCGTTCACCCTTCCTCTGGACAGCAGGCAGATCGGGCAATAGTTGCCAATGTCGTGCACGTACCCCCTCGTGTACAGCAAGACGGTCCCGCTGGTCTTCCACTGAGAGGAAACCTTGCACTTCGACAGGAAGCGTGTGCGGAGCCGCGCCAGGGTGTTGATGAGCGTTGGCGGGAGGTTCTTCAGGTGTTCAGCTCTGACGCTGTCGAGACCAGGTCTTGTACTTGCTTTACCGACGAGATAAGTAGGAGTAAACAACAAATTTAGCCTATTTTGCTGCACAGAAACGATCAGCTCCTCAAAAGCATTGTGTCACAGTCCACGTCCGACATCCTTAAAAATAGGAGTTGAGGTTAAAAACTGCCGGGAATATCACAGGGTGTTATATACCAGACTGCGTTATGAGACCCATAAAAAGAAAACAAATGATTGCAAGGTTAACAGTGTTCGTTGGAGATAAGCCATGTGGCGCATTCTTAGCATGAAATAAAGTAGACGACAAATTGTAAAGCTCTGCAATAGATGGTGAGAATAAGGACCGTGCGCTCATTCAAGAATCGTGAGTTTTTTTATGGAAGCGCTTTATTTCGACCAGTACTTCCAACGACAAAATCAATTATTAATCACCTATGAACTGACATACCATTATGCAAAAATGCATTGCAGCCGTGTGCCATCGATGGTGAAGCGACAAGTGGTCGAGGTGAAGCGGAAAGAGATGATAGCCCGAGCACGATGTTTCTTCAATCCGATCACCTGCTAGCCTTCGTCAACGCCATCGTCATCAGCGTCGTCGTCGTCTTCCTCCACTGTCACCGATCTTCTCCTCGCGATGATCAGATACCGCCTACGCACACCTGAAAGATCTCTTTTCATTTGTTTGTAGTGAGTGTGTTGTACTCAAGCGTCTAGTGAATGAAATGTTGGTGCTCCTAGCACGCAGTTCTGTTTTCTTGCACCTTGCCATAGTCTCTGCAGGATTACTAATACACAGCCAAGATGAAGAAAATAGGGGAAGAGGTGATGCACTGGATCGTGGCGAAAAGCTTCGCACCGAGAGTGCAGCAAGATGTTAGGCCCCTCATGAAAAATGTAAGAAGGGGAAATATGTCGCCCCATATCCAAACACCAGCTCTTCTGAGTTATTTAGACGTCGTAATGAAGATTTTGGGGATACGTGTCAAAGAACACCTAGGGCCAGATTCAGCAACCACTTACCGCCCTCTAACGTTGAAAATATCGCCAAATCTGATGCTGGACAAATGTTATATCAGGGGATTTGGAGGTATTTTCACCTTTTTTTAGGGGGCGGTAAGCGGTTGATGAATCCGGCCCCTGGCTGGGAAACGACGTGGTAGCCTTTTAACACTAGTCGGTATCCATAGAGTTCAATACAAAACGCAGGAAAATATAGAAACTCGAAAAAGTAAAGTGTAAAGTGTGTTGAGTGTTAATTTTTTAAATTGTAAATAAATGTTACCTAATATAGAAAATATTATAGGGTTTGTCTCGCCACTATCTTTAGACGAAGCTTTGTGTAATGTTCCTCCCGTAGCTCTTCAGTGAAGAAGAGGAGCGTATTTTAAGCTATCTTTGAATATGTTTGTGTGCGAAGAGATACAGGAAAATGAAAAGGAAGGGAGATCAGGTGTAGAAAAGACGAGAAAGAATGAAAATAAAAGGATAAATAATTAGGCAGTATTTGAGAAAATTGATTTCAAAAGTGGAGACAAAGGGGAAGTAATTTGAGGTTCACAACGGTAATGACTTTGATATCGAGTGTAAGATTTCGGCGTTCGAGATTCCTTCTCTTAAAGTGCTCGAAGCGCCTTGGATCTCTACCAGAAAACCTAGTGTGAACAACTGGAACAAGTGTCTATTTATAACAAACGATCTGCTGCCGTTTGCACCGCTCTTTGAGTTCTACGACTAGGAGTGAGTCTCCTTCGCTACTGGTTTGCTAACAAAGAGTTGTAGTGACACTGCTACACTCAGTGGTGGAAGGTGGTGAAAGTTCATCTTCAGCATCTGTGAGTTTCGCGCTGTTCTGACTTTAGGTCGAAATTGACAGCGCGGGAGGCGTTTGTTTGGGTAGCATGCAAATTAGAAACTTCGAGCCATCTTTAGACCTCTGGTGACAACGGAACGTTCGAAACATCAGGCCCAGAATAAGCGTTTCTACCAATCAACCTCGCTGGCACACAGGCAGAAACGTCGTGGTAATGAAGAATTTTTCTATTTCGTACAACGGCGATATTTCAAATCGAGCCGCATATTGTGGTGAAATTGGTCTTACCAACAGAGAGAGAAATAGTTATCAAGGCTTAGCCCCATCACATCGTCCCTCTAGAGGGAGCTCGGGGAATTCCCCTGTTCTGGTGAAGTAGTAAACATGGCTCAGCAATAATCTAACATAATAGGTCAGCGCATGCAATTCTTCTTACTCCCTGCTTTACCCGGTCTGTCGGGTCCACAGTGGTATACCAGTGTTCCGAAGGCACGGCATATTTTGATCGCAGTCGTAAAGACACTATGGCCAACTGGTGTGGAAAATAGATAGGCAACTGATAAGGGAATAACTCTCAACCTCAAAAATACGTGATGTCCCTTGGAATTGTTTTCAGATGAACACTAACGATAAATTTTGTTGGACTCTTCTACACCTCATCAGGACCAAGGAGAGTATTGGCTGAAATACGGCAAACTTGTAAAACAACACATCTTTTTCTAACAATATTTTATTATTCAACGAAATAGTTATCGCCTACTTCTGTCAGCCTTCGGTCAAAACTCCACAACACCAGGGATTCCTTTGGCGTTGAACTCCGACGACTTGAAAGCAGAAAAGCCCCAAGGTCATTTTGGAGCTGGTCACAATAGTCGTAGCGTTTCTTTCCAGATGATGATGAAGAGATCAGAAAAGGAAGTGTTCGCCTGGGATCAGTCACGGGCTGTACGAGTGGTGCCGCAGAACTTCCAATGCGAGTTTCAGAATTTTCTGAGAAGTCTTCTCCATGATGTAAGAGCGCATTGTGTCAGATTGCAGTTCGAAATGATAGATTCCATGAACTCTCCACCAGATATCAACATGACGTCCTTCTCATGATTTTTCCTTTTCGCGAAAGGTTCCGGGTATTCGTAGCCTTCACACCAGGCAAGCTTGCTGGTTTTGCTGATGTAGGGGACTCATTTCTTACCTACAGTATCGAAGTATCAAGCCAGCAGCTGAGTGCAGATGTTTAGACGTCTTTGGCGGTTGCCGTCGGTCAGTTCACCGACCGAATCTCCACGGTGGGGTGGAAACAGCTGAACAGCTGGCAGCAAAACAGCGCGCCTTCACGTGGATGTGCCAATTTCTTCCGTTCGTCTAACGACATCGCTATGGGTCGACCAGAGCGAGGCTCGCCTTCAAGATTCTCGTTGCCAGTTTTGAACAGTTGGAACCACACAGACCGTTCAGAAGAGGTTTCACAGTCAAATAATTGAGATAATTTTCAATAGTCTTCAGCAGTTTCTAGATTCCAACTCGTAAAGGAGTACGTATCCTATATGAGCACACAGGTCGACCATTCTTCCGTGAAATAACCAAAGAAGGAGAAGCTGGACATGTGCATACAAGTGTGCAATGTCCGACTTCTCCAAAACATCAAAATTCCCAAGCAACAAATTGAACTTCTTGAGATCTGAAATTTTCCTCCTATTTTTCAAAGAAGGAATACCAACGTGAACAGAATGTTCGTGACTACGCAGTATCGGACAGTAATTCAACGAGAAACACCTCATCAGCTTTCTAGTCAAATTGTTTTGTGCGCTCTCTAAAAGGTCGATGTCTTTCTTTCGTAGGATTCAACGCGGTTACTCCTGGTTATATTTTTCGATTTTAACGTGATGGCCGTGATTGCAGTAGGTAAAAGTACATATGAGCCTATCCCAAGGACAAGAACTAGTCATCTCTATTTTGGTATAAAATTCGGCTTACAATAATTTAATAGAACTAAAATTCCCTAATTTCATCTTTTCACTATAAGAGCTTAACGTAATTTGGAATTCTTACACTGAAGTTGAGTGGAATGGAAGGGTGTCTATGCATATGTAGGATATGATCTGATTCTCAGTTATGGTCAATTCTGCTTCCTTCCTTTCCTCCTCATAGTGAGTTGAGGATCCATCCTAGTTGTACTTCACAGGCCAGGATAGGCTCTCATTCCTGTGGCCTGCTACTTTTATTCCTGTCGAGACAGGGCCCCTTCAGAGTAATAAGCCAGAATCGCCGTAATGATGTTTTCGATAAAAAGTATAGTAGGAGTATCCGGGTACAGTGGTTTAGCTATACGAACAACCTGGAAAGCACACGCAGTAAGCGGCTTCCGATAGCCTTCACATGCCGTCATAGTGTCAGATTTATGCCAGCATATTAAGGAATTTTAGTCAACTCTTCCTGATGTAAACATGAAGATTAAGTTACGTAAAATAAAGTAGACGCGCGGAGTGCACTCTTAAACTAAATATCAAAACGACGCGTAAAGAGGATCGGTTATGATCCTCACATCGACGCGCCAAAGGACACTCGAACGGCTCAGCCGCTGACATTGATATAAGTGTAGGGGATCCAAGGCACAAAGAGCAAAAATACAGAAATATCCATAAGCCATTGGGTGGCAAAAGTTGAAGATAAATAAATAGCACCATCTTCTTTCACCTCTAAATCCTTTAATAGTTGCACCGAATTCGTCTATTGCACAACATTTTTGCTTCTAACAGTAGTGTCACCGGCTTAATTTCGTAATGTCATCTTCGCATCAGAATCCTCAGCATGACGCAGTACTGGTAACGATATTTAGCGTAGTACATTGGAACCAGAGACCGACTATTGCGCGCAACCCGAGTGAAGTTTTAGCGTGTAGGCTCCGCTTAGGCCCAGCAACCCTTCCATGTCTCCCTAAGAGATCAGCCAACTGGTACTGGTCTTGTCCATCATGTTCGGCTTTAAGTGAATCTTGGCATGATAATTTTAGACCATTATGATGTCTTCTTAAGCTGTTGACCAAGATTGATATCGGCTTTATTGAGGCCAACGTATCGTTGTCTTCGGTACTGGTCTTGTCTAGGAAAGGTAAAACACTGACTTGATCGTCGGCTGTCCACGAGTCATTTTTTTTGGGCCAAATATGCATTCACATTGCCGACACGATATACCTAGAAGTAAAGTGCGGGGCTCCTTCCGCAGAGGAATTAACCAACGTCAACTTTCTCCTTCCGCAGAGGAATTAACCAACGTCAACTTTCATACTTTGCCCTTTATTATCGGGCAGTACTACTTCTCTCTAAAAAGTATAATCACATATTGTCCGGAAATTGTCAAGGTCTTGTATTTGCACGAAATAGGCACCCGTAGTGCTAGAGCGTTCCCCCTCAACAGTTGCTTCGCTTTCCAGCCTCTGCATACCTCTGGAGTTCATACATTTAGAGCTGAACGACACTGGGGGAGATCAGGGATGGGTGCGACTGTTTCCCAGAATACCTTCATTTCCTAGGCATCCAGAGATGGCCGTCGACAACTTCGCTATCAGTGCTGTGGACAATGTAGAATCTTTGAAGGCTCCTTACCATCCACAGAGAACAACTTCTACGCTCATTGCCTTAGGCCTTGTGCGCAAAAATTGCTACTGACCTAGTCAAGAAGCGCTATGTTCTTTGCAGACGTGCACCGTGTGCATACCTTCGCGTAATCAAATGGCTTGGTGAGGTTCAAAGCAGGCATTGTCTAGAAATTCCCTTCAGATAAGGTGGTCCTTCTTGGTAACAGTACGTGCGTAAGGGTACGCGTAAGCGTTCAGGGCTATCAATCTTCCCGATACAGAAATGTTAAAAGGTATAGAGCGGAGTTAGTCAATCTCTTTGATGGGGCCCACGCTCTAATGTCGTGGACCCAATTTTTTCCTGTTCGGGATATCGTAGACTCTGACCGCGAAGACAGACAGCATTGGGAGATGCGAACGCTCCATCCAATCAGACCGCTTTCAATGGGCGTTCCACACAGACGTGTACAATCGGTACCCTGATCGGTTGGCGTGTGTTCGGTCTGTGTTCTGCTTGGTTATTATTGGCTAGCGCGCTCCTACTTACCCATGCTGCTCACCTTCGCAACATGTACTATTAAGATTCTAGGCTAAAGTAGGACAATTGGGAAGAACATGCTATGAAAACCGTCTCAGAATAATTGTGTAACAAGGAAAACAAAAGGAAAAAGAAAAATAACGCAGGAAGAAACAAAGCCAGGAGCCCTTCTGAATATGTTGTAATTTGAATCTGTTCCATTGAGAAAAAATTACATGATTTCTTTCTTTATTTATTTCGGAACGCGAGCAAAAGTCGCGTTTCAAAACAACAGCTGAAAAAACCGAAATACGAATGAACAGTTGCAACAGACAAACAAAACAATGGATGAAAATATAATGATGACGATTTTATTGCATTAAAATATCTTATGTCTTCCTCTTGGGTGCTTCATAGTCTGGCCATGCGAAGGTCTTATTCAAAAAAAAATTAAAATCAAATCTACAGAAATCGTGAAAAACTTTGAGCCATAAGAAAATCATTTATTTTTTGTGTGTCTGAGAGAATGTTATTGGAATCAAACTCACATTTCCTGATAAATATCTGCATAGTAAAGCTGCTTTAGAATTCTTCACGTTTTATTCCTTTTCCTCTTAATTTCGTAAAAATAGTTTTTCCATGGTTACGCTTCAGTCTGACGTAGGTAGTATCAGCTTTGACGAGGAAAGCGGTAAAGCAACGACTTTGTCATGGTCTCCCCATCTCAAGTAATTACATAGGCCGAGTATGCACTGAAATTGTCTCTACCATATACCATGGAACTAAAGGGTGCGACGCACACTGTCCTTGTATCTGAAACCTGGCTTCGGGATGGAAAGTGCATGACGTCATAATAACAAGCAGAGAACTCCGCAAAGCTGTTAATCAAGTCCATTTATAGCAAAATTCAATAAACTGTTCCAGAAGCCAAATGACGTCGACAAGCTCTCAAATATTGAAAACCATGAAGATCTTCAACCATAAGTCTCCTCGCCGCTATTTACGTACTATTTTCCAAAATAAGAACAGCAAACTAGAGAATAAAACACGAAAGAGTAAAAAGATAAAGGACGGCGTCACTTAATCGCTTTTGGAATGCGCCACGCATTCTACTTCTACGGGATGTCGTGGAGGCGATTTGAATACGTATTTGCAGGAACCTGGTGTGGGTGCTCGCGACAGTCGCGCCTCCTCCGACTGCGCTACACGCGCCCTAGTAGATAATCTTAGTTCCAAAAATGGAAAGGGACTCCACCGGAACAAATGATATTCGCTTTATTCAGGACCTTTCTTAGCGTCCAGGCTTCTGGGACGCATCTTTCCGGATGCAGGAAGAAAGAGGTGGCACCGAATGGAGTAAAAAGTCATTCTTCTTTTTATTCACATATTTTTACAATTCTTCGCTTTCTTTTCTTTTTTTCGCTTTTTGCCTTATTTTCGCATTTCTTCTGAACTACTCTCTCGTTTCGATTTTGAATTTTGAGGTTAGGAAACGGTTTAGCATACAAAGAAGCGCTAAGGTGTGGTTAAATGTGTTAGTGTTTTTAATGTCAAATGTCTCGAACGGTAGATTTGATTTCTCTTTCCTGATTTCTATCAAAATGCACTTGCCTGAATATTTCGGCTCGTTGATGAGACTATTGAAGACGTTGCAGATTCCCACACCCGATGAGTCTATCGATAATTTTGGGGAGAATCGATGTTACATATGACAGCTACCTGCCTCCCAACATCTGATCATGAGCCATATCCTTATTTAAAAGGGTTAAAGAGGCCTTCGCAGGACTTCGAAATCTTCTGTTCTAAGACCAACACAGGGGTAAAAGTTCTCAAAGTAACTGGGATGGGCGCTACCAGTCCTCTGCTTAGGTTAGACGGAAGGGAAACTTCGAAACTGGATGGTCAACGAGTGTCCATAGCTGCTCACTGATTGCGCTTGAGGAGGTAAATCACTTTTCACGAAACAAGTTTGAGTGAGCCGCCAACTCTAAATATTAGGTGATCGACAGTTTAAGGCCCGTACGAATTTCACTGCGTCAGTGGGCCATGCGACTCGATTGCACTTTCTCGTAGATCCACGCCTCTCATAACGAGTACACTGCGAGTTGCTCTTCGATAAGGATCCGATACCGAGTGGAATCATCTCGCTCATTAAACGGCGGCAACTCGTGCAACAAAAAACTGAACGAGCTCTGCTGTCACGCGATCCACTTGAAGGATGGATATCCGACGACGTTCAATTAAACGCCATTCGTTCTGTAAAGCTAGTATGCTGGGGATAGACTCCATGTATACCGAAAAGGCGATTTTGGTCCCGGCTGAAGGGAATTACCTGATACCTCAACTGAGTTGGAAGAAACAAGCTTTCAAGAGCGACGAAGAAGTCGTGAAGAAGACGAAGAGCGTCCGATCGTCGGCGTCACCTATTCGACTTCACTGTTCTTCCTTTCCTAACATACCAGACCTGGGCCATACAAAAGCATGATGAACATCGTTATCGAGAGGACGACAGTGGGTGGACAGCGATGAGAGCCCCAAGGTTTTTGCGAAGCCGGAATTGCACCAAAAGAAAGTACATAATGGCGACAGTATGGTGGTGTTCGCTGGGAATTATTCACCACAGCTTCCTCCCTCCCGGTGAATCCATCACGGCAGAGAAGTACTGCACTGAAATTGAAGAAATGATGAAAAAGTTGAAGGATATCCGGCCGGCCTTGGTAAACCGAAGGCGAGTTCTCCTTCTGCACGACGATGCTCGCCCCCATGTAGCACGAATGACGTTGCAGAAATTGAATGAGCTGAGCATTGAAATTCTACCACATCCTCCGTTTTCTCCCGACCTCTCCCCAACAGACTACCATTTCTTCAAGCATCTTGGCTACTTCTTGGTAGGGAAAATATTCAAATACCAACAGGATGCCGAAAGTGCCTCCGAAGATTTCGTCAATTCCAGAACTTCTGATTTTTATGCTACTGGAAAAAAAGCTTGTGTCACTTTGGCAAAGATGTGTAGAATCAGAAGGTTTTTATTTCGATTAATAAACTTGCCTACAAGGCGAGATATTAACTGCTTAAATTTACAGTGGTTCAGTGCCATTCATTTCGTTACAACCTAATAATTTCCTGCCTTCTAAAGGAAATAACGTCAGAAAGTGAAATTTTACTTTACAAATATTCAAGCTCTGTGTATCACACAACGATAAGCTCTTCCGCAGTGGTGTTCGATATGATTCGGGGAATCGTATTCAAAAACCAGCTATACAGTTAAAATTCTTTCACAAAAATTTCAAGCCTTGATCGACGCACAGCGAAAAGTGATGATTTTCCGAATCGAGTGGTTGGATAGACCTCTGGTCGATTTTGCACCGCGGCCATTGGAGCGACAAAAGTGGACGTTCACGCAAGTGATTATAACTCAGTTAGTTCTCGAACTGTCCCCAAAAATCGACCAGAAATCAAACCCCTTCCATCCGCCCTTCATGAGAACCACCTTTTTGAAAATTGCTTTTCATATGGTGAGAAATCATTAGTAAATGCTTTTTTCGTCTCAAAATGCCGCACAGAACATTGTTCAACCTATGATATGACTAGAGCAAATTTCGCCAATCTCGGAGCAATCTACACTGCATTTAGTCCAGTTCAATTGCTGTGGTGACTGGAGACGACGTCACCACATGTTCCAAGCTTCATTTTGATCAAACAAAACATTCCAGCTTCAGATATCAGAACTTCAGATAGTAATCACTATTGAAAGCTGTTGGTGGATTTGGTAAAATTCGAAACCGGCCTAAATAGAGGACATCCTATTTGAAACCCAATTTCTGCTTTATAACATACCGTTTCCTGGATTAGGTGTTCTACAGAAGTTCAAAAAATCTTTAACGACCCGAATAGCTTAAGCATTGACCCCAACGCGACAATAATGGCTACCACTTTCCTGCGCTTATTAGCCAAATAGTACGACTTCAGGCGATAGTAGACGAAACCGTAACAAATTCTCCTGAATCAGCTCTATGATTCCACTGTTATACATTGACTGGCTAACACGTTATGTAGATTCTTATTTTGTTGCTCTCCACAAGAATTTTTAACTTTTAACAATAGCAATTGTGAATGTGAGGGTGGGCGAAAGACTCCATATTTGTCTATTTATTAGGTAGTAAGGAAAGTATCCCGGAACTTGTGCTATTTTTCCAGAATTATTTTTCTTGTTCCAACATCTAACGAACATATGGACCATTTTTTGCACCATTATTATCTACGGCATATTGCCTTTTGTCAAGAATTTGGAGATCCCGCTTCTATAGAATTCTTTGAGTTTTGACGTCAAAAAAAAACTCAGCGAGGTACTTTTCAAGTTGCTCCCTGTCGTCAAGTTGTTTCTCCTGAAAATGGTTCGTCAACGAAAGAAGCAATGGTAGTCATTGGAGTCACTGGAGCAAGGTCCGGGTGGGTGGGCTAGAACATGTCGTCCGAAACACTGAAGTTTTTTCTTAGTCTCCCTTGAAACGTGTGGACGCGTATTGTCGGAAAGGAAGAAGATCTTGTCTCGTTTCCTAGTCGTCGTAGTCTACGTTAACCACTGACGTTCTGATTTTGATTTTTCTCCTGTGGTTGGTTTTTATCGCTCTGGATCTGGTCTTTTCCTACCTTTTTATTCGTTGCATTAGCATCGTTACGCGTCTTGCTTGATTCTCTGGCGCACTATTTTTAATGGATAAGTGAGTAGTAGGTTCTAAGGAAAGCTTCCCTCCCTCACTCTTTCGTTCCGCCAAATTCTTGAAAAATGTTCTGAACCTTCTCTTATTAACTCACATATACGCTGACCTATGATGTGCATTTACCACTATTGTCGTCATATTCCGTTGCGTCTATGGCAGGGAAAATCGTTCTCGACTGCAAGCAAGCTCCACCGCTCCCGCTTTATGAGTTCAGGAAGCAAAGCAGTGCAAAAGGCGCGATGGGACACATGTGGAACGATGGGTCCTATCGCTGTCTCTTAAGACACAGCGAAAGTATGGTTCCTTAAGTTCAAGGACGGAGACCTTTGCTCGAAGGACCAACCACAGTCTGGAAGGCCAGTTGGAGTGAATGAGGAGCGCCTTCTCGAGCTGGTTCAGGAGGATTCCTGGTGTTGTACCCGTGAACCGACAGAGGAACTCAAATGCAGTCAAGCCAGCATAACTCAACACCTGTGTGGCCCTGGGAGGACATATATATATATATATATATATATATATATATATATATATATACAGTGAGACAGTGACACCCATCGTTCCACATATATATATATATATATATATATATATATATATATATATATATATATATATATATATATATATATATATATATATATATATATACGGTGCATGGATACCGGGGATACTCAGGGCCGCCAGCTCCTGGTGCGCCAGGCTGCGTGCATGAACTTATCGTCATTAGGGCAGAATTTTTCTTGAACCTGTTCACTGGCGAAGAAGAGTGGGTAATCTACGTTAACACACCACAGTAGTTTGACAGCGCTCGACTTCTCCTGCTAGTTCACAGATGGGGATCCTCCGGAACCAGATCCAGGCCTCTTCATTCAATGCAACTGGCTTTCTAGATCGTGATCAGTCCTCCAAGCAGACGTCTCCGCTCTTGAACGTCCGGAGCAATACTTTCGCTGTGTCGTAGGAGACAGTGACACCCATCGTTCCACATGTGTTACCCATCGCGACTGTTGCACTGCTTTGCCTCCTGAACTCGTAAAGCGGGAACGGTGGAGCTTGTTTGCAATCGAGAACGATTTTCTCTGCCATAGTCGTAACGGAATATGACGACAAAAAATAGTGGTAAATGCAGGTCATAGGTCAGCCCATATGTGCGTTATTGAGAGAAGGTTCCAGAACATTTTTCAAGAATTTCGCGGGACGCAAAAGTGAGGGAGGGAAGCTTTCCTTACAACCTATTACTTATTTATCCATTACAAAGAGTGCGTCAGCAAAAAAAGCAAGTAGAGCAAAACGCGTAAAGATGCTAATGCAACGAAAGAAAAAAGTTCGGTAAAAACCAGATCTAGAGCGATGAAAACCATTCAGACACAAGAGAAAAATCAAAATCAGAAGTAGTTTGTACTTGAGCAGGTCGCATACAGTGAAACCGGCCTTTAAATGTTTCTGCTATCCGCACCTGCTGGGTACGGTGCCCTCAATCTTCAAGCGTCATAGGTCCATGCTGAAACTTAGGAAGATGGATGGGATGGGAAAAAACGCCAAATATCCTCGTGAAATCACCAAAGACGCTAAAGGAAGTGTTTGAAGTTAAACTAGTTTACAGTGGTAGAGCAGCTAAGAGGAGAAATCTCTAAGGCAGTTCTAGAGGTCGGGTCAAGGCTGAGAGCCCTCATCTGACACTGATTTCTGGACAAAATCTATAAGAACTGAATGATTGTCGCGACTTTGTTGAAAAAGGCCATCCAGGATCGTGCGATTCCCTTGAAAGCGGGCATTTTCTTCATCAGAAAGAACAGCGTGTGCCGGAAGGTGCACACCCCTTCTTATGCCATCCTAACACATTGCCACTTTTGGTGTTCGCGCTTGCTCCAGAGCCCTCTTCAGCTATTCAGAAATTGGGGGGGGGGGGACACTTGATGTCCGTAATCGGAAGGCACTCACTTATGCATAGATGGCGATGCCGTAGAGATACTCGATGACACAGCGGAACGCGCTTCTATTAAGGGTCTACGCATGTGCCCGTAGAAATTCTGCAAACATTGGAAGGACCAGCGCATAACAGACGGTGTTCATCAAGCAGATTGCGTTACTGACTCCAGGTCTAAAGATCGTCTTGTAGGAAAATTGAGTGGGAGTGGCCAGTCGAAGGAGTTCTTTATCTTTCCAAGACTAACTTGATACCAATTCGCAGAGAGCAGGATGGAAGGCTTGGTTGGACAGGGCACCCCGCAAAATATGTGTTCTACACACAAAAACTAGTGTCTTCTTCCAACTAAACATAGCGCTGGGCAAAATTGTGCAAAAGTTGGAATAATCTATAACCTCGAATGTCGAGCATGGAGCAGACTTGCATTAATGAGGCCAGAAGGGTACTTACTGTTCGTGATGATGAACATAGGGCCCGTAATGGGAGAAGTGACACAACGACTCCCTTGGGTAAGCTAAGCAGGAAGAACGCTATGGAAGGGACTTTCTTTTGAATGCACGATTTTGACTCACGAGGCAGGCATTTCCTCGAAAAAGGCTCCGGTACCATCAAGGATTTCATCCTTAAGTGCGCGAATGAAGAAACAGAATGAGTGTCCCTCCGTAACAACTGATTTTGTGTCGTTTTGTCCGCACTGGAAGTTCTAGTATGGCCGGTCGTGATAAGTGTGTCGTTAAGAAAGGTGCTCGTATAGAGAGCATACTGTGTGTACGAACAGCATAATGAGTTTCACCTATCATCTGTCGACTAACAATGATAGCGGCGTCACCCTGCTATGGCCTATGGTATAGTCCCGCGGGAGCGCCCGCGGGACGTCGGCGGACGGGAAGTGCACCGCGGACGGCGGTCGCCAACCCGACACGGTCGGTGGCCGACACCGACAGTGTTCGCGTTGGAGCGCGTTTTTGGCGGTGAACCTGGAACGTTGCCAAGTTCACAGATTCGTATTGGAGCGCGTATTGGAGCACTTTCGTATTTAGTTTTCAGCGCCGGACGTGAACGTTGCCAAGTGCCCGGAATGGCGCTGCACAGCAAGGATTTTTGTATGGATAGCAGGATTTTTGATTGGATAGGATTTGTAATTTTTTTCAAGGATTTTAGTATGGATAGTTTGATAGTTTATTTTGGGCATACACTGAATACATGGAGTTAACCATGTATCCACTGTATACCCGCCTTGGTGGGAAGGCATATGCAGGCAGGCATCAGCGACGCACGGTCATGGGTTAGGAGATCGACTCTCCTGGATTTAAATGGTTTAGCACGGAGACTCTTGTGTCCTCCCATTTTCCAACAAGCTCCCCAAACTAAACAATACCTAACAACAAACATTGCTCTTTCTCCTGCATTACAGTAACTAAGTAGGTTATATACTGAAGCAGTGGCGAAGGTGATATCAACGATCTCATAGATTCCAGAAGTCGACGGTGCTCCGCATTATCGGAAAAGACACAGGGATTGTGACAATTCTTATTTGGGTTGAAAACCTGGTCTATGGCACCGTTCAGTGGTTCGCGTCGCCTGGCGATGGAAGTGTAAACGTTGCTTATGTCGGAGACATTTTGGTCTGTGGTGTCATCTTTGGACCAACCTGATACATGAAATTCTACATAGACTTCTGGCATCAAGTAATTCATGAAGGACCGTTAAAATGCTAGAGAGTGCGCGAATGGGGCACCAGAAAGAAACCCGTCCACTCCTCATAAACACTGTCTCCGCAAGATTCAGCTACAGTCCGTTCCCACATACACCATCGAAGTCCCCCAGTATTCACTCGTCTTGGCGTATTACTCAAGCTCAGCCCTGACAGGGAGGGCCTATCCTTCGCGTCACCAATGAGCCATAGACGACGGCTCGCTGTGCTTCGTCCGTCACCGACGTCGCCGACGTCATCCAATGGTGGCAGAAAATGCGCTGCGATGGAGTGTTGTGATTGTGGGTTGGTTCTTCGTTCCCGGAACTGCCATCATCACCACCGTACTTTGAATCACGAAATCGAGAAGTGCAAAAGACACCGTCTTGCGAACACAAAAAGCACAATTCATTAGAACACTGAGTGTTTGGGAGGGAGTGGGACCCTAAACCTTAGCTCCCCTTCAATTTGTCACTTTTCTTCCTTTTTGTGTCCTTCTCAGCCCTTCCGTTCGCATTTTCTAGGCCTATTTGCTTCATTGTAGAGCAACTAATACTAAATAGAACTGTGTAGAAAATAAGTAGTGTTTCCTCGCTTTCTCAAATGGTAGTGCAAACCTCTGCGAAGAGCTTTTTCGAGATAGAATTCTTACTAATTAAGAGTTAAATTTTCTTTTGAACTTCGAGAATTCCGCGTACATTTAATTTAAATACGATTTAACGAAAAAGGTCTTTGCTAAACGGCAAATGCTGGTAAAATCGTTAAATTGGTAAATCAATAGTCGTTAAGTGCCAAACACTATCGCGTACTTCTATTATTATCGGGATAGACTGCGCCATGCACTCGTCTGTTATTTTGCATTTTACAATCTATTGATAGTGTTTCGCTTGAATTCTTGTTATAATATAATTTAAAAAGTAACCGTATCGATTGATTTGTGCTTCTTTTAAAGTTTAAAACCTAAAAACACACTACGTCTTGCGAAAAATAGAGGGCATCCTAAAAAATACAGGTACTGCTTGAATGGTTCTAACATTGCTGCTAGTGAAACCTTTGAAGACGCTTGAGACTCACATGAAAGTACAGGTAAAGAGATTTATGTAACGTGTAAATAGCCCCGTCTGAAACCTTGCATTTCAGACTTGTTTGATTGTGCATGGTCTGAATGCTTACAATCTTGTTACTACTTGGCCACATTAATCTATGATGTGCTTTTTTTGATGTTTAGAATTTGACAGTGACGTGAAAGACACGTGGCATGACATTGAAAACACGCTCCGATGCTAAAAATGCGCTCCGATGCTCTCCTGTCAACGACGTCCCCGACGCCGCCACAGAATCTGTTGACGACGTCGGCGACGTCTACCACGCGTCTGTGGCGACGTCGGCGACGTCTGTGGCGACGGGTCGCAGCGTCGGCGACGCGTCGCCGAAGTATAACATAGGCCATACCAGCCCGTCCACCGACCGCCGCCGACAGTCCGCGGAAAATGGGTGTTGCGGACTGCGGCTGTTGGGCGCGCGCTGGGTCCCGGCTCGAATAATCCCGTTCCGCGGACACTTCTGCGGGACTATACCATAGGGCCTCTACAGAGTCTCGCGGCAGCACCACGAAAACTCGTCCATATCGCTCCCGCCGCAGTGGGACCCACGCTGCCACTGTGGTGGAAGCCGTGGCGCGGACGAGTTGTCGCGGAGCCGCCGCACGCAAAGGTCGCCGAGGGCTGCCGCAGTTCACGGCGGCTCTCACCCGCAGCGCCAGGAGCTGCGGGTGAGACCCGCCGGGGACGTGATAGATGGGTGTCGATAGTGGTTTATTTACTTGGAAACATTTTTTAAACGAAATTACATGCTAGGAATGTAATAGGTTGGTGCGTAATTTCTGTTCATAAAAGGGCTTAACAACCAACAATATAATCACCGCTAGTGTCGACAAATGGAGGCGTATGGAATCCTGCACTCAAAACGTAACGCAAAAAAAGCTTTAGCACGATATTAGGTAACCTTAATTGCACGGAAAACTTTCGTTGCCTTCCAGCCACAAGTGAGCCGTGTGAGGTTTAGGGAAAACCCTTGCACAGAAATGCAACAATAAAGCAGACCGTTTTTTTTTAAAAAGTATTATCTATAACTGAATCGGACAGACCGCCCGGACTCAACAACGCATCGGAGGGAATGCTGTCATCACAAGGGCTACCACGTTATCTCCGAGCTTCTTTTCAACCGAGGAACTTTTAGTGGAGTTAGAACGACAAAAGTGAGAGCAAACACAAAATGGTACAGAACTGTTGAGTTATAAGGAGTGTTCTATTAGATTTCGGGGCTTACATTCAAGAACTCCTAACTTGGCATAGAAAACGCTTCTTCACAAAAGAAAAAGCGTTTTTCTTACTATATCTCTGACATTCTTAGAAGCCACAACTACGGCAAAAGTACGCAGTATTGCGTACAGTGACCCTCGCGGCGCCGCACCACCCGCCGCTGTCATGGCGGGTCCGCGGCACCCGCAAGACTCTGCTGCCGGCCATAGGCCTATGCGGTGGATCGATCGACGGATGAAGTTCTCACTCAGGTTTTACGGTTTTCTACTAACGCAATAAGATCTCAGAAAGTGGATAAGGCTTTGGTCGGATAAGTAGCAACATACGAACGTGGAACAACTTTTAGATCACCGGAAACAGGGAGCAGGTCGCAAAATTAGGTCGTTCAATAAATAATGGTACGCCTTACAAATTTCTTCAGCATAAAAGTGTGAACTTCAAACATCTAATCCTAATCAACATATTTAATCTATGTACACATCTAACATCTTTAATTCCGAAGTCTTCCGAATATTTAGAATGAAGGCGCAGCTCTAATATTGTTTGGTTGTTGTTCGTTTTTCGTTATTACGGCTTTTCAATTTATTTATTTTCACATAAATGTGCGCACAATTCTAAATTAGAATAAACTCACGGACACAACATGATGACTAACGCAACATGGTAAAAATAAACAAATAAGCCTCAGCAAATCGAAGTGCAACAGTGTGCCGTACTATAATATCTGCAAGAGAGGGAAAATTTGGTTTAAAAAACAAGGACTGAAATATTGAGTAACTGATTAGTGGAGCTGTTGGTGGAGCCGCAGTGGCCCGTCCGGATACCAGCTTAGTAGGACCATCGACTCCATCACTCCATCAACACCCGCATAACTTCTGCTGTAGGAAGAGGATGGAATCGAAAGTTTGTAATGCTGATAGGACACTAAACATTACTGCCAAGAAAATGAAGGTCAGTGTTGAGCAGAAGCGAAAAGGAAACTGGCAATCTTAATGGTTATGAACAAAAAAAAAGAGATAGAAGTAAATAGTAGCACGACAGCTGGCAACTTGATTAGACACTTGGCGTTCACACCGCTTTTCTGCTATGCATATATATTATATTAAGATGAACCGTAAGATTTCGCCTTCATCGGCTCCCAATTTCAAAAGATCATAACTTCAGTCACAGTCAACCATTTCGTCAAATTAAAAAAATTATATTTGACATAGCATAGCCGACGAAATCCACCGGTAGGGATTTTCTAGCTGCAAACAGTTGTGCAATTAGATCTCTGAAACTAGAGTAAAACATTTTTGATATGCTCTTATACATGGTACTATCCTTCCTCTGCATGTTTCTAAGAAACCTGGGAGAACAAGAAAAATTATTCCTGCTTTAAAGCGACATGCTTGTAGATTGAAAACTTGTAGTTGCAGCTCTCAAGTATAAATCCTTCAACTGTGATGTTTCTGTTTCTATGCCAGCGAGGTTGATAGGTGGACAAGTTTAGTCTAGGCCTGACGTTTCGACCTCGTTCTGCTTTCTGTTTACCGGTCATCTGCTTGGTGCTTTTCTACTTTTCTTTCTCTCTTTTTATTTTTTAATACTATCTTTTTTAACACGTTGACGACAATGTCGCTCAATGGTGCGCGACGGTACATTATTTGAACAAGAATGAAATGCGGTTCATCCAAACTTGGACCAGAAATGTTAATCAGGATGCTGAAACGACGCCGATGTCCTTTCGAACGATGACAACCCGTTTCCATCTTAATGGATAGTCGTGTCAGAACCACCTACTTTACCCAAACTCTGTGTAGAAGTTATGTGAGAAACTGGGAACAAATCTTACCTCCTTTTTTTATTGCGTTCGATTTTGCTTTCTTAATAATCGCCGATCATTGCTTTCTCCTTAGCTGCACCCTTCGCTTCCTTATCTGCTACAATGAACCCCAAAATTCAATCTATAGTTGCGTTCTTTCACAAGGCAGAGTGGCTGTCACCAGGACATGTACCAGTAGGTGAGCGCTGGAGAGCGTTGCCCATACATATCGCGACATACCCTCGCTAGTTGGCTGAAATTTCCAAACCGGACGTCTGGTTTGTCATGAGCACCAAAATAACCTCCGAGACAAAGTTTTCAGCAGCATCGGACCCATTCCTCCCGTCTCATTTACTACCCTACGCAACGCTACTTACCGCATCCTAGTGTAGTTGACTGAATTCCGAAAAGCGGATGTGAGATCCGCGATCACACCTTAAATAACCTCTCAAAGTTCGGAAGAAGTTTGGCAAAATCGGTGATCCTGACATGGAAGTCAAATTAAGGGCCAGATAATACTGGATATTTATACCCCTTCGTGGAAGAACAACAGTACTAGCAATATAACACCGTAAATTGAACTGTCCCAACGAAAACATTGCGTTTAATTCATTCTTTATGCGAACCGCTAGATGTTTTAATCAACTTCCACTGGATTTAATTTTATGTAGAAATTCTAAGGACTTCCGAAATAAGTTGCACAAACCAAATGCATCAAAAATGCTTCGGATTGGGGATGGGAACTATATGGTCTGTTATCACTTCTTCTGATCACTAATATTGGTTCAAGTAAAGATACAATCTCAGAAATTCTCTCAAAAAAACTCTTGCCTATATAGTACAAACTTCACATTTTTTAAAAGATGTGTGATGGTTTCTGGATTCGGATTCTGCCGACAAATCTATCTGACGTGGCGACGTTTTTTAACCCATTGATAACCGCACGGCAAATCGCGTGTGGGACCGCACGGACGCTGGAATCTCGAGAAAACACTACTTCACGATATTCCGAATGAAGCTCCCTCTCCAAAAGCTCCCTCTCATATTGAAGAAGGCCGGAACAGGTTTGGCGCAAAGCATAGAAGACGAATTTGCTGCTGTAAGAAGGTCTGCGAAGAAAGAGGGCGCACTTTGCCACGAATCGTTTGCAGATAAGGTAGCCACATGATTTAGCAGGTGTTTGACATATTTTTGTCTAGATGGTTTTCAAAATTTTTACAAGAAATGTGACTAGTTATTTTTCTGCATAGTTATTTTTACAAGATGTGAGTAGCTGTCTGTGAATAGTTCCGATCTTTGTGCAGCTTGAATAGTGTGTAGTGTTGATTATTTGTTTTATCAGTGCTTAGAAGTAAGTGACTGCCGGACCACAGTGTAGTAGCATTGTTAGGATCCAACATATCTAATGATTGCTCTTGCTCGCAGAATACGAAAAAAAGCGAGAAATGGGCTGTAGCGAACAGTTTTGTAACCCGGGCCAATATCGGCCCGCGCGGTCGTCAATGGGTTAATCACGTGTATGTGTAATCAAGCAATATACCGATTAAACAACGACTGTTGCGATATAAACCACGAATAATGGAAGTGAAGGTCAAAAAACTATCGACTGCTGGGACGTTTCTATTTATTATGACCACTGACTCGCGGATATGAAAAAAATGAAAAAGGTGAAAAATTCATTTTCTGTTTCCATCTAGTGCGGCCGCGTTTTTCACTGCTCTCTTGTTTACTTTCTTGGTATTGTGGATTTTTCAGCGGATTTCCTTGGTCACGTAACTTTCTTTTGCCCTTCCATTGAGCTCTACTCACACCGCCTTTTGTACTCAGTCTGAATTTCTAATTTTTTCGAGACAGCTGTCAGAGCCGATGCGGTTCCAAATGCTGTTTATAGCAAAAATGTAAGCAACTGATCTTATTAAAAGCATTCTGGAACAGAGCAAGGACCCTGTGATTACTGCAATGTTAAACGCTTTGTCGAAAAAAATTTTTTCGAAGGAATTCTCAGACTATATCGAGTCGGAGAAGCGTTCACGTAGCATAATGATTGCAGAGGTTGAGGAGGCGGCTGTAGATAGCTCACCGTCTGACTCAAAGGGACCTGGAGGAAAAGGTTATGAATATTCTGAACGTATTGCAGGTGGAGTGCCGCCCAGTGGAAACTTACCGTATGGGCAAGCCGAGTCAGGAGCGTGCGCGATTGGCAAAGTTGTACTCCCCTCCACTTTCCACTGGAGAAGGGCTCTGGCTAACGCACGCCTCCTCTGCAATGCAAGTTTTTCGGATGTCTTCGTCCGAAAAGCATGACAGCGTGGAAATATTGAAAGATTTCGAGTTGCGTAAATTAGCTACAGAACGGAACAAAGGTAAAGATAGACAGAGTGGGTGGTTTACCGTAGCAAGCTGAGGCGCATTTCCGAAATTTTTGGGGGAATTTCGGGAAACGCTTAAGTGAGCTCGATGACTCTACACCACTCTCGTGCTACCCCTTTAACGCACGTAGCTGTAAATAAACTGCATCACCAACGACACTTCATCGTCGATTTGAAGCCTGATATTTTATTTATTACCGAAACGTGGTTGTCATCAAAGACTTCTGATTTTGAAGTCACAGCCAGCTGTCTTTATGAGTTACACAGTCTAGATAAAAGTAGGTCTAGAGGAGTAGGTGTCTGCTGCATCAAGATCAGTATTATAGCCTGCGCTGTAAACTACAGCTTTTCTTCGACATCTGATATCCTTTGCCTGGAAGTCCTTACCCCAATTTTTCCTCTGAGCTTCACAATTGTCTACCGTCCCTCGAATCGGCTAATATCAGACGACGAAGATCTTGTTGAGTTGCTTACCACCCTTGTTACCGCGAAATGCGGCACAATAGTGCTTGGCGACTTCAATTTAAAAATCGACTGAAACAAGCTTACATCTTTTTCTCCCAATTCGTCATATTTTTTAGAGATGCTGGCTTTGAACAAATGGTCAAATTGCCCATCTGTTCACATCATACAATTGACATTGTTCTCACAACTTCCCCAATTATTCATAACGTCACTGCGCTTCCTCCTCTAGCTACTTCCGATCATAGCATGCTGTGTTTGTCACATATGTTATGAATAATTGACGTTTGTGTTATCTTCAAAATGTTATCAGGGATCATGGACGTTGACGTTTCGCAGTTTTATAAGATTTTGCCATCGGTAACGAGAGGTGATTCTAAAAAGATCTCCTACCGCATTCCTAAGACGACCGTAAGGTCTTCTTCTTTTACGTGCAGGGCCGCCTCCTCATACCTAGCTCTAAAACACAATTTTGAAGTAACTGAGAAGTTCTATGGCTCCTTCAAACAATTTGTGAAGAAGAAATGGTTATGGTGAGCACATTCCTAATGGTGTTTGGGTGTTTCTTCTATGTTTGTTGTGTTTGTTCGTTATGACGTGTGTCTTAAACACCGTAATAAATAATAATAATAATAATATGTGCGGCAGACACGGGAAATCGCTCTCGTCGTCAACGTGTTAAATATGCCTCTATTGCCCAATCAGGGACTTGCCTGTGTGGTGGTTTCTACTTACCAGGAAACTACCTGAAGTGTAGGTCTGAGATCTACATAGGCAGAACCGCCTCCCTCTCAGAAGTAACAATATTGACCTGCATTGATAAAAAGAAATGTACACTCGGGATACACATCAAATCGGTATGAAAACGACATTGCTCTGTTGAACGTCTTAATTGTACCATTAGTTCGGTAAGTTTTATTCGATAAATAAAACTGCTACGTAAACATAAAAACCTGAAATTTCCATACCGGCATAACAGTCAGAAAGAAACACGACGCAATACCGGCAATACCGGCAGCGTAATAGTCCGTTCAGCCAACACAGAGGCATGTCTCAAGAGCGCATAGAAATCTACGTATATTCCTTTCTGCTAGTGGCCACTACAGAAAAGTTACTAAAATGAATACAATCGTTGAAGTTAGAGAGATAATGTAAAAAAACCAATGAATTGCATCGGAGAAAGCGTTGAATAAAACGTAGCTACCAAAGAAATTAGCTGCGAACTCTCATGCAGATGTGAACTGAACGGGGTGATGAAACGCTGGAGAGATGAATAAGCCGACAGTGAATGCTGCATTTAGGATTTGAAAGCGCTGTTAGATGGAAAGGTTACATTGTAGATATTTACTTCACAATTTGGAGGAACAAGGCAGTTTGCTGACCTGGGTGGGTTCAACGCACGAGCATGAGGGACGATTCACCCTTGACTGGGTTCCTTTTATTGCTCTCGCCTTGTACGCGTCCAGGTCGGCAGCCCCATACGTGCGAATTTGGTTGGCCGACTAAACGTCACACGGTAGTATTCCTCAAAATAGACGAGTTTTTCATACAGACCTCATGCGACCATTGCGACGGCTCTGCCCTTTGAAAGAATGCATGACAGGTCTGATGATTTCCACGCTTTTATTTAATTTCTTTTTCAAATTCGTCGACCGATTTTTCTATTGTTTTTAGTGCTCTTTGTAATTCGTCTCGAAATCGTTTGCCTGAAAATGACCGCGGTTGCTCCGACCGTAAAACTAGCGAGCACAGTTATACGTTAAATTTCATGGGCCTTCGAAAATTTTCTCGAGTTTCCACTATGACTATACTCTTTTCTACTAACCATTTACTTCCAGTGTAAACCCAACTGATAGCGCTTGAACAAATCCGTTAGATCTCCAACACACAAACCAACTGATGGCCTGTAAGATCTGCGTTGCAACGAAAAAGTATTGGAAACCGAACATTTCGGGCAAAACCCCTAGAAACTGGCAAAGTTCGGTATATCTGCTGCTAGCAGAAAGGTCAATCGCAGGAAAAAAGGTTGAAAGTTGGAGAAAATTCGCGACAAGAGGTGTCAAATTTATATGGATGGCATACATTAAAAAGACTACTCACTGGATTGTGATGAGAGCAGGCACGGTCGTACTTATTCAAGCCTTTCTAACAATATGCAAGTATCTTGACCGAGTACAATTTTGAGCAGAGTTACGGCCCGTGATACCTGCACCATTGAAACGGAGTGGTGAAGCAAGCAAGATATCTGATATCTTATTACGCTTGAGTTCAGTGTCCTCTCGGAGACGTGCATCGACCAGACGGCCCCGTGGATATTATAGCAAACAACGAGCTGAGGGCAAAGGTTTGGATCTTGCGTGGGGAATGCCTTTTGCATCTTCATAAACGCCATGTTCATGCGATGGATGCATGCACTGACAGTAGAGCTGGTAAACAACATGTTTACGTGTCATTCAGTATTGGCCTATATCGCTTTCTTCCCTTGATCATCGAGTTTCTCGAGCGGACGGCAGTAACCTCCCAATTCGTTCTTGTCCTCCAGTGGATCCACCACCCTGTAGGATTACAACCGTTGGTTTAGGGCTTTTACGAAGAAGTCCGAGCGTCCTGGTGCTCCTTTGAAAAATCCCTTCCCTCTCAGAATCCAGTCGGTGCTGACCACCGTTCAGCGGGTGTCTACGAAACGCATTTCGTGGCCGGTCACGTAATTTTCGACGACTAGCTCATTCAACACCGTTTTTAGTCTTTAAACGTCGACAAAGTTCGGAACTCCGGAAGCCTTTCCTTCTCTCACCTGCTTGAATTGTGGAACTTCATGCATCCTTTCATCCTTGCGATCATCGATCGTGATCATCCTTTCGCTACGCAATGATGGTCGCGTGTTCATCTTGCTTTTCTATGCTAGGTTAGTGCAAAAAGAGCAGTGAAGTCGAATGCGAGGGTATAGAGGCGGGTGTCCTTCGTCTTCATCACGACCCCTTCGACGCTCGTGATGAAGCCTATTTTCTCATCCTTTTTCACGGAGATTGCCTTCGTGATATTCACCTGGAGCCTAACGCTATCACGTACATGAAATAGGTCAACATTCGTTTCTCTTGGCTAGTGCTTGGTTTTACAGACATCGTGACCTTTCTGGCTTCACAGGACCCGAATCTTTCCAGTACGGCAGAAACCGAATGCATCCTGAACGCTGGGTGGTCCCGGAAGCCATTCGCTCTCCCGAAAGCCGCTCCCTCTACACCTACATAAACTTGAAACGGTCTTTCAACAAAAAACGTTCACCGCACCGATTTTACATGAAGAACATCCGTAATTCAAAATTTTTGGTTCTGCTCAATCTGGTTGTAAAGACTATATTCGCATAGGAACGGCTTTAAGGGTATCCCTTAGGAGTTGAATACTCGGCGCATCAAAAAAGGGATATAGTAACGCCAACCTTCATCTTTAATAAGGTTTAACAATACGTAAACCTGCTGTTTACCCGCTCTGCTGTCAGAGCGTGATTTCTCGCATGAACATGAGGTTTGTGAAAATTGTAAAAGCCGGGAATATAAAATGGTATTAAAGATTCATCGATAAAACCGAATTTCACCGTGATCCTTCAATCGACACCTTCGATAAAGGAGTTTTATCGCAGTACAACACACTAAAATTCAACAAGCCAACAAAATAAGCAAACGCACTTTATACCGCAAAAAAACGAACGCAAAGCAAGATAATGACAATATGACGAATCAAACAGATCGCTGGCACTTTAAGGGGTGGCGCGGGTCGACAGCAGTCACACAGAAGTCAAAAATCCCCGAGTAAGCTGGACAGCACGGAGAAGTCACGAAGAAGATGACGAGTAAATCCTTGACGACACAAAAGAACCCCAAAGGAGATGACCAATGTCTAGCTTAAGACACGATTCCCTAATGAACCGCAATTACCGAGAACTGAACGAATACACGGAGATCCACTAAGGGACCCGAACGAAGGTGCGTTCTCCTGCGAGCGATAAACACACTGACTATGCTCACGAAGAGATAGAACACCTGGACACGCTTACGAAGAGCCAGAAAAACCAAGACACGCTTACGAAGAGCCAGAAGAACCAAGACACGCTCACAAAGAGCCAGAAGAACCAAGACCCCTAAGCCATCCGGTTCTTAACACCCTTGGTGGGCTCCCCGTTTAACCCTATTCCCGTATTTCCGCAACTTGGCTGTCTCGCAGGGGCGCGTTTTCCATCAACGGGGTCGACCGTGATTACTAAGCCCTGCGTTTCAGGGGTCTGCTCTGACTCGGTGAGTTACTCTTCCACTTATACTCTAACAAAATTCAAAAAACATGTCAACCCTTAACCTTTCGCTCGTAAGTCTGCCACGCTATCCACTCGGCTGTCCCGTCGACATACGGGACAATGAACTTGGGAGTGATAAGATACCAGCCTTCTTGCTTGCTCCGTTTCAATGGTGCAGCTATCAAGGGCCGTAACTCAGCAAAGTTGTACTCGGGTCAAGATACTTGTTACTTCTGAGAGGGAGGCGGTTCTTCCCATCACTGGCTCAGACCTACACTTCAGGAAAGGAAGTTCCCTGGTTAGTAGTCATCTTTTGGGTTATTTTATACGTGAACGTTTTACGTTGACTGTTCACGCCCCAATAAAGGAAATGAGGTATGAGGTAAATACCATTCCGTCGTCTTCATAGGCACAACCTTCCAACACTGACTGTAGCAGTCTCGCTACAACTCGTTGTCTCGTTGTTAGAAGTCCAAAAGTGTTCGCTTATGGCAGTGTTTTAGTGCTATATTTTTAGACAACTATCCTAAAGTACAATAGTACCTAGATTTTGGATCGATTCTGTCTAGCAGTTTCCGGGATCTGAGCCATAGAGCTCTGTGACAAGAAAATCGGAATTTTCGGCACTCACGAAGCCGGAAAAGGGGGCTTGAACTCTTTGACTTTACAAAATTCGTATATGTTATGTGTAATTTTCAAACTTACTTTAAACATGCTCTCCTCTTTGTGGTGGTACAAAAACTCCTATGAAGTGGTTTAGTAAATTGCCGGCATTAACTTTCAGTCTAACCTAATACCTCACGTTCTTTATGTTTGCTGGCAGAAGCTCAGAAACACTTTTTTATAATAGTTGAAGTAATATCCATTATAGGCTTTTTCCAGGTCTGCCCCGATTCCAACGCTATTTCGTTTCTTTCCTCGCCATTGCGGAAGGACTCATAGTCAGGAAGAACGTTACAGCATGTTCGATCCCATTCAAATGCGCCTTTTGTGGAAAACGGCCGCTCCCTGCCCCGACAATGTCCCCTCTTCCGCAGGAAATGTCAGACGGCCGTCATGCACATGTGCTTCATTCGGGGCTCAAGGACATAATTTGTACCGCATACTGCACATAACGTTTAATGTGTAGATGTTATGTGCAGCGTAATTTATCGTCGCGAGGTGACACAAAAACTCGTCGTCTCGTCTTCATCTTGGATGACTTCATAGAGCGGCGATTTGCGAATACAGTTTTTTCCTTCGTATAGAACTCGAAGAGCGTTCCGATCGAGCGTTGAACACGTAACCAACGGGTAACCGCGATGAAGGGAATCACCTGGAACTCGAGTTTGCCGGAAGAGTTCGCCTAAAAAGCGGTCTAACATAAGAGGCGGACATCCACTGCATTCAAACTTAACGCTGTTGTCCCGAAGAGGTGTTGAAGCCACAGGTGTGCATTCAATAGATTTATCGATTTTAATGAATCGACGACGTTTCCGTCAAGATCTAGCCTAACGTCATAACAGAATTTTTCAGAAATTTCACGATTTTCTCAGAAATTGCATTGTATCGAAGATTCATAGACAAACTTCTTGTTCTCAGTCTAGTATCACCTGCATCACCTGTCGTCCCGTTGATCATCGACATGCTCGAGCGGGCACCAGCAGCGTCTCCATTCGCCCCTGTCGCGTGCCAGAGTGCTCCAATGGATCCTCCTCGCTCGAGGGACACGAAGAGCGTCATATCTGTCATTCAGGGCTTTCACGAAGAAGTCCGACCAACGCGTTGGTGAGCATCCTGGAGTTCTCTTGACATCCCGCGGAATCCAGTCGGTGAAAATCCAGTCAGTCTAGTAATATGTTAAGGAAAATTTCTTAGAAAAACCACCATATGATCGAATTCTCGCTAGGAAGCTATCAGTCGATTAAAGGGATTTATTTATTTATTTATTACACGACACTATTCGTGTGTTAAAAATTACAACAGAGGTACAACACAAGACACACACACAAGAAATACAACACCACAAGCAACGCCTAATGAAGAGTTAGTAACATCTGAAGCATCTCATTTTAGGAACGTACATGTTCACGGAGAAATTTTTTGAAAGCGTTGTAGTTTGATGGCAAGAAATGCTTTTTGCGAAGCTTCTCATGTAACGAGAGTGTTCTATGAGTGAAGAAGAAACGACGACAGTTGTGTTTGGCAGTATCAGTGTCATATTTAACGACACCACCTCGGGTGTTAGATGCTCTTATCGACACTAGATCTGTAATTTCGACCCCAATTTGCTGCTGTGCAATTTTGTGAAACAGTAATAGATCATTTCGCTTTCTTCTAAGAGCAAGAGACGTCAATCCAAAATTCTTATTTCGCACACTGCTTGAGGGTATTTGATCGTAACAATATCCTAGCGCACGCGTGATGAGCTTCCTTGTAAAGCTGTTTTGCACGCTTTCTAATGTTGTGATATCTTTACGCGTAAGGATTACAAACTGGGGTACCGTATTCTAGAATTGGTCTGATAAATGCTTTGCTATACTTGGAGAAGTAAGCTACTATCATTAGAAGATATAGCTCTGAACACGTTGCACATTGCTCTCATGGCTTTGTTGGAAACTAGTGTGCAGTGTTTGTCAAAATTTAGATTACTCGTGATTAGGAACCCTAAGTCTTTAACCTCGTCAGCACAACTGACGATGAGTGGTGAGTTATTGATAGCGTATTGGTGTAATTGACCTCTAGCCCCTAGATGAAGCTCTTTACACTTTTCCTCCGAAAGTGGCCATTTTAAAGACCACTTCTGGACAATATCGATAGCCCTTTGAAGATGTGCGGCATCCACCTCACTCGATATTGGCTGATAAATCTTAATATTGTCAGCAAACGCACAAAATTTTACTCCACTATCTTCCAAAAGGTTCAGCAAATCGTATGTGTAAATGTTGAACAGTATAGGAGAGAGAACTCCTCCTTGAGGAACTTCACTATATATTTATCTGTAACTTGAGAACGTAGAGTTAACTCGAACAGTAAATTTTCTATCGGTCAAGAACGATCTAATTAATCCAAGAAACAATGCGTGGATGGACACCAATTGTCCTCATCTTATGCAACAGATGGACATGCGATACACGGTCAAAAGCCTTACTAAAATCAAAATAGACAATGTCCACCTTTTCCCCTCATCAAAATATTTTGTCCAGTCGTTCAGCGATTGAATCATTGCCGTTACCGTTGATTTTCCCTTTTGAAAGCCATGCTGATTGCGAGATATTACCCCATGCTACGATGGCTCGCTTCAAAACTTTTTCGAAAAGTCGTGCGAATATTGATGTGATGCTTACAGGTCTAAAGTTTTCTGGAACATCTAATAGTGGTTTCTTAGGAATTGGAGTCACGATAGATTGAACCCATCTTCTGGGCACCTCTCCCTTCATAAGACTAAGATTAAAAATGTGTTCTAGTGGGGCACATATCGCAGGAGCAATTTTCTTAATGAACTGTAAAGGGATACCATCGGGAGTAAGACTTTCTGATCGAGGCCATTTCATTAGCAAGTTGAGAATATCCCATTTATGGCACCAGGCGCAGTCCTCCATGACAGGAAAGTTAGGTATTGTTGACTCTACTTTATTTTCTATATCAGACCCCTTGAAATATTCTGCAAATGTGGATGCCAACAACTCGGCCTTGTCCTCACCACTGTGCAAAATGTGGCCCTCAGAAGAACGCATGCTAGGGAATTCTATTTTTTCTCTTAATCGAAACTTTAGAAGCCTGTAAAATGAATACTTGTCACCTGATCTTATGATTCGTTTTTCAATAGAAGCGTTGAATCTCATCAATTTCAGTTCAAACCGATTACTCAGTTCTCTAAAGGTATCCCAATCCCTAGATAAATTTGTAAGTTTTGCCTTAAGAAATGCTTCATCCCTCTTTTTTGAAAGTCTTGCAAGGTAATCAGGGAGATGCGAATTTAGTGAAATCTTCCTCATTGGAACAAAGAAATCAATACAATGGTGCAAAATATTAATCAAAAGTTCGTATTTTCCATCAACTGAGTCAGCATTATTAAGAGAACCTAGCCAATCGACGTTTTGTAAATAATTAGTAATGGTGTCATAATTAGCTTTAGAAAAGTCTTTCTGACAAAGAAGGGCTAGCAGGCGGTCGAGCGTTAATTTGGAATCGAAGGGCTGAATGGTCACTAGATCCTAACGGTGGGCAGACTCTTAGTCCGGAAATCAAACGCGTGTCGTTTGACAAAATGAGGTCCAGAATATTATTGCCCAGTGTTCCAACACGAATTTGGTGGGATCCTGATGAAATCTGTAAGAGGAAAGCTCACAATTCGGGTTTCCGTCGCTACACCACGAGTCAGATCAAATTTCCTAACTTATAGGATTCTCAAGTGATTCAACTTGTTGCCTGGCAGGTACAACGTTTTGACGATGCTGTATGCGCAAGCGTGTAACAGGGCTGCGCATACAGCATCGTCATCGAGAAATTTCTCCACAGATAGTCCGGGAATTTCTCGATGACGTGTTGCACCGCTTGATTTATAGGATGGTTTACTTTCGTGTCACACATTATTTATTGTTTTTTAGCTGTTTATACTAGGCTACGTTCTGCGTCTTAATAAATAGATGAACAAATAAATACTACAGAAAATGCAGTTGGATATGATTGATGAGACGAAATAGGCCGCTCTTCCATCTCGTATGTGGCGTTGTGTCCCTTCATGCAGCACCACCTGTCGCATGAACTTGCTCGAGAGCCCTCACATATTATCATAAGGGAGCCACTGGGCATCTCCGGCAAATTTAAAAGAGGATTAGTCGAAATCAAAATGCACCATTTTGCCGTCAAGCTGGGCACCTTCCAAATTGGAGCAGGTGACCAGATTTAAGTAAGCACTTTCTGTGTTAAAAGCAATTTTCAATTCATTTGCACGGTAAATTTTTTTGAGAATGTATAAATCGCTTGTTCTAAAAGTGTACAAACTGCATGATATTTTATGATTTTTAAAGGAGCAGTTTTATGCTTATTTCCAAACGCAAGAAAGAAGCAAATTTTTAATGTATTCACAAATAGAGATCGCTCCATGTGCTCGTCTGCAATTTTCGTTTGACTGATAATTTAGATGCAGCTTGCTGGAAGTTGCAAAGTCAAAATATGTGTGTTTTCAGCAGTGACCACTCAAGCCAAATCCTTATTTGCTTTCTAAGGATGGCCCAGTCAAATTTTACAGACGATTGAATCTGGTATTTTTTTATTTGGAAGAAGCCCGATTAGATCTAAAATGTGTTCAATTTCCATTAAAAGTGTCCAGTTCGACGTGAAAATAGTGTACAGGACTCTTAAGCTGATTGATTTTTTCGTTTGAAGCTAATAGGGCAAGCCTATTTGTAATTTTTTGACGAAAGTTAACGACTTAGTGGAAATCTTACAAAAGAAAAAAAGAACCTTTAAAGGTTTCATAAATAGTAATAGCGACCAAAATTTAATAATGCAAACCCCTAATCGAAACGTACCTTTCTCAACCCAATCCTTCATTCTCCACGATGGGCCTGAACAGCCATTCACTAGTGAGCTTGCGACAGCTCTGGTTTTTGCAGGCATTTTTGCATTTTTTACGGACCCATGGGCTTTCGGCAGCCATTTTTCGCGCAGCCTCCGCTGTCGTCTCTCTCGAACGCGGAATGTCGGCTCATTTCCCGTTGCCATCAGATCTGGCAGTAGTGTATTCTGGAGGAAATGTAGCGTGCGCAGGGCTCGTTCGCAACGCCTCGAGCGCAATGACTCACTGCTAATGAATCGCAACACGAGAAACCGATCCCATTAGTGTCAGATGTCCGCGAAGGACTGGCCGCTGTTGTTTCTAGTGGAACTACAGTTGTTGCTATTTCAGGTCGGCGGACAAGCAGCAGTTACATGACCTCCCCTTCCAGGTGCAGTAGAGGAACTTTCATCTGCTGCGCCTTTAATTCCACGAACTTCCACCTGCAGATGGTTGCCACTTCTTTGCACCCTTCCTCGCTTCAAGATGCGCCGTTCTCCACGGAGTCATCGTCTTCGTTGACGTCATACTTAAACATCAGAAGGAAGTCAACGAGGTGTTTTTCTCGAAGCGGTGACGAACAACACAACGCTTAAACACTGGAGGCCGACATCACTGCGCGAAAGACACTGGAGGCCTTTTGGATCCATTCTAAAAACCCAAAAATTACCCGGAAAGAGGAATGTCTTGCGATCACCAGCGAACTTTCCCCGTTTTTGGGACTCTGTGGGCTGACCTAGGTCTGGGCCGCGGTCTGACCTGGGTCAGTGCGAGGGCAGTCACTGCCCTATATAAACCAATACCTCCACAACACAGGCACGATCTAAAGTACCGACTGCCTAGCTTGTGGTCTCTTCTCCACTTCCGTGGATCCACCTAAGGTTGGTTCTTCGCAGTTGATCTCTTTGGTTTGCTGAGTAGTACTGCATCAACTTTCCTGTAAGGCTTTGTTGAGGGATTTGGTCGTTCAACTATGCGAATGTTCTGTCTCATTTAGGCCCTTGAAGAAGGCGATTTTGCCGAAACGTCGGCCAATAAACGCATTTACCAATCTCGTGTGGCTTATCAACATCAACAAACAACAAACACCGATGCCGAGATTCAACGATAGTCGGACCTGGAGACAACGCTTAAAGTCCTGAAGGATTTCTTTTGCCAGTCAGCTTGTGATCGTGATCAATATGCGGGCTTCCTTGAAAAGTTCAGGTGAGCTGGTTAATTCTACAAAAGCTTTTTTAGAAAACGTGTGCTGGACGGGGTAGAGTGAGGTAAGAAGACACAACAGCCACAAAATATCGCTGACAAGAGAAGCATGCGGGCTTCCTTGAAAAGTCATGAGGAACGCTGAGAACATCATGGTCTCTCCGGAAAGGCTGAAGAGGTCGAGAACCTTGCGGTGATTTCGTTGCTAGACGGCATCAAGGTGTTCACGAACACCGGAAACAGACCGGTGGAAATGTGGCAAACCACCTGAAAAGAATTTCATGACTGAAGAGGCTTTAAGGGAAGTTGGACACCTCCTCCAGCGAACCGAAAAGGCGATGGAGCTGACGGCATTTGTGAACTCATGGTATGACCAGCCCCACTCCCCGGTTTAAAGTTGTTGGCTGAGGATCCCGAAAACCTAAGGTACGCAAGAAAGTAAAGAGTGAGAATCGCAGCTAGAAATGGTGACGATGTACCGGTGCCTTCAGTATTAGTGCGATGGCTTCAATCTTTTCCAAGGTTAGAACCTTCAGCGCTAGAATGGTAGCCAATCCTCGGTAAATGAACGAGCGGATAAATGTTTTCACTCGAAGCTGCCCTACTCGTTCTAATGACAAGAATGCGCCGTGTATTCCTACTCTCGGTAGGTGCGTGTAACGCAGTAGCGAGGAGGTGCCGGCTGTCGCGTCCACTAAACATCGGATCCGATCGAAAACCTTCGGATAATTGGATGATTCGGATAATGCTATTTTGATGGTCCCTGGATTTCTGGATGATTCGGGTAACGGCGGTTTTGCGAACCTCGGATCTTTGGATGATTCGGATCGGGCTATCCGAATCGGATATACGATAATGATTCATTCGGAATGCGATTGGTATAGCGTCCACCTGCTACCAGGTTCCTGATTCCGATTTCTCGCCCAGGCCAAGCAACCCTTCCATCCCTCCGGGGACGGTGAATTAGTACCAGACTTGTCTGGGAAGGACGAAACGCTGACATGTTCATCGACTGGCCGCGCAAGTCATTGTATGGTCAAATACGCATTCAAATAACCTCCACGACATCGTGTAGAAGTAGAATGGGTGGTGCAACCCAAAAGGTAGAGATTTGAGGCATTGACGCCGTTCATTGCCCTTATTCTTATTCCCACCTTCGAAAAAAATTCTACAAATTTCGCAAAACCCTTGGCCACGCTTGTGACCACCAGAAGTCAGCTGCTGCTTGTCCAGTTCGAGAGTGGCAAGAGCACGCCTGTATTATCTTTGGTGGCTCCACGAAGAGTCTCCCGGTAGGGTTTGTTCTCGTACGCTTCCTGCGCGCGCGCTCTCCCGCTAACATTGCTGTGTCCCTCGGAGGAAAGAAGGAAGCCGTGGCTAGGACAGGATAGGGTCGATTCCCCCTGATTAGGCTCCGACCAGGATTTGTCCGACTTTTTCGATCGGCGAAGAACGTGCTGATTCGGGGAACTTCTCGCTGCGGGACAATGAGATTTCCTGCGTGCCAGACAGAGTTCGTCGATTACGGTACGGCTACTTCTGATGTTCCATCTCTCCATATTTACATCTTTTATTCTTAAAGCAAGATAAGACTCTTCAACTATGCACAGATTCAAAGTAGAACACCAATCAATACACATCAATCAATAAATCAAAAATGGAGTGCCAATAGTCAACAGAACGAAAGCAGCAGCAGTGGCGGCGGTCGCAGCACCAGTGTAAGTAGTACCGTTTCTAGTGTGTCATTAAGTAGCGGAGCAGCAGCGGAATGGCGTGATCGATCCATATCGATCGATGTCGATCGCCAGCAAAGTGAGAGGTAGAGCATCGTGGTGTCTACATCGGCCGTCGGCAGATGACGACATGCTATGACGTCATCGGAAATCGGAAGAAGTGATATATCACTAGCGAAGATCGTAGTCAGAGAAAGGGAGGACGATAGGGAAGCGCAAGCGTCTATGTGGAACCGAACCATCGAACCGCTTGGCGGCACCAATCAATAAATCAATGTCGATCTCTTAAAAGAAGGAGCAACGACGACGTGTAGGCAATCGATAATATCAACGATATCGTTGGCGACGAAGAAGATGATTCCTGGTCGTCGTAGTCGTCGTCGTCGGGTTTTTTGAGCGTTTCTTTGTGCTTCTGCACCCTCTCGCGTTTTCGCAGGGTATCTTCTTCGGTCTGTCGTCGTCTTTCGTCCGCTCGAGCTCTTTCTCTTCTGAAAAACAAAAAAAAAATGGAAAAAGCTCCTTCTCCTCACACTTTTTCTTTACATTCCATTTATTTTCGGCCGTTTTCCCTTAAAGTATACCCTCTTTACTTTTTTAGGTGAGTTCAAATTACGACTGATTCTGCTCTACCTCCATATGTCTGTCCGTCTCTCCCTCCGTTTCCTTCCTGCTTGGTTCTTACATCCCTACATTGCTTCTTGTTACTTCTACCTCTTTCTGCAACTTGCAAATTCTCCTCATTCTATTGCTCTTATTCTCTACTCCATTTCCTCCCTACACCATCACGAACGGGGTGGGGCCTACGAACTTTTCTGGTTTCTTTTGTATCCATTTCTTTTCTCCAAATCCTTCTTCATTCTCCATCCTTTTCGTTGTTAATATCCTTTGTTATTCGCTGTTCGCTCTATAATCTCTATCTCCCATTTTTGATCACTCATTTTCTGAGTTACGTGTCCTCACCCTTCGCTGAATCTGTCTCTTTCCTACCTTCGCGTTCCTGATTCCCTATCTGGCGCTTAGTTCGCTTACTTCTTTAGGCTTACTAATTGAGATAACCATGCATCGCTGCTTTCGTTTCGTTCCCCTCCTATACTGTTATTTTATTTATTTATTTATTTACATCTAAAGCTCGCACAGCGTATGTGAAGACAACAAAGAACAAACAAAGATAGGCTGTGCAACCAAAAAAGAAAAGATTTCAAAAGATTTCCGAGGTTTTTAAGACTATCAGCGGAGTACCGCAGGGGGAGTTCTTTCCCCTCTGCTCTTTCTGCTCTATACCCACGGACTGCCAGAGTCTCTTTCACGATTTGGAGTTATTTGTAAAATGTACGCTACGATATCAGGATTTTTTGGGCTGATAAATGGGAGCTGCCTCTAGCAGCAGAAAAATCTAAATGCTTCGTCGTAGGAACCAGTCCCACTGGTAAAACCCCATCTTACAAGCTAAGAGGTGTCACTTTGGAAACAACTGCTGACGTTCGCGATCTTGTCTTTCTAATATCTAAGGATCTGAGTTTTGATTTGCATAATAAAGCATTGGTCAAGAAAGCTAACTACCGCATCTACAACCTTTTTAAAGCACTGAAGAGCAGAGATCCTCAAATTCTTCTGCGGGAGCATAAGACATATGTGAGACCCATAGTAGAGTGTGGAGCAACAGTTTTCAATCCTTCGATGAAAAAATACATTCCTCTTTCAGAAAATGTTCAGAACAGCTTCACTCGTAAGCTGATGATCAGGTGCTACGGGAATAACTATTACCAGATGCCAAGTGGAGCTGAGAGAGCTGAGATATTAGCTTTACCAAGCCTTTTCATTAGAAGGAAAAGAGCTGACCTCCTCATGATGTTTACAGGGTGCGTAAAAAGTATTGACGCACCTACGTTTTGATTCAGCTCCAGCTTTTTCTTTCTACCCCTCTAGGTTTTTGTGTGTTATTTTTGTTGTCTGTATTGTGCTCAAAAAAAACACTCACGAAAAAACTGAAGAAACATGATCGTCATCGTTACGGTGGCCCTTTTTTGTCTGTTACCCAAAGAGCCGAATACTTCCTTAACAAGAGATTTAGGCGCTGTTCGAAACGGTAGGTGAGGAAAGATGTCAGCAACCCAAACGTCAGCCACGGCTCTGTCATAACAGATGATGATTACAAGATGTTCAAGCACGATAACGTTCAAATCAAAAATTGTCAACCTCTGTCCCATAACGGCAAACAGGTAACGCGCACAGGTGTGGACAGCTTCTCAGACGAGCACAGCATAAACAAGAATCCGCTGGATTCTCTTTTTAGGCGATTTTGGAGAATGAGGTCTGGGCTACTTTCAACAGAAGTGACCAGTCACAGAAGGCTACCCTGTTAAAAGCACGGAACGAAATGCAAGCAAGTGTTTGCGGCGCGTGCTGAATTTTTCCGTCGTTTTCGCTCCTGTATTCACAGTAAAGGAGCCAATGTCAATTACGAGTTATTCTATCGTGTTTGCAAAATCACTTTCCATATTTCTCAAGTGAATATTTTAAAACTTACTGCGCAATACTATTTCCACAACCGTCATTTAGTGCGTCAATACTTTTTACGCACCCTGTAAAATACTCACAGCCAGGGTTTCTATAAACCTAGTCAACTTTTTTGGCACTAGGCTGACAAGAAACATAAGAGGGAAGCTCAGACTTTATGTTTCGGTGGCAAAATCGCGAGCCCGAGCAAACTTTTCACCTACAGAAATTTAAGGGAGCTCAATCACATTTTAAGCACAACTGAGGAAGTCTTAGGTCTATCCTTGCATGGTTTCAAGAAGCTGCTTCTACGTGTACAGTGAGTGCCTTCAATTGTATTCACTTGTTTTTGATTAAATTTGTGGGTTTTTTATTCTAACAACGCATTTTCACGTGTGGCCTGGTTAGTCCACGTCATGAATAAATAAATAAATAAATAAATAAATAAATAAATAAACAGGCAAAAATAGAAGATTGAAGCTGAAACGTTATACATTAAAGCAGGAATCTTAGAAACCATCCATCTGGAATGCGAGAATCCTCCTTTTCTCTATAGTTCCATTTTTCTTTACCATGCCCGGAAAGTCCTTCTCTGACATAATCTTCTAATCTAATCTAATCTTCTATCAGAGGAGGAGGATGGGTGATGGAGAAATACCAGGAGAAACGATAACCCTGCTACATGGCACTTTTGAATCTAGAGAACGCCTACACCAGACTGCTCCTCTCTAGATTGTCTCTGGAGAGCTTGTGATGACGATCGTAAATGAGATGTACGACGGCTCGACTGAATCCCGTTTGTGGTGATGACACACGAGGTCACCAAGGGTCTCTGAGTGCGTTCGTTTTTCAGCTGACGCTTGACACCACAGTGAATCACCTATGGTAGTGTCCTCTCAGAACCATTTTCTAGGCGGATAACATCACTTTATTAGCCTACAACCAAAGCGAGCTGGAGGAGAAAGTGCAGTGTCCCTGCGACTGACCGTAAAGTGTACCAAATTCATTAACTCTGAACCGTACATTGGCCACCTCATTTTTTTACGGAGAGCCCGTCGAGGAGAAGGAGCAGTTACGATACCTTAGAATTGACTTATCCGGAGAAGAAAGTGTGGATCACACGGTCAGGGACCGGATAAAAGCCACCTGGCTTAGGTGGAGGGAATCAACTGGAATTTTCTGTGATTGAAGTTCCATGTGGTCCAGACCAGGCCTCCCTTTACCAGTAGGTGCTGGGCGTCAACTGCACGCCGCTCATATGAGAATGCTTGGGTTGGTGTGCGAATGTATCCAACTGGATTGGGTGCGGAACGAAGATGGTGGACGGACGTCATCAGGAGAGATTATGCCGAAGTCGGAGCAACGGCGACAGGATGAGATGTCGAGGGATCACAGGAACAGCGAACCCTGTGACTAAGCGGGACTAACGCTAGGAACATGTCATCTTGAATCACATTCCTTACGCTACATTCACAATCTCAAAGCAAGTTATTTTCATTTGAAATATGCTCGTAGTGCAATCGGTTGTTATGTGCACCCTTGATTCGTTGCTGTAGGTTCAGATTTCCGCCCAGGCCAACCAAGGCCCCTTACCACGCTTTCGAAACCGATCAACTAGTTACCAGACTTGCATGATCGGCTGGCCACCACAGGTCACTGCATATAGATCAAATATGCATTCAAATTGTCTCCACGACTTGCCGTAGAGGTAGAATGCGGGGCAATCCGACAAAGCGATTGAATAACGCCGTTCTTTAACCTTCACTCTTTATTGATTTAAATGAACCTGCTCAACGTCTGCTACCAACTTACAGCTTGTCTGATTTTATTTTCAAGGGTGTGTTCTTTGTCTTAAAAATTCTGCTAGCAAAGCAGCACAACGCGAAAACGTTCTGCACTTCAAAAAAAAACTTAACTGGATTAGGCTGCTTCTTCTTTAGCGATATTTTACCCTAAGCGTCCTGAAGATACATATATGTATTATACCTTTGTCCTTTTCGAATTTCGAATAGTCGAATTTTGAATAAATTCGAATTTCGAATATTCGACTATTCGAAAAAAGTCCAATATTCGAATTATTCGATTATTCGAATATTCGAGAAAGTCCAATATTCGAATTATTTGTTTATTCGAATATTCGAAAGTGACCAATATACGAATATTCGTTTATTCGAATATTCGAAGGCTTCGAATATCGAATATTCGAATATTCTTTATCAATCTCTTAACAAGTTAGTGGCACTCTTCTTCGAAAACCAAAGGAGTCTGACCTTATGATAAAAAACGATGTTTGAGTTTCGCGCGTCGCTCAAAGTGCGCCGAATTGTGTGTACGTAATCTGACAAGAGAAGTCAATGAACTTCCCGTGGAGATTTCCAAAATGACCTATTGCTTGTTATAAGGGTGTGTCTAAGAAGCACCGTAGTGGTCTTCAAATGTCCTGCACGCATCAGGGTAGGTCAAAAATTACGGCGGAGAGTCGCTGGATACACCGCCCTTAGAAAGGGGCGGGGCGAGGGGCGCGCCGAGGACAAGATGTCCGGGTTCCTGCCTTCACATGGAGGCATCGCATTTCTAACCACTTCCCCTAACCCTGCAGCTCTATCGTGAACTGATCTCGTTCTTGAGACAAGAGTCAGAACCTTGCTCACCATATTTGGAGGAAAAGAGTTTTCAGCTGCAGTGCCAAGGCTTTCTTCAGGTCCCGCCAATGTAGAACTGACCGGAATCACCCATAGTCTTTAGATGAGGCGAAAATTTAAAGAATTCTGGTGAAAACTGAAAGAATCTAGAGAGAAGAGCGACGTTCTTCCTTCCTCAACTGCCTCCATAACCGAACCGACTGGAAAATGACTTCAGAGTTCCCCGACATGCGCTTCCAAATCGTCTCCTAACAGCTGTTAGATTTTTGGACGATGTCACGCCAATTCACGACGGTTTCGAGCGCAGCAAACTTGTCCAAATAGGGCGGCGCCGGCAGGGCAGGAAGTGGGCGGCGGGCAGCAGGTGTACCGAACGACTGTCCCCCAAAAATTACAAAAAACTGTAGCACTTCAGTGCTGGCTGATAAGGCGAAAGTGACGCCTTGAATGGCCTTGAAATACTCAGAAATTAACATGCAGATGCTATAGAGCTTTAATTATAGTTAGATGTTAGAAATCTGACAATTTATTAGGTCAAATGAATCATTCACTGCAGTCGGGGTGTGGATAGCGGGGAGAGGTCCAGGTTCGAATCTAGGAGAGTCGTTTACGGATTGCTGTGCGTTTGGTAAATGTAGAACATATTCTCATTTTAACCATATTTACGAACATGATCGAAATGTGTTGCTTCAGTCTATCTCTGGGATGTGCTGATCAGTCTTCGGGTTCCTATAGAGAACGTTTCTCTTGTAAATTTTTATTAATTTTAGTATCTCTTATAAAATGCATCATTTTTGACCCATTCCGTAGTATTGTACTCCGTAGTATTCGTAGCATTTGCATATAACACCAAATACAGTACTAACAACTAAATTAGTTAGTCACCTTCTTCACTGACGAGCCTCGGGGTGACTGATTATAAACATGTTTTGTATGAAGGCAGAGGCGAAACAAGACATGTTTTTTAGTGTTGTTGTTACCATTGTTTTAGTTATTACTTGTTTTAGTTGTTGCTTGTTTCCCACTTGTGTTTGTTATAGTACAGAGTGATTTAGAGTTCATGTATACCCCAAGTTATTTCTAATTCTCCTTCGTTGTTTAGTCATTGAATTTAAAACTGTTTGAGTATTAAAATTTACATATATGATTAACTTATTCTATTGGTCTTCTTGCAGCCTATTCTTCCTCGGCCACTCTCCCGCACTGATAGGGGGGGGGGGGGCTTTGCAAACGTAGGTACTTGTATTAATCCCCATGACTTCGTAAGTAGATAATAAAATTTCGTACAAATGTTGTCCTGAGGGTTGACTGAGGTTCTGATCACGAAGCTGGCAAACGCGTTCGGTGTTACCGTCGACCACAATAGGCGACGGTGAGTATGTGCGAGAAAAGGTGCAGAATAACCGGCCGCGTTGTACTATTGTGACTCCAAATGTGGAGTGGAGGTCGATTTTTTTCGCCCAAACATCGCCTGTACTGTTATTTTGGATGCTGTGCACGAATATGGTATCCAATTTCGACACTTTGGCCGCTTACGATATTTCATAGTGTGTGTTCGTGAGTAAGGATGGGGTTGTCATGACCACTGGTTTCGTCCTTTCCTCGCCTTAGGAAATTATTTAGGCTGCTGCCACGAATCTGTCATTTCTTTTTCTAAATTATCCATTTTTCGTGCATTACTTTCCATCTCAAAGTCGAAGACTGGAAAGCAAGTCTGATCACATATGTAGGTGAAGAAAGCGATTCTATGTACTCAAACTGATAAACTTGATCACTCATAAAATGTGGAATCACGCGATCACGCGAAAACGTTTACTAGATTTGCGATCAGCACCTCAATTAGCCCTCTAGACGACGTTTGGGCGAAACCTGCTTTCGATCTCCGGAGTTGTGGGAGTACAAGTCCCTAAACTTTCGATTAGCAGAGTGGTAGGGAGGCGATGGGCAGCAGGGGTGTGCGTTAAATTTTTTCGGTAAATTTTTAACGACCACTTTTTAACGAAAAATTTTTGCGTTAAAAAGGTAAATTCGGTAAATTCGTTAAATAAAATGTCCCTTAGCTGCATTCAGTTTTAAACCACTGGGGTGCCTCTCATACAATCCCCCACAGCGCTCAATAGGTCACTTATAAGATTCCCACGGGAAGTTCATTGACCTCCCTTGTGAGTTGACGCGAAGTAAGCGCTGCAAGCGCGGCCCTCCGCTGCGCACCTGCTTCCGTGTAAACGACCGTCGAGCGTGCTGTGGCCATTCACGTGAATCGCAAGTGATTAGGGTTATGCCTGTACACAGATATTTTTACCTTCAGTATACTACGGGAGAATCTTCGCTTTGTATTTCTACCCCAGTTACAACAAGGGAACGATTAGAGCCGAAGGGGCTGCGGTAGGGAGGTAGAACTTTCAGGGGCCTAGAAAGCTCCTGATTTCTGCCAGTAAAGACGTTGAAGAAGAGAGGAAGAGCGATGGCTATGGAGTACAAGAGCCAGTCATACTCCGTTTCCTATGAAAGTGAGCCATCCCCATTTTCGCTCTAACACTGTCCAAGTCGTAGTGTCTTGTCAGATTAGATTCCAATGCGGGTCCGTTTCTCTTCAACGGAGCTAGAACACAAACTGAATGTCATTCATGAGACTCCAGTGCGCCCTTTCTGCACCAGATCTCCTTTGTGTCATTTCTCCGCCCATGATAATCATTCTTTTACCACCTGGAAGCTTCGCTATAACATAAGGAAAGATAGCAACCTATAGAGGAAGACCTATAACAATCTAGCTCTGCCTACCCAAGGTGTTTCTCTCTTCTCGGTGCACGAATTCTTAGGGAAGCAAAGCGTGCTTCATTGCCATTATACCGCTGTTATTGTCCTTTGGTCTCGTAAAGGAAATGGATGGAGCAGCCATCCATTTCCTTCACACTGGGTAATAAAAAATAATTAAATGTCAACCACTGGGTGACGACAGTAAATAATAGTGTTCATTTGATTATTCGAATATTCGACTATTCGAAATTCGATTGCTCGAAATTCGACTTTTTGAAAATCGAATATTATTCGATCATTCGAAATTCGAAATTTTGAAAATCGAATATTATTCGATCATTCGAAATTCGAAATTTTTTCCCAAGGACAAAGGTATAATATGTATGTCTATAAGAGCTTCACCTAGTTTCGTGCTGCAAGGGGTCGAAAGTACTACTGGAAAATCGGACATTTCTTTCTATCCATTCTAACAATACAATCACCTGCTGCCCTTTGTTGTTGTCCTCCCTTCCCTTTACTTTTTTGTTGCTTTCACTTCTCATGTTCATCTTAACTGTCTCTTTCCGAAAAATACCTCTTTACCTCTATTAATTGCGCCCTAATTCTGCTCCACTCCCCTCACATTTGCCTGACGGCCGTCAGCTTACTTTTTCTTCATTTGGCTACCCTGCTTGCCTCCCGCCCTTTTCCTTTCCTTTCCCCTCTCTCCTTCTCCCTCCCTCTCTCAAAATGTCTCACCGTTCCATGCGATTCCGTTCGCGCTCTCGTCGCATCATCTCCTCCCGTTGTTCCTGACTCTCCTCCTCGTCTCTTCGCATCTCGGCCTCTTCGTCGGCCAACAACTGCTGCAGTCTCTCGTCCTCCTCACGCATCTCCTCGTTCAGCTTCCTCCTTGTCTCGTCGAACGTACTGTCCAGCTCGGTTGGAAGCGGACGGTCCTGAAATCATGTCCTTCTGCGAGAGTGATGAATCCCCTCCCTGCTGACGCGCGGTCTCTAATTAATGGAATCGACACTAACCCCGGTATTCTCCATCCATCACACAGGTTTTTGTCACCGTTTCCTCCCCCTGATGAAATGCCATTCATCTTCAGGTGGACTCATGAGCCTTGAATAATCAGCCACACATGGAATAGGTATTGATCTCGTCTAATAGAAGTTAGCGGATAACTTCCAAATAATGCAGAGATAGACAAAATCGACTCCCGTATCGCTCGCATGAGACATATAAAGGATAAAGGACGGCGTTACTCAATCTCTTCTGGGATGCGCCAGCGCATTCTACTTCTACGGGATGTCGTGGAGGCGACATGAATGCGTATTTGGCCATACAATGACTTGCGGTGGCCAGCCGATGAACAAGTCAGCGCTTCATCCTTCCCAGACGAGTCTGGTACCAATTCACCGACCCCGGAGGGATGGAAGGCTTGGTTGGCCTGGGCGGGAAATCCGAACCAGGAACCTGGTATCGGGTGCACGCGACAGTCGCGCCTCCTCCGACTGCGCCACACGCGCCCGTGAGACATATTCCTTCTTAAGAATCCCGGATAAACAGTCATGCTGTGTCTCGTCGTTAAATTGACTCTAATTCGCTTACCTCGATCTCGTTAGCTATGGACCTCTCCGTCGTTGAGGTCGTAGTCGTTGTAGTCGTGCTGGTCGCTGTAGTTGGGGTCATCTTGGTGGCCTTGTGCACTGGCAGGCGCTTGTGTGTGATCCTCCTCGTGGGTGGTCGTGTCGGCCGTGTTCTTGCGGTTGTTGGTGTGGAAGTCGTGGTAGTGGGTAGGACTGTAAAACAAGACAAATTTATTTATTCATTTTTTCAAAGCGTAGACATGTTACTCATGCGCAAAACAAATAAGAAAAAGAACAAGTTCTGCTAAAAAGTCAAAAACTGCCACCAATCGTGATCAACAAGCATTCGTAACTCTGGAATCAGCTATGAAAAGAACTTAGTTATTATCAATTCCTTGAAAGCATTCATGGATGAGGACAAGAGATACTCCTTTTCCGCAAGCAGAGGGCTGAGGTCCCATGGTCTTCTATTTGTCAAAAATGAAGATCTGACAACGGGAGCGTACAGCGGAGCATACTTCTTCTTGTTCTTACCACTTCCGCGCCGAAAGATTGCAAATGGCTCATGTGGAGTTTGCCCTTGAAAATCCTAGACAGCGTTTTTAGATCAGCAATTGTTTGTTAAATTGTTCTCTCTTCATACTTCGTCTCTTAGGTCTCAGTGAAGGTAGATATTGGCTGCTGACTAGTAGTAGGTGTCAGCATGCCGAAGCCCCGCCCATTTATGGGCGGGATTCTGATACTTCACAGAAAAGCGCGGTCTTAAATAGTCGCTCTGAGGCAGTCGTTCCGTAAAATGTTGAAGGTTGAGGAACAATATTAGTTAGAACAATATTAGTTAGCGAAAGGATAGCATTCCAACCCATATCTGGGTTAGGAACAGTGGTCCACTTATGCTAGCTAAGGTAGCCAACAAGAACGTCGGAACCACTCAGCGCTTCAATAGTCCAAGAACTATAGGTATTCCCGCTTACGCAACTATGAATTACGCCCTCAAGAATACAGAAAAATTCCGAAAATTGAAGACAAACTGGCTAAGATGGAGCCTTACCAAAGTGAGAATAAGCCTTACGTTTCTCTCCAGCCTCCAGTCTTTTGATGATGAACTCGATCCGTGAGCGGTCCGAGTTCTGGAAGGCGTCGACCAGCTGCTGACTCGTCTCCGCATCGTTGCAGTCGTCCGTGCCACCACACCAACATCGAACGTTCCCCGAAGGTTTTCGCACGCAGCCTGAAATCAGATGATTGCTGAACTGTGCTGTTGGTGTGAACTGCTGTATTACTACTAGCTCCCTACAGTGGGATATGCTAGGCTAGAAGCGCTGCCAATCGGACCTGATAAGAAGGAAATTTGTTTCAATGGTACTCTGACAGAGTCGATCCGAAAGTTCTCGGAGATTTGGGTTTTCCAGAGTGTAAGAAGAATTTTAATGCCACTGGGAGCAATGGCCAGAAGGAGAAAAGAACACGTCTGAAAAAGAAAGCCCTACAACGCTTTCCTGGAATTCACTTCAGCCTAATTCATTGGTGGTGGTAAACCCATGCAATTCGTTCTTTTGAACATATCCGCGCATCAGGTTAAACCTACTCGTATCTTTCCTGGTTAATTGTATCTAAAGCTGAATGAGTTAACAACGAGAAGGTTTTCGTTCTAAAGCACGGTTTATCAATTGTATTGAATGCTCATAGCGATGCTTACTCCGTCGATGCTTTAGGCGCTTCATCGAGTTGGATTTGGACATGCTTCTGGACAAGATGGAAGCAGATCCACACCAAACTGTCTTGCACTGTCAGTCATTGTTGTTGTTATCAGGACAACTGTACGTAGTGAAGTGAAGTCAACGGGCAAGGCTCGGAAATTCATGGACGTTGGTGTCTTATGCGCTGAACCAGCAGAAAGGGATTGCTAGGCCGACAGAGTTTCTAAGAAGCTTATACTTTACCCACCTTCGTGGCCAGTGAATCATCTAAACAGATGATAGTTTGCAACATAAAAGATAGTGGATTGCATAACTTCATTATTTTCGGGTAAGCAAAGAGCTGTCGACTGAAACCTCCTCCTAGTTAAAGACCCCGTAGGGAATCTTGAAATCCTCCATGGTTGGGTAAGCATCCATGTAATTTCCACCTATCATACATTTGCTTCAAATTGACCCGCTTTGGTCTATTTTCCGGCTTCTTGCGACTAGGTTTTTGCTGCAATGATGACACCCCAATCTGGTGGTACACTAGACCAGGGATTACGCGTTTCTTTATGGAGTAGATATGTCATGCGTCGTGATATGTAGAGGTGTATGCACGTGCAATTGTACACTGGACTTTGCAAAGTTTGCCAGAATCAGTGTTTAAATCATCTGTTTAAAAAATAGGTACATTGGTTTTGTGTTTAGCTTAGATTTACTAAGAAGCCGATTTTTTTATTTGTAGTAAGGACTTCAGCGCAAATAAAAATCGATATTTTCGAATTTTAGGCGAAAGAGACGGCTGCTCGAATACAATGTTCCTTGGAAAAAATCCACACTTTTGTTGAAACTGCAAATGGAAAAGACGTTCACGAACGACGTGCTCCCGAACGACGGCGATTCGATGAGAAACACAAACATAAGTACGAAACACAGCAGAGGCAGCAAACAATTCTTCCGTGGACGAACAGTACGTGAGTTGACGTTGGAGGAGGAGTCGAATTTGAGAAAGGCCCGTTATGGGGTTAACGTAGAAAGTCCACTACATAGACTGCTAGCTCTATTTGAGAGCCACCTCTGTGTATCACTAGTCCCATGAATAGGTGGTCTAACAGCTAGAATTAGCGTTTTAACCTAATCCTAGCTGAAAAACTAGGACACCTTTCCCACGATATCATTTGGTCAGTCTATTCTACGGCTATGCAATTGTAGGCCTGTAGACTAGCAAAATAGAACGCCGACAACGAAATTGCCGTAGAACAAGTGGAGTATGGAAAAGCCGTCTGTGCAGCAGATGAGCTGGACTGGTTCCCTCTCAAAAGCGACCCAACGCATAGAGCCAGCAGACTAAGATATATGTTATACTTTGGCGACACGTCGCCGACTCCGTCGGCGACATTGCTGTGCGTTTGCTACGCAGTGCGTAGCAGCCGCCCACCATTGCGTAGCAGCCCGCGTAAGGCCTATGTTATACTTCGGCGACGCGTCGCTGACGTCGGCGACGCTGTGCTGTAGGGGCTGCTACGCACTGCGTAGCAGCCCGCACATCACAGGGTCGCCGGCGACGTCGCCGAGAGCTCCGCAGGGGGTGTTATACTTCTAACACTGTCGCGGACCGCGTCGTCGACGCTGTCGCCGAAGTATAACATATTCCTAAGCTGGAAAGAACGATGTTTCTGGTTCATGTGTGGTGGACTGGAGCAAACTGAAAAGACAGAGCAAGACTCAATTGAAAGCCATTCCATCAAATAACAGCATTTTACGCATGTGACTTGAAGGGGTCAAGCGCTTTTTGAAATATAGAGCGCTCATCAAATCGGTCAATCGCAGTGAGAGAACAAGTGGAGCGTCTCTCACAAAATGGAACAGAAGGAAGCGCTGACATTTCCGCTTCGCCGCCTGCTGAACACCGACAGACAAAGTCTGCCTAAATGAGGTCTTCGCCGACTAGTTGAAGATAGAGCGTTCCTTGAGCACCTTACAAACCTGACTCTCGATGAATCTTAGCATCCTTGACCTTGTAATCGACGATATTTTGTTCAGCATGATCAAGGTGATTCAGATCCTTAGATGTCGACAGAATGGTCTACCCTCACACTAGCTGGGCGAAAGGTGAGACCGTCACCCTAGCTGGACCCACTTGACGGTGGACCCTTATGAAGAAGGCGGCAACGCCGAAACGTATACCGCAATAAAGAGTTTTGCCAATCTTGGTCACGCTGAAGAAAATACTCGTCGATTAGAGCGTTCCCTCTTTTTTTTTCTGAATGCCACCAGAGGGCGTGTGGTACCTCCTTACGTATAAGACAAGTTGAAGTACAAAGGTGGTTTAGGATCGAGAAGTTAGGCTAGGCTGCAGGCCTGAAATCAGCTATGAAGTACTGCCCACAGAGGGCAGCATTGCAAAAGATCTTAAGTTCGAGCTTTAATACGCTCGCGTTCACCAAAATGGAAAGCAGGCAGCATACGAAAGCAGCACAGCATAGGCGGATGAGGCATGGGAGGCAGATGAAAGTCGGCAGAAATTCCTTGGAGATGCGCCATGCATTCTAATTTTGGACGACACCGCACATGCAGACGCCCGATGCCGACCTGCAGGAGTTATGCCAATCTGTGTCTCATCTTATTTCTTTACGGTCGAAGGAGCTCGGACCTATTCAACGATCCTACGAAAATGACGGAGCCTTTCATTCTTTTCTTCTCGTAACTAATTCGTTTCTCGTAACTTTCCATTACTGCATGGAAGGCCTTCCTAAGGGCACTTTTGTACGAGTTGTTTTTCGCCATTTGAAGTATTCGCACTCCAGAGAACCAGTAAGATGCAAGAGCCGGAAAGGCATCGTGGAAGATTCTCCTCTTCTGTGCTAAGTTTATTCAGCTTTCTAAAGAAGTGGAAACCTTGGGAGAGCAAATTTTCACATTTGAGAGTGTTTGTGCTTCTCATATCTTTTAACCATTATATTGAGTTATAGTACAATAGAAAAGTTGGCGTTATCGAGGTGCTCTTCTCATCTCGTGGCTAGATAGAATGGCTGTAGATACCCCGTTAAATGCCACCTCTTAAAACGAAGACATAAATTTGTCGTGACATAGGTGCCGTGTGCTGACCAACTTAAATTTTCATTGGCTGTGAAGTAATAATTGAAATTATTAGGTTGATCGAAAAGTCTTGCAACACTTTACGCTACTGTCTGATAAATTTGTTAAAGCTCTTACAGTACATGTTGACCTTGTATGGTTACGTCACAGTGCGTTCTCGAAGGTTCCTCAAGCATACTAAGGCCTCCCGAGTACGAATACAGCAGTAATGTCGACGATAAGCAGCAGCATCCTACGACCTATCGTCTACTACGAATTTCTGCGAGGCCATTCCGCAAGGACTGCAGCCTCCAACAGGCTTTCAAGGAGGAAGTCATTCACTATTGCACAGCGGCTTCAAGGTTGGAGATATCTCTCTCGAAGGTCGACCTCGTTTCGGACGCCCCTCTGCTGTGGAAGAAAACAGCTTGCGCGAAGCTTTCAAGGTGAAGCCAAATTCAACCACTCGCGAATTGACGGCGACACTTGGATGTACGCAAAGTACCGTCGTGAGTCAGCTGGAGATCCTTGGGTACCGCAAAGTTTTGTCGTCTTGGGTACCACATGAGCTGCGGGACTCTGGCAAGGCATGCCGAATCAGTGTTGCTGAGTCACTGCTTCTTCGCCCACACAAAAAGGACTTTCTGAAGGGCATTGTTACTGGTGATAAAACCTAGGTTCTCTATGGTAACCACACCCGCAAGAGCCAATGGCTCCCAGGCGGTGAGCCGGCTCCGAGACAACCGAAGCGTGGACGCCACAAAAAGAAGGTTCTTCTGTGTTGCTGGTGGGACTATACATGCTTTACTGGGAGTTGCTGGATAGTGAGGCGACAGTCACAACATCTGTCTACGCTACCCAGCTCCTAGCTTGGTCGACGCCATGCGCCAAAAACGTCCAATACGGGAAGATGTCTACCTGCTGCACGACAACGCGCGTCCTCATGTCGCAAAAGTGAGTCGCGAGAAAATCCAGGAGTTGGGCTGGGAAGTTCTGTCCCATTCACCGTACTCTCCAGACCTCGCTACTTCTGAATACCACCACCTGTTCAGAGCTGTAAAGCAGCATCTTCGAGGGAGAGTTCCATGATCGACGTCAACTGGAAATGGAGGTTTCTGAATTCTTTCCTCACAGCCCTCGGAATTCTGGCGGAAAGGAACTGAAAGGCTGAATGAAAGATGGGGCATGGATCTTAGACTTGGATGGGGAACATATCGTGGCCTGAATTTTTGCGTGCTGTATTATGTTGTATTGTAATATTGTTGTGCTAGTGCAAGACTTTTCGATCAACCCAATAGAAGCATATTACTGCATCAGGAAGCACGTAGAACCTGGACTTTTCTATCGAGAAATAAAGTTCTGGAACCAAACGGTGTGAAAATTTTTGCGAAGTGTGGTCATCGAGTAATAAGTCATCTGCTATTCACGGTCGATCTCAGATTTGAATCTTGGGCATACTCCCAGAAAGGGCCGACTGGTGTTCGGCTTCCGGGCTTCAGACTGTTTGGAAATGATGTGCTCTAATATTTCTTAAAGAACCAAAAAGTTGTTGGGTTTGAATAGAGAGACCGTTTCCTTAATTAGGAGATGATGATCATCTCCTTACTCCTAGGCCTAGTCTGGATCATAACTTTGAATTATAGTTCTGTAAGTATTCCTTGGTTAGTATCGCTGCCTTCCAGTGAAATATTCAAGATGGCCGATGTAAAGAATTTTCTATCGTTCAAATTCCGCACAGCCCTGATCACAGGCCACGGTTCCGAAAGAGGAGCAACTTTCAGCTCCCCCGTTTTTCAGGAGTCTTCGATGTTTCGTATCGAAGTGTCCTTCTGAGCACACTGAGAGCGAACAGATCCCTTGCCTTTATGCCCCCTTATAAGGCTTGTGCTCACCGGCTGTGCCCTCGTACTCGCCGGGGTAGACGCAGACGAGCTGATTACGATCGTAGAGCTTGGACCATTCGTACCATTCCACATGCTCCTTACGGGCTTTTATTCGGCAGCCGATGGCCGCCGTGGGACACGACTCCGTGACGAGACCATAGCCTGCAATACAAGCCGTTACTAAATATGTATGGAAGGAAACAGAACGGAGACAGAGAGGAAAAGTGCTGCTGTTTGCTAAGGAATAGGTGAAGAAGTAATGAGAAAGCTTCTAATAGAATCAATTAATAATATATGTAAATTATTTAAATCTTTCAGTACTTTAACTGTTTTAAACTCAATGCGCTAACAACCAAATAGAATATAATATACAGTATCAGGCGCACATGTGTGCTTCAAATCACTCAGTATTACAATAAGCACAAGTGGGAGACAAGCAACAACCAAAACAGTGACAACAACTACACTAAACATGTTTTGTTTCGCCTCCACCTTCACACAAAACATGTTTATAATTAGTTACCCCGAGGCTCATCAGTGAAGAAGGTAACTAATTAATTTAGTTGTTAGTACTGTATTAGGCGATATTTTTTTAAATTGTGTTTTAACTTGTGCTAACAACTAAATGTTGCAATTAAAAATACATTTAACACTTATGTTTTAATAGAATTGCACTACATTATAAAACCACTAACCTAATGTAACTAACCGCAAACCTAATGCTATTTTATATTCAATATACATATACACATATACACATACATATGGTGGCGATGTCCGTTCCTGCACGTGGTGCCACTGGAAACTGTTCGCTCTGCGAGCCAAGCTAATCACGGACATTCGAATACAGGCGACAGGCCCTAGTGACAGGCCGGCCTGTGAACATTTTGTGTCACATCATATGGTTAATGACGTTTCAGAGATTTCGAGATAATGCTACGGCGTCCGCGCCAGCCGACGCGCACTCGCAAAGCCCCGCACTGTGAGAAGTATGCGAGGGTCCCTGGTGCGAGGACGGCATCGGGGGGCAACTGAGCTAGTCCAAAAGTCCCGCAACGTAGGAAAGACCCGCGAGGCAACGTTGAATGTGGGTACGTTGACGGACCGCTCGTGCGAGTTGGTAGAAGCACTGGAGCGAAGAAAGATAGATTTCTGTGAGTTGCAGGAGATGAGGTGGTCGTGCTGCAAGTCGAGGGACATTGGCCGCGGCTTTAAGGACGTTCTTTGCGGCAGTCCCAGGACCACCTGTGGCATCGGTATGATCGTCTCCGAGTGTTTCCGTGACGCGATTGCAAGCGTAGAACGTTTCGATGACCGCTTGATGAAGATTGTTGTCGCCGTAGAAGAGCGACGATGTCATTTCTTTTCCGTGTATGCTCCGCAGACAGGTTGCTCCGAGCAAACCAAGGACGAGTTCTGGTCCCCGCTTGATGAGAAGACAGCAGAAATGCCGTTACAAGATATGGTTGTTGTGGCAGGTGACCTTAACGGTCATGTCGGAGTTGTCACGGCTACAGCTGTCATGGTGGTTTTGGCTATGGGTCATGCAACGCCGATGGTGAGCGTATACTTGAGTATGCAGACTCACACAACCTCACCATCGTGAATACCAAATTTCGAAAGCGTGACTCCCACCTCATCTCGTTTTATAGCGGGAACGCCAAAACACAGAGACTGTGTCCTTGTTAGGCGTCGCGACCAAGGGCTTGTCACAGACGCGATGACCGTGCCGTATGAGACGGTTGCCACGCAACATCGTCCACTGATATGCTCGCTGAAGATCACACCTCCAAGGTGTAAGCGTGTCGAGCGCTGCGGGACGGCTAGAATTAAATGGTGGCGACTGAAAGAGAAGGAAGCGGCAGTTATTTCTCGCATTCGGATGCCGACGGTAACAACTGTCGACGAAACCTGGAAAGAGGCTACCGAAGCGACAACTCGGGCTGCACGCCTCGAACTCGGCACAACGAAGCCTGGACGGCGTTGGGTCGACAGACAGGCTTGGCTGTGGACTGACGATTTCAGAGAGAAGGTCAGGGAAAAGAGACAGCTATATGACGTATTTATCGGTGATAAAACAGTCGATAATTGGTGGAATTATCGAGACGCAAAGAAAGCGGCAAAGAAGGCAGTGGCCGCTGCTAAAGTCGCACACTACGCTGATGTGAGTGAAAAACTGGAGACACGCGAGCGTTATCTTTACCGCCTCGCCAAAGCTCACTGTCGCCTAGCAGAAGACATCGAGAAGTTCTTTGGCATTAACGACGAGAACGGTCATCTTCTGATGGATCGTACGAAGGCTGTAAAGCGATGGCACGACTACTTCGAGGAAATCTCGAATGTTGAATTTGAACATCCTGCTGTTCCTTTTGCTTCACCTGTACACGGTCCCGTTCAGAAGATCACAGTGAGCGAAACTGAGGCAGCCCTGAGGAAGATGAAGACATGCAAAGCCACTGGTCCTGATGACCTGCCTGCCGGTCGACCTGTGGAAAGGGCTGGTGCCCTGCTGACTGGCTGACAGAGTTTTTCAATCAGGTTGTTGCTGAAAAGAAAGTGCCCGAAAGTTGGCAGCAAAGCACGAATATTCCGATTTGGAAGAAGAAGGGCAGCACTGCGGACTGCGCTAGCTACCGTCCGATTCGCCTACGTTCGCACACCGTGAAAATCTTTGAGCGAATCGTCGATAAACGTATACGGGATGTCGTCCAGCTTTCCACGAATCAGTGTGGTTTCGTCTCTGGATGTGGCACGGTTGATGCCGTTCACGCAGTCGCCTTCTGCTAGAGAAGCACCGCGAGGAACAGAAACCGGTGCATTTTGCCTTCCTGGACTTGGAGAAGGCCTTCGACCGCGTTCCGCGAGAAGTTATATGGTACGCGTTGCAACGACACGGCGTCCCTGAAGAGCTTATTGAGTGGGTGCGCATACTCTACTCGTGCCCAATAAGCCGAGTGCGAGCACCAGCGGGTACCTCGATGGGGTTTCCTATCTCTGTCGGAGTGCACCAAGGGTCTGCGCTCTCCCTACTGCTCTCCGTGGTCGTCATGGATGCAATTACACGAGATCTCCAAAACGCAGCTCTTTGGACGCTGCTGTATGCCGATGACGTCATGCTTGCATGAGAAGACAAAGCAGAGCTCGAGCGACAGGCGCAGGAATGGTGCGATCTCTTGGCATTGTTTGGACTCAAGCTGAACGTGAAAAAGACGGAATACTTGACGACGGATGTGAATGAACTCGGATCTATCAAGATCAATGGTACTGAGCTCCCACGAGTGACATCTTTCAAATATCTTGGGTCAACAGTCACGTCCGATGGCAGCCTAAAGTTGGAGGTGAATGCGCGTGTGAGTGCAGCCTGGTCCAAATGGCGCTCGCTGACTGGGGTGCTCTGCGATAAGGCAATACCCGAGTACCTCAAATCAATGGTGTATAGAACAGTCGTCCGCCCAATAGCGACGTACGGTGCTGAGTGCTGGCCCGTGACGAAGGAGATTGAAAGCCGCCTCAGTGCAATGGAGACGAAGATGCTAAGGTGTACGGCCGGAGTAACGCGTATGGACCGCGTTCGCAACGACACCATACGACAAATGTCCAGTAACGCTGGACATATGTAAACGTAGGGCTTGAAAGCCTTCAAGGACATCGATGATGAAGAAGAAACCTAGGAATCGGCTCTCGAATTAGCACTGTTCACATACAGTAAGTTAGAAAAGGCTTCCGGAGTTCTGAACTTGCCTACATGCGCCAAAGGAGCTGTCGCATGGACCAAGCTTTCGGGGATCGGCCAATGACTGTTATCCGTGTGATCTCACCAAAAAGCCAAACTCAGGTGTTGGTAAAGGTTGCTTTGTTAGCTGCCCTAAAACAGAGATATGACACTTTTCGTGTCTCTCGAGCGAGGACGACTCACTTTTTCACTCTGGACAAGAGAGAGTTGGATGGAAGCACTGTTGGTAGTCAACCGTGCAGCCGATCAAAGGCAAGCGGACGATGCATGCTAACGAGGTTCAGTGCTTCACTACAACTAGTACAGATTTGAACAGTCATCCCTGAACAAACGCTCATTATGTCCTCGAGCGAGGACGATCCATTGGAGCACTTTGGCACGCGACAGCGCCGAATGGAGACGCTGCTGGCGCCCGCTCGAGCAGTTCGATGATCATGACGACAGGTGATACAGGTGATTCATCAGCTACAGTCATCGAGAAGCGTCGATAGATATTCCTTAGGCCGACGAAGTCTTAACCTCACGCCTGGTCCCGCACGCTTTTCCTGTCCTACGAGTTGCCACTAAGCGAGCGGTTGGCGTAGTCGGAAGGGGTGCTATCTCTCGCGTCCAACCCAATCAATGCATTGAGGGCTTTCTACCCGCTTGGTCTAGCCAAACTTTCTATATCTCCGGGCATCTGATCATATCATTTGGCGCCAGAGTTGTTCCTGTCTCAGAGAACTCACCGTCGCCTGGTCACAAACCGCTATTGGCAAAATACGCCTTCAAATTGTTTCCACGATATCCATGAGATGTAGAATGCGTAGCGCTTCTCACAAGGAAATGTCTCTTTTCCTTCTCCATTTTCTCCATTTCCTTTTTATTTCTTTTACTTTCACTTAAGTAGTCATGTCCTATGTACTTCAAGCGATTCAATGGAAACGGATCAATTTCAATTTCTCAGAAAATAGAGAAAATGAAGAACGTAATAAAGTAGAGACTTTGGTTACAAATAATTTTTATGATAAACCATGCTTAAATTTTTGTTAAATTAATATTGTGACATATCGACTGAATTGAATTTTTAATTTCACATTTATCCTAATGCCCTCTAGCACTCTTGCCTCTCAGCAACCGCGGAAGAGATAAAAATAGACTATTTTACAAACACAACGGCTTGAACGAACCTACGAGAAGACATTTCTATGGAGTTTCCTAGAAGCCACGCTAACTATGTATGATTCGCTTTTCTAGCAGTGCCTCCTCCGACAAGGATGGATCCGTAACTTGTAAACAAGGCACAACTATGTATTAAGACTTCTAGTAAAATGGTCTCTTGCATTCGTAGGAGCTCTCCATTCATATACTGGTTTTGATATTTTATGAAATAGGGCGAGGACCATATAAAAACGTTGCCTTGTCCAGTGGATGGGTGTTCATCAAGAATTAAACCAGTTAAGGACCTAGGGAACTACTTAAGTACATAGTAGAACAAGGAAAGGACGTATGGCGCATCCCATAGAGATCAGATGAAGTCAAAAGTCGTCCTCAATCTTTCGTTAATCTCGCATGTTCCCTCCTTCTACCTTTGCGGCTTCCAGCTTCTGTCCCACCTGTAGCTGTCTCCAACCGCCCTCGCAGGGCATTGTTCCGTTTACTGGTATCGCCAAACACCAGCTGTCAACCACACACAAGCCATCTCCCAGTTTAATGTGCGGTACCACTAAGGCCCTATTATGGATGCTAAGCAAATATTTGCGAGTCCGAAACAATAAATTCGACGATTTACGACGTCGGATGCATTCGAAATGCACGGCAACCGCTCTCGCGCACAATTGCACAGCAACCAGCGGGCAGCGCAGTGCGCCGATGGCCCAGACGCAGGCTCGTCCGGAGAGGGCTAATCGCCCCTAAAACTGCGGAGGAACCCCACTATTCCGGAAACTCTCGACTCCCTCTGACGAGCACTGACGAGGAGTTCTTTAGTGGCGATGGGGCGAGGAAGATTGTTTTGGCTCGTAATCTCCATTCATCTTCGATGTGACGCCGCCGTGTGAAGGGCCCTGGAGACCGGTGAGAGGAATCTGGCACGGGTTGGCTGGGCGGATATAAGAGTACTAATGGCGTGAAGCCAAGCCGACGACAATACGGATGGAGCGGGGTTGCACGTGGGATCCCCCTCGGCGAAGGTGACCAAGCTGGTGGCCTCACCACAGACAGATGAACACATCGTGACATCCAGAATGTTATCAAGACTCCAGAGCGCTGGTAATCTTTTGCTCTCTTTGCATCGAGGAAAATTCTTCTCTCACTGCTTACAGTAGAGGATCAAGGATGAAGAACGGCTATATTCGATCCCTCATTCTAATCCTACAGGATGTCGTAGAGGCAATTCGAGTGGCGTTCACAATAACTTTCGGTGGCCAGCCATAAAGCTGATGGGAGGTCTGTGTTTTATCCTTCCCAGACGAGTCGGCTACTCATTCACTGACTCAGGAGGTTTGGTTGACCTGGGTGAAAAATTCGAACGAAGAGCCTGGAATCGGGCGCCTCCTTCGACTGCTTATAGAGCTAAACCTGAAGTGTAAAGGATAAAGGATGATGACAATAAATCATGTTTGGGATGCGTAACGCATTCTAATTCCACAGGCTACCGGGAAGGTCGTTCAAACATGTATATGTATAATAACTACAGTGGCTTGCGGTTTGCGGTGGCCAACCGAAACACAGGTCTGTGTTTTGTCATTCCCGGTTAAGTCTGGCAACAGGAACTGACAGCCTGGTTGGCTTGTCCGAGAACCCGAACCAAGAACCTCGATGCGCGCGACATGCAGCTTTTCTTCCGACTGCGCTATCACGTGCGCAGTCCTTCAGATATGTATAAGGCTAATAATAACGGCGAGTCGGATATTCGGAGAAGATTTAAATTATACGTGTGGAAATTAAGAGCTGACTTGATTAAGACTCCACATGGTGTATGTCAGAAGAAGAAGAAGTAGGCGTTAAGTTAAAAAAATGCAGACGCCGGAATATGAGCACGAGATAGTAGAGAAAGTGAGAGCGAAAAACATAAAATCACAAATTTCCTTTCTCAAGGTGGTTCGCTTCGCCACCTATCTCCTTTTTTTTGTTATAACACCTTCCAGGTGGAAAGCAAACCATTCCCTCATCTAAAATTTCTAATTCTTCATTTCCATTTATTCACTGAATCCTGCCACAGCTGCCTTACCGTGGTAAAGTTTACACAACAAATGGCGTCTACTCCTACTGTGCTCCTTAGTTTAGTATACCTCTGAGGCCAGCTTTGTACCAAATTTGTCTAGGAGGAAAAAAAGGCACTCTACATCGACCGTCACCCTAAGCTCTTCTTTTTATTGGCCAAGTGCCCACCCATATTTCATCTTCAATATCGCGTAGCAGTGGGATGCTTGGCGCGTTATTATTATTATGATATTGAAGATGAAATATGGGTGGGCATTTGGCCAATAAAAAGAAGAGCTTAGTGTGACTGTCGATGTATAGTGCCTTTTTTTCCTCCTTAACAAATCTGGTACAGTCAAGGCTCGCTCATGACTTATTCTTTTAGTTGTTAAATTGCTCGATGAAAAGTGAAAATGAGTGAAATTCAAGACTGCACTTCAGCATTCAAACTCCTTTGAGCTACAGAGAACATGGTGCGGAATTAGACGCTGTCTAAAGTAGAATAAAGGATAACAAAGCCACAGAAGACTGACGAGTGATTCCACGAAGCACCGTACCTATCAAATTCGTCATTTTTTCGCCACTATCCTGTGTGTGATGCGCGTGTAGCGCAGTCGTAGGAGGCGCCGACTGTCGCCTGCACTCGATACCAGGCTCCTGGTTCGGATTTCCCGCCCAGGCCAACCCAGCCTTCCATCCCTCCGGGGTCGATGAATTGGTACCATATTTGTCTGGGAAGGATAAAGCACTGACTTGTTCATTGGCTGGCCACCGCAAGTCATTGTATGGCCAAATACGCATTCATATCGCCTCCATGACATCCCGTAGAAGAAGAATATGCTGGAGCACCCCAGAAGGGATTGAGTAACGCCGTCTTTTATCCTTTATTATCCTTATCCTGTGAGCAGGAGGAAAAGAGCGGCTTGGGGAGCTTTCAAGAGCGTCGAAGAAGTCGCGAAGAAGACGAAGAACGTCCGACTCCGTGCCCACCTATTCGACTCCAGTGTTCTTCCTGCCCTAACATACGCCTCAGAGACCTGGGCTATACGAAAGCAGGATGAACACGCGATCAGCGTCGCGCAGCGTGGAATCGAGAGGACGATGCTCGGAGTGACACGACTCATGCAAGTGAGAGAAGGCCTCCGGAGTTCCGAGCTTCGCCGACGCTCGAAGATCAGAGACGCTGTCGCGTGGGCCAAGTTGTCGAAAATTAGGTGGGCCGGCCACGTAATGCGCTTCGCAGACACCCGCTGGACGAGAGCCATCACCGACTGGATTCTGCGGAATGTCAAAAGAACACCAGGACGCCCACCAACGCGTTGGTCGGACTTCTTCGTTAAAGCCCTGAACGACCGATATGACGCTCTTCGTATCCCTCGAGCGAGGAGGATCCATTGGACCACTCTGGCACGCGACAGGGACGAATGGAGACGCTGCTGGCACCCGCTCGAGCGATTCGATGATCAACGGGACGACAGGTGATACAGGTGATCCTGTGTGTGGGCGACCCGCCGTTTGATTGCTATAAATAAATAGAAATAGAGAAGACCAGGTAGGGGTCAGTGCTAAGCGATCGTTGCTCAGGTTAATGTAGAGACCGTTTGAATGTATCAAAGTTAAGCGATTTTGGGTGACCAAGCGAGAAACAACTCAGTATCTTGCCCCATCAGGAAAATAACATCTAAAAGTCGTAAAGAGAAACCTACGGCCTATACCCTTAGCCCACTCAAGGGTTTATTGAGGGTACCCTAGGTGAGACGATCAAGAACGGCCATTTCTGTTGTTGGCCGTGTCACCGTGTGTGTGTGTGGTGTTGGTGTCCCACCCGGTGTCGTCGTTTTTTCGCCGGCCAAAGGCGACCGATGTCCGTGTTTAACCCGTCTCATATTTCATGCTTAGTCCGTGCTTAGCGCCGGCCGCGCAGGAACAACGCCCGCCCGCTGTCCCATAAATTACGCATGTCCTCGAAAGTGCTCCGAATTCCTTAGCAGGCGAGAAGCTGCGCGAGCATTCCGCAATGTCGCAGCCGATGAGTAAACAAGCAGGAAGTTGAAAGCGAAGTCGTGATGCAGATATCAGGATGGCATTTAAAATATCAAAAAAGTAACACCTTCAAAGTTGACCCTGATCTACCGAAATAGGAGTCTGAAACATGCAATAAACAAAATCTCCACTAGTGAAAGGCGGACAAAAAATAAGAAAGTCAATTCCTTGGTGGGATGCGCTGCGCATCCTATTTTCGCGGAATATCGTGGATGCACGATATTCCGTCAAGAACTTCAGTTCGGAGTGCACGGCGACTGCCGGCGCCATCTTCGACTGCGATACCACACCCTAATGCGGAAAGGATTAAGTTGAAATGCTACTATTCGCGCTTAAAAATAAATACTGTGGCCTACGTAACGCATTCAGAAATAAAAGTACATCCAGTAAAAGTACGATGCGTGGCGCATTCCAAAAGGGATTGATTAACGCCGTTTATTATCCCTGCACCTTATCTGCACAGAAGAAGTTACCATGGTCAGCCGATGGACGAGTCAGTGTTTTCCACACAAACCCGCTACCGGTTCACCGACCCCGAGAGATGGAATGCGTGATTGGGCTGGTCAGGGGAAAACCTAAAAATTCCTCCGAAATGTTCAAGACAATCTTAACCTCCGCCGATTGCGTTACGACTCACCGTCAAGCCATTGTTCGTTCCCAAAATGGTCACCTGTATCACCTGTCGTCCCGTTGATCATCGACTTGCTCGATCGGGAGCCAGCAGCGTCTACATTCGTCCCTGTCGCGTGCCAGAATGCTCCATGGATCCTACTCGCTCGAAGGACAGGAAGAGCGTCATATCGGTCGTTCAGGGCTTTCACGAACAAGTCCGACCAACACGTTGGTGGGCGTCCTGGTGTTCTCTTGACATTCCGCCGAATCCAGTCTGTGATGGCTCTTGTCCAGCGGGTGTCTGCGAATCGCATTACGTGGCCGCTCCACCCAATTTTCGACGACTTGACCCATGCGACTCTGATGACCCTGAGCGTCACTGATCTTCGAACGTCGGCGAAGCTCGGAACTCCGGAGGCCTTCTCTCACTTGCGTGAGTCGTGTCACTCCGAGCGTGGTCCTCTCGATTCCACGCTGCGCGACACTGATCGCGTGTTCATCCTGCTTTCGTATAGCCCAGGTCTCTGAGGTGTATTTTAGGGCAGGAAGAGCAGTGGAGTCGAACAGGTGGGCACGGAGTCGGAAAAAAAGGATATGGGGAGGAATGTCACAAAGACGTGGCGCATTCTGAACGAGTTACCTGTAGACGCTTCCTTTCATTAATTATTTATTCGGACCCTTACAAATAAATCAGCCGCCCCTGAGAAAACAAGTCGGCCGGCTATCTCGAGATCGGAGGGGGTTTTTTCAATCGGCAGGCACTCGAAGCCCTTCAAAGGAGCCAGCCAGCCGGCCCTCGCCGTGACACAATCATTGGAAGCCCGTCAATAGCTCGTCCAGATTCAGTCCGCCTGATAATTGCGCCGGATAAACGCGAGCTGTGTGCGCGGATTTCCTCACAAGTACAGCGACGGCTCAATAACATTTAACTGTAGCCGCTGGTGGTCCGCCCTAATCGGCTGCCAATCACTTCCATGACATCATGTACACGGCTCAAACTAGCATCGCCAGAGGCCCCTCCCGCGCTGCGAAAAACTAATTTGGCTCGTTGCAAAACGGAACGGAGGCGATGACGGATTCGTTCGGCTATTCTTTGGCGAGTCCCGAGGGTCCGGGGTCACTACGCGGGGTTACGAATCCCCGTCCATCACGCAGACCAGCGCCGACGTGTTGTTGATGTGTTCCGTCGGCCGAAAAAGAGAGCGGTCCAGGGAATAACCTCCAAGTTAGCTGACCAAACGACGCCTTCAGATGAGCGAACGCCCCTTGTAGTCGGAGGGTGTCCTTGGCGGACAGTGCTCGGGAAAACCCGCTGCCACCTGCACCAGCTCCCGATGCGCCGGCGCTCTGACCCCCCGTTGCGGCTCATACATAGGCAAATTAGGGTCCGTGTTTCGCGCACGTAACGGCGATTTTCAGGCGGAACTCGTTTTATGCGTTGGAAATGGATTTTTGTCTCCGCCGGACACACGAAAGTCGTGCTGCTCACGTCGTAAAGCTGCTCCCGGATCCATTACGTGTAATAAATGTAGGCATCTGATAAAAAAGCGCAGCACCCTTGGGTTGAGAAGCCGCGAGGAAGAAATAGGCGTTCTGTAGAGAGGAAAGCCTATTCTAGCGTTGCAGAGCATAAAACCCCCAGAGTTCGGCAAAAATCGTCACTCGTTTGTTGGAGTAGCGGGGTCTTATTCATCAGCATTAAACAGACCTCTACTTAGGGAACCGATACTGGTCAAATCTTGGATTTTCGAAAAAATTATATAAACTTCTACATGCGTTTTTTATCACGCACTCAGCTTTTTGCGCCATATGGTGTCATTACATTTAGAGAGTGCCAGCCATATATCTTGGTCATATAGGGAAGTAGAAGAACAAACCAACATCCTGCATCTCTTTTACCAATTAATCGCTACTGCAGAGATAGAAAGCCTATGGTGGTCTCAGCCGCGAGTCGAACCTTCAATTGATCAACGGCGAAATTAGCGTCTACAGCCTACTGCTCCAAAAGCGTTCATAGTGTTTCGAGTGCGTGCCATAAAATAGGTAGAACAGGCTACCTAGGCTACTTTTTATGCTTCTAATTTAGAAGTGATGTTTTGGTGTAAAACGCAATTCTCTAAAACGGCAAGCGAAAGCTCAGTATTATGTAAATAAATAAATAAATAAATAAATAAATAAATACTTGAAATGCATTAGTTCAAGACGAAGTGATGCAGATAAAGGGCAGAAGCGATGAATAACGGCTAAACTCAATGTCATTTGGTAAGCATTGGGATGGAAGGCTCGGTTGGCCTAGGCGGGAAGCCCGAATCACGAAGCTCGGTTCGCTGCTCGAGCGTCAGCGGCACCTCCTCCGACTGCGCTACCAGATGCCCAGTGGTATAGATAGAGGAATAAATAAGAGCTTCGCCGAACTTAGTGTTGCGTATTTTCGACTGTTTCATATTTCATATGTAGAATGCTTTATATAATAGTTACACGGAGAAATCGGCTTATTGAGCCCTATTAGAAGCCTTTATTAAAGGGTATTATGTATTTTTGCCTTCAGCACCACAGCGCTAGAGAGAATAAACAACATCTTCTCCTCAAGTAGCACTTGCGTACTTTTGTTGAAGATTCAAAGGTACTGAAGTGTTCTTTTCAACTGAAACATCAAAGAACCCGAATTTTGTGATTTTTCATTTTATTTCTACAGAATAACTTTTCGAAATCATGATGATTTTGATTAAAAATACACCTGAGAAATAATTTTTCAAGGTGGTGGCACGTAGCTCTCATTGAATACCCAAGAAGGTTCCGCGAATACAAAGCGTCACATGCTCAACAGCTGACTCACTCTAGTAGCCTAGGTAAGTCAAACTGCTTACCTCTATTCTTAAGTTTTTCTCTAGCCTCCTTCGAAATGTATGAAAGAAGCTGCATAGAACCACTCTCTCCGTTCGAATTGTTGGCAGGAATTCTTGCTTCTGCCAAACATTCGATGAACAATTGTCGATCAAGTAATTGGATTGTACTCTTCGACATGTACGGTTGAGTGCTCATATAGATCGTGAGGTCACTCGAGATTTCTAATTGAACGTTATTCCTCGGAAAATTTAATCCTTCCGGTGCAATCGCTGAAGAAACCTAGCGACTCAACCTTCTGAGATTCCCTTTTAGATAAGAAAACTGCTTAACAGAATAAACGGCATTTCTGAGTTGTATATTGGTATTTCCAGTAACGGCTAGAAAAATAAAGAGTATAAGAAATGTGATAAGTCGAAAATCGAAAACCTGGACAAGCAATGCAGCACGGAACATAAAAGATGGATCCAGTCAAAGAAAGCAAGTGAACATAGGGCAGCTTTTTCGCCATCGCTATCTGATGTTCAGTAGTTGGATGGCGGGAGCACAGAAACTTGTTATAAAGGAATTGTCAGCTTCTATCTATTTTTCTCTACTAAACTACACTATTTGCATGAACGTGGTGCAGTTGGAAGAAGGCGCCCATTTCGCATACGTCAACAATAAGCTCGATTTGCGCTCAGGAATGCTTCCATCTCTACTCTTTCGAAAGCTGGAACCTATCCAGCAGGATTCCAACCCTGCTCCTTCGAAATCTGGAATCCAAAATCCAGCAGGAGAAGCATGGATTTGTCAATCAGCTGTCCGCTACGGCTCACGGTATACCACTATATGTGGGCCGTGAATAAACTCGCTTATTTACGCCACTCGTCCTCCTCCTCTCCAAACATAGGATACAAATTGGCGCGAGAACTTCTGTCGGAAAATGCGCCAACTGTCGCGTGTACGACGATCGCTTCATGGTTCGACTCTCAACCATGCTTTCCATGACTCCAGGACTAGCAAGTTGGTGGTAGACATTGCTGGAACGGATAAAACGCTGACCTGTTAATCGACTAACAACCGCGGGTCGTGAATGTGTAGGCCCAATACTTGTTAAAGCTGCCTCCAAGAAATCTCGCAGGAGTAGGAAGCGTGGCGCATAAAATAAAAAATTTATCGACACTGACCGTTATCTTTGAGTGCACTAACCACTAAAAACATTCGCCAGCATAAAAAAGTTTCCACATTAGAGGTCCAGAGGCACTTGTCAACGTAACAGTGCTTTCGTTTTTAAACGAAACTAGCTATACTTACTTTTATATACACTAATTTTTATGTTTTTAGTTGCACTCTCAGCGGGTGAAGAGATGGTACCACCTGCGGTTAGGATTTTCTCCACTCCCGAGGCGGCCAGTGCCCTCCATTTAGGGTTTGTTGCCATCTCATCTCCAATTTGGTGTCAGCCACGGCGTTAGAGCCAATACATGTTGCGCTAAGCTTCCAATCCCAAGCGGAAGCTTCCTGAAAAGCGATGTGCTCGCTGTTAGTTCCGTAGCTCCACTCTATTCCGGTAGGAACTACAGGACACTGAGACGTGTTCCACCGGGCGAGTTAGTCAACCTCGTCGTGATTGATAAATTTCGACAAATTGGAACAGGTTCCCGAAACGCTGTCCGATTGAAAGTAATTGTGTTAGAGGGGAGCCCATACCTTCTGAAGGTTTTCCGTCTGCACCCATCAGGTGGTGAGTTTGTAGTCGGTCGGTAGGCATCAGAACAAACCAGGCAAGGACAGCTTGAGAGTTGTATTCTGGCAGTGAAAAAAGGTGTAGTAGGTGAGGGAGGGGTGGTGCACTTGGCCAGGAAAATCTTCATACTCTTCCATCTCCACGCCGAACGGGCGATGATACAGAAGTTTACTAAGGACGAACATACCTTCCTCAAAGCCCAAAAAATTTACGTCCGTCCTATTCTCGAGTATGGCACTCCTGTTTTTAGTCCAAATAAAATCGAAAATATCAACGCTTTAGAACGGGTCCAGAACAGCTTCACTAGAAAACTATTCTTCGGCATATAAACTACCGCTCTATTCCGAACCTTGATGTGCGTAATCTGCATCTAGGTTTGGATCCTCTATCCACACGACGGAAAAAGTTCGATCTTATTATTGTTTACAAAGCGCTGCACGTCTTGTCCATCTGAGTGGGGTAGATTTTTCGTCCACAACGAGGGGTGCTGCTGTAAAGCTGCGGGTTCCTCGGACCCGGAGTTGGGTCCGCTCCAACTACTTTGCCTGTCGAGCCTTCGCAGAATACGCCAAGTTAAGTAAAGGCTTTGCTATACCTGCAAGCGTTGCGGCTTTTGAAAGAATTTTAGAGAAATGCCTCTAAACTTTCCCAGTAACTTTCAGTTATTAAACCTTGTTCCCCCTGCTTTCTGTAGCGGTTTTTGATAATCCTTTCTTCTCGCTTCGTGCAGAGCTGTGCCTCTTACTTCTCTTTAATTTACTATTTATCGTTATTTGTTGAATCTCTCTTTTGTTCTGTTCGTTGTCTAATTGATTTTATTGATACTTTTCCAAGGTGCGATGGTGAGCGTGCTCACACTACATGTGCTTGTGCATACCACATGTCTCAATGAAAACGAAAATGAAAATGAAAAGTTCCTTTGTTCATCACACTTTGTGCTACGCCGTTATCAGGTATTATACTTCAAAAAGGTGAGCCCATATATCACAGGAACTGCAATATCGGGAGCACGCCTAAGGACTGCGTGTCTAGGCCGACGAAACTGTACATCCTTTAGTGCATCAGAGGAGGTTAACTGCAGAGATGACTACATACCAACTGGCTAGTTAAGCTCCTCCGCAGGTTAAATGCGCATTCAAACTTGCTGCTGGGGGAGATACAGAGTGGACGCGTGTAGCGCAGTCCGAGAAGGTACTGACCGTCGCGTGCAGCCGATACCATGTACTCGGTTCGGATTTCCCATGCAGGTCAACCAAGCCCGCCATCCCCCCCCCCCCGGGGCGGTGAATTGGTACCAGACTTGTCTGGGAAATAAAAGCACTGGGTTGTTAATCGGCTGGCCCCCACAAGTCATTGTCTGGCCGAATATGCACTCCAATCGCCTCCACGACATCCTATAAAGCTTTAGAATGCGTGACCACCCCTGGACCTACATCCTATTTTGTCTTCTTTTAAAGGTGCTACTCCGCCGTACGACTCTACACTTTACATATTCCAGCTAAGTCACTGATTCGCTCCCGCTAGAGATCCCAGCGAACAATCGTCGACAGCATTTCCGGTGTCGAAAAATCTTCGGCGCTAATTTTTCCATTCAGTCTGGTCCGACGGCCAGCGCCCTGTCGCAGTCGGCCCGGAGGCGAGGACAATGCTGCTGAGGGTGGCGGCTCGCGTGCGATTTGTTGCACTCTCTGAGCAGCTGAAAAGTGCGCGATGGCGGACGCCCAGTCCACGCAAGGGACCCCCTCGCTTCTGGTGAGACCCATTGCTGAAAAACGACGGGCGACGACGGAGCCGGAGGAGCGCCGAGCGCTCACGCAGCTGCACCGCGCTCGTTGCTCGCTCCGGAGAAGGAAACAAAAAGCGCAGCGGCCGCCATGAATAGCCTATAGAAAAAGCCAAGAGTGAGACTGAGGCGCCTCGTCTTCCCGGTTGAAGAACGGTTTACGGGCCGACGAGTCATCTCCGTATGAAAGGAATCATCGTAGACAAAGTGCGTACAAGGGTGTTGCCTTGAAGCAATCTGTGATAGCAATCTCGGGAACATCGGGCCTCCGTAGAAGCCATGCAGAGAGCATCTGGAGACAGAAGTGCTGACCAAGAACTACTGCTCTAGTTCAAATCCTTCCACGATTGGCCACCTCTCGAGAGCGCTGAGTTCGAAAACCTTCTTCGAGAATGTCGCTCTCGTGCTGGCCGTCAAGCGGAGAGGCTACTACAAAATTCAGTTTTCCCTTAGGTCCTCTTCAAGTCGTCAGGAATCAAGCAAACACTTTCCACTCGATTGCTTCTAAACCTTCTGCCTGCCTTTTTACCTCGACTAAACCGTAAAAGGCACTGCAATTCTCCGTGGTTTTAAGCTTTGGATGGCCTCACGAAATATTATGAAACAGAAGTTGAAGGTGCGAGAATAACGGCACATCTTCACAGGTTCCATAGAGGATAAAGGACGGCGTCACTCAATCCCTTTTGGGATGCGCCACGCATTTTACTTCTGCGGGACATTGTGGAAGCGATTTTGAATGCGTTTTTGGCCGTACAATGACTTGCGGTAGCCAGCCGATGTGTCAGCGCTTTATAATACCCAGATAAGTCTAGTACCAAGTCAATGATCCTGGAGGGATAAAAGGCTTCGTTGGATTGTGCAAGAAATTTGAACCAAGAACCTGATATCGGGTGCACGGGACAGCCGGTATACACTTGAACACTGCGCTGCTACCCTCACAGCTTTCATAACATCCTGAATACGAGTCCCCCCTTTTGCAAGTAGATTGAGCACACAATCATTCCTAGAGCTAGAGTACGTTCTCCTAGAATTGCCCTGAGTCTACATCTCGTGATGGGAGAAGGTTCCCATGGTGTTCCATCATAACGACGCCCCTGCCGCCTTGGATAGGAGCGTTTTTGACTTTAGTCTTTCCTAGAATTCAGTCAGACGGATGATGTGGTCCTTGATGGAAAGGTGTCTCAAGTGCAAAGCGGACTTTCTTAAAGTTTATACAAGAAAAGTCTGCCGAAACGTCAGTTGAATGGAGCTGAGAAGTTTGATGGACAACTTTAAGAGGCTCATTCCTTATCTGCTCAGGATTTTCGTCCGTCATCATTATTTCTCTCAGTTCCATTCGCTTGCTGAGGCATCATTCTGCAGCCAAAGAATAGACAAACATAGTCATGTAAGAGAAGCGATAAATGCTAAGATGAGGAAGGGCACTAGAGTTGTAATGACAACCCGACACAGTTGTGTCGAATCTCGAATGACCTATTTGAATATACATTCGAATGATTTTCATTCGAATTTGAATATTCGACTACGAATATTAAAAAATTAATTATGTTCTAACACATTTGCTTAAGCCTGGAGCGGCTGGTAGAGAGGCTATATGTTGTTACAGGATGTTTTGTTACGATCAAAACTCTTGCGCCAGGCGGGACTCGAACCCGCATCTTCTGCTTTCGCTGCCCGGAAAGCAGAAGATGCGGGTTCGAGTCCCACCTGGCGCAAGAGTTTTGATCGTAACAAAACATCCTGTAACAACAAAAAATTAATTATTTCGAATATATTCGAATTCGAATATTCAAAATTTTTTAATAATCGAGTATTCGCAACAATTTCGAGAGCACAACTAAACAATCGGATCTTCTTGGCACAATCAAGAATAAATAGCATTACCACCTCCCTATGACTTATGTAAAATTGAAAACATTCCTTTAATTCGCCTTTTAAAGGAATAAAACTTGTAGTGGAATTCGGTCCGACGCCACTGTTGCTCTGCCGTTCTAAAGTTGAGCCATGATTTGTGGGTTGTGATCTAGCGAAAAGTGTCCCTTTCAACCCGAATAAACTGAACATAAGCTTTAAATCCCAGCAAGAAGCAACAAGTTTGAGATGCCTTCTGGATACGCGAACTGATGCTGAGTTTTTCATGAATGTCAATTTAGGTCGTAGCTAGCAGTGAGAGTGACTGAGCAGTTCTACGCCGGTTTACTACGATGCTGTCAGAAAGAAGTGCGAGGCGTATCCTGAGAAATTATTAGAAGAGCTTTTTGAAGATTTCTCCGAGTTCTATGACCTCACCTAACTTTTGTGTGCACTTACAGGAGGTGTTCTTTGCCGGAATCTGGGCTTCGTGGGTTTCTTCATGGACACATCTTGGATCCGGCTTCGATTCGGATTGATGTGATCCGCCATTTTTTCAAATCACAGATAAATGAATCATTACCTCGAGGTAATATCTTTCCCAACTTTCAAAAATCATGAGGTATTTCAGGAGCAGCATTATTTACAGAGCAGTCAAATCACCTCAGTCTTTATACTCTTGTTGTGTTCTTGATTTATTTTATCCTTGTTCTTTTTATTGCGTTCTGACATCATGATGGTGTTCTTCCTTCATTGCTCTTGATATTTTTCCATTGTGGCGCACACATGTGTGCACGAAATAAATAAATAAAATAGAATAGAATAGAATGGAATCGTATACCATGTCAGAACCGAATGTCCTATATCACATCTGGAGACAAACAGTTTAAATCATCTAAATCACCCAAAAGTCCACTGCAGTGAGAATCGTTCTCATCTGGTTCTCAAGGTCAAGGCCTCTGCATTATACGCATGATCTGTTAAACCGGAGTATGAAAGAATAACGAATCTGAATTATCGAAATCCAATGTTTTATTTTATTTTATTTTATTTTCTGTTAAGCTGCGTGGGATCCAATGCATAATTCTACCCTTCGTGTTTCGTTCTCATTCCTTCAGCTGCATCGGCGCAGAGAAATTTCCGGAAATTTCCAGCGACAATTGCACGCTTCGGGCGTTTCAAATGGCTGGCCACGTTCACCCGATGACGGTGATGGGCATTCCGAAGCGCGCGCACTCACATACACTTTCGACAAGAAATATGAACGCATCTAATGAGCCTCCGGCCGGCGGGCCATTGGACCCGATGACCGGCGACGGCAGTGCTCCGCGTCGGTGCCGGCTCTGGCACTTCCAAATCCAGTTAGCCGCGCCGCTCATGAATCTCGGAGAAACAGAATATTCAATAAAAGGGCACGCAGAGCGCAGCAGCGGACCGACTATGATATCATCGTGCTCGTCTGTCCACAGTAGCCGCCAAGAGGTGGCCATGTAGCCTCGCAGTGAGACACTACTGCTGGGCTTCTCGACGAAGAAGGAGGACTGAATAGGAGGGCGAATATCACTAACATTCAGAGTGACCTGTAGACGGCGAATAAGGTAGTTTTTCTAGATCTATCCTAGTCGGAAGGGAACGACCGTTAGGTACCAATTGTAGATGTCATCCCATGCCGCACAACCACATACTCTGAATTTAAGTGAAAGGCCTTGCACCATTGGATAGCTGCCGAAATTCTCGTAGAAACTCAAGCTTCAGAATGGAGACATAAACTTGCCGCATGCCCCCTCCGATTAGGATAAGTTCGTGTTCCTCTATCTATCTATCTGCCATTATACGCACACGAGTTTGCCTTTGACTAACGTTTAGGCATTTTTCAGAAGATACGGCGTGTGTGACCCCATCGTTCCCTCAAGGTTTATCAGGTCGGCTATCGCTGAACTGTTAAGCCGTCCCCGAAGTTCAAGGAATAGTTACAGGTTCATAATCACATCGAAACCGCTCATCGACTGGCATCGACTTTTTGAGCGCAAACACTGCATGGAACAAAGGAAGGGAGTTGCTGGGAAACTTTTCGAAGAATTAACTTGTGCCGAGCAAGCTCGAACTATACCAGGCCCCTAATGCGTTGAGCAACCAACTAAAAACGAACAAAGGAGATGAAAGTGATCTCATGAATGCCAAAAAGTTGAGTCACCGAAATCCCCCAGCGAACCTTACTTTTAGTTGTTTCACGGATAGACTGCTTAAGAAGTGAATTTGTTTACTCGAAGCGGCCATGCACATCGTTAGGTGTATCGCACCACTTTTTGTGCACCATTTTCTCTTAAATCCGAATTTTTGAGACAGGAACAAACATCTAAAGTCAAAATGGACATTTTATAAAAAAAGGCAGCGTAACCACTGGTTTTGACAGAATTTGTGTTGAAGTCTCTTTTACACTCTCGAGGGGAGATGTAAGAAAACGACGAAACATCTTTTGTACGAGCCTAGAATTTTTGTTCCCTTTAGAAAGAACAGAGTTTAAGAGTCAATGTTTATTTATACTTTGTATACATACGTTTGCCACTGTTTGAAAAAAAGCGCATTTTATTTTGAATGTGTCCGATTTTAATTCTAAAAGTGCTCTTTTTAAATTGAAAGAGGTATACATAGTTTTCGCGACAAATTGGACAATCTTCTAAACAGTCTTGCTTAAAGCTTTTGAAATTAGTTTGAAAACCCTCCAAATCAAAAAAGCTTCTTCCACATTAAAATAAAAATTCTTTAAGACTGTTAGAATAAGTTTTTGTTAAAATATTTTTTATATGTCTTTACTTCTAATTTTTCAATTCACCTACCCCAATAACAGCCACATTGTTTGAGATTTTAAAAATTCTCATTATTCAAGAAAAATAATAAATTAAAGTTTGTATTAAAGTGCAGAAAACAGTAATTATTTAGTGTAAAAAAAGAAGATCAGGCCATGCACTCGACTAACTCGCTGCAATTTTTGTTCAACCGATAGCAAAATTTTGATTGCGTGGAGTAACACAGATGTAAGCAGCACAACAAAAACAGCTGTAGAGAACGCACCTTTTCTTGCCGTTTTAGACAAGCAACGTTTACACAATAAAAAGGAATGAAAATCGCGACAAGCTGTGGAGTGCATTGCACGACCTCTCTCTTGTTTTAGTACACAAAATGATTGCTGCCTTTCTGCACTTATGAAATTGATCCTTTATTTTTCCTAAGTAGCAAAAATTTTATAAAATTTTAAACTATGTGTTAACTTATCCGAGCATGTGATTTTAAAAAATTTCAAAGAATTCATACCAAATTGTTCTAGAACAATAATTACTTTAACCATCTTTGAGGGTCTATATGCTTTGTTAAAGAAGCTTGTTTTAATTTAGTAGGTGTTCAAATGATATCAAAGCGTCAAGTTTGCTTAAAAAGGCATAATTTGGCGTAAAAGTGGCAGATATAAAAGCCTAATCCATCCAATCCATGACACGATTCACGAAGGTGAGAGAAAGCATCCGGAGTTACGAGCTTCGTCGATGTTCGAAGATTAGAGACGCTGTCGCATGAGGAATCTCGTCGAAAACTAGGTGGGCCGGTCATGTGATACGTTTCGCAGACATCTGATTCTGACATCAAAACAAATGCTCTGTCCGTAGATATTTAGGAGCTACCTTTGTTTGTTAGTTTTCGTGTTTGTTGTGTTGCAGTTTTATCTCAGTCCTGTCTTATACAGAGTATTTCAATAAATAAATAAGTAAATCTGGACGAGAGCCGCCACCGACTGGATTCTGTGGGACGTCAAGAGGACACCAGGACGTCCACCAACGCGCTGGTCGGACCTTTTCGTGAACGCTCTGGGCGGATGATATGACGTTCTTCGTGTCCCTCGAGAGAATCGGTCCCATTGGAGCACCCTGGCACGCGACAGGGACGAATGGTGAAGCCGCTAGCGCCCGCTCGAGCAACACGATGGCCAACGGGAGAACAGGTGATACAGGTGAACCCGAATTGGAATGCCGGTTCATTACCTCACCCACAAACAGGTCCGACCACCACTTACTCGGTGTTCACAACAGAAAAAACGTGGTGGCAACTGCAGCCGCATCTAAGGCTTCTCCCCGAAACGGGAACTTTTCCGATGCCTCCGTTGGATCCAGGTGTTCTTCAACGACGATCTGGCTCGAAAAGCTCTCAAAATGAGCGCAGGTTGTAAGCACAATCTGCAGATGTCCTTTCACTCTTTTCAACATGAATGCCTATTCTAACATGCCTTTTAAAATTATTTTTTATCGCGTCAATTCTGGAGTTCTACTTGTCTTTGCCTAATCCAGGAGAAGGAGAAGCACCGAATCAAGATCTGCCTGAAGATAGTGACGAAACGAAATCGTTACCACCTTTACTTACATTCTATTCAACATGTACAATTTTTCTATTCAATTTTCTAATTTCGTCATTACTTCTGCAGGATGTCGTGAAAGCGAGAAATTTGAACTTTGTGTACAACGAACTTGGATTCCAATAAACTGGTCAATGTCCGACTCCTCTCATACGGGTCTAGAACTGATTCAAAAACAATTGGATTGGTCTGGGAGTGTTCTGAAACCACTATCGATTTAGGATAAAGCCAAGGACCTACGCCCTCTACCGAATGCGCCACACGAGTCCAAAGCATAGAACAATGATTTGAGAAACTGCTGACTCCAAAACCTCGACGTCCAAACAAAGAGCATGACACCAGGGCAATGCATGAATTTCACTTCCGTTTCAAACCCACACTCTTTACCCTGGTTATCTTCGCTTCCAACATTCCACCGACGGACGAATTCTACAGTTTCTTCGGCTGCAAAAGCTACTCTGCCAGAAGGTTAAAATTCTTGCTGACGCTTTTATATACCAATGGCGTCATCAATCAGGGTCGTACCAACTAAGTTGGCAAAATTTGTAGTTTTAAATTGCAATGAACTAAAACTCAAAGCGCGTAGTGTAGTTCATTGCTTCTTGTCGTGGTAGAAGCTGTATTTCTCACATCTAGAGTGGAATGCAACAAAGAATTATGAGGATATAGCCTGTGATAAGCAAAAAGTAGCAGAAAAACATTACAAAATGGCTTGATATATCTAGAAAATTTCAAAGATTTAGGATAACAGAGAAGAGAAAAAGGTCATGCTATGCACCACCATACTATGAATGATAGAATGAGGCGAAGCAAATTAGACGAGAGCAAAATCCTCCCACTAGCGCCGCTATTTTGCTCAACTCCAACTTCTTAGGAATAGAATATTTGCGTCTTCGTCACTTCTTCTTTGAAAGTTATTCGTCTAGAATATTTCAAGTAGTCGTAGTTTAATTCTAAGCCTTCTAAATACACTTAAAATTCCTTGCTTGTATCCAAAAAACGGTGAATGGAAAGAAAATATCGCATGGCTTAAACAAATGCGTCTTGTAGTTCAGTGGTGGTGAACTTTGGACCAGAATTCACAGTATGCACTTGGGTAGCTTACTTATTGGCTGGCTTCGACAAAGCTTTTTTCATGTTCATATTCACCATGAAAAATAAATCTTATTGTATAAACATAACAAAACAACAAACAGTTACAGTACATATTATTATAACTTCTTCAGTGATAAACCACCGCAGAATTTTTATAATAAAGTTTATAGCAAGATTCGTTGGACGAAATGCGGTGAAGCAGAGCGTTTAAATTTTTATACTTTGCTTTTCACCTCATTTCAATTTTCTAAAGCTCTACTGCCTCAATATAAAACTCAAAATGGCTTTAAGAATGCGCCGTAGATTCTACGTCGTCAAAATGTCATGAAGCTCTATTGATTTTGAAATTTTTTACACATTCGGTGAAAAATGCCAAATTTACTAGCAAGCCCATCAATTTAACTGTTTCGTTTGAGAAACGAATTGGAGGGCTTATTTACTCGAAATAGTGAGCGGTGGCCTCAATCGCTCATATTCAGAGGTTGCGTTGATGTTCTTATTTAAAAAAAAGAGAATGAAGCTCGACGATAGTCAGTCGATCCAATCAGAATGCGCTACGCTTTCATCTTCTGCTGATCATTGTGGAAGTACCTTACGTGCACAATTATGGTTATATTCTCATCCATGGGCTTTCACTATCAACCGATGGAGTAGTGAATGTGTTAACCATTCCAAACACCTCCAGTGCCAACGAAAGATGAAGAATAAGTGGATTAGCTTGTCTGGTCACGAACTGGAATCAAATTTGAGTAGCTCCGAAAAACTTGCGAAAATCCATGACTCTTGCTTACAAAGTTCTTGTTTACGATAAACGATACTTCAACTTCAAACTTTACAACAAACTACAACTACAACTAGTCCAACAACTCTCCTTTCCTCAACATTCAGGCACGAGGAGGAATGGAAATACATTCCTTACTTATTTAGTTTACTTTACTTGTTGTTAGCCATAATACCATTTCGTTTAGAATGAAGACATGACAGAACACGCCCATGGAGATAAAGAAGTTTAACTCATAACTCAGTATTTTTACAACTTTAAGATACTCACCAAGTAGAAAAACGATGATAGAAAGAGTGAAATATTTCAGTTCATAAATGACCTTAATTACAATAACGAGAAAGAGCAATTAAAAATAATGGAAGAGGAAGTTCCCCGTTGACGTACCCGGTCTCATCACCAAGCAGCTGATGGCGTCCGTGGCCAAGGGCAACGTCAAGAGCAGAGAAATGACGAGACTTAAAGTCCACATGAGGACCGATGGCGATGCTCTGCGTGCGGATAGGAGTCCGATAGAATTGACTGGGAGGTAGTCGAAGGTCCTCGAGTAGCTCTGACCAGGGTCGACGGGACGGGACGAGGGGTAGTTGAATAGCCGGTCTGCGCTCCTGGGCGATGTCTTCTTCTTCTTCGGCAGCCGAGCAGCTTCTGCGCAGCCCGCCCACTCTTACGGGCGCGGCGGCCGAGGGGGAGGGGACTGGCCGGCCGCGGCCGGTCGGCTGGCTGGTCGGCCCGACTGGCTCGTGTAACCCCGGAAACTCGCAAATAAGCGAGAAGAATAACGAACAAACAGCCCGGAAGTCGCGTCGATGACCCCGACCGGACCAGCCGGGCTGAAGCCGAACTGATACGCCCGGCGCTACCTGGCGGACACGACGAGAGACGTCTGCCAGCAGCGGACGTCCGTCGAGGGGATTGTAAGTGCAATGCCCCGCGAAGGAATTTGCAACGAGGTTTGTTGCCCTTACGTTCCCCTGATTTTTTCAATCTTGTGCTGATCACTTTCGATGGATGAAAAATGCTTAAGAGAATCTGTACCTTTGAGGGCCATCTGGAGTTGCACCTGGATTCAGAGTAGAAACCAGTAGGGCAGGTAGCATTCCGTGTAGATTTAGAAGACTCAATTTGATTCCGGCTTGAACAAAAGGTCAGAATTGGTCTTGGCTATCAGTATTGGGAATTCCACAACCCATCTTTCCCTATCTTTCAGGGATCCACCTTCAGAAGAAATGGTCATCGGCTAGGTTCCTCTGACAAAGAAATTTTATAGATTCCACCGTTGCTTTTACTCCTTCACTTATCTCCGAGCGCATGGTAGCGCAGCAAGTGGAAGCGCACGCACCTCGAATCGAAGCTCGAATTTCGGGTCGCGTCCCATCCAAACAAGTCTCCATCCCTCAGTGCTTGAATAGCTGATACAGAACATGTCTGAGAGATACTATTCATTACACGGCTAGAAATAAATGCGAAATATGACAACGTAATCAGAAGCTGTAGAAAGCGAAATTCAGAATAATGTTAACTAAGATGGTACATGTCGCGAAGACAGACAGCATTGGGAGATGCGAACGTCCCATCCAATCAGACCCGTTTGAATGGGCGTTCCATACAGACGTGTACAGTCGGTGCCCTGATCGGTTGGCGTGTGTTCGGTCTGTGTTCTGCTTGGTTATTATTGGCTAGCGCGCTCCTACTTACCCATGCTGCTCACCTTCGCAACATGTACTATTAAGATTCTAGGCTAAAGTAGGACAATTGGGAAGAACATGCTATGAAAACCGTCTCAGAATAATTGTGTAACAAAAAAAAACAAAAGGAAAAAGAAAATAACGCAGGAAGAAACAAAGCCAGGAGTCCTTCTCAATATTCAGTCGTCCTAAAATTATTTATGAATCGAGCTGTATTCTTAAGAACTGGATTAATCCTGAATGGGGGTACTGTGTTTTTGTCATGAAAATGTTGTAATTTGAATCTGTTCCATTGAGAAAAAATTACGTGATTTCTTTCTTTATTTATTTCGGAACGCGAGCAAAAGTCGCGTTTCAAAACAACAGCTGAAAAAACCGAAATACCAATGAACAGTTGCAACATACAAACAAAACAATGGATGAAAATACAATGATGACGATTTTATTGCATTAAAATATCTTATGCCTTCCTCTTGGGTGCTTCATGGTCTCGCCATGTGAAGGTCTTATTCAAAAAAATAAAATAAAATCAAATCTACAGAAATCGTGAAAAACTTTGAGCCATAAGAAAATCATTTATTTTTTGTGTGTCTGAGAGAATGTTATTGGAATCAAACTCACATTTCCTGATAAATATCTGCATAGTAAAGCTGCTTTAGAATTCTTCACGTTTTATTCCTTTTCCTCTTAATTTCGTAAAAATAGTTTTTCCAAGGTTACGCATCAGTCTGACGTAGGTCGTATCAGCTTTGACGAGGAAAGCGGTAAAGCAACGACTTTGTCATGGTCTCCCCATCTCAAGTAATTACATAGGCCGAGTATGCACTGAAATTGTCTCTACCATATACCATGGAACTAAAGGGTGCGACGCACACTGTTCTTGTATCTGAAACCTGGCTTCGGGATGGAAAGTGCATGACGTCATAGTAACAAGCAGAGAACTTCGCAAAGCTGTTAATCAAGTCCATTTACAACAAAATTCAATAAACTGTTCCAGAAGGCGAATGACGTCGACAAGCTTTCAAATATTGAAAACCATGAAGATCTTCGCCGCTATTTACGTACTATTTTCCAAAATAAGAACAGCAAAGTAGGGAATAAAACATGAAAGAGTAAAAAGATAAAGGACGGCGTCACTTAATCGCTTTTGGAATGCGCCACGCATTCTACTTCTACGGGATGTCGTGAAGGCGATTTGAATACGTATTTGCCCATACAATGATTTGCGGTGGCCAGCCGATAAACAAGGCTGCGCCTTATCCTTTCCATATTCCGAGATAAGTCTGGTACCAATTCAACGACCCCGGAAGAATTGAAGGCTCGGTTGGCCTGAGTGGGAAATCGGAACCAGGGACCTCTTCCGACGGCGCTACCCCCGCCCCATGAAAGGATGACTGGTGTTAATCATCCCCTCAGATATGTACCATCCATTCTATTTTAGGCTTGACAAGAGTTGGACGAGAACAGCACGAAAGTACAGACGTTCCTGAGCCATCGTGGAAGAGAAGAAAATTATTTGCTATTAATGAGATGATAGGCTTATTTATTCTTTTACTTGGGCACTAGTGCGCCAACAAATCAAGCAAAACACCACAAGATGTTCATACAGTGGCAAAAGGAAAAAAGAGCAGATCCAGCACGATGAAAACCAGCCAGCCACAGAGGAATAGGCAAAATCAAGAGTAGATTGTACTTATACTGGTGGTTGCCAGCAACGAAACTCCAAAAGGCATTACCGTTGCTACAGTAGCCCGGTTATGAAAGGGATCGCCTCGGAAGTGTCAAGCTCCCTTTGGACAGGTCGTAAGCATTCTGCAAGGTGGAGCCATGCACTCTAAATTTATTTGCTCTTTCTAGCCATTCAAGTGGCTGCTGCAGACAACGCAACCATGTTCTTCCCCATCGCAAGACGCAGGGAAACCCATTAGCGGCTTGCTCGACGATACACTCTGCATGAGAAATCACAGACGTCCTCAATACTAGTCGCCGTTTAATGAGGCGTTGACTCAGTTTATAGAACGCCTGCAATTGACACATTTCGGCGCAGTCATCGGAAATTTTCACGAGCATCGTTCTTCCCATGGACACTGTTAGCAACGATGGCTGATAGAATGAATGCGATTGTCGGCGAAAGTTTGTGAAAAGATAGCCGGGGGCCTTCACCTTGGAGCGTTCAAGAGATTTTTGGAGTTTCTTCTCTACAATAGCATATAAAGACGGCAACGCCTTCAGAAGCCCTCTGAAGGTCTCTGAAGGTCTATGCTATATCGGCCTTCTTTCGTATGCTTATAAGATTCGCTGACAAAGAGGTCCTATACATGTAACAGTTTGCACAAAATTCCTAGTGTGATTATTTTAAAAATGTTATTTTTAAACAATCGATTATTAGGCTGACAGTGCTGTAGACGGTTGCAATGAGGAACAGCCCTTGAGAGTTTTAATTCTGTTCAGATATAGACTAAACAAGGCTTTTATATCTCAGAGATATGCCCTTAAAAAAAAAGGATAAAGCAATTTTCGGGTGTGGCGCAGTCGGATGAGCTAATGGCTGTCGCACGTAGCTTGGATCGATTTTATGTTCGGTTCTGCGCAAGAGAGAAGAGATTTTCCTTCCTCCGCGATCGTTGAGTTAGTAGCGTACTGGAAAAGACCTCATACTGAATAGCTTGTGAGCCAAAAGAAAACACATTCAATGTCCATCCGAGCTTTTAAAAGAGGAGTGCATGACACACCCCTCAATACAATCGATCCAGCCGACCACGTCCATTCTCTTTGCTTTTGTGAAATTGCTTAAATGGGACAAACTATCAGCTGCGTAGCATTACTCAACATAGGATTTTGCAACACTTTGGAGAGCGTAAAACACGAACGAAATTGTATGCGTCGGAGCAGAATACGAAAATGTGGTGCAGTACAGAAAATATTAGAAAGCGGCGAATTTAACTCTCACATTAAATCCTAGTTGTTCAAGGAGCTTCTGTTCGTGTATGCCAATTCTTCTAATCGATACGCCTCAATATGCGCATTACCTCTTCTATGTGGGAGGTGATGGATGAGCATCATTCGTTGTGCATTGACTTCGTTAATGGAGACATTTGGGCTGTTCGCTCAATGTCTTCGAACGGGCTTGAAAGGTGAGCAAATACAAGGCTCTAGCGACTGCTGATTAAGGTTAATCTGATGTTCTCAGTTTCATTGAAGTTCAGTGAAACCCAGCTGGTAGGAAGCGTCAACTTCGGCAACCAATAACGAGCTTGATGTCTTCACTGAAAACGAGAGATTTACGGCATTCAAGATGTTTCAAGATCAATATCAAACTGAATGCTGTGGGGTTTATTATGGATTAGGGATCGGATCAATCCCTTTGGACTTCAGTATGTGGAACACGTTCATCAGCAGGTGGAACAGTGCACTTGAAACCAGCGACCATCCCTGAGAAATCCTTTGAAGCGTTGTTTTATCCGAGCGCACTCGGGAGATTTGCCGGCTGTCGAGTGCACCTCGAATCGAAGTTCTTGGTTCGGGTTTCAGCCAAAGCAACTAATCCTTCGTTTCGCTCTGGTACGGCGAATTGGTTGTTGGTTGTTTTTTAGCAGTGGTAATACCGACCTCTACAACGGTTGACCACCACGAAACGTCGTATAGAGATAGGTAGTCTACTTGCCTCTTCGATACCCTGCAGAACTGGGGTGTGCGGCGCATCCTAGATATGCGCATTATGTTTTCATCGCCTTCGGCATAAAATTTTCGACGGTAAGCTAAACACTGTTTGTTTTGATCAACACATTCAGATCCAAGGTGTTCCTGAAAAGTGCAAATACAGTAGAACTTTCGCTTTACAGAACAAGCTTAGCGTAGCGTCCTCGATCTTTAAAGCCAGAAACAGTACCGTAGCTACGTAGCATTCATGGGAGAGATCGCAGGCAAAATTATGGGCAGTCAAAGTTCCCCGGCGTTTCTGATTAGGTGTTCAGACTGCGCACCATAATAGTTCGTGAATTTAAGGGGGGTGAAAAAGTGACATGGCTTTTTCCCTTCCTGGATGCTTTAATTATTCCCGAGACAGTCGTCGCTCATTTTTTGGCACTATGTCCTTCTGAATAATGAGGCTGTGGAAGTGAGGTCCACGATGTAATCACCGTCTCATCAAAAACTTCGTTGACTGGTGGTTTTGTCGCGAAAGAAGTGTCTGTTTTGACGCGGTCATTGAGACTGTAGTGACGGTTGCAGCTGTCTTCTTTTCCGCCTTCTTGACCCAGTGCTGGTTCCACCTGTAAAACATCTCATTTGCCATTTCGTTCTAAGCTTGCCAATGGAGCTTCGAAACCAATATCATATCTAACGTTTTCACGACGAACTGAACACTTTTCAAATCGAATTGGACACCTTTCTAAGCTAGGCTAAGATTTCTGAAATCAGAGCGAAATTTGCCAAATCGAGATGGCATTCAGTCAGGTTAACCTACAGACTCAATGAATGGATAGAAAAAATTGTTGTTTAAGGAATACTTGGCATAACTTTCGTTGAAATCTTCTAGTTTACCTGCAACAATAGTGTAATAATTTTACAAAAATTTTGTTTTTAAGGGAAAAAGCAGAAATCAAAAATATAGCGCATTAAAAGATCATATCGCGCCCCGCCCTTAAAAAGTTTGAGGCTACCTTCGTTTGATTGTAATATAAATACCATTAACATGAACCATCAATGTGAGGATACATGTGCTCTTTACAGAGGTGCACCTAGTGGTTGTTGTGATCCACCTGTGATACAGTCTAGAGAATCGTTCTCCTTGTAGAACGATTTTTAGGAAAAATCCATAAATTTGCATGCAATCGTTGTTTATCAAGTGGATATTCAGCCAATTAGAAGCCCTCTGAGAAAGTTGTGAAAAGAATGGAAGTTTCAAGATTACGAGGTTAAATAGTTAAGCGCTCAAAGCGCCTCTTATGGTTCGTCATCTGTTTGTGCTTCTCCCAGGCTCCGCTAGCCTAGAATGATATCGCCAGTTGGAAGGCGAATTGCACGGCGCCCATGTAGAAGAGGGTCATGGCGCATCCTGAAATGAATGGGAGCTACCCTAAAAGACCAAAAGAAACGCATAATAGAATCAGTTGTAAATCTTTATGTGAAAATATTCAAGTTTAACAGTTCTTTCACAGTTCAAAAACTCAATGCCACAACATTGGAATAGAATTACATAGAATCAGGTATATAACTATTGTATCAGAGTCACATAGGACGTTAGATGTATTAATGACATACTTTAATGGTCTGTGTTTTTGTAATAGAGTTTTACTTGTCCTTCTATAACACTGCTCTGTCGTCTTCTTTTTATTGGATGTTTACGCGTGGGACAGTAACTCGCGTCTTTAAATAAATAAATAAATCCATTATCAGCCGCATATTTTGATTCCTCAACAGCATGAACTCAATATCAAAACTATCACAAGCCGAAACTGTATAAGTTTAGGGTATAGGTTAGTGGTAGTCGTCACAGCACTAACTTATACCCTTAAACAATGTATAAGTCAGCGTTGGTCTAGTGTTTACGATATACGTTTGGCTTGCTACAATCTAATTATTAGATTTCCACAACTACGCGTAACCTAACAAATAATCGAATGAAATATAAAACGTGAGTAACCCTGGAAGCCTCCAAAACTCTACACCGCTGATTATTACACAAGTCATTACATACTCAGGCCACTTTGGCTTATCGACAGTCTCCAAAAACCATGACTGTAGAAAAGGTTGTGCCTGGAACGAGAGAAACTTGTCTGCTTCAGGAAGCATAATGAGTTCACTGATATCGCATGATGCCAAAATCATTCTGGTAAGACTGCATTGCTGTCTAACACCTCACTAAACCAATCCCTGTTCACGGCAACACCCTCTCTTACTTGATAGTCGGCTTAGTTCGATGATGTGCACAAAGACTTCTGCCACTGTTGCGACAAAAATTTATTGTGAGGCAGATGCCACTGGCTTCCATTTGGGCCAAAATTACTCGGCTAGGCAGCGACCATCCTAGAATGGCTACACGTCTTCTGACCCGTGCTTAGGCACATGTATGGCCTCCAGTCTTCAGCTTCCTCCAGCCATCCGCACTGATTCTACTTTCGGTGTTCTGTTGCGAAAGCATTCGTCGTCGGCGAAGCGCCAAATCGGCTCCGAGCTCTGAGAGAACACGAGCCGAAATTGGCTTCGCTCCGCGCACTTATCGCATTACGAACTGCGAAAATCGCCTTGTCACCAAAGGCGCCGAGAGACTCGTCTCCGAGCTCGGTCACAAGTCGTACAGCTAGCCGATTACTGCGCACTCGGGAAGTCGAGTCGCAAGGGACGCCTAATTTCGGACGCCATTCGGTTCCTGGAAATAGGGAGAAACATGCTAGAGAGAAGGACGACACGGCTTCTCATGCTATTTCCGTAACGAGACCATCTTCGGCCGAGAAAAACAAGGTGGAACATATGTGCGAGTTAATTCTCAGCTCAGCCTGCTTCCGTTGCAAGGGAAAAACAAAGAAATAAAAAAGGATAAAGGACGTTGGTTCTCAATCATTTTTGGGAACGCGCATTCAACTTCTACGGGATATCGTGGACGCGATTTGAATGCCTATTTGGCAGTACAATGACTGCTCTGGCCAGCCGATGAACAAGTCAGCGTTTTATCATTCCCAGACAAGTATGATACCAATCCACCGTTCCTGGTTCGGATTTTCCACCCAGGCCTACAGCCCCACGGAGGGGTTCGGATTTTCCACCCAGGCCTACAGCCCCACGGAGGGGCTGTAGGCCTGGGTGGAAAATCCGAACCAGGAACCTGGTATCGGATGAACGCAACAGCTGGAACCTCCCGCGACTGCGCTACACTCACCCAAATTTTTTCCACACGAAGTAAAACACGTGAGAGAAACCAAGAATACGAAGCTGACTTTTCTTTTAGTCTTTATTATTGAAATACCTTTTTTGTTCTGAAAAAAACGTCATATGGGACTACGATGGGAACTGTCAAAGCATCTGCCAAGGGCTGAACCAAATTACTCCCTGTTAGAATGAGCCACAAGGGTCCAAGCGGTTGAAAGTCCCATGAGAGAAGCACGACACTATTCTACTTTCAATGCTGCAGAGATCGTGGAGACATCGATAAAATTTCCGCTCAAACCTCGTCTAAGGAAGTGAGTTGATGTGCGGATCACGTATATGATATTCGTTATGAAATTTCGGCAGATTGCGTTAGGTTACGGTAGGTACGGGCGAGTAAATCTGCTGAGGTTTCATCGATTTCGTCCAAACCTTACCGTACGTAACCTACAATAATCAGTAGAAATTTCAAAAACGGATGCCTCGTAATCTTTGCATGATGACAGGTTTCTCAGTCTCAGACCTAATCCTAATCACACTATTGTTTTGAAATTTCTTAAGTGGCTCAGTTATGAGAAAAGACGAAATCAAAGGAAGCTAGATATTCACCTTCTGCGAAGAGCTGCTGCTATGTGCGCCAAAACATTTTCATTTTTACTCTCTTTTGCTCATAGGTCAGCCCCCGTCTCGCTTGCGTTCTTGTACAGCTGTTTTCCGGAAGCTACACATTGCACAGCAAAATGTTACGCGCACCGTTGAATATTGAATTTGGTATAGCTCATATCTGCATATGATCGGCAAACTGATAGCATTCTTCAACCGTAGCTCAGACACATTCATTTAATGGTTTCCTTGGAGAGCGACTAGGGCTGCAATACACGCTACCAAAAAAATTCGACCAAAAAATCCTTAGAAATTCAAACCCTTCAGAATGGGAGTTCTCCAACCCGGACCAAGAAAGACAGTCGCTCGTTCCAAACGAAAACCCACCACTTTCTACAGGGTGAACCAAAATAACGTCGACAAGATTTTTTTCATAATTATGAAACAACCAGTATAATTCGAGAAAACGACGGCTAAATTACAACAATACAAACATTAGGGCACATCATGTTCAAGTGGCTTCAAAGTGGCCTCCCTTATTGTTAGAGCGGATGCAGAGGGCCAAACGTTTCGCGAACTTTCGGCGATGGGCCGCAGGTCATCAGGAGACAACCGTTCCCACTCCTGGCGCAAGGATTCCTTCAGGGACTCGAGACTGCGGTGGCGTTTGACGCCGACCCTAGCCTCTAAAATGCCCACACACTGTAGTCCATCGGATTCAAATCCGCAGAATACGGCGGCCATTCCGAAGGCGTGCTGAAGTCGGGGAGATTGACCTTGCACCACGCCTGAGCACTCTTCGCACTATGTGCGGGTGCAGAATCCATTTGGAACGTCCAATGGGCATCACCGAAGTGCTGGTGGGCCCAAGGAAGAACTACGGACTCAAGAATGTCTCGCTGGTACACATCTTCGTCGATTTTCACTCCTTTATCCACGAAAACCAGGGGTCTTGCTGCTGGCGCAGAATCCGCCCCAAACTATGTGAGATTGTGGGTTTTGGACAAAAGCAGAGGTGATTGGAGCCTCTGTAGACCACATTCTACCATTTCGGCGATTGTGCGCCTGCTTCACGGTGAACAGCTTCTCATCCGTGAATAGAATCTGTTCCCAGGTACCGCCCATCGTCGAAAAATTCGCGAAACGTTTGGCTCTCTGCATCCGCTCCAAGGGAGGCCACCACGAAACCACTTAAACATGACGTACCCGAATGTTTGTATTGTTGTAATTTAGTTGTCGTTTTCTCGAATTGTTGGTTGTTTTTAATTATGACGAAAAAATCTTGTCCACGTTATTTTGTTTCATCCTGTAGTATGAGGATCTGGAACTATGAAAATTACAAGGAGCACAGAACATGTGATTACTGGATAATAACTGTCTTAGGATTCAAGGAAATTGAAAAGTACCTGTCAACAAGTTTACCAAATTTTGTCGCAGTATTTATGGGGTGCGAGGTAGCGCACCACGAAGAGACGCTGGCGGTAGGTTGCATCCGACTCCAGGTTCCTGGTTCGGATTTCCCCCAGGCCATCCAATTCTTCCATCTCTCCGTTCTCTTGAGGACAAAACACTAACTTGTATATCGGCCGGCCATCGCATTGTTCAAATTGCTTCTACGTTCATTCCGCGGAACTAGAATGCATGGCACATCCCAAAAGGGATTGAGTCGCGATTTTGTTTATCCTTTTAACATTAATTTATGACCCACCCTATAATAGTAGTGTACCATCTGATGTAGCGGCAACTGGCAAATATAGGTAAAGCTTTCCCCATTGTAAAGAGTTCATCAAGAAGCCAAGAAATTCAGAAATTTTCGCAGATGCGTTGATTGCAAGTGCAACGTATTTAAAAATCAGAATCAGAAGTGACCATTCAAAAAATCTCAAGGACGTCACAGATTATCACAGAAGGAAAAGCACTTATTGAGAGCTAAGCTTGCTGAGGGCGCTAGGCTAGGAATAACCCATGTATGATCTCCAGGTCTTGACCAGAGGCCGCATTCATGAATGACTGGACCCGAGCTGTGTGAGCAGAGCGTAGAACTTGAGGCGTTACCTATGATTCCCAAAGCGTGGAGGTGGGTGAATGGTGGGGTAAAATTATTCACCGAATTTTATCATGTCATGAATACCAAACTTGCCCTCTGCCTACTATCCTCTGTAGGTAAAATTACCCATTACCATTAACCAAGCACTTTAGCAATCGGGAGTCTGGACTATCAGAGAAAGGAAGTAGGAATCAACGCTAAGATCGATTCTTCTTCTTTACGAGCCTCGATCCTTCAGTGTTCGCAAACTCGTGCTGATCTTGATTGGGGAGTACAAGGCCTAACCAACGATCGGACGGGCTCGCTTGATGACCGTGCAGCTTAACTACTCAAAGTTCATCCTAAATGATGGTGCATGGCGCATCCCGAAAGGGCAGACTATTGGCGGTTTCCGTTTTCATTCTTATCCTACTAAATTTCAGCCGATATTCTATCCATACCGCAGCGGTTTTTCGTCAAGTGCCCTCCCATTCGGACAGCCGAGTAAACACTTGTGTCCACTGCAGCGCTGCCGTGTCGTTACTTAATGACATAGCGCAGGGTCCGATAGAGCCGGACCACCGAAGCTGGCCCAGCTCCCGGCACGTAGCTCCCGTGCGCTATCATCGATCGTCTCCGACGGTGTTTGATCAAGTTCCATCACACGGCGCGATCGCTATACGTGTCCACGTCTTCTATGGGAAGCGCTCCTTATTTGATTATCAAACATACTCGCGAGCTGCTGGCGGCTGCCGGCCGGCCGAGGACAATAGCGAGGGGCGAGGGCGCGGACCGTAACGGCCAGGCTCCTCATTACGGGCTGCTGCCAACGTCGGACGAGACAGAGGCACTGGAACGCGGTAACCGGAGACGCGTCGAGCGGCAACAAGCGGCTGCAGCGGTTTTGCAGCCGAAGGAGGGAGCACGGGAACAGGAGCGGTAGTGCAGTGGATGACCGAAGATTACGTGGCCGTGTCTCCGTGAGCTCTTCGCGCTTTCTCGGGCTCTGAAACGTCAAATAGGGCCTGGGAGCCAGTCGCGGTTGCACTCATGGACCCTTCAGATTCAATTGTTCACGACGAGCATACTGACTCCGAAATCCTCTCATCCGACACCGTTCCTGGCTAGAGAATAAGTACTATAAACAGTGGATCTTCGAAACTCTTCTGGTACTCTGAAAATTCTTCCACCTCCCCTCGTTACAGTCGAATTGTCGACTTGGTATCATGAACAGAAGGGGCTTGTTCTCACGATGGCTTCGGAGTTGCGGAGTGACTACAGGGCCCGAATTCATCGGGCGAAAGCTACGGGCAGAAGTAACGGAGGGTAAGACCACCACTCACGCGCCGTGGGTATAGGGCACGGTTCGTATTCATCAAACGAATCGAAGGTAGGGTAAAAGAACCCTAACAGACGTCCAGAAAAGTTGATCCTCTAGCGTTTCGCCGATTCCGCAGCCACCGTGGAGTGGAAACTTGTCCAAGTTAGAGTAGGAGGGGGAATGAGGGAGGCACATTCGCAGAATTCTCTCCGACCGAGAAAAATATTGAAAAAATTCACCAATTTAATCAGAAATTTCTTTTGGAGTTTCGGTTATTCCCCGCGATTTTTCGAATATTTTCTTGGTGATCAAACTTCGTTTGAGTCATCAAGAAAATATTCGAAATCGCTAAAAATTAAGGCGAAGTTTGAGTCATCAAGAAAATAAAAGAATGGTAGGGTGTATGCGGATGAACCCACGACGATCGATGGGATTTCCCCATATACCCAAGATGTGGCGGGTAAGGTTTATCATGGATTTCACATCGTGAGAAAGTCGACCCCGATATCCCACATACCCGCGAGTTTGTCCGATGATGAATACGGCCCAGGAGTTGGAGCGTAAGTACCCTTGCTGGGGATCCACAAAGTGTCAAAAGAAATTAAGCTTAAGCTTAGATGATTTATTTTTAAACAGCAATTGCCTGCTACCGAGTTTGTTCTCTTGTAACGATGTTCTGCTGAGCATCCCTCACCGCGGGACTCGAACCCGCACCATCTGCTAATCGCGCAAGAATGTTCTTCACCATTACACCCCAGGCTCAGTTTCATTGAACGTTACATCCTTAAGCTACTTTCAGCCAACCCTATGAATTCCCTAGAAACTGTGAGCGATATTTGCATAGGTTTTTACAAATTTCGCATGTATTCCGCTACATCTTAGCGAAACTTCACCGATTAGCGACGTTTTTATTTCGCCGTCGACTACAAACGGGTGCTGCTGTATGAGTCTGCACATCTTTGCTACTAGAGAAAGTACAACGTCCATGATAGGTAACACTCCTTGATTTAATGAATTCGTGGTGGTCTCCTAACTACTGGTTCGTTAACAAAGTAGATTTGTCACTAACAAGGGAGGTCAATGAACTTCTCGTGGCAATTTTAAAAGTGACCTATATAGGGTTGTAGGGCGTTGTCTGAGAAGCACCGTAGTGGTTTTCAAATTTCCTGCGGACATCTGGGTAGGTCAAAAATTGCAAAAAACCATTTCACTTCAATACGGGCCGATAAAGCAGAATTGGCGCCTGGAACTGCCATGCTGTGGTTAGAATCTAACCTGCAAAAGGTTTGGGGTTGGAACAATAGCGGAATTACAGCGATTTCTCAATTTGCTTGTTAGCCGTACAGTGACCGAAGTGGAACATTGAGGTGCGCCGCTCACCACCAGGGCCGCAGCGACCGGATGGCCGAGTGACTATGGGGGGCGAGCTTGAGGGAGAAGCATCGGGGGTTCGAAGCCGGAGGTGCTGCTCCTGAACCGCTGGTCTTGCTTCATCGATTTTTGTCGATATAAAGTGTATCTTAACCCTTTCATGACATTGTCCGACGATGTCGTCGGACACTTTTTTGCCGCGTGGGACAATTCGTAGGATGGTGTCCGACGATGTCGTCGGACACCATCCTACGAATAGTTTATGGAAAATTATCAAGCATTTGATAGTACAATATCTACCAATGGGTCCACTAGTATCTACGGTCAAGGCGGTCCTTGGAAAACTTCTTTCGTTACAGTTTTTCATATTTAACAAATAATACACGCAAAATAATTCAAATAATCAGCGCGCGAGAAAATGCGCGCTGTCCCACGCGACAGTCACCTGAAAATCGCGCGTGTCGTGAAAGGGTTAACCGCGGTAGTGTACCATACTGACATTACAACTTTATTTTAACATCGATATAAACACAAAAATAAACACCCAAAGCAACAGCGGTCATAGAACATAATTCGATTGGCCATTGAGGAGCAGGCGACTTTTCTTTGCCTACAAAATAGATAACATCAGAACTCCAAAGATCGAGGAAAAATATTATTTTTTTATTTTAATTGATTAATTAACTATATTTATGTTTGATTTTTTCGACCCCTCTTCGACCTCTGGAGAGAAAGCATAACAGTACCAATCTGTTTCGACTTTTGGAGTCATGAAGTAGTGCTAACAGACCCACTGTCAATGCCTAACGAAGACGGTCAAGATAAAGAGTATTATCTACTTTGGAGTTGGGATAGGCCCTTGAATACTACCGAGGAACTGCGAAGAAAAGTCGCCTGTTCTCTCGTTCGTGATGTTAGCTTGACTTGAACGAAGCGCAGGATGTAGACTGGTCGCCGGACGATAACAATGATGTGGGTGGTATTACGCCTTCCTGTAGTAGTGAGGAGGTTGCTGTATGTGACGGCCGTTTGTGACTTGCAATATGGTTGGTTGAGGATGAAGAAGGCAGAATGGTACTGTAATGCTTTCTCTCCAGAAGTCGAAGAGGGGTCGAAAAAATCAAACATAAATATAGCTAAATAATCAATTAAAATAAAAATATAAAAAATAAATAATAAAAATAATAAATAAAAATAAAATAATATTTTTCCTCGATCTTTGGAGTTCTGAAGTTATCTATTTTGTAGGCAAAGAAAAGTCGCCTGCTCCTCCTCAATGGCCAATCGAACTAGGCATTATGAACGCTGTTACTTTGGGTGTTTATTTTTGTGTTTATATCGAGGTTAAAACAAAGTTATAATATCAGTATGGTACACTACCGCGGTTAAGATACACTTTATATCGACAAAAATTGCTAGAGCTAGACCAGCAATTCAGGAGCAGCCCCTCCGGCTTCGAACCCCCGACGCTTCTCCCGCAAGCTCGCCCCCCATAGTCACTCAGCCATCCGGTCGCTGAGGCGCTGGTGGTGAGCGGCGCACCTCAATGTTCCACTTCGGTCACTGTATGGCTAACAAGCAAATTGTGAAATCGCTGTAATTCTGCCATTGTTCCAGCCCCAAACCTTTTGCAGGTTAGATTCGAACCACAGCATGGCAGTTCCAGGCGCCAGTTCTGCTTTATCGGCCCGTATTGAAGTGAAATGGTTTTTTGCAATTTTTGACCTACCCAGATGTCCGCAAGAAATTTGAAAACCACTACGGTGCTTCTCAGACAACGCTCTACAACCCTATATAGGTCACTTTTAAAATTGCCACGGGAAGTTCATTGACCTCCCTTGTAAGAGATTCGAGAGGCAGTTGTTGATGTTTAGCTCTGGAGATATCTCAACATCATACTAGATACAGAACGTCTTCTCCGCCTAATTTGTCAGGAACAAAGGATAAAGAAAGGTGTTACTCAATCCCTTTTTGGGATGCGCCACGCACTCTACTTCTATGGGATGTCGTTGAGGCGATTTGAATACGTATTTGGCCATACCATGACTTGCGGCGGTCAGCCGATGAAGATGTCAGCGCTTTATCCTTTCCAGACAAGTCTCTTACCAATTCACCAACCCCGGAAGGATGGAAGGCTTGGTTGGCCTAGGCAGGAAATCCGAACCAGGAACCTGGTAACAGACGGCGCCTCCTCCGACTGCGGTACACGAGCCCTTTGGCAGGGATAGGGGGTCCCAAAATGACCACCATCAGGGCCTATACGCTTTATATCCGAACCAGAGACGTCTGTCTCCGGAAACATTCGTGCCGAACTGTTCCATGCGACAGCAGGGGAGTAGACGGCGTTGGTGTTCTAGACAACACGCGCTTGGCCATGAACATCCATCCGTAAGAGTCTCTGATAAGCCGAATTGAACGACTTCGTCTGAAGCGATGTGGTTCCGTATCAGCTTTAACTGCGTTTGTCGCGTATGTGGCAACATCCGACAGCTGCGAGGAGGAGGTCGAACCAATTTACGTGGAGCTGGAGAAGTTCTATAAGGAAGATGACACCTTCATAACCACGATGGTGTTCTACAAGATGGTCGTTTGCGATTTCAAGGCCAAGATCGGGCCACGAAGACCGCCGGAAGGACTTCTAATCAGAACCCATGGTTTGGAGTGGAACGAGCACGGCGAAGGACCGTCTGAGTTCATCATAATGGCCAAGACCATGTATGCAGCTTCTCGCGTTAAGGAGAGAAGGCCGCGAAGTTTAAGAAGAACGACCATAAACTTTGACCTCTACACCTCTCTCGCCGGACTTTGCAGCACGAGCGTCAGGCAACTACCAACTGAAGTCGAGCTTGCGAAGCTATGCAGAGCGGCGATAAAGGAAGATCTTAAGGAGCGAAGGGTGGAAGGGTTGGCTGAAGCTGCAGAGGCAGGGTTGAGCAATGCCCGCCGGAACTTTGCCAAACTTCAAGAACAAGATGACCGCTCTACGGCGTCCTATGGAACCGTCACCTCGGACAATGGAGATGGTCATCCATGACTTAAACTCCGATCTCTTCGTAGCCATGTCCTCCTGTCCCGCCCTCATGCCATGTTTCGCAGGATGGATGCGTCGTCCCCTCTGTCCTCCTTCCGAGGTCCCACACGCCATCTCGTCGGTCAAGAAACGTACAGCACCCGGTCCCGACAGGATCAGAGCTGAACGCCTGAAGAACCTCTCGCCAGCGCTCATCAACACCCTGGTGCGCCTCTTTACAAGCTGCCTGTCGGAGTGTAAGGTTCCATCTCAGTGGAAGACCAGCGAGACCGTTTTGCTGTACAAGAAGGGGACGTGCACGACATTGGCAACTATCGCCCGATCTGCCTGCTGTCCGTAATCTACAAGCTGTTCACCCGAGTTATCCTGAATAAGATCAGCCGAACGCTGGACGAAGGACAGCCATGCGAGCAAGCAGGATTTCGGCGAGGATTCAGCACGATCGACCACATACACACCATTACGAAGCTCTCCGAAGTGTCGTGAGAGTAAAAGCTTCCGCTGTGCCTGAAGTTCATCGTCCTGAAGAAGGCGTTCGACTCTGTCGAAACTGAAGCCCTGCGCACTCAGGGCGTCCCTACTCAGCACATCAGAGTTCTTCGAGAGCTGTATAGTGGATTCAGAACCAGGATCTCACCATTCTACAACAATTTATTGGAATGATATTCAAATGTCAATTGCTCTGTGTTCTATAATTTTACGGTTAAGACTCTAATGTTGTGTTAAATGAACGTATCCACTCCGAAACTTGCCCTTATCTCGTTTCGCGTTCATTTTTGCAGGCCCTCACTAGCTCCACTAGATTCCTCGTAGTCGAGAATAGGTAATCACTCGCTTTCAGAATTTTTTAACGTCTCACACGAGAATAAGACCTTTTTGAAGAAAATTGGTTGAAAATTGGCGTTTCAAAAGTATCTGTCCACTTGTGAAAACAAGCTTTTCACTAAATTAAAAAGTTGATCGAACCACCACTATATTTATAACATCATGCATCGTATTATCCATGCTACTGACAAGGTTCTGGATGATTTTGTCTACGTTGGCGTCCCTTGCAATCAAAATCGCCACCACGTCATTGAACTGTCGGTTACTCGCGTAGACTCGTCGAACCACGATCCCCCAGATGTTCTCCATTGGGCTGCTGCCAGGATAACAGGCCGGCCAGTCCGTTACTTGAGTGTTGTGACGGTGGAGCCAATCTTCTGTCGACCTGGACACATGGACTGCAGCGCTGCCCTGCTGCAGAACATGTGTCTGATGTCTTCTGCCTCATAAGAGATGCAGAAGAATAGACTCCACTACGCCTTGATACTCCAGACTAACCAAGCGACACAGCGGGACACAAAGGAAGATACGCTTCAGCAGTCCGCTGCTGCAGAAGTCGATCACTGTCACTAATGAACGACTCCAGTTGCAACAGGGAGTTCTCGCAGGTCTCTCTAATAATATCGGTATCCATTCGGACTATTCATATTAAATCTTTCCCGCTGGTAAAGATGAAAAAAAATTAATCTGGATATCCCCGATGTATACCGACATTACTGGAGAGACCTGCGAGAATCCCCCGTCGTCGCCTCTTCGTAGGCGGTTCATTGGTGACAGTGGTCGGCTTCAAGCTTAGGCTTTCGTGTTGTCGCATGGACAGTCTGGAGCGTCAAGGTATACAGGGTGCGTAAAAAGTATTGACGCAGCAAATGACGGTTGTGGAAATAGTATTGCGCAGTAAGTTTTAAAATGTTCACTTGAGAAATATGGAAAATGGTCTTGCGAACACGATAGAGTAACTCGTAATTGACATCGGCTCCTTTACTGTGAATACAGGAGCGAAAACGACGGAAAAATTCATTAGCACGCGCCGCAAGTACTCGCTTGGATTTCGTCCCGTGCTTTTAACAGGGTAGCCTTCTGCGACTGGTCACTTCTGTTGAAAGTAGCCCAGACCTCATTCTCTAAAATCGAATAAAAAGAGTAATCCAGCGGATTCATGTTTAAGCTGTGTTCGTCTGAGAAGCTGTCCACACCTGTGCGCGTTACCTGTTTGCCGTTATCGGACAGAGATTGATAATTTTGGATTTGAACATTATCGTGCTTGAACATATTGTAATCATCATCTGTTATGATAGAGCCGTGGCTGACGTTTGGGCTGCTGACCTCTTTCCTCACCAACCGTTTCGAACAGCGCCTAATTCTCTTGTTAAGGAAGTATTCAGCCGTCTGGGTAACAGACAAAAAAGGGCCACCGTAGCGATGACGATCATGTTTCTTCAGTTTTTTCGTGAGTGTTTTTTTGAGCACAATACAGACAACAAAAATAACACACAAAAACCTAGAGGGGTAGAAAGAAAAAGCTGGAGCTGAATCAAAACGTAGGTGCGTCAATATTTTTTTACGCACCCTGTACTGGAGTCTATCCTTCTGGCTTTCTTGAGAAGCAGAAGACATCAGAGACATGTTCTGCAGCAGTGCAGCGCTGCAGTCCATGTGTCCAGGTAGACCACAGATTAGCTCCACCGTCACAACATTCAAGTAATGGACTGGCCGGCCTGTTATCCTGGCAGCAGCCCAATGGAGAACATCTGGGGGATCGTGGTTCGACGAGTCTACGCGAGTAACCGACAGTTCAATGACGTGGTGGCGATTTTGATTACAAGGGACATTAGCAAAGACATAATCATCCAGAACCTTGCCAGTAGCGTGAATAATACGATACACGATGTTATGAGAAATAGTGGTAGTTTGATCGATTTTTAAATATAGTAAAAAGTTTGTTTTTCACAAATGGATACATCAAATTCGGTCTTGGATCTCATCCTTTGCAACAAGTCAGGCTTTGTTTGTAACGTACAGATAGGCCCAACTATTGATAGTAGAGTTCATGCTTCGGTCACGTTTCAGTTAGATTTGAAGCGCAAAAGCAAAGATATTAGATGGGTTCGCGATTACAGATGTGCGGATTACTATCAAATCTGCACATAACTGGCAGGGATTGATTGGGTAGGAATTGTGAACTCTGGCGGTACAGTCAATCAGTTGCATGAAAAGCTGCTTGCAGTTCTTTATCATACAATTTAATTGTATGCGCTTTTACGAAAACTCATCGCAGAGGAGAAGGGCCTGAGCATCTGAGAAGACTAAGCCGTCCTCGTCTCAACTGCTGGAAGAAGGCATCAGCTACTGCAAGTCAACAAGCTGGTATTATACGAGTCCTTGTCATGCAAACTTGGCAAGCCACTTCATCGTTACAACTTGTATCTCGAAAGGAGGATAACTTTATCTAGGGATAAAATGGCTTTCTATAAGTTCATGAATTCGCATTCAGGTAAGGGCAATGTAACTCCTAACGTACTCGGTTCTAATGGAGGGTTTATCTCAACGGACAAGAATGAAGCTGACCTAGTGGCTGAAGCGTTTCAGAAGGTTTACAACAGGAATCAGATTGATGGAGACAGCACGTTAGTCAAATGAGCTCTACTTTATGGTTCCATAAGAATGACACTTGCTGACACTTTGTCCAAATGGGAAAACTCTTTTTCAGTATCACCGGACTTCATTCCCATCAGTTTCATAAAGAAGGCTGTTCACTACACAGCTTGTCCTCTAGAACACATTTTCAATCTCAGCTATATGAGATCGGAAGCTCCAGTTAGGTGGAAACATGTGTTTGCAACTCCCATTCCAAAGAAATCCCTCTTAAATGATCTCATGAACTACAGACTCGTTGGCATTACTTCAGTATTTGCAAAAGCTTCCAAAAAGATACTGAAGAAGCACGTATTGTCGCATCTTGAAACCCACCATGTGATATCCAACGACCAGCATGGCTTTATGAAAGATCGATCGGTAGAAACAGCTGTGCTTGCGTCACTGAATGATTGGTCGAAGGCGGCTGAAGAGGAAAAACGCACTGGTGTTGTATATTTTGACTTTTTAAAGGCTTTTGATAAGATACCGGTCGAGAAATTAATGATCAAAATGAAGGCAGTGGGAATTCGTCCCTTGATCATTGATTGGCTTCGAGAGTTTTTATCAGGAAGAACGTATCAGGTAAAGGTGAGGAGTCAATACTCTAAAGTCTTTACTGCAGCGGTGTACCTCAAGGAGGTGTGTTGTCTCCGATCTTATTCCTCTATTGTACACCTATGAACTCGTTAATAATTTAGGGTTTACGTGCAAAATGTGCGGTGATGATGTCAAAATTTACAAGAAAATTGAGCACGCAAGAGATTCAAACTGCCTTCAGTCAGATCAGTTGTTGGGCAGTAAAATGGGAACTGCTAATAGCCTCTGAGAAGACCCACTTTCTGACGATTGGGTCTAGAAGCCATACTACGGTGCTGTCATATAGGATCAATGACAACGCTTTAAAAAATCCAAGAACCTCGTAATTTAGGTTTCCTTATCACGAGTAACCTGTCTTTCTCCAGTCATTGCAGGCTCTTGTTGAATGAAGCTAACTGCCGCATTTACAATCTTCTCAAAGTTTTAAGATCAAATCTACCGGAGGTTTACTTAAGAGCTTACAAAACCTATGTTCGTCCAGTTGTGGAATCTGGAATAGCCGTGTTCTATCCTACGAAAAAGAGGGACATCGACATTTCAGAGAGCGTACAAAACAATTTCAATGGGAAGCTTATGATGAGATGTTTCTCGGTGGATTATAGTCTGATACCGCGTGGTCAGGAACGTTCTGTTCGCTTTCGTCTTCCTTCACTGGAAAATAGAAGGAAAATCTCAGATCTGGTCATGGTGTACAAAAAGCTTTCTGGTAAGGTGTCCACCCACCCAATTATTTTTTGGAGGTGTACTAACGAGGACCGTTAGAGGAAAGCTTAAGTTTTGAGTTTCGGATGCTAAATCACGAATAAGATCTGACTTTCTGACCTACTGGATTCTCAAGGAATTCAATTTGTTGATTGGAAAATATGATGGCCATGGTGAGCTGTCTGTGCAAGCCTGTAAACGTCCTACTGTTGCTGGTTGAACTCCAGGATTATGATATAGCGATTTCTCTGTTGAAGGTTGCGTAATTGTACTGCTACTATTACTAATTTTAGACAGAAGTTTGCTCGCTTATTCTCTTTCTATTGCTTTTTTCGCCTACGCTAGACTATGTTCTATTCCTTGAAATAAATAAATAATTAAATAAAATGTCCAAATGGAATGCCTATGTCATACCAACAAAACGAATCCAAGACGCCTCCAGTTACAACAAGCCAGGAAGTCATCCTAATCGAAGAATCAATAATCAAAGCGAGAACCACCATTGGCTCCGTAGTAACCGTACAAATATTAGCTAAAACCCTCGTAATGGCTGTGAAAAAAATCAATAACACTCGCACCGTGTAAGTGGAAGAAGTAATTGTATACTAGTCATGCACACAAGGAGCAACAAAGGAGACCTCTTGTAAATCATTAAGCAGTCAGGAAACAGAGCAAATTCAATGTGGAAATACAATCCATTTAGTGATGTGCACTCCAGAAAGACGCAATTCTACAATCAGCTTCCATTTCACTACTCCCAACGTCAACTTCAACTGTAGATTCGATGCCCAGGTGGAACATCAACAGCAACGCTCCAAGGACGATTGGTATTCGTAAACGGCGGAGTGCGTCTTTCTGAAATTTCTGTGAACAGTTTATCCTCATCGCAATCTGGCTTTAGTAGTGTTAATATAACCCTTTTTTCTAGCACTTTCAAATCCATCCCCAACATATTCTTCATTGTTTTCAAGGATATCATAACTGTTGTCATCTTAATATGTTCATTGTCATTCTGTTCAGCTTTGAAAATTACATTACAAACGTAATTGGAACTGTCTCCCCTGCCACAAAAGCCTTTTAAATCGAAAACTATATGAGTACATCTTTTAACCTCTGCAATGTAATTTTTTACTTCATTTTTTGCCGGCGAGTGTGTATTGGAATGATTTTCATATGTCAATTTCTCTGTATTTTACAATTCTAAGATTGTGACTTAGATCTACTACAAGCATAATAAGAACGGTATGAATAAGCCAGCAAACTAAACATAGCGGCGAATTTTGTGTTAAATGAGCGTTGTTATCACATTTATAGCCAAATTCCTTCGGATCAGCACACTCCCCATTCTACAACGTTGTCATCAACGGGACTCCTCAGTGAGGAAGGAGGTTTTAAAAGAATTTTAAAAAAATTAAAAAGACTTCAACCGACCTGTAATGGGATATAAGTCCACAAAAAATTGACGACCTTACAGTAAATACCATGAGTCACCACATAAAAAATGAAAACTAGCTGCACCCGTAAAGATTCATAGCAAAGAACGGATCTATTCCAACGACTCGCTCGAGTCAACAACGAGAAAATCGTGACGATAACACAACAGAACGAAACGGTGCGAGCAAATCACGATATAACACGGAAAAACGTATTAGCACTCAAGACACACTTAGGAAACCACAACGTAAGGCCTTGGTGGGGAAAACGAACGAAAGGGACGGCTACCGTGGAAGAAATTGAGCCGCCTTATTCCAAGATAGCATATATGTGCATCAGGAACACTCAAGATTCAATCAATCCGCGAAAAACGCGCGCAATTTGTCCGCTCTATTTGCATATATTGTTGCGGAGTAGGACCCACCGCAGATACGCCGCATGCCCATAAGTGCCCATATGAGAGGGAATCGGATCCACGCATGTCGGTGGCCATATCACAAACATCAAATGCGAAGCGGCCCCACACGCGGATCCAGTAGGAAATTGCCCCGCCGTCATGACATGAGTGCATCGGAGCAAGAGGCGAGTCGCACTTTCTCAAATAGTGTGCGAATATGCGATGTCGGATTATACATGAAGTGAATGAGCTGAAATTCTAGGTATCGCTCTATAGTATAACTAAAATACAGAGCCTAAGTCTTACACAACAAGAAGAACGAGCATAAGCTTAACTACATATTCGGATTAACTCTCTATCTCCGCTATCGGGACTGACACAATATTTGTATTTTATGAAGTTATTCTTATTGATACACTTGAGCAGGGACATATTAAAGTAATCCTTGCTATATCCACTATCAAACAACAGGGTTCATAACTGTTTCATTCTGTTATTGAAGTCGCATAATAGACTAATGTACGAGCAGTTCTTAATATCTCAGTAGAAATAGTAGCTCTTTTGATATTGTCACTAATGTACGAATCAGCTGCTGGTAATCTAATAACCTTGAAGGTGAAGTCGTCAGTTTTATTATACATTTTGATGTATATCTTGTCGTTTTCAATCCATATACTGAAATCCAGGTAATGACATTTCTTATCATTATCATGTGTGATTTCAATATTAAGAATACTGTCATACACTTTATCCAAAATGTTTGTTACCTCAAGAGTCTCCATGTTGTGTATGATAAGTAGGTCATCCATATATCTAAATGGATGGAATATTTTGTTATGCATTACATTCTTAATAGAATATATATATATATATATTCAAGTATGACATAGTTAAATCTGCCATTATGGGACTGAAATTACCCCCTTGAGGCACCCCTATTTTTTGTTTTAAAGTAATTGGCGGAAGCTGTTATTCAGCAGGAAGTGAACTCAGTATAGTAGATCTTCCTTAGTATAATACTTATAGTTATCATATTTCCCCGTACCCGTATAAAATATCTTATCGTGTATTTTATGAACTGCCAAATATTTTTTGTTTCCAGAATTTCCATTACAAATTTCAATAACCTCTCCAATGTTTTTGATAATTATATTGTGTGGTATGCATGTAAAGGTATTGCTGAAGTCTGCAGAGAAAAGTTTCAAACCATAACCACGAATGCCACAAATCTTTTCACTGATGTTAATGTCATCAATAGACCAGTATGTGTTAAACTTAACATTTCTAGCCTTAGTTGTATTGTTGTATCTTTTAAAATGTATTTTAACAAATCTAAATATCCTATTCATCTTCAGTGCTATTGAAATAACCGAACTATTATAAGCACCAGTAATAAATCTAAATTTAATGGGGTTTTATGTAGTTTGGGTAGGCAATATATATATGGGATACTCATGTTTCTATCAATGAAGTTGTTATTACTACACACCTTCTTAAGATATTCTATTATTGTTTCCTTTTTACCATAGCTGCACTCAACAGCTCGAGATCAAGAAAGTCGCCAATAAGCATCATTGGGTGAGTAGCTGGTCTCCTTAGCTATCCAACTGTTAAAGTTGAGGCTTTACAAAATAATTCTGTTGTTATTTATTTATTACCTATTTATATTACTTCTTAGTTTGGCGAAACCCAGACCAAGTGGATGGCCTGTATCCAAAGGTCATACCGGAAACTGCGGTCTTGGGACATTCTACGAATACATGTGAATTAGGATGAGCCAAAGATTCTTCGATGACGCATAGTGGTAGACACGCATCAGAGAAGGTGTTTCAACTTACATGCGGATTTGGAGATCACCGTTCTGCCACCCGCTCATCCATCCTACTACACCATCTTGCTTTTCAAGAAGGATACTTGTAGCCAGAAGCACAAGCAACCTTTATAAAATAGCAACTCAGATCACTAGCAGACGACGTAGATAGGGAAAGCAGAAGATGAAGAAAAAGTTCCTATCGACAGCATCCAATACAGCAGCTGATCGTAGAGATCTCCGAAAGTAGGTCGCAGCGCCGACCCATAACAACGCTTCCACGTTTTTTCAGCTTTCAGGGAGTAGAGGTATCTAAGTGGTATCTAACCTACGGGCTTAGGGCATCGCGCTACCCTGCGAAACAGAGGCCAAGGCCGGTGGCATGCTTCCATCGTCGCGATGCCATCGCGGTGCTCAGTTCATTGCCCTTCGCGCGGACAAGCACTGGGAACTCCACATCCTTTCGCGTCGTTCTGCCAAATAGGCATGCACTCGCTTCTGTACACTTCTCATCCGTTCGCTCGAACTTGTGCTAGTGCCTGAGCTTAAGTGATGAAGAGGGGTCATGGCTGCCGACAAGGCAACCTCAACGGCTCAGGTTCATCTCTGTGACCTTATGCCCTGCTTTCGGAACGAATCATGCTTTGTTAGGAATTTGTCCAACGCCTCCTAGACGCCTCCGACATGAGCCATGGAGCAGACTTGGAAATAGTTAACATTAGCGTCATACTGACCGCCCTCCTTCGTCGCTTAAGCTCGGGCGACCTTGGCTGATTTGACGTGCTTGTCCTGTCCTTCATATATGTCGACGTATCTATTGTAGCGCACCCCGATGTCCTTTATAGTGACCAAATTCACGGCTGCAACAGCGATACTCAACCGCAGCCGCGGTGCGGCCGGGATGCCCCACCTTATTGCGGCGGCTCCACATTAGATCTGTTCCGATTCGATTCCACTTGCAAGATCGCGTTACAAGGCAACCTATAGGTAGTAGGCGTGTAGCTCCAACCTCGTTCTCTGCCACTGACCTTTTAGATTCTTCTTCTAAAACTGCAAAAGCGCCTAATGTGAGTTTAGTACGGTATCTTCCTTCAATATCCGTCCGTTTTGAAGCAGTTCTTGCGAGGAGGGATTGCTCAGATTTCTAGTGGTTTGCAGACCGAAAAAGCCAATGTAAGCGCTGAGATTCGAATATCATGTGCAATCTACACCTAAGCGGCTGGAGGACACCTTTTTTGTCTACGGTTCTGTACTGAAGGTGAGTTAGAGCACTATCTATTGTCTAGTAGTTGCCCATCAGCGTTGAATTGATTACCACATTCAAAGCAGAGTGCTAATATCTGCAGTCTTCTTGTTCTGTAGTCTTCAATCATTTTACCTCTTATTATTTTAATCGAAGTGGACAAGTAAAGCTTGAATCAACCGGGCATGGGCTAGCTTGGCTATAACTTAGAGCAAAGATGGAGGAAATTGAACTATCAAAATATTTGGAAGAAGAGGTAAAACGAGAAATACCGATCTATCTGGGACGTTTTCACCATCGATAAGCAAGAAATTGAACTCAATGATCCTGAGGATGTCACCTTTACGATGCGTCAAATCTTAGATTGCCTCGATTCAGTCTGACGCCATTCTTCAGTTTGTGCACGGAAAAACGTATTACTTATTTTTCGTTAGGTAAGTTTTTTTTTTTAACTTGGATGTCGTTTCATCGACCTCTCCTTCGTCAGTGCTAAGAGAAAGTAGAATAACAACTATGAAATTGTCCTCCCAAACACCATTTTATCCCACAGAGTACTAACCATAAAGAGAGAGGGAAGAACCATAGGGACTAACCATAGGGACAAGATTCAAAACAGATACAACACGACGACAAGGCAGATACATGGCAGCTATGCACGGCCGACCTCCTTTCCTTCGCCTCTCCAGCTTCAAGGCGTTGCTCTTTTAGCGTCGTTTGTGCTTACTAACATGTATATGTAGAAGAAATACCGCAGCAGAAATCGTTTACTGCCTAACCCTTGATGGAGTTTATACTTCAGTCGCAGGGAGGCGCCGCGTTATGAAAACCAACAATATTGATTGTTTCGCCCATTCAATTGATACTGTTGGCTTTCACAGCCAAAAATTCCCAATGACGCGTAAAATTTCAACAACAAAGAACTTCACAGGATCTTCCTTGACCTTTATCCACTTCTATTGATTCCAGCTTTATACTAGTTGTTGTGAGTAAGCTTTATTTCACGTTTTATGTAATAACACTGAAATGGCATTCTTTCAGTGATTTCCACTATGAATAGTTCGTTTTCAGGAGGCTCTCAACATTCCGCCGATATAAAACTTGCGCTTTATTCGGAAATCCGTTAGTAATCGTTTATTGCTGGAGTAGTTGTCCATCGCTGTAACCTTGAAGAAAGTTTTTCTCGTTTTCTGTTATCCGCATTTTGTTTAAGAGCACTATGCATGTTACCGTCTTGGATATTGTTTCGCGCATCATTTCGTTTCCATCTAGATACGTTACCCTTGATAACTGTGTAGACAATTGTGCTAAACTTGATCCCATCGTCCATTATCATTGTCGCCATTGTTTTGTCATTTCGTCAAGTCGGCTGATTCCAGGAAGTGTTTTTAAAACGTAACAGGTGAACAAACATCTATTCCATTGCGAATGTCTATTGTTTGCCGGTTCGAAAAGTCGAAGGTGGCGTCGGTTTCTTCCTCTTTCAGAGCGGAGCAGACGCTGCCATACCCTTTCAAGTAGAATATTTCGTCTCCCCCCTTCTGAAACAGTGCAAAATTAAGGTTGGCATCAAAATCTTAAACAGCATACATTGGAGCCGACGCCAATTTGTATAAATCCGCCATTTTTTTCAAGTTTTAGATAAATGGATGCAGATAATAGCATTCTCGAAAAGCCCTGGTCTCAGAATAATTCAAATAAGGGTGATCTTCACCAGAATGGATTTTCAGAAGCTAACTGAATCACTTCTGGTAAAAGCCACTATATCTCAACTATTCTGCGATACGGGCTTTTGAAAACGCCCTTATCTTCTGAAAAAAATGACGGAGCCGAATTATCCTAATCGGCGTCGGATCCCTTGTGTGCTAGACCGTTTGTGACAAATTTCTCGAAGGAAGCAGTGCGTTGTCTGGCAATATGGACTGCGGGACCACACCGCCCACTACGATCTACGAGAACGCGGTTGTTAGGCCGGAAACAGAATTCTGCGGCTGCCGCAACAAATCTGGCGGCTTTTGATGAAGGCGGTATGCCGCAAAGGGATCACCGCAAAGGGAGCAGTGCTGCGTATTTATAGCGGGTGGTACACAACTGCATAGTTTTAATTCTATTAGTTTCTGATGTCGCTTTCGATAACGGGCTAAACCACATTGGTATAGATCCTCGAAGTGTCGAGTGAGAGCTCCTTATCCGCGCTAACAAAAAGTGCTCTACGACAAAGCTCAGGCTCACTGACGTTCCCTAGGATCTGATTTGTTGGTTTTTTCGATTTGCTGCTCTTAACAAACACTGCAGGCTAGCGCTGAGCTGAAACTGAGTTAAAGGCCTGTTTAGCTTGTTTAGCGTAGGACCTCGCCTATGTGTGTCTGCAGGGCATAGGTCCTCCCTTCCTTGAATCGAATTATTTCGTTGGAAAACACGAACCTCCAGGAAGACTTCCGTGTTCAACAGCGTGATAATTCGAAGCTGGAGTCTTCGTAAATAAGAGCGGCGGTATCTGTGTGCCTTAATGGCATTCGTATTTGATGTTGTTCTCCTGGTATTGAATTCTGTCGTCTGCGAGGTGCCACCTCCTCCAGGGTGTCAGGAGAACCAGCTCATCAGGCAGTAGGTATACGGCGTCTTGTTTTCTCATAAGGCAAGGGCTTAAAATGAAGAATACCTTAAATAATAAAAAAGTAGAGAAGACCTGTGATATTACTTCTAGGGAAACTGAGCAAAAGGAACTAGGGAGATTACCCGTATCACCTGTCTTCCCATTGATCATCGATTTGATCGAGCAGGCGCCAGCAGCGTCTCCATTCGTCCCTGTCGCATGCCAGAGTGCTCCAATGGATCCTCCTCTCTCGAGGGACACGAAGAGCGTAATATCGTTCGTTCAGGGTTTTCACGAAGAAGTCCGACCAACGAGTTGGTGGGCGTCCTGGTGTTCTCTTGACATCCCGCGGAATCCATGCGGTAACGGCACTCGTCCAGCGGGTGTCTGCGAAGCGCATTACGTGGCCGGCCCACTCAATTTTCGACGACTTGGCCCACGCGACAGCGTCTCTGATCTTCGAACGTTGGCGAAGGTCGGAACTCCGGAGGCTTTCTCTCACTTGCGTGAGTCGGGTCACTCCGAGCATCGTCCTCTCGATTCCACGCTGCACGACGTTCATCGCTTGTTCATCCTGCTTTCGTATAGCCCAGTTCTCTGAGGCCTACGTTGGGGAAGGAAGAACGGTGGAGTCGAATAGGTGGGCACGGAGTCCGACGTTCTTCGTCTTCTTCACGCCCTCTTCAACGCTTTTGGAAGAACTAAGGAGATGGAATAATTATTTATCGTCGTAGCCAAGATATCTCCAAACCTGAGTACATTCCGAGCTTAGGTGTTGAAGGTGGCCGCCATGCCTCTCTTTCAAGTTGTGACCTAATGCCAGCGCTTCATGGCTTTTCACCATTTCAAAACACATCCCAGTGAAGCGCTACTTGAGAAGTTAGAAGCATGGTCAGAAAAACCAGCCGCTCAACACTGTTCGGCTACTAGAATGATATGAAACCTACGCGCTGAGGTCTGTAATCAGCGAACTTGCTCCTCGTGTAAGTGGGAGTGGACAGATGGATCACTTTTTTCTATTCTTCAAAACTAACGGTTGGTGCTGATGCACAATTACTAGGTGAGATTGCAATATGTTGCTCGCAGCATGTGGCGATATTCAAGTGCAGATTTTGTCACACTGTCACTTTTGCAATAACGTAGAACTACCGGCTATCTCCCAACCGCGGGGGGAGCAGCCCTGAATCGTCATATTATGGCGTTTCCAATCATCTTACCAAGCCACGAATGACCAATTGCATCAGAAGTAGCCTAGATCATGGCCACCTCTCCGCAGGAATAGACACACCAGTGCTGTATAAGATTTTTCATTTAGTACAGCTCAGAACGTCGTAGAGAGTTAGCTACCTTACCTCATGACCCACCCCCTCCCGGGCCGCTTTGCACTTACACTTATGCAGTTCGCTCATAGTTCGTAGAAGGGTATGCGCTAGTTCGCACCCCAGCGAAACACTGCTGAGTGTCTAATTCCGGAACAAGTCGTACACATTTTTAAGTGTCACCACTAACTTTGTATTTAGATTGTCCCCTTTCTTGTAATTGCGTACGTTGGTTTCTAGCACTAAAATTTTTTGAAGTCTTGCTCTTGCTAGCTCTAGCTTTAACCGGAGTAATTCAAGGTTAATGCCTTCTTCTCCTTCCTGACATCACTTAGAAGTCAAATTCATGGCGTACTCGGAAGATCGTATCAGTGTGGGCCTCTTGTCTTGACTCTGCTCATATTTTCGACGATTTCTCTGAATCTTTCTAGGAAGGAAATCTGAATAGTAGGTTGTAGTTGTAACAGAACAAGTATATGTGATGCAAGGTTTGTCGGCCAGCAGCTGTGACGCTGGCTTAACAGGTTTATGATGAGTATGTTGCAATTTAAATAACTTGCGTGTAGCTATTCTAATTGTAATGGGCGTGTTGTATTACTAGGTTACTGAGTTTAAACGAGGAACGGAGAGTCTAATAATGTACCGTGTACTTCTCTAAAGGGTGTCGTAGAAGCAGATTGGGTGCAATCCTAGATTGCGGGAGGGGGTGGCGCCCACAAATGACTTTTGTAAGTCTCACACCGTCTGGCGCACGTCTTCTGATTCCGCACGCTGTGCGTCCACCATCCCAAAGACGTATTAGCGGCTCGTTATATGGTGGAATTATTGGACACCAAGTATCGCTGACTAATGAAGAGGGATGTGCGGAAATCTTTCTGGGAAAAGTGGAAGACGAAAGACCGAACGTAAAGGCTCAAAAATGCCCGGAAACCGGAATATGGAACGGCTGAAACGGAAATGACACATGTTCGCCATTTCTTCAAAAGTGCATCTGAAACGGCGTCAGAAGCGGCTTCTTTTGCACTTTTCCTTGCTCAGAAAGCAGAATCTTCAACAATTTAATGCTCATCCTCATCATTACATAACATAACCAAGCAAGAATTCATAATATTGTTATGATAACCTTTTAGCCATGGTTATAGCAATGAACGAAAACCAATTCAAGGTCTTATCTGACTATTTCTATTCTAGCATGCAATATTTTACATCTAGTTCCTTCGATGAGTTTTCCGCTGACTTTTTTGGTGCTGCAATTTTTTGAAGGGTAGATTTAACCACTTTAGGCTACCTACAGACCCGCCCCCTCCCCAAAAAAACTGACTCGGTGATGTCTAAAACTGGAGTAGCCACCTAGATCATCTTCATACCAGAAAAAAGATTCCTCTCAACGCTTTTAGAAATCTGTGGCATCATGGACGCAGGGTGACAGCACAGATACCTGCATGCTCAACATTAGCAGTTACATTGTAATCAACAAAACTAGTACTCAGAATTCATTCTAGGACCTAAGATGATAACTGGATGACTGATTAGTCATGGTGGGTCCACACTTCCACAGGAATATTCAGTCTGTGCCAGCCTAGAAATCCTACGCCCAAGATGACACAGCTGGACAGTCCCCAGATGGTTCTCGAAGCAATACTTTTTGACAGAATTCAATAAGTCACCGTAGACAGTCATAATAACAGCGCATGGTAGATATTTGTGATGCTTCACTGAAAAGTGAATCGCATAATTCCATATGGATGAATATCACACCTAACGAAATTACAAATTGAAAGTTGCATCTTTGATCATGATACTGCGCCATAAGCTTGCAAAGTTTTGTAGCTATTTGTAACTAATGGGTCAAGGATTTTATGATCATTCAAATGTTGAGTGCATTTTCTTAGCATGCAATGCATACATAGCCTTTGTGGCACATTAATTTTGCCGTCCACCCAGCCGTTGCCATGTTTGAGTGCTTTTTTTTGGTAGCGTAACCAATTTCAAGAATATTAAGACTAGAGTTGTCAAACAGTATTTCTCTCACGATTATATGAAGGTGAACCGTTTTTAATTGGTAGGCTGATTGTGTTCAATATAAAACTAGTGCGAAACAGTGCCATTTCCGTTTCCGCCTTGCGACCCCAAAAACAGGCGGAACAGAACGAAAGAGCTCAAAATTGCCGGAAACCGGAATTCGGAACACCGAAATGGAAATTCCGCACATTTCCGCTAATAAACCTTTAAATGAACTCAAGGAGAAATTTTTAAGCAACAATTCGATTATGCTTCTAACTGAGCGTCTGTGTGAATTTCTAAGACGTTTATTTCGATTTTGTTGTCAGGCTCGCTTGAAGTGTTCAATTTGAAATAGAAATTTTGAAAAATCCACGAAAGCAAGGTTGGCAAATGCATGCCATAGTGTTCCAAAAGTTCAAATGAAATGACCCATTAGCAGCATTGGGCTTCAGTAAACTCGAAAATTGCCTACGCATTGCATCAGTTGACTCTGCAGTTCACAGCAATACAAGATAGTTTATCACCGATCCTATTATAGAACCAAAATGCGTGGCGCGTCCCTGACGATCATGGGCGTTGTTTCCTCATTATATCACAATCAGTTTTACAGAGATGGACGACTCACAATCGATTCTTGTCATCGCAGCGGCAAGACTCTACTTCCTACTGGTTGCACTGGTTTTCTACCTGGGGAACGTTTTCAAGGATCGGAGGCGAGTCCCGCCGATCACGGACCCTCTACTGATGATCAGCGCCACTCAAGCCGTCAGGCGAATTGCTCAGAGAGAGGTGGGACATCAGGCTGAAGTGTGGAAGGCGGACTACGCCAAATCTCATCGAAGTCACAGTCCGACTCAGCTGCGTCTTTCAGATCACTTCTCTGCAACTTGTGGAGGCTTACATTCGCCGTATTGAGCAGGTTCCTTTCACATCGTTAAGCACTCTACTGCGCTAGGCTTCAATTACCTTCATAGTGATCATAGTAATACATCCTTAACATAATTGACTTCTAGGTCAGGTGTGATGCTGCTTTTCCGCTAAGCTTGCACCTTCCAAAAAAGCAACATTTCTAGCAGTGCAATAGCTTTTTCCTAAATGTTTATGCCAAAACTACAGAATGCTTGCTTAAACAGAGGTTCAGTTAAGGTGAACGACATCATTAACGCTGCCGTGGTACTGAACTTCTCAGAAGCTCGAGACAAAGCGATAGAAACTGATCAGCGGATAGCGAGCTTGGACAGCCATAGAATTAAGGAGGTTCGTTTGCTAAGTATCACTTATTGTAGGCTGTGGAGGAGTCAAAGCGCTCCTATCAGATGAGACTCAAGCTATGCCATTTCGAATGTTCGCTACTTCTATTCACGTCAAACCTGGCACTTCAAATTGAGCATTTTCGAAATCTAAACGTATGCTTTTGAAATTTGACTAGACAGCCTTTAAAACGTAAAAAAATGGCTTTAGTTAAAAACACTTTGTCTTGGATATTAATGATTCGTCGCCCAAAAAATAGAGCATAGTGTTCGAAATTTTGCAAAATTGCTGCTCAATTAGCTGCAATAATAGGCTTAGGAATGCCCTAAATTGCAAAATAGTGACAAACTTGGAGTGCAATACACGAAGCTATCGCGTAATGCAGTCGCCCAACACTTATTTTATTTTATTCTGCACTTCATTCTGCTTGTTTGATTGATGGCGTGAATTTTGCTCACTGGTGGCTGTGCAGCAGAGATATGCACGTTTCCGCTTTTGCTTTTGTTGTACATAGCAGTGAATAGTGCATAACACTGTGCAGAAACAGAAATTTTATATATTAATCAAAACAATCTGTTCCAGCTTGTTAAAGGAGTGCATGGCGCGATCTCTTTCTATGACACTCCGAATAATTGCTGCTTTTTGCACTTCGGTTTGGATACAACATTGCCTGTTTAACTATAATAAACGTATAATGAAAATTCTTGCGTCGTAGTCACTTTTTGGCGGAAGCGGGTTATAAATTTTCGTGGAAACCATAGGAAATGTATATTTTTATGCAAAATCTCAATTGAAGCGCTCAGGGCGAGGGAGATGACAGCAGCCTCGAAATGGTCATCAAGTGCATGCTTCCTCCTCCCTTCTGACGTTTGTTTCGAGGTATATTATAAGAATGAAGGTCGCGTTAATCATTCCATTCGCGGGATGCGCCACGTGTTCCACTTCTACAGGAAATCGTGGAGGCAATTTGAATGCGTATTTGGTCACACAATGACTTGCGCTGGCCAGCGGATTGGCAGATCAGTTTTATCCTTCAGTGACAAGTCTAGCACCAACTCACTGAACCTCAAGAGATGGTAGGCTTGATGGGCCTTGGCGGTACAGCCGAACCAAGAACCTGGAATCGGGTACATGATGGAGCCGGCGCCTCTTCCTAGTGCGCTACGCCGCATCTTGTCCCCATTTTGCATGCAAGAAGGAATTGGGAAAGTGGAAATCTCACTTGGCATAGTCATGATCGACGGCAGTTAGCAAATTCACTTTTGAATAGCAAGTCAGACTTCCATTGCATGCTTTGTCATTGCTGAGGATTGTTAGGATGATCAAAATTATTAGGTCATAAATCGCTAAGAATTTTTTTTTAACAGAGGGGATATTGTCTATTATGTCAAATGTTGGGCGGAGCCAAGCAAAATCGTGTTTAGAAATATCGACCGCCTTCACATCAAAGTTAAAGTCATCATAAATGCACAACTTCGGCTTTCGATCTTCGCGTAGCGTAATTTGACTGTTAGTGTTCTTGTTCAAGCCGTTCACCAAGACGGTTATCCGGTTTTCTGCACAGTACATTGAACTGATGTTAGGGTTCGTAGAGTGTTGTAGATGTTTTCGACCATTCCAGGCCTGAAGAAGGCGAAACTCGCCGAAACGTAAGCCGAATAAAAAATTTGGATAACAATCTTGATGAACGGCTTGAGCAAGAACACCAATCAGCTTAGATATTTTTAGCTCCTTAAACGCAAACCACTTCTTGGTATTCCGTACACTTGTAAGGATGCCATAGCCATCAAAGGAAAGGAAATCACATGTGGCATCTTCGACCAAATAGGAGCCAAGTGCGCAACTAGCGCCGAAGTCATTCGTCGGTAATCTGTTATCTTCTATCGGCTCACTTGATATAATATTTTCAAAGCTCTGATTTTCTTGGTTTGCTTCTGGAGAAACTCAAGTTTGACATCAGCAGATAGGAAACATAGAGAGCGTTCGCTGTAAAAGTTAATATTAGGGTTAGCTAAGTTCTGTCCGCTTTCGATGGATTTTTTTATTTTTCCAAGAAACAGTCTACAATTAGTCAACAATATATTTACCATTACTATTTACCACTTCCTACCATCTTCTTGAAAACTGTTCAATGCCACGCCTGTAGAACTCTGGAGGTTTCGATGAGAAGAATGCATTCAAGTCTTGTTCCAGGTCACTTCTATCATCGTATTTCTTCCCATCGGAAATGCCGGAGAGAGCGCAAAAGGTGGAAGTCGGATCGTGCTAGATCAGTTGAATAAGAGGGATGGAGTAGGACTCCCCAGTTCCAATTTCCTGTGCGTCTGGAATGCAACATACGGGCGGGCGTTGTTGTGTAGAAAGCAAATGTTCTTTGGTTACTCGGATCTCCGATCCAGTGCAGCCTTGATACGTTTGAGCTGAAGAGCGTAAATGTCGGCGGTCACTGTGACACCATCTTGCAGAAGCAGCCAATGTACAACTCCAAAGACCGACCTCCAAACCGACAACATCACTTTTTCCCGTGAACTTTTCTGTTGACAACAGCTCCGGGTCCTTTCCTGCGTTCAGCTATTTCTTACGTCTACTGTGGTTAACCAAGAACACGACTTTTCACGCCCGTGATTATTTTTTTGAGCCATTCGAAATGGCGCTTTCTGGAGACCAAGAAAGTACAGGTATCTACTCGCTGGAGGATTTGGTATTCTGTTACTTTGTGAGCCATCCATTTGCCGCACCTTGCAACTTTCCCGAGCTCTCGAAGATGGCGATCCACGTCATGTGGCTGCAGCCCAACCTTGAAGGTGCCACATACCTGATACTTGTTATAGAATCGGTTTTGACGAGGTCTCTGAGAATTTCATCATTAACCTCCATTGGTCTCGTGTCATCTTCCAAGCCCCTGGCTTCAAGCGGGAGAACCATCTTTTGCATGTTTTTGTAGAAACTACCCCTTCGCCGTATCTGCTGCATATACTTCGGTCTCGAACTCATACAAAAAGCAGTGTCGAAGGTGGCTGCGGTCACAAGCCATAATTACCCACAAATGTAGACTTGTGCAAATCACAGTCTTATATAGTAAACCGAGGACACTCCAGAACATCCCACAATCCAACTTGCCACGTGGCTTAGGAGAAGTTGAGCCACGTTTTGTCAAGGAAAGTCGACAGAACTTATGTTACCCTAATAATAGTTAATCGTTGTTCATGGATTTATCGATGTAGTTCATAATTTGTGGAGCATACTCAGTATACTTGTATACATTGCCATTCTCTACTAAAAACCTGAATTTCATCGGTTTATGCGACCGTTTCATTACGTTTAGTACAGCTATACTTTGCCAGGATTGACATATAACAGTAGAGCAAAGGGTTTCACCTAATCATGAGTTCTGCCAGAAAAAAATGAAAAGTGCATAGTGCAATAGCTATGGCTCATTGTTCCTCAACTGTGGGTGTTTAAACGCTTTGATTTAAAGAATGGACGCCGCTGGAGCGATCCTACTGGCTATCACCAATGTGCCTGAGGTATGCATGTGTATGGAGACGACGAACGGCATCTACGGGCGAACGAACAATCCTTACGACGGTCGAAGATCGGCCGGTGGAAGCAGTGGCGGCGAAGGAGCTTTGATCGGAGCTGCCGGCAGCTTGGTGGGTACTTACAGTAGCGTCGTACATCGCCAATCGTTTCCTTTGGGATTCGCTATGCACAACACATTCGAGAATTTGTGCATGCACTTAGGACTCAAACAGCATTCCACAAGGATTGTTCTCACGCCGAAAGGCTCTTTGTTCATGTACGCTGAAGTGCTCTTGCACCTCTACAACCTCACAAGACGTGTGCAAGCATGATCAGGTTTCTCCACTTGGGTAAAGAAATTTCAACCCAACAAACCTCAGCGAAGCCCCTAAGACGCTCGATAGATCACAAGCCTGTACGTTTTGAACAAAGACATTGTTAGCTGTCACAACGATGTTTTGTTGCGATCAAAACTTCTTGCGCCAGGCGGGACCCGAACCCGCACCTCCCTCTGACCGGGCGGGAATGCTCTACGCCTTTACATCACCGGCGCCGTTTGATTGAACGCAACATGCACACCTCGTGGGACCGATTAGTACCCACCCGGATCCGGGAACAGCTGGTCGCTGATATCAGCATTGATCCAGTTAAGCTGATGGTCTTGTTAGAAACAATTCAAATCAGTTTCTTTAAGCCTCCGTTGGCTGGTATCGAGGTTGTAAGCTGTCACAACGATGTTTTGTTGCGATCAAAACTTCTAGCGCCAGGCGGGACAAGAACCCGCACCCCCCTGTGACCGGGCGGAAATGCTCTACGCCTTTACACCACCGGTGCCGTTTGATTGAACGCAACATGCACACCTCGTGGGACCGATTAGTACCCACCCGGATCCGGGATGAGACATTGTTAGTGGTCTTGATGAATTCCATTAGACAGAAGACGTGGACCGTGCACAACACGTCGATTTAGTCAAAGTTTCCAATGATTTTACTTCAGTGAAATCGTGAAGTAGAGAGCTATTAGTTTTCGATGGAATTTTAAAGGTACTGCATTCACAGATCGGAATCGGAAGCGACATCGGTGGTAGCATACGCATACCGGCATTCATGAATGGCATATTCGGCATGAAGAATACACCAGGTACAATAATTCTTAGGCACAGAAATGAATGCACAGCAAGGAATGTATTACAGCATTAAAACAAAACAGCTCGGGGACAGGAACGAACACGGCCAAGCCACCCACAGAACTCTTGGCTCATTCTAAAATGTTGAGTACAAGGCTTAGGAACCTAAGCCTTGTCCTCAATTTTCGGCTGAAGAGCGTTATAAACCACCACCGAAAAGGTGCAAGACGGTACATGGAGATCAGAACAACTTGTGACGAGTTCACTATAAAAAGGGTAATTGGGAAGGATGCAGTGGATGGGTGGTGTTTGGTGCTTCGCAATCAATGAACCACTGAGGTTTGCTACCTTGCTATCCTTCTTTTTCTCCTTGCTGACAAACAGAGCAAAATCACTGTAAGAGGGAGTTTACTCTCGGCGGGCTACTCGCCTGTTATATCATATTCTTCACACTACCTAATATGATAGAAAATTCAGTAGCCCGATTCACTGGTGGCTAAAATAACGGCTTAAGTTGCGGCTAACTTTTTCAGTGCATGGCGCGATCTGATTTTTAAATATTCTGTGCTTGCTTCTTTACTGTGCTTCAAGAAAAATTTCAATCTAATACTTTTCCTTAATATAAAAAATATAAAATTATTACTTTTGGGTGCGTGTCGCAGTCGGAGAAGGTGCCAGCTGTCGCGCGCACCCCATACCAGGTTTCTCGGATTTCCCGCCTGGCCTATCAAGTCTTCCTCGGTGTTCGGTGAATTGGATCCAGAATTATCGGGAAAGGATAAGTGCTGACTTGTCCATCGGTTGGCCACCGCAAGTCGTTGTTTGGCCCAATACACATCAAAATCGCAACCTGCATATACCAGATATCGCCTAAGCAAAACAATTCTGCTATTTTTCCTTTTTCTAAAACTAGGCTATGCTTTGTTTTAGAAGAACTTTTACCTCTGAGCTTTTATGTTTTTTTTTGCTGTTACTCTTTTCCTTTCTGTACCTCTTCGTTCTAATTTTTCTTGATTTTTTAGAGCTTCCCTACTTTGTTTCTGATTAGCCTGTGCTCTGTCCTACTCTTCCCCACGCAGTCGTGTTCGATGAGTTCTGATGGAGTTTACGGACCTACTAAGTTGGTATCCGGAGCCGACATCTCCTACGACTTGCAGTATTGGTGGTGGTAGTCGCATGGAGAGATGTCCGGCGAATACGGTGGGTGAAGCATGTGAACGTAGCCCAGCTGGGCAAGCTTATCCGTGGTCACTTGTTCCCGATGGGGTGCGGCGTTGTCGAAGAGAAGGACCTTCTTAACGCGCTGCGACTGAATAAATGCGAGTCGCCGGTCCATCTCTTCCATTTCGTTTACCACGGCCTTGGAGTCCATCGTCGTGCTTTTGGTAAACAGCTTCCAGTATACCGGACCATGGGCGCAGACCCAAAAGCTCTGAAGGTGCTTCTCGCCGTGAACATCTCGCCGAACGAAGGTCGGTAACGGGTCAACAGGCCTAACCCAGACTGGCTGCTTGGCAGAGTTAAGGTAGAAGACGTACTTCTCATCCTGCGGTAAGATTGAGTCCAGGCTGCTCGGGGTTCGGAATCGAGAGAGATTTGCGCGACACAGGTCGACTCGTCAGACTGGGGTTTCGGCATGAGACAGACTGGGGTTTGGGCATGCTTCTGGAAAGGGCGGAAGTGGTAACTTCTCAGATGGGCTTCAGTAAGTAGCATACAAACATACAAATACGATAAGCACGAAACCAGACTGCAGTCACGAGATATATGGGCACGGCATGGAGGGTCTCATTACTTTTGCCCCCCCCCCCCCTAATAATACTTTTATTGAGGCTAAAAAACTAATACTAAAATGTTTCACAGAATGTTGTTCCAAATTTTCTTTGGAAGAAATTTTTTCTGACCATCTTACTGAATAGTTTAGTTTCACCTGTCTGAAGGTGATTTCGATTTGGAAGAGTTTGCTTTGATTTCAAAAATCTTAAAGCTATTACTAAGAAGTGTCCAATTTGATTGAAAAGTGTTTACTTCGACGTGAAAATGGTATATTTGCTAGAATTACGGCAGTTGTCGTAAGGCTGCTCTGAAGAATTTTCATAGTATGAATCTAAAAAACGAATGCCTTTTTTAACAGACTTCTAATTTTGTAACAGAAAATTTATGTAGGACTGTGCTTCATTGCGTTATTTTATTTGTGCTTTTCTCTCACTGACCAACGAAGATGTGGATGCTGCGGTCCATTCTTGCACTGCAGTTGGCCATACTAGCTGCCATCTGCATGTGTATAGGAACGTCTCTGAGTTTTACTAAGCATCTGAACAGCTATATTATAAGGCTGGCCGAAAAACCTTGAAACAAAACATCTTTTTTTATTCAACCATAGTTTTCTAAATACACTAAATACAAACTAGGAATCAACAACATATTCACCGCAGATCGACATAACCTTCTTTCTGCGCTCTGCGAATCGCTGTTCTTTCTTTTCATTCCTTTTTTCAAGAAATTAGCGGATTGCGGCTTAAAGAAACTGTCGTTCAAATTTTTCCCTCTAAAATGCTTCAGCAGTCCAAATAGATGGTAGTTCGGTGGCGCAAGATCTGCCGAATACGGTGGATGGACTACCGGTTGTTAGCCAAGTTGGGCTATCTTCTCACAGGTTGTCAATGCAACGTGTGGACGCGCGTTGTCGTGCAACAGGTGGACACTTGATCTTTTTCGCCTTTTTTCTCGCATTGCATCGGTCAATGCCTGAAGCTGCTTAACTATTTATACGGAAGCGGTGACCGTCCTGCCAGCAGCAAGCAGCTCACGGTAGATTGACCCTTTCTCATCCCATCAAACGCGAAGTACATTTTGGCGTTGGTGTTGGTCTGACTTCGGCTGGACTGGTGGTTCTGCGTCGCGTAGGAGCCAGACGGCATGACGTGCGCTGTTACAGTAGACTACCCAGTTCTCATCTCCAGTCACTAGATCCTCAGGAACTTCCTTTCGATGCGGCTGTGCGAAGAGTGACTAGCATATGTTCATTTGCACTTATGAGGGATCTCCCCAAATGCTAAACCGCTCCCCGTCTTCAAGGTTCATATCTCCTGAATCAAAGCGAGCAGACCAACGATGCACAGAAGTGCGGCTTACAGTCCCTTCTCCAAATGCATGGGTGACATCAGAGACCGCTGTGTTTGCATTGGAGCCTCGGTGCCATTCGTATAGGATGACCACTCGAAGTTGTTGTTGGCTAATCGTGTTCAGCATACTCATACAGCGAAAGCTTCTGGAACCTTCTACACTATCCTCACTGACCCGGGATTTTTGAATTTTTCCAGAAAATTCTGAAGTTTTCAAAATTTTGTTTCTAGAATTCGGCCAGCCTAATTGTATATAAGATGGCTCTACAGTAAATTTATGTTAGTGAGGAAAGCTTCTAATTAACTTTAACCTAGGTGTTATCCCACTGGAAGGTCACATACCGGAGGCGCGAGACTACCAGAAGCAAATGTTAAAAATTGGTCCGATGTGTCGTTATGTGGAGGACATTCCGCTATTGATCAAGGTAAACGCTATAGTAACTACACTGTTTTCAGAAGTTATCAGTTGAAGGTCTTGTGGTTAGAATTCTGCAGGTTATCACGCCCTCATTTCACCACCTTCTTCCTTTACATCATCTTTTTCCTTCAGTTGTAGCTCTCCTCGAGTTGTCCTTTCATTACTATTTTGGTCTCCTAATCTCCCAGCTTTTCATTTTCTTCACGTTTGAAGAAGGCAACGCAATTCACTCAGGCTCTCACATATCCCGGTTCCTGATCCAACTTCCTAACCTTCTCCATTGAAAACATTTTGTTTTCTGTTAAAATGTTGAATTCTCTATAACTGCCCAGTTGCAACAAAACGTATAGGTAAGAGTATATAGTTTTATCCTTCTCATCCTTCATTTATGTTCCAGTTCATTACAACTCTGCTCTTTGAAACCTGAAGCATTTCCTCTTCCACTCAAAGATTCCACATTGTTGAATGAGTAAAATACCGCTCTTCAGCTGTATGTCTGAATTTCCTCAGGTAATGGGAGGCGACTGCGTGCCACCTCTGCGACTCCACGATCCGGTCGACTTCAAGAAAATTAGGCTGCTCTATATGGAAGGCATTCGCAATGCTCCATCCGTAGAGCCACTCAGCGCCGATATGAAGTCCACCCTTCTGAAGGTTATGTACTTACGGAGGATCCGAAGGAAAGAGTTCTGTAATAGCTATTTGAACTTTAGGCAGTGGAACACTTCGAAACCAAATACGACATTGAGGCGATTCGTTTGGATTTCCCGCTCTTTGCGAAAAGTTTTGACATTGAGTTTGTCAGCTTACAAGCGAGAGACGAACCTAAGATGGGTGATTATCTGCTCAGTATAAGGGTACGGTCTATCGAATCCTATACTGCCATACTTAAATTTTGCCATTAAAACAGCTTTACTACAATATGGAAAGACTAAGGGATCAGCGAACGCTTAGTCCCTAGGAACTGGGGTGGTAGTATCTATTTTGACAAGTAAACATGACAAAAAATTATAGGATCCTTCGTGGTACATATCAAAACGTGGACAGTTGTTCAAGACCCATAACTTTAATGAAACACAACCTCCTTCTTTCGTCCACTTTCCGAAACTCTCACCCGAATGCTGCTTACAACTTTTTGCAAAACAGTACCGTTTCACGTCCTCAACCTTACCTAACAAAGGGAAGGGAACACTGGAAGACTATTAAAACTCCTGCACATAAGACAAGTTGCAAGGACTAAGTGAAATGGCATACTCGAGCCCAATAGTTTAAGATGCTGGCAAAAAGAGTTTCAATTGATCCAGTAACTTTTTTTTTGGTGCACCGCTGACGACGTCAAGAAGCGGAATTCTTCACGTATAGAAACCTACGGGAGTTCAACAAATTACTTTGCAAAGAGGAAGATATCCTAGTACTGCCTCTTCAAGCTTTTCAAAATCTTATTATTCGCAAAATGCTTGGTTAAATTTGATAAATGCTACTCTGTTTAGATTTGTATGTCAATCAGTTTACTTTATTCCAACAATGGTAAATAAATTTTCTTTTCTTCTCTCCGTCTCTGCAGATTAATTCTTCAAGTGCTCCTGTTTGTCTGATGTTTGTCTCTCTCTCTTTTCGATAATCACGTGTGTTTATTTTACACGTCAATAAATAACAATAATAAAAAAATAAAAATAATAACGTTATCCTCATAACAAATACCGTTTCTTTGGAGGCGCTACACTTACATTGTAGGATGAGATTATTTACACTTCAAGATTTCTAGACCCTACAAGCAGTTTTCGAGCGCTTGTGGCGCAGTCGGAGGAGATGGCGGTTGTCGCGTGCTCCCAATACCAGGTTCCTGGTTTGGATTTTCCGCCCAGGCCAACCAAGCTTTCCTTACCTTCGGGGTCGGTGAATTGGTACCAGACTTGCCTAGGAAGGATGTAGCGCTGATATGTTCATCAGCTGGTCCTTTATCCTTTCACCCTTATAAGCAATTTTCAAAAGGGCGTTGAAATTGAATTGATTTGAAGTAAAGAGTTAAACAATACTCATAATTTCAGGGCAACAAGGGTTACCTAAACGGGTTTGCGGAAATGCCTAAACTCCTAGCTGGAACATCTAATCATTCAGCTGGTGGCGTCCTTTACTCAATGCTGGAGAGCATAAATAAGACAACCGAGGAAGAAAAAGCTGAGGTGTGCCATTACTTCTTTTAAGTCTTACACACTTAAAACAGAAGCTATTTCGTATTTCGCAACAGAAGCTATTTCGTATTCTTCTTAAAATTCATAAATTTTAAGAAGAGAGTCCTTCGAATTCCAAGTTTCCATACAGCTGCACTTGCAAGCTTACCGAAACCCGGTGCTGAACGACTGAAAAGAGTCCTGGTCTCGGTTATATTCAGATACTGCGACTTCGTGAGCGACTAGTTCGGCAGCTTGCTGAAGTTCTTCGCAATGACGGAATCCTTATGTTTCCATCGTAAGTGGATAACACGGGATCTTCATGAAGCTTTTCTATGAAGGGAATGCATTGATTCAAGTAACTGCTATTCACATACTATATGTTTAGGTGGCCACAGACTGCTCCGTTCCACAACCAGTCGTTGTTCACGCTGTTCAACATTACTTACACCTCGATTTTCAACGCGCTAACATTTCCTGTCATACAGTGCCCAATGGGGCTCGATGACAATGGCCTTCCTCTAGGAATTCAGGTAGGCTCTCCTGCTTTCGTCTTTCGTCGGCGCCTTTGAGGCGCCTCACATTTATGTCCATTAGCCGTTTTTAATTTGATATCCAGTTAGATTCGCTAAAAACTCATACGTATCCTTCTCATGCGGAATGGAGTGTAGCACCGAGGAGCTTAATCGTAAGAGATCGTGGAAATTTCCCGCCGTTCAGGGTCTAGCTTGAAGGTCTAACTAGAGGTGGTCCGAAAACTTCTAAGACCGCATAGTCTAATGTGGACTTACAGCCTGAATTCTAACATACAGAGGCACCTTTGGATACCAGCACTTCTTCAGTGCTTTTATGTTTTAGCAGATTGCAGAGGACATATTGTATCTATATTCACTTGTTGGTCCCCTTGACATTTTTGTACTGCTTTCCCAGTACAAGTCTACTGCAAAATCACCACGATAGAGCGGTCGGACGCGAAATTGAATTCCTAAACATGAGCGCGTTTGATAGCAGTGCAATTTGATATGCGTGTCAACTGCTACAATCCTTGTTTGCTTCTTGCAAAATATGAGATCCTATACTAAAGTAATCTTTAAACTTAGGTAGTTGCTGGCCGCCATTGTGATCGTCTACTCATTTCTGCAGCGAAGGAGATCTCAAGTGCATTTGGCGGCTGGATACCACCATGGACTCGTTGATTTGATAACAGTTCTAAACATGCTTGCTTTCAGTAAAGATGAAAACGGTGATAGAGCTTTTCACAACAGAGTTTCACGATGTTTGACTGTATTTATATTTTGTTTCTTTTTTCGTTCTTTGTACGATCGAACTGTTCAGGCTGCCCATTCAGACGAAGTGAGGAAGTACCACGGCTTCTCCGTTCTCCAAACTAGGCCACACTTGCATCCTGAAATGAGTTCGACAACCGGCTATCGGAAATGCTTACTGGGAGTAGTTGCTCCAAGACCAACAGTGACTCTCCTCCTTGACAGTGAGGCCTGCCACTTTGTCTTCGCTGTAATCGATCTTCACAGGCTCTTTCAGCTTTTCCAGTAAGCAGCACTCCAAATGGCACATCCTTCGCCAATCTTCTAAAAAAAGGTTGTGTAAAGGATCTTAATGAGATCTTAAACAAGCAATAATGGTCATCAACTGAAGGGATTTTGAATTTCTTACGGACTCTTATAAAAGTTATACCAGTAAAACAGAAATTGAAGTCACTCACAGAATTCTTCTAGGCCGGAGAACAGAGATCGTTTGTAGCCGTACCAGCTCTCGCTATCGTTCCTCTCAAAAACTCAAGCTTTTTTAGTAAATTGTGGGCTACGAGGGGACATTTCAAACGTCTCCGATTGTACATCGTCTTTTCTCAGAAGTTGGATTAAGCGCGGTTCTTCGAACGACAACTGCGTTGCACTGTAGCCTTAGGCAAAACACGACGCTTCACATATCGCTACAATGCCGTTGCACTTCTTCTGGATAGTACGGAAGATCTTAGATTCCCAACGAGGGAACGACACGGCTAGGCTGCACAGATCCATGTAGGAGCACAAATTGAGTAGGGCGTCGTTGTTAAGTGTGTCCATGATCCATCCAAGCGTTAGTAGGTAGCCAACTTTTCGATTGTCTTCGCATTCGGACCAAAATACAACCAAAATACAATGAAGTATGAGAATCCAAAACTTGTAAATCCTTAAAATGCGTGCATGGGAGCACTTTGCCCAACCGGTTGGGTCACATAGGGAAGATACAGCCGAAAGCACGGGCAAATTTTAGAAATCTTAATGCGAAATGGTCAGCGATATGTGTGTGAGGTGACCGGATGGCCAATGTATTCCCCTTTCCCCTCGTCCTTACAAGGCACGTTTTTGTCAGAAGTTATGTTGTGTCCCACTCCGTTTCCTTTACAGCACCATTATACTTACTTTTATTTATGAGTCGTACGCACCAGACTGTCACTATCAAGACTAAATGTTTAAAATCCAGGCGAAAAATGATGAAAATAATAAAAATCTGATGACAGATAGCGTTACAACAAAAGAAGGAATCCAAGGAGGAAAGATGGGCTATGACGTGTATTCAACAAAAATTAAAATGTATTATACCGCATTGCAATGAGGAAACGTGCGAGACGACAATAAGGAGGAAATGTATACCCGGCCAGATAAGCTCACGCGGGCCTCACTTAGCTGGAAAGCCCCCGTGTATACCAAAAGATGTTTGCACTTCAGATACAACTGCGGGCTACATCCGAACTTTGTCCTTTGCGTCTAACCCTTGCAGCAGAATAGCGGAAGAAGTCACTTCGTCCACTCAAGCCTATTTTTATACTAGTTAAATTGCTCAGCAACGAAATGCGTAACAGCAAAACTGTCGTTGTTCAGATCTTGTTATTTTTACTCAGCGATCCTCTATTGGGTTACAACTCCTCAAAATTTCCCCTGACGCAGATAATACACCAAGACTTGTGAAATTGTGTAAAATATCGCTCAATGATTAGAACAATTCACTAAAATTGCTCCTCACGAAGAAAACTTTCTAGTGGTCCAAAAGTGTCCGACTTCCAACACGGCGAAGCCTCATGCAGGCGCGGGAAGTCCTTGCCTTTCTTTTTGGAAGTGTTCTACGAACATAAGTTCTTAACGTCACACAAGGCTTATAGTATTAGGTTGTAAGGAAAGTTCTGGCAGTTTTCCGTGATATTTTTGAAAAGCCATAACTCAGCTCATATTCCACCGTTTTATTTAAAATGAGCACCACTAGAATCAACACAACTCTGCCAACGTGGTACCAGCTTAGGTATGCCATTTTCTTAAAAATCTGACGATCTAGACTGAGTAAATTCTAGGAACATAGATTACACATCACGTTTATTTTTAAATACTCTATCCTTTAAAAATCTATCTAAATGATTGAAAGAGTGAAAGCCAGTTGGTGCTAGGTCTGGCGAATATGGCGGGTGAGGGAGAGTTTCGACCTGCAGTTCGTTCAAGGTCTGGAGGACCATTGTCATGCAGAAGTAGCACGCCGTGTCGATTCACCAGTGAAGGCAGCTTTCTCTCCAATTTTGCATACACTTTTACCAGTCGCTCGCAGTGCAGCTCTGCTGTTATCGTTTGGCCAGGAGGAAGAAAGGAACAGTGGACTATTCCAGCTGCAGTCCACCAGACCGTAATCATTGTCTTCTTGCGGTGCAAATCCGGCTTTTGAAAGGTTTTCGGAGACTCTTTGACATTTACCCACTGAGCAGAACGCTCCTTATTATCACACAGGATCCATTTCTCGTCGCAGGTGACAAGTCGATAGAAGAACGGCTCCGTAGAATTTCTTCTGATCAGGGAACTCTCAATCTCCATTCGTATCAGCTGCTGCGCTTCGGTGAGGTTGTGGGACACCCACCTGTAGAGGTTTTTCACCATACCCAATTGCTTGAAGTGATTAGCCAGCGAAAAACTATTCGTTCCGAGGCGGTACCTTCCCCCATGCAGTTTTCACATTCACAACTGCTTCCATCACCGTCCGACTAAGTTTGCATTCGTGAAGTAGAACAGTTCGGAAAGCCGTCTTGTCTTGTCTTCTATAATTAAGGCTCCCTCAGAAATCAGAAATGTTGAAAAAGTACATGAAAAGCACTTAAGCAAGTAGAAGGACTATATTCTCACCTGAGTTGTACAACTTATCGATTAGTTGACCAGCCGTTCAAATTTAGTGCAAGTTGATACCAAGAGGACCAAAACTGCAACAACTTTCCTTACAACCAAATACATAGTGCAATAGAAAAAGCTTTAAAGCTTTGGAATTCTCCAATCTCTTAGATTTGAACGAACACTGACTAAATTGGTCAATTTAAACATAGAGAAACGTAAGCCACCCTTCATCATCAATATTTCTACCTCAAACCTAGCATGACGATTCCGGAATATGCCATTTAATGGTAAGTATCCAATCATATATCTATCTGGTAAGTAAGTGTGTAGGAAAGGCTAGCATAGTCAAACAATTTGCATTTCAATTAACTTCCTAAGCAGATATATTTGTCCAACACAGTCTAAATCATCGCCACGATTAGGGAGCATTAGCTGGCTTCGTTAAAGCATTTTGTCTGCAGTTTTTCTCATCACCTTTCACCTGTATCACCTGTCATCCCGTTGATCATCGACTTGCTCGAGCGGGCGCCAGCAGCGTCTCCATTCGTCCCTGTCGCGTGCCAGAGTGGTCCAATGGATCCTCCTCGCTTGAGGGACACGAAGAGCGTCATATCGGTCGTTCAGGGCTTTCACGAAGAAGTCCGACCATCGCGTTGGTGGGCGTCCTGGTGTTCTTTTGACATCCCGCGGAATCCAGTCTGTGACGGCTCTCGTCCAGCGGGTGTCTGCGAATCGCATTACGTGGCCGGCCCACCTAATTTTCGACGACTTGGCCCATGCGACAGCGTCTCTGATCTTCGAACGTCGGCGAAGCTCGGAACTCCGGAGGCCTTCTCTCACTTGCGTGAGTCGTGTCACTCCGAGCATCTCCCTCTCGATTCCACGCTGCGCGACGATGATCGCGTGTTCATCCTGCTTTCGTATAGCCCAGGTCTCTGAGGTGTATGTTAGGGCAGGAAGAACAGTGGAGTCGAATAGGTGGGCACGGAGTCGGACGTTCTTCATTTTCTTCACGACTTCTTCAACGCTCTTGAAAGCTCCCCAAGCCGCTCGTTTCCTCCTGCTCAGCTCTGGTGCTAGGTCGTTGGCCATGTTGACTTCGCGACCCAGATACACATTGCTGGAGCATTCGGAGATGTTCGTTCCGTTGAGCGAGAATGGGGCATCAGAAACCCATCCGTTCTTCATGAACATCGTCTTCGTAAGATTCAGCTGCAGTCCAACGCTTCCACATACACGATCGAAGTCGGCCAGCATTCGTTCCGCCTGACTGATGCTCGGTGTTATGAGCACGATGTCGTCAGCGAAGCGAAGATGGTGCAGTTGCCGGCCGTCGACCTTCACTCCCATGTCATCCCATTCTAGTTCGCGCATGAAGTTTTCGAGGGTGGCGCTGAAGAGCTTCGGGGATATGGTATCCCCTTGTCGAACCCCTCTCCTTACGTCGATGACGACGCCGTTGTAGAATGGAGAGATCTTGGTCGTGAATCCACTGTACAGCTCTCGAACGACTCTGATGTACTGAGTAGGAGTTTTTCTCATAGAAGCATGAAATTCCACAGGAATACAAAACTGCCGATACAAACAAGTTGAGGCGACTAATTACAGCATCCTGCATATTGATTGTAAGCGGCAACACAGAGCAGAAAACGATGTGCAGCTCAACAGGCTGAACAGCCATAGAACACTTGGGCCCTATTTATGAAGAAATCCAAATACAGGGTGGCTGAAAAGTTCGGGCAATTTTTCAAAGTATTTCAGCAGTACGAAAAAACTACATAAACGCCAAAGATTTACAAACAAAAATAACAGAAACTTCATTAGATCAACAACAACATAATACAACAGGAAAATTCACAACAAGTGCTCAAAATTTCCTCCTTTGGCTTCAATACATTTTCGCAGTCGTTTTGGGAAGTCGCTGATGATGGTCGCACACTGCTCCGCTGTAATCTCGTCTCAGGATCTCAACAACGCCGATTTCAGCTGCTCAACGGTGGCGTATCTTGTAGTGGAGATCTTCTGCTCCATGATCGACCACACAGAATAATCCATCGGGTTGAGATCAGGCGGGTTGGATGGCCAGATGTCCCTGCTCCAAAACCCTGGGAAGAGCTCCTCGCAAACGGCGATCGTGGATTTGGCGGAATGCGCTGGTGCCCAGTCCTGCTGAAGAGAAAATCCGGTTTCGCCAAAATGGCTCGTCGCCCACGGCTCCAGTACGTCGCGGAGGACATATTGCTGGTAGCTGGCAGCGTTAATTTTGACGTTCTGCTCCATGAAAACCAGCGGCGTCTTTCCGGTAGCGCATATTCCAGCCCGCACCATCACCGAGGCTGGAAAATGGCGGCGGCTGATGGTCCTTGCGGCCGACGTCTTCTGCTGACCCTTCTTAAGCAGCTGCCGGCGATTCTGATGGTTGTGAACCGGCTGGACCGTGAAGATCTTCTCGTCAGTGAACAGCACCTTCGACAAGCGACCATCGCCGACCAGCTGACGCATTCGCCTGCATTTCCTCAACCTCTCAGCTTTCATCGCGTCGTTGAGGAAGTGAATACGAGCTACTTTGTAGCTGCGTAATCCCAGCTTCCTCCTGGCAATATGCTGGACTCGTTCCCTACTGATCCCGAGATCCGTAGCCATCTTGTTCATCGACACCTCAGGATTACGGCGAATGCGACAACGAACCTTGTTGATGTTCTCCGGTGTTGTCGCAGTGGTGGGACGGCCGCTGCGGGGACGGTCCGAGGTCCCGCCAGTCTCCTTGTAGCGTCTTACAATCTTGTAGACGGTCCTTTGTTTGAAGCCGGTTGTTCGAACTATGTCCGCGGTCCTCATTCCCGTCTTGTGCAGCTCGACGACGGTGATACGCTCACTTTCACGAGACATAACGCAAGCACAACTGAAAACGAGAAAACTGGAGCAACAGATTCTAGATCAAAATTGCGCGAGGAATACAACGGAAACAACAGAAATAACAAAAAACCTCAATTTCAAGGCCAAAAGTAGCGCCGCAAAAAATTGCCCGAACTTTTCAGCCACCCTGTATATTGACCTGATACATAAGGCCTGAGGCTGTCTAACCTACGGACACGATAATACCGTCATCGCCTTGCTCCTCACCTTCAACGGGGTCGAGCGCATCCTAATTAGGGAGAAGGTCAGCTTTTTAAAAACTACACACTACTTAGTGGTACGTTAGGCATACTGCAGAATAAAATATTTGATCTACTTCATTGTTGTATTGCACGTGAATGTGTGCTTAGAAGCGCAGACGGTGGAGGTGCGACAACCGCGTCCACCCGATTCAAGGTTCCTGACTCGGATTTCCCGCAGAGGTCAACCAAACCTTCCATCCTTCTGTAGTCGGAGAATTGGTACAAGACCTGTTTGGGAGGGATAAAGCCCTGTATTCCTCATCAGCTGACCATTATTGTATAAGCCAACTACGCATTCGGATCGACTTCACGACATGCTGTAGAAAGAAGTAGAATGTGTGGCCCATCCCAAGAGGGATTGTTTACCGCATTCGTTCACCCTTAATCCATTATTGCACATGAGGGTAATCAGACAGCGTTTTCGAATTGTAGCGATAATCGGATGTTCGCTATGAAGAAGACCGCGTAGTGCCTTACATGATACGGAGTGTTCAGAAATTTGGGGTCTTACCAGGATACTATCCCAACGGTAGGTCGGAACGGCGCAAGTGTTGTATATGGGCAGAACGGCCTCTCCCTGGGAAGTGACAAACTGCAGGTATCTCGACCCCAATACAACACTGCGCCAACAGGCGACTTCCGTCGCCCCTAACTCTGCGCAGAGTTGTATTGGGGTCGAGATACCTGCAGTTTGTTACTTCCCAGGGAGAGGCCGTTCTGCCCATATACAACACTTGCGCCGTTCCGACCTACCGTTGGGATAGTATCCTGGTTAGTAACTGGAGAGCTCCCACGAAGGCCACTGGAATATACGTTGTCGCTCGTTCCAAATTAGAGTCCGCAACTTACCACAAACGGCTACAGCTATGATAATTGTAACAACCTTAGTGTTATTAAGGATGCACAAAGTCGCCTAATTTTGCTGCAAGACTTGTGGGCCACCTTACACATATTCGAGTCAATAGTGGTAGGGAAAATTCGAAAGAGCTCAAATGATCGAGATAATTCTGAAGAAGTGGGGTGAATTCTTCAAACATGAAGCTTTTCTAACAGCTGTTGCCTTGAAGAGTTTTAGAACGAGCAAAGTGATGATGGCCGGAGGAGTAGCAATTTTCTAACACGAACGGATATTCAGGCAATGTGGAGCACCACTACCCCTGGCATATCTTACTGGAGGTCTCTTTGTATCGCTTCTGAGCCGTCCTAGACCCCGAAGAAAACGTGTAGTTACTAACTTTTGGCTGTTTACCAAATGATGGCATTGAAAACGCGCCTTGATACTACAAAGACACTCCGATGCACCCCTGTCGTCAACGTGGTCGGCGATGACCTCGCCGTGTCGCCGACGTCTGCAGAAGTATAACATATTCCTTATCAAGACGTCGAGCCATCCACGACGAATTGTTATTCGTTTCAAGTATGACAGACATGTGTTGTCGAATATATTCGGTTTTTGAAACTGAAAATCTTCATGTAGACGAATATCACTTGCTTTCCAAATCTTCGAATAAGGTGATCGAACTGTCGAATATTATTCGGTTTTCAAAGTGTCAAATATCGAATAACTGAATATCCGAACAGCTATTCAAGAACCCACCCAGCATTTCTTTGTCATGACTTCCAACTCCCAGAAGTCGATTTTTTATTCGTACCTGTTATGTAGTTGTGCAAGAAGCACGGAGAACGTGGCCAATCATGCACTTTAAAACTACCTCGAAACTCACTTTTCTAGAAGTATTTTAATGCCACAGTTTACCATGGCTTATTTCTATGAGTTCGTCGAAATTGATATTCTTTGGCGAGGAAGATGTATAGATTTCAGCCTCTGTCTCAAACCCGTGTTTCAGCCGTTGCACTCAGCTGAGTGCAAAGATCAACAGTTATGATGCTGATCAGTAGGAGGTTTTGATCATGCACTGTAAGTAACGAGTCGCGGCCAGAAGGTGCTCAGAAGACTGGTAGAAAGGATTTGGCTCGTCTGCTCTAGCTCTTCAAATCTATATCTACACCACGTAAATGTGTATTGGTCGGTAGAAGTATCGTAGATGTTGCGTTCCGTCGAATTGAGCAACAGCAACGCTAATTGAGCAACATCCTGTCCGGATAGCAGGGAGTTATGGAGAGAAGTAAAGGTCGTCCATGCATTCCGCATTTTTATCGCCGACTGAATGTCATTGCCAAGTCGGGAAAAATGAAAAACCGTTATTGTGTTGTCATGGGGAGCAAGAACGCCCACAAATCAAGGCATCCATTGTAGCCGTCTGGGTGCCGCGCCTGTTCGACACTCCCGATTGGTTGCGACATCTGCCACCCAGTGTAGGTTACATTAACTACTGGTACCAACCAAAGTAAACCAGGCGGTTGAGTGCCTCCAAAGCAAATTTCTAAATCTTAATGATTGCAAGGCCTTTATCGCGTTGTCTCAACCTTGATGTAACAGAATCACCTACAAAATTCAGTAGAATGGTTTTGAACTTTCGAACTAATTTCCCTTAAGTGTGTTCATCGCTTCTTCTGTAGCACTCCACGCGAGAAGCATCGCTCCATGCAACAAACTGACAAACTGAACCGCCTCAGCTGTCAGAATCTTCATGACACACAAATACGAAACAAAATTTGGTGCTATTTATTATGCAGCTTTATTAATACTCCTGCAGTTCTTTACAACATATTATACGTGTTTACAATTTACAAAGAGACATCAGGACATTCAAGACAACGGAAAGATACCTTGTGATTCTCACTTTCCATCCGAGTTCCGCGTCCGCAGATTATTTCCTGAAACGATAGCTATGTGAAAATTTAGGATTTCATTATTCTTGCAGTGTTGAATGCAACAAAAGACATGTTTATGAAAACAAGGATGAGTAATGAGGCAGGAGGAGAATATAGGAAAATTCTCACGAGAGGTAAATTCTACAACAACGGAGAAGTGATGAGAAAAGAAAAATGTTGGAGAAATGGTTCGTTTCGTCAATATATTCAGTAGGCTTCCCCGAGAGGTAGATTCATCTCTCCATTGGATGCCACCATACCTCTCGAAGAACGAAAAGCACAAGATAGGGAGAGTTTGTGGCGCGTTCCAAAAGCATGCTTATGTGTGTGGTATACATCCCCCTCGGCATCCTATAATCCAACTATTTTCCAGAATCTTCTAATTCATTGAATGCACTAAATACTCAAATCGCTCGATACTATGTTATTGTCGTGAATATTCGCAAAGTTCACACGATATTGCCATCGTCCTATGCAGTAACCAATAATCTTGTTCTAAATGCATCAGAGCTCCTCTTGTGGTCATTAATTCTTAGAGAATAGATGACTGGAGAGGCGCACTGACGAATGAACTGTTTTGTAGATAGCACGATATGAATAGTAGCATAGTATAATATCTGCTGTATAATACACCTCAAACCATTCCATTAGCGCTGTGCCATGAGCCTCTATTCCGCACCTTGACTGCGCCGCCTTCCCGGTTGCAAAATTCGGCAAGCGGCAGGTTCAGAAAAGGATAAACACGTCTAAGGGCATCTAAGTTATCTATCACCTCTACAGATTTCCGAACAATAGATACACACTCTTTTCCTAGATGAGGCGCTTCCAGACTGAGCGTTTTAATTCCTGAGTTTAGCAGGAGCGAGAGATCTTCCGAAAGTATGTGACCGGTGCTTCATTGAAAATCGCTGACGTTTGAAAGATTGCACTGTGGAAGTAAAGGCCTCCTAATCATGGGATTAGACGAATCCGTAGAACCGAGGCTTGTAACTGTTCGAGAATCGAAAAAGAGAGCATTTTATAGGGTTTTTTATAGGGCTATATTTTAGGGCTTATGCAGATGCACGTTGGAGCTAATCCAGGAGCTCTTTTATAATCTCCACTACTATGTAAATTATTGGCGAGTCATTCATCCCTCTATTACTACCAGAACCACTCGAACATCGACTACGATTTCAACTAATGAAATCTGAAATGGGGAAAACGTGAGAGTGAAGATCGACTACAAAGCAGAAGACAACGGGTGACTTGAGGAGCTTTTAAAGGCGTCGAGAAGGGGGTGAAGCGGATGAAGACACTACTCTCACCTGTTCCGTTCCACTGTTATACACCTCAGAAACCTGAACTTATTGAAGCAGAAAGGTACGATCGCAAGAGAAGAAGCCATATGGTCTAGACCTTCATTGACGTTGGATGATCAGAAACGCTGTCGCTTAAACCCGATTATCGAAAATTAGGTGGGTCAGTCAAGTAGTACGTTTCGCATGCAGCCGCTGGAAATATAGCCTTTTCAGGATGCCGCAATAGAAGAATTCCTGGAAACTAACGACATATTGGCCTTAACGATCATATACGTACTTGTTAGTGCTCTATGTGAAAGTGGTGTTCTTCGCCTTCTACCTCTACCGCGAAAACCCACTGGAATACTCTGGCACGCCACAGGAATGGGTGGGGACCTTGCTGGCAGCTCAAGAAGATCAACAACGGTCTACACGGGCCACTATTGGAGTACTCAGACAATTGTTGGCGAGCAGCGCCGTTAGGCCGGTTGCGCCCACTTTTGCGTTTGGCGAGAAAATGAGGGTCTTAGCTATGCGCAGGCAATGGGCGGGGTTTTTGGACTAAAACCTGGAAAAACCTGTCCCCTCCTGATTTTCGGCGTAGAGTAGTTGGATACTCCGCCCTACGAAAGGGGCGGGGCAAGGGGCGCGCCGAGCGTTCATCGCGGACGAGATTTGCGGGTACGCAAGAATGTGGCTCCGCTGAGTTTTTTAAAGTTGCTCTTGCTGTATCCTTCACTACTGCGGTTTGTCACCTCTTTTACCTTATTTTTGAAAATATGGCAGAATGGCTCGCAAAATCTGGAAGGTAGCCATGTGCTTATGGCCACATGGACCCTTCCTGATCTGCAGTTCGTTGCCATACCTCGTTTTCTCTTTTGCTTTTTCTCTTCTCACTCTTATTTAAAGCACTTCCCTTATATGTATATAGGGAGTTTTGCACTTTACCTAGCAGCTGTAGTATTAGTTTATGATGCACTTCCTCCTTCAAGCACTTCCCTTATGTGCACTATCTAGCTGAGTTTTGCACTTTGCCTAGCAGCTGTAGTCGTAGTTTATGATGCATGTTCTATAGCGGAGGGTCCATTATGTCTTCGCACATTCAAAAAGCAGCTGGATAACTATCTGAGAGATTAAATAACAAACGATTGATGTCAGCTTCAAGTTTACGGCTAATTCGTTGAAGTTCTACCACCTAATTGTCCATTTTTTGTTGTTGTCATTTTCGACTTCAGTATTGTTTCGAGCACTTTTAGAGTTGATATGCTGTGTCACGTTCTCGTTACTTAGACATTTTTTGCTTACATGGTTACACATATAATAAGCATACAGACAAGGCTGGATTACTTGGTGCCATCCGGCTGCAACTGCTCATTGTACTTATCCTTCTGTCATTTATTTGTTTATTTATTTATTTGCGTACGCTGTATAAGACAGACATCAGATAAAACAACAACAACAGTAACAACATGGTAAATGAAATCATAAATGCCCTACGGTACAACTACGCTGAGAGAATAGACTTTGCTGCGTGGCATTTGAAGGAGCCTACGGAATCAGAGGTGGGGGCAGTTTTAAGGAGGTGAAGATATGCAAGTCCTGCTCTAACAGTGAAGAAGTTGGCTCTGATAGTGGTTTTAGGTCTGGGGAAAAACAGTTTCCATTGTCCATCCCTGGTTATAGAAGGGCGTAGAGAGTAAAACTGTGAAACATTGACTGCGGACTGCTCATCCAGAAGTTTTCGAACCATTCGAACGTCAAATAGCCTACGTCTTGATTCAAGAGTTGGAAGTCCAAAGTACTTTTTCCTTACCGATGCGCTGGGAATGTCGCGACTCGCGACCTTCGCAGCCCCTTCCATCCTCCTGCGGGCGTTCAGGCCCGCGGCGCTCCGCGAGGCGCTCCTCGCGCGGCCTGCCCCCGCCTCCGCCGGAATCGATCCGCGGGCGGGGCGCGCGCACCGGAACGGGCATAACCCGCTTCCCGCGCGAACGCGGCGATCCATTCGACGCCTGCGCCGACCGTGAGCGGTTGCGCTCATCGGTCGGCTTCTCGTCACTTCAGCCGGAGCCGGCCGCGGGGCCTGGCCACGTCGTCGTCCCAGCACATCACGGCATCGACTGCCGATCGGATGGAGGGCGACCCTTCCAAGAAGGGTCGCCAGGGCTGAGGGCGCGGAGTGGTAGCCACTATGATGCGCCCGGCCCACTGTATCTCCATCCACCCGGTTGCACTCCACTCTGCCGGCCATGTCCCTCTTCTACCATTGCGTCATCGACTCTCATATGGTCATATCATGTCGGCATGCTGGTGTGTAATAAATCCGTATTGGCCCTCGGTGTGCTACATGAAGGAGTGCGGTGAGTCCGTTCATACCTTGCAGTCATTCCATATGTCTGGTATTGCTGTCATATTATCTTGCTGGGTTGCTGGGATAAAGCCTGTCGAGCCCCTCGCGGGGTCCGGGCGGAGGGGCAGGCTCTGGCCCTCCGCCTGGACGCCGCGAGGGCAGTGTCGTTGTGTCACAGGCTGGCAATTCATGTACTGGGTTAGTGTCTCCCCCACGGTAGTTTGCTGGCTGCAGCCCAGGGCTGAAGGGGCTCAATTCAGTGGGGATGAAGGGACGGACCCGGGGAATCCTCACTTCGGATGTGGCACTTCAGGGCATGGGACCCTTCACCTCCCCGGGGTACAGGGCCTTGGCAGCTTCGGGTGCCCCATGGGGCAGGTTGGTGTCCCACGTGTATACGGCACAGCCGCTGCACTGGGGCCGCCGACTTGCAACAGGGAATTTTTGAATGGAGGAACCCTCCCCGCCGAATTAGTATCTTCCTGGTGAAGTTGTCTTGAATCCTTTCAAGTAATGCAGTATCACGTTTCTTGTGCGGTGCAAACATAACAGTACCACATTCAACAATCGGGTGAACGTAAGTCTTATGCTATGCTTTAATAAGCACCTTGCTATCATTTGTAGTCAGAGCTTTAAATATATTGTACGTACGAGCAAGAGCTGTCCTGTACAATTCCTTATAATGAGGAAGAAAGTCGAGCGAATCTTGGTACCTGAACCTAAGGTCTTTGATTTCTTTAACCTTTGCAATTTCAGAACCATTTACGTAGTGTAAGGAATGGTGTCCCACGCTTCCTAGTGGTAGGGTAGCTTACCGTAACCCCACCTTAGTTGCACATTACTCTCCCACGCTAGGTTACTGTAGCATCAGCTAAGCCTCCTATATCTCACGCTTCTATCTCCTATTACTTATGCATTACATCCATACTACCGTAACCGATGCTCGTATTTATAGGAGGAGCTCCGTGGACGAGGCAATCGAATGGACGTCTGACCGGTGGACGGCCGCGCGCCGTCGCTACGACCCCGAACTCACAACCCGTCTTCCACCGTCTGTCGACTCCGTCTCCCGTCACCTCTCCACACGCCCCACTGCGCCTTCGTCGATCTGATCTATATTGCTTCTTGCCTGTACTTATGCAGATAAACATGTATTCTCTATCGATTCTCGGCAGAAGCACTTAGAGGCGGAGAGCCTCCTATGACTGGTAGCAGCGAGCTCGACGTGGAGGACGACGGCAGTACGGTAGGTTCTAAGGGTTTTTCTTCTGTCAAATTTCTGTAAGTTTTCGTTCTGCTGAGCGCTCGCTAGACATTTGTTTCCTGGCCAGGAGATCGTCAGCGACGTTAGGCTTTCCAACGTAAGTTCGGGATCTTAGAGACGGTTTTTTCTGTATAGGTGCATCTAGTTAGAAGTTAGTGGCATAGTCATGCCCAGTTTAGGTTTCGCGCGATTTGAACTCGGAGAAGCGCTTCTCTCATGAAGTCCTCTTTGTGCAGCAATTTCAAAAGCTCACGAGCTAGACTCAGACCAGGCGGCGAGCTCCCTTTTGTGTCTCTAAAACTGAATTCTATGGACCAGCACATGCGCTCCGAACTCAAGTCGCGCCAGTCGGTAATCAAAGGACTCTTTGTGTCCAATTTGTCTTTGTGCGCTCGAACGCATGCGAAGCCGTTCGAGCTGTGAGCGCAGTTTAAAACGGTCGACCACTAGGGTTTGACGAGAGGAAGATGGAAATTTCCCCCAGGGCCTTCTGGCCGATTATTTGAGAAATGTTTCGAGCAGGAAATCGCGAAATAGCGCAGAGGAGCGCAGATGAGGTAGAAGCCCGTTTGGTGGCTAAGTCACGGTAAGGAGTACTCCCAGGCTGAGAAGGCGGTCGCTCCGCCAGTCGCCCGAGAGCGACAGTTCGAGGATTCGTGAACGGTAAGGAAGTTACCTGTCAGAGGATTTTTTTCGGTTGGTCGGATAGTAAAAATTCGAAGTTGGTGTACGGTATGGAAAATATTCAAATTTGTTTATTGTAAGCAGCCGTGGTGTTCTTTTGCGCTTATTTCAAAGTCCATCTCAGCGAGAGTCGCGTGAAATGTGACTCCCATGTTTTTGCAAGCCGCCCAAGCAATCAGATAAGCTCGGCTCGTTTCTTCCCACCAGATGCTTTCACAGGAAAGGCATTCTGCGGAGGGAACCTTTGTCCCCTTATCTGATCGGTTCCCAGCTCGTTCGCAACAACATTTCCCCTCACGCGCTGGCGCCGGCCGAGCTTAGGCGAGGTTACGGTATCGACCAATCAGGAGCGCGCCATACGGTACGGGCCGCCCCATCGACGGTCTCGGCAGAGCTCCACCCTCAGCTGCTGCCATTCCACTCGACGATGCCGACGACGCGCAGTGGTGCGCAGTCCTCTTCGAGCTCCAGTTCGTCTTCTATGGCCCCGACTACTTCGTCTTCGCCTCCAGTGCCCACCGGAACTGATATTCCACCTTCCGACTCATCTGAGCCCTCTCTGGCTCCCATTGCAGAAGCTTTCAGGAGGATGGAACCGACCACGCTCATCCAAGCTCAGGACATCTGGCCGTTTCGCGACGCTACTTACGACAACTCAACCAGGTACTCAAGGGACAGAGGACGCTGAACGAGCACGTCAACGAAGGGAACACCGAAATCGCCCAGCGCCTCAATGAGACGTTCCAGACGATGGGCCAACGTACGCCGATAGTCGCAGTGTTGAGTGATCAAGCTCCATCACTTCTAATGGCTCCGTTTAGTGGCTCAGGCGACCAAGGAATGCACTTATCGTTCTGGCTCCGTCAGCTCGAGGATCTACTTCACATCCGCCCGGTCCCGCCTACGGACGAGCAGAAGGCCTACTTTCTTATAGCGCACCTTTCAGGTACGGCTCTTGAGAAGGTAGAGGAGCTTCCCCGAGAAAAGCGGCTCAATTACGCGGCGCTTACGGAATTTTTGCGGACCTATTTTAAGGGACCCCAGCAGAGGTACTTAGCCCGTCAGAAACTGGCCGCGTGCAAGCAGGAGCTCACGGAAACGACTACAGCTTTCGCGGACCGTCTCAAGATTTTGGTCAGATCAGCTATGGCCGAACTCGATACCGAACGCAGAACGAGTTGGCTCTGGCAGAGTTCGTCTCCCGTCTCCGCGGGGACATCCGCTCATTCGTCAGGATGCACAATCCGACGACGCTGGACGAAGCCCTAGAGAAAGCCAGGTTAGTTGAACAAGTTCTTACAGAGGCTGCAGCTGATCGTCTTCTTCACTCGGCTCAACCGATCGTCGAAGTTCACGCGCTGGACCATGGACACTCGCCCAGGAGGCCAGAATTCGACCATGCCTACCAAAGGCCGGAGCAGGTACGTCGCTACCGTCCTCAGACGAATAATCAGAGGGTCACTTTTCAGAGCCAGGGTGGTAACCAGAGACGATCCTTTCGCCAGGAAGCGCCCAGGAGGTCCGACCAATGCTACAACTGCGGAGGAACGGGACACTTCAGCCGCCAATGCCCGTCACCTCCAGTAGGACCAAGACGCGACAACAGGAGTACAGGTAGGTCTCCTAATTTTCGTGAGCGATCGAATCAGCAGTCCTACGGGCCTCGGCAAAACGCACGCATGATGCCCTGCGTGCCGACCGCTCCTCCAACCAAGCAGGTACGGCTCGACGACGCCACGGAACGACTACAGGAGCTTTCATTAGCCGTTGACCGGACCAAGAGCGAGTTGGAGCAGTCGAAGGACCAGATCGCAGCGCTTCGCCAGAGGAACGAGGAGCTCGCCAGCTCAGCGTTCAGGTCAACCATTTCAGCTCCGACTTCTCGTCCGGACGTCAAGGCCTTGATCCTCTGCTCGATGGCAGTCTGCCTCTTGTCAGGCGCTTCAGCTGAGGCTGACGCTTGGCTTTGCCCCAGCGAGAATCCGTCGCAACTTTTCTTCGTGCCGAGCGCATACAATTGTTCCCGGCTGATGCCAGACCACCTAACAAATCCAGTAGAGCTTACTTTACAGGTTTTTAGGCCTAACACGAAGCAGTATAAGACACCTGGCTCACTCTGCAGGATCATTCGGCAATCGGTCTACTTCTCGGTCAACTTCTTTGGGGCGCGCCGCGAATTTCACAAAGACTCCCAACTGGCGGTCTCTTCAGAGGAATGCAAGCACATGCTTCAGCACAAAAGATGCGACTTCGGCGAAATGGTCCACAAAGACGGCATCTGGCAGACTGTAAACCAACTTGAGTTCGAGTTTCCGTCGGCCCCTTTGGCTGTTGTTCCGACCATGAGGCCCATGTGGTCAACTGCTATCTCCTCGAGACCGTCATTCACGCTCGCCACGGAACTGACGCTCCGCAGGCGGCGATTGGGGACCTGTCCTCATGCCAATACAAGGACGGAGTCTGCATTTTAGCCGACGGCTCAGCGAACATCTGGGAGCCTGATCAAGAAGAAGAGTGCCGATTTGTCTACGTCGCCAAGATGAAGGGCCTACGCATGGGTCACGTATGGATCAGCGAGTCGAAGGAATTCGCTCTATCATGGTATACGGGATTGCAGACAGTACAAGACTGTCTCAAACAGCTGGTCGTGACCGACCAGGGTTACGCCGTGTCTTTCCTCCGTAGAACCCCCAGATCAGTGGCACCAGAGGTTGGACTGGTAACATCCAACCAGCTGTCCGCTCCGTCCAGACGGCACTTGCAGCGACGTTTCAGCACGCCATCAGCGCCCTTTGCGAACGAACAAATATTCTGGCGATTCCTCTCCACGCGTCCTTGAGGACCAACCCGACGCTCACCATGCGGAACCTGCTAGGACGACAGGACGTCGACGCGACTCATTTGGGCAATGGTTTTGTCCAGATACGCAGATGTATCCCGTTACCAATGGCCGCCATACGACTCCTGCCGTTCAACTCGTCGTGCTTCGAGTACCCGCGCGTGGAGCTGTCACTTCCCAGTGGATCAAAATGGCAGGCCTTCCTTAATTCCGCAACGGGGGTCATCAGCAGCGCAGCCCCGGCCGCGGATTGCGCCAGCACCAGCCCCTTCTATCTGCTGGCCAACGGATCCCTAATTAGGTTCTCGGCTCTCGACGGTAAAGTGACACCGGTCTCGATGCAAGGGATCGAGACGATTTCGTCCCTCCCACAATTCGCATCGGTCACTGTAGCCCGAAAGCTATCTTCTACAACCTAATTCTGACCAATTTCAGCGAGATCGCAGCGAACAACCAGCTACAGGAAATGTGGATTGCAGCGGAACACGAGAGACTGATCGACCACGTCACGCCCATGGACACGCCACGCACCAGGACAGACACCGCCCTTTCGCAGGTAAGTATGGCATCGTTTAATTGGCCATGGTCTCTGTTTTCCCCTTTTGATTTTTGGGTTATCGTGTGTTGCCTGGCGGTCACACTACGGCTCCTACATTTGGCCGTAGTAACGTACCTCGGCATGACTTTCGCCAGGCTGCTGCCTGGCTTCCCGATGAATAATCTCTGTAGATCGTCTCCTTCTCCCCCCGCATCACCCATGTCACCGGTACCCGAGCCACCCACTGAGGACACGCCATTGGGGACTATCAGTAAACCCCGTTTCGCCGCACCTTTAGTCCTTTCCCAGGTCAAGATCGACACCGAAAGTGGATGGCCACCCCGCGCAACGACGGTACCAGCCCAGTTCATGGCCTTACCCACGGGGCAGCAGTTCTTCGTTACGCAGATCCCAGTGTCAGCCAACCACGTGCGAATGCCCGCATTGGTCGACACCGGCGCAGGGATTACGGTAGCTAGCCAATCCCTCCTGCCGTTGCTTGGCATATTCCGACTCGATCCGAGTCACGTTCCCTCAGCCGTAGGAATGGCCGGATTCCCAGTCCGCTTCGTAGGATGCGCCACAATCGATCTGGAAATTGGAGACCAACAGCTGAAGCAGACAGTTCACTTCGCGGAGTCGCAATGTGTTCCCACGGCAGCCAAGTCCTACAACATGATCCTAGGAAACGACGTTCTAAGCCGCCTTCCAGCCTGGTCAGTGGACTATAAAAATCGGACGTTCCATATGGGAGACACCCAAGTCCAGATCTTCACGTTCGTGGTAAAGGAACTTCCCTTGCCCATCCCACCAACGCCAGAACCCCCACTGGAGATCGCCGTACGAGCTGCAGAAACCGTCATCCTTCAACCTGGTTCAGAAACCATGGTTCTGTGCTATGTGGCCGACGTCTCCAGAAATCTCGGGCCAATGATGTCGTTGGGCAACGTGCTCAACAGCGAAGCGGTCTTCGTAGCTCCAGCGGTTTTCAGGTCTGTAGAACCCCGCCTTCTCCTGTCCAATCCGTCTCCAGCCGTCCAGGTCGTCTACAAAGACCAGCGATTAGCGACAGCCGAGCCGCTTCAGGTCGCCCAAGATGGGTCTCTCGTGGAGATCCAGCCGTGTTTTTAGCGGCGCCCAGGTGTTAGCGCACCAGGCCGCCCAAGCTCGTGGCTTGACCACTAGATCAGTGCCTTTTCAGATCGATCTTTTTCATGCTGAAGTAACAGATGAGCAGAAGGCACGGCTACACGACCTCTTTGTAGAATTCCAGGACCGTATCTCCACCTCTTCGTATGACCTCGGCTCATACGAATGGGATCCCATTTCGATTAAGACGACGACGGAAATCCCACCTACGAAACATCGACCGACCAGAGTTCCGACCCGATTTCAGAAGGAATTGGACGACCACATCAACAAGCTACTCCAGGCCGGTAGAATCGTGGAAAGCGACACCCCATGGGTACACAATACGGTGCTTGTCAAGAAGAAGGACGGATCACTACGGGTCTGTTTGGACTTTCGGCCGTTGAACGACATCACCATCCCGGACCACTACCCACTTCCGAAGATCGAAGACCTCTTGGAAAAGGTCGCAGGTAACAGGTTTTACACCTCTTTCGATCTAGCCTCCGGCTACATGCAGCTGTTGCTGTCCCCTGAGGCACAAGCCAAGTGCGGTTGGGCTACGCATCGAGGAGTGTACCAGTTCGTCTACCTGCCTTTCGGCCGACGTAGCGCCGGCGCGTATATCTCTCGAGCAATGGCTAAGATCCTAGCCGGACTGGATGGTAACTGTCTCGCTTACCTGGACGACATTATCATTTTCAATAAGGATTTCGAATCTCATTTGGTTTCTTTGAGGAAAGTCCTAGAACGTTTTAGAATTTTTAATATCAAGGCCTCAGGTAAGAAATTGACCGATATTGCGCAGTCCAAGATCACTTTTCTAGGTCACGAAATCTCAAGAGACTCCTTCCAACCGGCCGAGCGCAACACCCGCGCAATCAGGGACATGCCACGACCCAAGACGATCAAGGAAGTCAAAGGATTCCTAGGTATGACGAATTTCTTTCGGAAATTTATCAAGGGTTTCGCCTTGATCGCAGCTCCGCTGTACGACCTTTGTAAGGGAAAGGCCAAGTTCGAGTGGACCCAAGCACAAGAGGATGCCTTCACTAACCTCAAGGCAGCCCTAGTCTCGAGACCCTGTTTAGCGTTTCCCAAGGACCAGGAGTTCATTCTCCACACGGACGGCAGCAAGATCGCCGTAGGAGCAGCCCTACTTCAGCGCCAGGACGACAATAAGACCTAGGCAGTCGTAGGGTATTTCAGCAAGACGTTGTCCGATTCCCAGCGGAAGTGGAGTCCCACGCACACTGAATTGTTCGTGATGATCAGCGCTCTTCGATTTTTTCGGACCACCATATACGGTAACCTAACCCGCATCCACTCGGACCACAAGCCCTTGACTTTCTTGCTACATCACGGTAAGACCCACGACAACCTAGCTAGATGGGCTGTCGAATTACAGAGTTACGTGTCCCACGCTTCGTAGTGGTAGGATAGCTTACCGTAACCCCACCTTAGTGGCACATTTCTCTCCCACGCTAGGTTACTGTAGCATCAGCTAAGCCTCCTATATCTCACGCTTCTATCTCCTATTACTCATGCATTCCATCCATACTACCGTAACCGATGCTCGTATTTATAGGAGGAGCTCCGTGGACGAAGCAATCGAATGGACGTCTAACCGGCGGACGGCCGCGCGCCGTCGCTACGACCCCGAACCCACAACTCGAATTCCACCGTCTGTCGACTCCGTCTCCCGTCACCTCTCCACACGCCCCACTGCGCCTTCGTCGATCTGATCTATATTGCTTCTTGCCTGTACTTATGTAGATAAACATGTATTCTCTATCGATTCTCGGCAGAAGCACTTAGAGGCGGAAGGCCTCCTATGACTGTAGTACTTGCTAGAAGTCAGGGAATTTCCCAGCAGCATGTGAAATGTTTTGTGCTGAGAAAGCGGCAACTGCCAATCTTCGGACCATTTGACCAAACTATCAATTCCAGCTTGGAGAATACTGGAATGCTGGTTATTACTTACTTCCATATAGATTTACCTTCAGCAACGTCATTGTGTTTCTGTAGGACCCCACAACCAAGGAGTGCCTGGTTTTCTTGGAAGAAATTGTGCTCCCTTCAGATGCCTTGTAAACCTTTCGTTTGTTCCTCATGAGCAGCACTTTACAGCACATAATTACTCCTTTGAGAAAAATTCGTATTCTAGTAAACAAGGCAATTAGACGCTTCCATAAGCCCTTTGATCCTACTATGTGTAAGTTTTTCACCGCATTTTTACCATGCACAAGGGGATTTATGAGAGGCCTGTCGACAAAAACCTCGTGCGTAGCTAGGAAGGGATCCGTTATGTATTGCTTCCACATATTCTGGGCTGTCGTCTATCATGTCTATCATGGAGCCTGATTTTTCATTCGAATTCGAATATTCGAGAAATCGTGTTTTTCGAATGTAATCGAATTCGAATATTCACAAAAAATCACATTTTTCGAATATATTCGAATTCGATTACTCGGAAATATCAGCATTCGAAACCGTTCGAATATTCGAAATTTTTGCGAAAGCATAATTATACTTTGTAGCGGTTACGTTGCAGCCAAGCCCAAGACCTTAGCTCTTTGTTCGGTCAATGTTTCTGCTTATCGCCTTTGCCAAAGTCTGGAAACTAACAACCAATATGATCAGTCCCAACTACCTTTCCAGGCCATAAGACTTGGTATATGGTTTCAACGGATATAACAGAAAAAAAGTTGTGGTTCTTCAATGCAGTCTACTCATTCACGTCAGCCGCTGTATAATCCAAATCATCGTCGGTTTTGTTCGCCTACCTTGAGCACTCGATTAACGTGGTGGTCTATAGGCGCTTCGGTTGGTGAGAATGGTGGATAAGGGAACAGATGCCACTCCTTATTTCCGATGAATTTGAGACATGATGCTCAATCATTTGGACGCGTACTATCGTTGTTGAAAATCCTACGGTTCTTTACCTTCATTTCAATTGCATTTTGCCGTTCCATTTCAGTTGCTAACGTTTGAGCTGAGCCAGATGAACATCGGCGCGATTTGAATTTGTACAGTTATTTTGTAATGTACAGTAAACAAAAGAGCCGAGAAAATGCACAAAAATAGCCACGATTATCCAGTCGACCGTCTTCACAGCCATCGACAAGCATGGCCACCAGAGAAGCTTCTTTAAGCCATTTGAAAACCTTGCAGTCACCGCTCTCAGTTCCTTTTCGGAGGTAAACGTCGGTGGTCACCTCATTTTGCGAAAACATGTAAAAATATACTGGTTAAAGAAGCGAAAACGCTGCAAGCGAACCCTGAAAGCAACTACAATTCGGCAGGTCTCCAACCAAGCTTAAAATCGAGAACTAGAATTACAAGACGCCTCCTGCCAATTATGGTCGGCCCTTCAGTGAAAAAAGGGATAGCATCTTCGAATGGCCGACGTTCCCAAGCCAGTCAGCCCTAAATGGTCGAATGTTATTCGTTTCCTATGTCACGGATCCCGCATATGTTGAGTTTGACCATCCTGCTATTCCTTTTGCATCTCCTGTATACGGCCCCGTTCAGAAGATCACAGTGAGCGAAACCGAAGCAGCTCTGAGGAAGATGAAGTCAGGCAAAGCCACTGGTCCCAATGATCTACCAGCCGATCTGTGGAAGTCAAAGGGCTGGTGGCCTGCTGACTGGCTGACAGAGTTTTTCAATCAGGTTGTTGCTGAGAAGAAAGCGCCCGAGGGCTGGCAGCAAAGCACGACCATCCCGATTTGGAAGAAGAAGGGCAGTCCTGCGGACTGCGCTAGTTACCGTCCAATTCGCCTTCTTTCGCACACCATGAAAATCTTTGAGAGAATTGTCGATGGACGTATCCGGGATGTCGTCCAGCTTTCCACGAATCAATGTGGTTTCGTCTCTGGCTGTGGCACTGTTGATGCCATTCACGCTGTTCGTCTTTTGCTAGAGAAGCACCGCGAGAAACAGAAACCGGTGCATTTTGCCTTCCGCGTTCCGCGAGATGTTATGTGGTACGCGTTGCGAGAACATGGTGTTCCTGAAAAGCTTATTGAGTGGGTGCGCACTCTGTACTCTTGCCCAAGGAGTCGAGTGTGAGCGCCAACGGGGGCACCTCGGCGGAATTTCCCATCTCTGTAGGGGTACTTCGAGGTAATAGAAAGCGGCCAAGAGGGCGCCCGAATCAGCGCTGCTCTGATACGTCGCATGTGGACTTGAAAGTTGCTGGTGTCCACCCTGATCTAGCGATGGATCGGGAAAGTTGGCGTCATGACAGCAGAATAACGGACCCTGCCACGAAGCGGGACAGACGCTGAAGAAGAAGAAATGTCGTGAGTAGCGAAATCTCTGTCATCTTACTCGTCAGCTGGGTTCATTGTGGTTAAAATACTTTCTTCCTACTTAAATAAAGATCTTCCATAAACTTTGATTTTTTACACTAGTAGTGTTTGAAAATTCATCTCATTAATGATCGAATACAAGGATTTTTTTGCTATATTTTGTGAAAAGAGCATCATGCTGCCTTGCCACTTTCAAAATTGGTTAAGGTCAACTTAGTTTTTACTAGCATTATGGATATATATATTTGTGAAAAATTAAATTACGTAATGAGTTTTGAGTAAATTCCGTTTGCATCTTCCGTTTCGTATTCCGTGTTCGCTTTTCTCAAAAAAAATTTCCGCTCATGTCTGTCTTCAGTATCCATGCTGAGTGTATGGACGACCTTTCCCTATTTCTCAAACAAGGCTCAAATTCGTACTCCCTACTTTCCGAGCAGGAGGTTGCTGAATTACAATACCGACACTATTCGACACAACGTATGCTATAGTGTGGTTCTGTTCGAATGATCTATTCGAATAAGTATTCGAATGATTTTCTTTCCAACTTAAATATTCGAATTCGAATGTTTTAAAAAATGGCGTTTTTCAAGTGTATTCGAATTCGAGTATTCAGAAGATCTCGTTTTTCGAATATACTCCGATTCGAATAATCGAAATCATTCGAATTTTTGTGGCCTCTAAATCAGATATTTCCATAGAGGTGATTTTCAAGGTAGATTTGAAGTGCATGATTAGTCACGCTTTTCGTACGCCTTGTGCAACCCAACCACATAATAGGTAGGAATGAAAAATCGGCTTCTGTTAGCTAACTGGAAATCATGATAAGCGATATCTGCGTTGACTCTTAAATAGCTGTTCGAAGATTCAGTTATTCGAGTATTCGACACTTTGAAAACCGAATAATATTCGATAGAACGATTATTCTACTCGAAAATTTGGAAAGCGAATGATATTCAGCCACCTAGAAATTTGCCGTTAGAAGAACAGGATATATTCTACAATACGGGATCCGTGACATAAGAAATGAATAACATTCGACCATTTAGGACTGGTTGGCTTGGGAACGTCGCCCATTCGAAGATGCTATCCCTTTTTTCACCGAAGGGTCGACCATAATTGGCAGGAGACGTCTTGTAATTCTAGTTCTCGATTTTAAGCATGGTTGGAGACCTGCCGAATCGTAGTTGCTTTCAGGGTTCGCTTGCAGCCTTGGAAGAAGGCGACCGACGCGATACGTCAAGCTGCACAGTCGGAACTCGGCATTACGAAGCCTGGGCGAGGGAAGGTCGACAAGCAGACATGGCTGTGGACAGATGACGTGAAAGTCAAAGTTAGAGAGATGAAGACGCTCTATCACGTGTTTCTCGGCGGAAAGACGATAACCGATAACTGGCAGAAGTACCAAGAAGTAAAGAAAGCTGCAAACAAGACCGTGGCTGTTGCAAAAGCCACTCATTATGGAGATGTCAACGAGAAGCTTGAGTTGCGCGATAGTGAGCGGTATCTGTACCGACTTGCAAAGTTTCGCCATCGGCAGACCGAGGATATTGAGAAGTTTTTCGGCATCAATGATGAGAACGGCCGTCTTCTTACGGACCGCAAGAAGGCATTGAAGCGATGGCGCGATTACTTTGAGGAAATCTCTGCAGTAGATTTTCCTCATCCAGCCATCCCTTAAACGGCTCCAACCCACGGCCCCGTCCAGGAAATCACCGTGGAGGAGACTGAAGCGGCTTTGAAGAAGATGAGGCCAGGCAAAGCGACTGGGCCCGACGACGTGGCAGCAGAACTGTGGAAGTCGAAGTTTTGGTACCCTGCTGAGTGGTTGGCGAAGTTCTTTAACCAGGTTGTGGCGGAGAAGAAGGTGCCTCAGTGTTGGCGCCAAAGCACGACGATTCCGATTTGGAATAAGAAGGGCAGTCCTGCAGACTGCCCCAGCTACCGCCCAATTCGTTTGCTTTCGCATAGCATGAAGATCTTTGAGCGAATTGTAGACGGACGAATTCGTGACATCGTACAGCTTTCCAGCAATCAGTGCGGCTTCGTAGCGGGCTGTGGCACCATTGATGCCATACACGCCGCCCGCCTCCTGTTAGAGAAGCACCGCGAGAAACAGAAGCCCGTGCATATCGCCTTCCTCGACTTGGAGAAGGCCTTTGACCGCGTACTGCGTGAAGTGATATGGTACGCCTTGCGACATCATGGAGTTCCCGACATAGAGTGGGTGCGAATTCTCTACTCTTGTCCAAAGAGTCGAGTTCAAGCTGCAGCTGGAACCTCGATGGAGTTTCCCATCTCTGTCGGGATACGCCAGGGTTCTGCGCTTTCCCCACTCCTCTTTGTTGCCGTGATGGATGCCATCACACGAGATCTTCAGAAGCCCGTTCCTTGGACGTTGCTTTATGCTGATGACGTATTGCTCGTAAGCGAAGATAAAGATGAACTCGAGCGAGAGGTGCAAGCTTGGTGTGATCGCTTGGAGCGGTTTGGACTCAGATTAAACGTAAAGAAGACCGAATATCTAACGACAGACGTTACTGAGTCCACCATCAAGGTCAATGGCATCGAGCTCCCACCACCTCGGTCTTTAAGTACCTGGGATCAGCAGTCGCGTCTGACGGCAAACTGATGGTTGAAGTGAACTCACTTCAACCATCAGTTTGCCGTGTGAGTGCAGCTTGGTCCAAGTTACGCTCGTTGACTGGCGTGCTCTGTGATAGGAAGATACCGGAGCGCTTGAAGTCGAAAATATATAGAGCCGTCGTCCGGCCGGTAGCGATGTACGGAGCTGAGTGTTGGCCTGCGACAAAGGAAACGGAAAGCCGCCTCAGCGTAATGGAAACGAAGATGCTGCGCTGGACGGCTGGAGTTGCGCGCCTGGATCGTATCCGAAACGATGTCATTCGGCAAAAGTTTGGTGTCGCTCCGATAGCTGACAAGATGCGCGAAGCTCGCTTACGATGGTACGGCCACGTTCTGCGAGGAAAGGAAGACAGCGTCCGCAAGATAGGCCTTAACTTAGACGTAATTGGAGAGCGGCCTAGAGGGCACCCGAAGCTGCGCTGGTTAGATACGTTACATACGGACTTGAAGATTGCTAGTGTTCTCCCTGATCTGGCACTGGATCGGGAAAGGTGGCGTCATAACACCAGAATAGCGGACCCCGCTACGATGCGGGATAAACACTGAAGAAGAAGAAGAAGAAGAAGAAGAAGAAGAAGAAGAAGAAGAAGAAGAAGACGTCGAATTGGACACTTTTCAAATCAAATGGCACACTTTTCACGTCAAATTGGACACCCTTTTAAGTTTGCCTAAAACTTTTGAAATCAAACCGAACTTTCCCAAATTGAAGTGAGCTTCTTCTACAATAAACTAGAGACTCTCCAAAAAGGTTAGAATAATTTCAAGGAAAATTTAAGTGTAACTTTCTTTGAATTCTTACTCCTTCTACCCATTAAGTGAACACACTGTTGGAAATTTTATAAAATTTTTATTTATAAAAACAGTGACTCAAAGCTTGTTTCAAAGAGCAGAAAGGTGGCTATTTTCTTTTGCCAAAAGAGAAATTGCGCTATGCTCTTGTCCGAAACTTCGCGATTTTTATTCGATTGACAGCGAATTTTTGTTTGCATGAAGTCTCATGCACGCAAGCGGTGCTGCACAAACAGTTGTAGAGAATAAACATATCGTAACTTTCTTGTTGTGTAAGCAGTATTTACACTTTCAATCAAACAAACATTGCGACTTGTTTTTCGAGTGCATGGCACGATCAAGTCTTTGAATGCACTCCATGATTCCTGCCTTGCTTCGCTTTAAGACAAATTTAATTTATTACTTTTCTCAAAAAATAAACTATTTGTAAAATTATTACTCATCTTCGGGGAGGTGAACTAAGGTGGCGATGTCCGTTCCTCCACGTGGTGCCACTGGAAACTGCTTGCTTTTGCGAGCCGAGCCAATCACGGACAATCGAATGCAGGCGACAGGCCCTAGTGACAGGCCGGCCTACGAACATTCTGTGTCACATCATATGGTCGATGACGTTTCAGAGTTCTCGAGATAGTGCTACGGCGTCCGCGGGAACCGACGCGCACTCGCAAAGCCCGGCGGGTGTGAGAAGTATGCGAGGGTCCCTGATGCGAGGACGGCATCGGGGGGCAACTGAGCTAGTCCGAAAGTCCCGTAACGTAGGCAAGACCCGCGTAGCAACGTTGAATGTGGGTACGTTGACGGGCCGCTCGTGCGAGTTGGTAGAAGCACTGGAGCGAAGAAAGATAGATTTCTGTGCGGTGCAGGAGACGAGGTGGTCCTGCAGCAAGTCAAGGGACATAGGACGTGGCTTCAAGGCCGTTCTATGTGGAAGTCCCAGGACCACCAGTGGTGTCGGTATGATCGTCTCCGAGCGTTTCCGTGACGCGATTGCAAGCGTAGAACGTTTCGATGACCGCTTGATGAAGATTGTTGTCGCCGTAGAAGAGCGACGGTGTCATTTCTTTTCCGCGTATGCTCCGCAGACAGGTTGCTCCGAGCAAACCAAGGACGAGTTCTGGTCCCTGCTTGATGAGAAGACAGCGGAAGTGCCGTCACAAGACATGATTGTTGTGGCAGGTGACCTTAATGGTCACGTCGGAGCAGCGAAAGATGGTTACAGCTGTCATGGTGGTTTTGGCTATGGGTCACGCAACGCCGATGGTGAGCGTATACTTGAGTATGCAGACTCACACGGCCTCACCATCGTGAACACCAAGTTTCGAAAGCGTGACTCCCACCTCATCTCGTTTTATAGCGGGAACGCCAAAACGCAGATTGACTATGTCCTTGTTAGGCGTCGCGACCAAGGTCTTGTCACAGACGCAAAGACCGTGCCGTATGAGACGGTTGCCACGCAACACCGTCCACTTATCTGCTCGCTGAAGATCACACCTCCGAGGTGTAAACGTGTTGAGCGATGCGGGACGGCTAGAATCAAATGGTGGCGACTGAAAGAGAAGGAAGCAGCTATTATTTCTCGCATTCGGTTGCCGACGGTAACAACTGTCGACGAAACCTGGAAGGATGCAACCGATGCGATAACTTGGGCTGCGCGCCTCGAACTCGGCACAACGAAGCCTGGACGGCGTTGGGTCGACAAGCAGGCTTGGCTGTGGACTGACGATGTCAGAGAGAAGGTCAGGGAAAAGAAACGGCTATATCACGTATTTATCGGTGATAAAACAGTCGATAATTGGCGGAATTATCGAGAAGCGAAGAAAGCGGCAAAGAAGGCAGTGGCCGGTGCTAAAGCCGCACACTACGCTGATGTGAATGAAAAACTGGAGACGCGCGATGGCGAGCGTTATCTTTACCGCCTCGCCAAAGCTCGCTGTCGCCAAGCAGAAGACATCGAGAAGTTCTTTGGCATTAACGACGAGAACGGTCATCTTCTGATGGATCGTAAGAGGGCTGTGAAGAGATGGCGCGAATACTTCGAGGAAATCTCGAATGTAGAATTTGAACATCCTGCTGTTCCTTTTGCATCACCTGTATACGGTCCCGTTCAGAAGATCACAGTGAGCGAAACTGAAGCAGCCCTGAGGAAGATGAAGTCAGGCAAAGCCACTGGTCCCGATGACCTGCCAGCTGACCTGTGGAAGTCGAAGGGCTGGTGCCCTGCTGACTGGCTGACTGAGTTTTTCAATCAGGTTGTTGCTGAGAAGAAAGTGCCTGAGGGTTGGCAGCAAAGCACGACTATTCCGATTTGGAAGAAGAAGGGCAGTCCTGCAGACTGTGCTAGTTACCGACCAATTCGCCTTCTTTCGCACACCATGAAAATCTTTGAGCGAATTGTCGATGGACGTATTCGGGATGTCGTCCAGCTTTCCACAAATCAGTGTGGTTTCGTCTCTGGCTGTGGCACTGTTGATGCCATTCACGCTGTTCGTCTTTTGCTAGAGAAACACCGCGAGAAACAGAAACCGGTGCATTTTGCCTTCCTGGACTTGGAGAAGGCCTTCGACCGCGTTCCGCGGGAAGTGATATGGTACGCGTTGCGACGACATGGTATCCCTGAAGAGCTTATTGAGTGGGTGCGCATCCTCTACTCGTGTCCAATAAGCCGAGTGCGAGCACCAGCGGGCACCTCGATGGAGTTTTCAATCTCTGTCGGAGTGCACCAGGGATCTGCGCTCTCCCCACTGCTCTTCGTGATCGTCATGGATGCAATTACACGCGATCTCCAAAGGGCAGCTCCTTGGACGCTGCTGTATGCCGATGACGTCATGCTTGCATGCGAAGACAAAGCAGAGCTCGAGCGACAGGCACAGGCGTGGTGCGATCGCTTAGCATTGTTCGGACTCAAGCTGAACGTCAAAAAGACGGAATACTTGACGACGGATGTGAATGAGCATGGATCCATTAAGATCAATGGTACTGAGCTCTCACGAGTTACATCTTTCAAGTATCTCGGATCAACAGTCACGTCCGATGGCAGTCTAAAGTTGGAGGTGAACGCACGTGTGAGTGCAGCCTGGTCCAAATGGCGTTCGTTGACTGGGGTGCTTTGCGACAAGACAATACCTGAGTACCTCAAGTCAAAGGTGTATAGAGCAGTCGTCCGCCCAGTAGCGACGTACGGTGCTGAGTGCTGGCCTGTGACGAAGGAAATTGAAAGCCGCCTCAGTGTAATGGAGACGAAAATGCTAAGGTGGACGGCTGGAGTAACGCGATTGGACCGAGTTCGTAATGAAACCATGCGACAAAGGTTTGGTGTTGCCTCGATAGCTGACAAGTTGCGCGAAGCACGTTTACGATGGTATGGTCACGTCCTTCGCGCTAACGACGACACCGTGGGTAAGATTGCCCTGAATCTTGAAGTCCCTGGAAAACGGCCCAGAGGACGCCCGAAACAACGTTGGCTAGATACGTTGCATATGGACTTGAAGTTAGCTGGTGTCCATCCCGACCAAGCGTTTGATCGGGAGAAGTGGCGTCACCAGACCAGAAGAGCGGACCCCGCCACCAAGCGGGACAAACGCTATTGAAAATGATGATGATGATGATGGGGAGGTGAACTAAAAAGGTTCAAAGAAAGTTATACAAATTTTTCTTTAAAAAATTATTTAAACCATTTTAGCGAGTTTGTAGTTTAACCTTAGGTTTTCTTTATGATGACACTCTTGACTTCTCTGCTCATATTAAGCTTCTTTACAATAAAGCATCAACTCGCACATACCAGATCTTCAAGGGTTTGTCAAGCTGTGATGAGGAGGTTCTAATTAGAGCGTATAAAACATATATAAGACCCATCATGGAATGCGGCTCACCAGTGTTCTGTCCTATCAAAAGGAGGGATGTTGATTTGTTGGAAAAGGCACAAAATAACTTTACAAGGAAGGTGATTCTGAGGCTGAAGAAGCCGGGATTCTGTAGAATACCGGGCTCTCGACATAGGAATTCACGGTTTCAACTTCACACCCTTGAGTCGCGGCGGAAGCGAAATGATGTGTGTACGGTTTTTAAAATACTTTCGGGATTAATGAAGGTGGAAGTTAATAAATTTTATCCCATCGTCAAGTCTAGAACTCGGGGGAAATCAGAGAAAACTGGATATAAGACGCCAAAGACCAGAATTCGTGGAAATTCTTTCACATGCAGAGCCGGATCGGGTTATATCTCACTCAAGAGCGAGGTACCCTCCATTCCGCAACTCTCCTCGGTTTGTAAGCGCATTGCAGGGAAGCGGTTGTTGTCTTTTTCATGACCCTTTTCATGATGTTACTTCTCGATGTTTTTGATTGGTTGTGTTCAGTTTGTTTTATTTTTTTCCCATGACTGCCTTATGCAGCGTATTGAATAAATAAATAAATAAACCTGCCCAAAGGTCATTTTGATTTGAAAGAGTTCGTTTTGATTTCAAAAATCTTAGGTTAGCTTAGAAAAGTGTCCAATTTGACGTGAAAAGTGTCCAATTTGATTTGAAAAGAGTCGAATTCTACGTGAAAGTCGTATATTTGTAACAATCTTGGCTCAGCTAGACAATCAGCCCAAACGACTAAACACTGCTTCTGCAACCTCATGGTTCATTGAAAAGGACCATCTTAACCGCACACTACATTGTCGATTCTCTTACGTTTCAGTAGAAGCACGCACGAGTACCAAAAAATTCAGTGCTACTACACTGATCCTACTTGCGGTAAATGACACCTGGAGCAGTCTAGATATTCCTGATACCGATTTCGAACGTTCCGTGTCATTGCTGCAATGAGGCATTGAAGTAACGTATAGTGAGGGATAATTGTACTGCAGTTCCCAACTCGAGTTTCATTTAATCGCACCTCCTCCCCCTAGACACACAGCAATCTGCAAACCTCCGCTCACCTTCGCCATAAATCAGCTGTCGCCGTGAGGTTGAGCTTTGATTTCCTCGTAGCACAACGACCTCGTCCGCGCATTGAAACTCGCCGACCCAGACCTCCGCTCGTTGGGCCATTCTGCTGCCAATTTCCGCTCCGAAGCCGGTTTTCCCTCGTGTGAACCTCGCGGTGTGTGCTCTCGTACGCTGTCACTGTGAATTAGGCTGGCACTGATCCGGTAGGGGTGGCATGACGCGATGAGCAGCGACGTCATTCCGCCTTATCAATCACCGTTTACGAACCACACGATGTCGCCTTCGTTTCTGAGACCTTCTGTTCCAGCTGTGAATCTCTTCTGAAGACCTCAAATTTCATGAAAGAGCTGGGTTTGAGCATCCACAGTTCTCATCACCATCCTTGCTCTATATTTTAGTTCGGTGTATTCTGAGAGTATTTTGCTGGCAACATTGGGCCTTCAGCAAAGATTTAATTCCACGTAAACTTTTGGGGTTGCTTTTTAGGTGTATGGATCAAAGCCATTGGTGTGCACTAGCACCAGAAAGGCTATGTTGACTTCCGTGCTTCTGCTTCTCTGAATGTTTGCATATTTCGACGACGGGAAGGCCATTTACTTCACTCTGACCTGCTCATTGGGCTTAGGCTTTCACCGTTATAGCCCAAGGCTTATAATTACATACATGTTCGAAAAATTCTACCTGCTGCCACTATTCTGAAACAAGTTTTTGCCTTCTTCATTACGGCCTAAAGGACAAAGTTAGCTCAGACGGTCAAAAGGGAATTTCTTAATGATTACTTTAAATGAGTATCGTTCGGCTGTCAACCAAGATTGTCATCAACTTCATTACGGCCGATATTTCGGCGTCCTCCGTTCTTCAGAGGTATCAAAAGTCGAGGACGTTTGTAGGAGAATTCTTCCAAACGCAATTCATCCTTTAGAGGAGGCAATTTGAATGCGCATTTTGTCATACAATGACTTGGGGTGGAAAGCCTATGAAAAGCCAGCGCTTTATCCTTCCCAGACAAGTCTGGTACCAATTCACCGACCCCGGAAGGATGGAAGGCTTGGCTGGCTTGGGCGGGAAATCTGAACCAGGAGCCTGGTATCGAGAGCACCCATCAGCCGTCATCTCCTACGACTGCTCTGCATGCCCCGTGATATGAATTTTTACTACTATTGGTTACCCATTACCTGTGATTACCCAATTTTGGATGCTACAATAGCTTTGGTTTTAGTCTTCCTCTTTTTTATTCGCCGTTACCTTCTTTGAATTTTGGGCAAATTTGCTTTCGAAGAAGGGGTTCGAATATCGATTGGCGGATGAAAAAGTTAAACTACTAGACAGGTTGAATTACGCGCTTTTTATGGTGCCTAATCATTGGGTATTCCGGCATCTTGCAAGAGATGGCTAGCAAACATACGGGATGAAGGTAAATCATGGAGGTCGAAGAAACGACTTGACGAGCAATACGAACGGAAATCTTTGCCCACAACAGCAAACTTGGGTGCGTAACTGATGACCAGTTTATGGCAGTTCAACGACTGGTCATCCTGGCTGCAAGAATTAGATCTTGCACTTTTACTACCATTGCGCAGCGGTCCTGTGCTTTTTGAAACATGGGTAGTTTTTCCTGCACAGCCGTTTAAAACCAGATGTTTAAGCCAGCACTGCAGGACCACTGCAGGGCCGGAATATTATTCAAATTTGTCCTTTAGTATGCCTCGCGGGGTGATTGCCTTTCCTGTTGTATGGTGGCGCTTCATATTGCAGAGTGCATCCATAGAATGAATTACGGCAGCAGTATCATCAGCACATTCAAAACAAATGTAACCGTGGAGTTGTGTATACAAACTCCTAAACGTAAACATTTTAAGACTTAAAATCTTTAGTTCCCCGAGCTTCGCGACTGTAAATTTGGTCCTTGTAATTATGAAGCTCGACTCAATCAACATTTATTTTTTATCCTTGAAAAAGACCTTAATATCCGAAAGTTTTATGAATAAACTATTGACCAAATCTAGCTTCGACATTACAAAACCGAAATTTTGGGGCTGTTGCAGTGGTTCTTCAGGCGGTTATTTTATCGTGTAATTTTATTTAATGCACAAGTTTTACCCTCGGTTGGTGGCCCACTTTTGAATTTGATAACAACTTGAAGAACACCTGCAAAAGCTGTGGAAGGTTGCATTAGAAGGAAGGGGCGCATGATAATGGTATAGGCCACTCTAAGAGCGTGTGTAGCGTGGTCGGAGGGTCGACTGTCGCGTGCATCCGATACCAGGTTCCAAGTTCGGATTTCCCGCCCAGACCAACCAAGCTTTCCATCCCTCCGTGGTTGATGAGTTTGTACCGGACTCGTAGGGCAAGGGTAAGGCTCTGGCTTGTTCGACTGCCGGCCACCGCAGGTCATTGTATGGACAAATACGCATTCAAATCGCCTCCTCGTCATCCCGTAGAAGTGGAACGCCTGGCGCATCCCAAGAGGGTTTCACTAACGCTTTCCTTGATCCTTTAGGCCACTCTTCAGAGTAAAACACTCTTAAAGAAAAGCCTAACGAATAGAATAGAAACCATGCACCTTTCAAAATCCGTTCAAAGGCATGTCTGGAGAACCTGCTTTTCTACAATTTCTTTCAGCAGAGGCGAGAATGCGCAGAATTCCGCATGATGTTCTCAAATTACGTGAGACAGTTCCGAACATAGCCACTTCTCCGTGCTTTAGCAATCACCATCTTTCCAGCTTACCTGAGGCAGGATTCACGAGTGGTAAGGTAATAATAGGCTGATGATAATGGATAAGCTTACCAACAAAGGATAGTGGGTGGAGTGCAAGTCTGGTACAAATCATGATATGATGTAGTTCGGTGAATGATATAATTCTAGCCCACCATGCACCCATCTCCACGCTCTTGTGAATGCCAAGTAATGCTTGCATTTCTGCCCTCTACCCACATAACTTTATGTAAAGTCATTGATGAATCCGGCCTCTGGAACGCTTCGCTACAGATCCCCCCTGATCACGGAACGATGCATCATACACTGGATGAGGTTGCAGTCGATGGAAACAAACAGCCGCTCGAGCCTGCGGGAAACGCAAGGAATTCGTCACTTGCCTTCTCCTGAGTCAGCGGAAGAAGTGCTCAAAGTCATTCTTCCAGCGCCACGCATATTATCGTCACGTGGAACATATTAACACATTGAAATATGCTTTCAATAAGTATACTACTCAACGTGGATGTTTAGACAATGCATGAGACATTCTTTCGAACTGGTCCCTCTACCTATATATTCGTTCCCACCGCTGTTCCAGGATCTGACGGAATTGATGTCTGCATTGACTAAACCAGAAATAATTGCTACGCTTCCGAACGAAAAGCACGCGCTTCCGACTGTGTCATGGGCGCTTCATGGCACTCAAAGGGGACCATCGCTTTTCATCAAAATCTCTTGGTGTATTCAGAATTTGTCGTGGTTTTCTACCAAGCTACTCTCCTCAACGGAACCACCAAGTTTTGAAATTTTGTTTGCTCTGCCATCGACGATGAGCGAGCGATAACGGGCACTGACATCTGGCCGTACACCCTGCCTGATAACGCCACGGTGGTTGTAGTCAGGGAGTGCTCTTTTTTTTCTGCATCCTTGCTCTTAAAAACTCACGTAGTATGAAAACCTTCAGACTTATTTCATTTTATTTTAAAAATTCAATATCAGATAGGTACTGTCTTCTTGAGTTCTCCACCAACGTTGCTATCAATGTTAGAAGAATACGTCCTCGAGTTTGCAGAAAAAGTGTATACTAAACTCGCTGTTATCAAGCTGCTCTCTGACAAAGATGTTTGGGGTAGAACCAATAACAAATATCCTGTGCACATGGCAATTCATACCTTTTTGACCAGATGATATTAAATAGCAGCAATCTTTCATATCACTATGCCACCACTGCATCATTAGCTTTCTGAAGAGGCTTTCGATAACATTCATATTCCTATTATTAATTATTGACCGGCCATCGAGAGTTTTTGTACAGTCCAGTTCTTGTCCGAAATTGTTCCAAGATTCAAAACATTTTCACTGCGCTTTATCAGACAGAACCGGTGGCCGGTAATGACGTAGTGCCCTGACCGATAGACGAGGTGTATGGGTTCAAGTCAGGCCTGGCGCTAGAGATTTCATGGCAACAGACCATCGCTGTAGCTGCTTCATAGATATTCCGCGAAGTGGACTCCGTGGCGCTTTTCCTAAACAGATGGCCTGATGCCACCGTTTCTCTTTATCCTTTCTCTCCTTATAGGGGCTAATGCTAGTATGAATTTCACTTCTGCTTTTAAAAAATTGCAGTTTAAAGCAGTGCCCAAAATTCGGAGTGATTCTGCGAGCGGATTCAAACGACAAAGCTTAATACGAAACAAAACAAAAAATCGGAAACCAGGTTTTTCTCTTGCCAAGAAAAATTGTTTGTTATTGCAAAAATTTTTGCCTTTAAGAAGCATCCTATACTTTTATGCTCGCTATGAACTACTTGTTTCTTCTCTTTGTAGCATGAACTCAACCATATGCAGCAGCTAGCTAAGCAATGGTCAGAAAATAGAAACTCTAAGACGGTGAGAACCTTCGGGCTAACCTATTAAAAGTGTCGTTTTCCAATGCATTGGGGGTTTTTAATAGAACTTCAGAGGCATTTGGCATTTGAAAATATTCCCCTATTTCTTTATAAATCTGGTAATTCGAAATTTCAGCTTTACAGTAGTGTAATTTTTAGAACGTAGATAGCTAATTGACATTGTTCATGAAGCTCACGAAGGAGGTGGTTTTTGGCTACACCACGCATTGAGGCCCGTAGCAGGGATGGGCGGAATTTCTGTTTTCTGTTTTCTGTTTTCTGATTTTCTGGCCATTTTGGGCAAATTTTTTCTGTTTTCTGTTTTCTGGGAAAATGGCCAAAAATTGGTCAGAAAACAGAAAATAAAGCTGCGAACAAAATTACATCCAACAAAAAGTATCCAAAAAGTATAGTAGAATTATGAGTTTCGTTTCAAAATATTTTTCTAGAAAATCTTAAATTGCAAGCGTGTGGCGCTTTTAGATTTGCTCTGTAGAAATTGCGCCATACACTCGTGACCTATGCCGCTTTGCTTGCTTGATTGATTGTACCAGTGCTGCTGGCATGTAATCCCTTCACAGGACATTTCTGGTCTTTCATAATTTGGCTTCGTATTCTCTTGAATTTCAACAGTACCTTGCACCATCTACGATTACTTGCAACTTTAAATTAAAGCTACAAATCTAGTGTTCTGATCGGCATTTAATTACCTCTTAACTAACCCGCTTGTCCTATGGTTACTGTGGTAGGGTTATTCTCCACCTCCGGTGTAAATTTTCAAAACGGAGCCTTCTCTTTTCCAACTCTGCTTGGCTCTTGGCTATAAAAAATAGTAAGTGACAGAAAAGTTATGGATAGTTTTGGTTTAGCTGATATACGGTAGTGATGCACAAAAATTTTTATGTATCACCTGAATCATTTGTCGTTCTGTAGATCATCGAATTGCTCGAGCGGGCGCCACAAGCGTTTCCATTCGTCCCTGGCGCGTGCCAGAGTGCTCCAATGGATCCTGCTCGCTCGAGGGACACGAAGAGCGCCGTATGGACGCTCAGGGCTTTCACGAAGACGTCCGACCAACACGATGGTGGGAGTCCTGGTGTTCTCTTGACATCCCACGGAATTCAGTCCGTGACGGCTTTCGTCCAGCGCGTATTTGTGAAGCGCATTATGTAACCGACCCACCTAATTTTCAACGAATTGGCCCATGTGACAGCATCTGGTCTTCGAACGTCGACGAAGCTGGGAACTCCGGAGGCCTCTCACTTGCGTGAGTCGTGGCACTCCGAGCATCGTCATCTCGGTTCCACACTCTGTGACGCTGATCCTGCTTTCGTATGGCTCAGGCCTCTAAGTCGTATGTCAGGGCAGGAAGAACAGTGGAGCCGAATAAGTGGTCACGAAGTCGGACTTCTTCGATGCTCTTGAAGGCTCCCTAAGCCGCTCGTTTCCTGCTGTCCAGGTCCGACACTAGCTCCCTGGGCATGTTAACTTCGCGACCCAGATACACTAGCTGGGGCGCTCAGAGTTCGTTTCGTCAAGACGGAATTGGGCATCAGAAACTTGTCCGTTCCTCATGAGCATGGTCTTCGTAAGACTCAGTTGCGGTCCATCGTCCAAGTCCGGATTTGGGGACTTATGGTGGGCTTTGGGGATATGGTACTCCCATGCTGAACCCTTCTCTTCGCGTCGATGACGACGTCGTTGTAGAATGGTGAGATCTTGGTCGTGAATCCACTGTACAACTCTCGAAGGGCTCTGATGTACTGAGTAGGAACACCCTGAGTGAGCAGGGCTTCGAGCACCGCTTCAGTCTCGACGGAGTCGAATGCCTTCTTCAGGTCGATGAACGTAAGGCACAGCGGCAGCTTGTACTCTCGCGACACTTCGATGAGCTTCGTAATGGTGTGTGGTCGATCGTGCTGAATCCTCTCCGAAGTCCTGCTTGCTCGCATGGCTGTCCTTCGTCCAGCGTTCTGCTGATCCTATTCAGGATGACTCGAGTGAACAGCTTGTAGACTACGGACAGCAGGCAGATCGGGCGATAGTTGCCAATGTCGTGCACGTCTCCCTTCTTGTACAGCAAGACGGTCCTGCTGGTCTTCCACTGAGATGTAATATGACGTGTATGTGATCAGTAATAATAATAATAATAATAATAACATGATGGAAAGGGTATATGCTTGATTCCCATTCTATAGTGTCTACGCATTCAAGAAAACACTATCACTTAAAAACTGTCGTCCTGACAGCCCCGCAGTCACACTGATATACAAGTTTTTTTTAACAATTGGGACCACTAGTCTAGCGAACGGTCTGTTTTGTGATTACGACTACATTTTGGAGTGCATCAGTGAGCCTTAAACCACATCATTTATAAGCCACTCTTCTTCTATCCCTCCTTTTAAGCCCCAACCTTTGAAAAACCAATGCATTTATTTTTCACAGAAACGCTCTTAGTATTGCGATTATTGGTGTAATCGTTAGGGCCTTAGCTGTGAAATGGAGCTGATGAGTAATGTTGCATACTTCAAATGTCGAGAATCCTAGAATCTTTGAGTCGGGGTTTACAATTTGCTGATTGTATTTAATTTTGAGTATACTAGAAATTTTTATAAACGTCTACAAGTTAAAACGCTTGTTCTCGACCACATTTCTAGTCATACAAAAGTATTTGCTACCGGAAAAATGGACCTTTGGGTAGAATAATTAGATCGTATGATAATTTGAAAATTTTCTGTTTTCTGTTTTCTGATTTTCTGTTTTCTGACGAAAGCGATTTTCTGTTTTCTGTTTTCTGGGAAAATTTTTAAAATTTCCGCCCATCCCTGGCCCGTAGTACGGATCCCATCTAGACCCTTTCATCCCTACGGGATCAAAATCTATGAAAAACGAGTCATGGATAAGACAGTGACTTATCACTATCGAAAGCTTTTCTATGAGAGGAAATGATACGTAAATTGCCTCCATAATACCCCGAAAAAGTACAATGCATGGCGCATCCTAAACAAACATTGATTGACGACCCTGACCGTTTGCTTTTAGCGTTTATCGTCACTCGCCAACGCTGGCCACCACTCTGCCGACATCAGAGGGTTGACAATGAACAGTTGGCAGGCCTTGCCAGCCATTGTCCTGCTTCAGTAGTCCGGTCTTTGTACAGGCAGTAGCGAAACCAGTAGGAAGCCGAACCGGTTGACTGCGAAGACCGCACTTAGTTCAGGTTCGTGCTAACCGCGAGAACACAGAACTGCCTCACTCCAAGGAGATCCTCTGATCATTGATCGGATTTTCCTCCTCGTTGGTGACTGTTCTCCTTTCCTGTTCCGAATTTCCCTGCTTCCGCTTGTCTTTCCTCATGGTCTACTCCCTTCTCTGTTTTCTTCCCAGTCTTTCTGCCTATCGTTTTTCGTACTTTTACATTCTACGATACATAGCTGTTGTGCAGCTCTTCAGTAAAGTGTGGATGTACACTTGGATTGTTTCAGATGTTGAAGGAGGCGCTGTTGTCGCTGATCTATGTAGCGTCGAGGGTATATTTTCTGCTGATCACGTTGGTTTTCAACGCCGTGAACTACTTCAAGGAGAGGAAGCGAGTGCCAGCGCCTACAGATCCACTTCTACTGATAAGTGCTGGTGAGGCAGTAAGAAGAATCGCGAAACGTGAGGTCGGACCCTTTTGAAGTGGCGTCAATAAGTTGTGTTAATACATTTTTGATAGAAGTTTTGGTAATTTTATTTCGTTTTCACTCACTATTTACCTTGTTTGATAGGAGGTTAACACTAGCCTCTCCCGCGGGTGTTTCGCTGGAAGGGAACAAAGCTTTTAACTTTTGCATTTTACTTCTCACTTCTAGTTCAGTAAGCTGCCGTCAGCTTTTCAGATAGGCTTATAGGAGAAATTTAACTAGCTTTAAAGCTTTCTTTTAAACCGAAAACACAAACTACTTGAGTTTTTTGACATTATTTCTTGTTTAACATAGAGCATAAATCTTATGTAGAGCAGGAATAATTGAGTGCACAAATTGCAATTTTTTCGTTCATTTATTTAGTCGATCTATTTATATTGATGAACATTTGAGCAACTGTCAAATGAGAGGACAACACCCGAAAAAGTCAGAATGAAACTAAAATAGGGGGAGGAATCATTTGCACTAGAGATGGCACACATGTCAGTGAAAGTGATTTTTTTTTTGAGATGCGAGACTGTGGAGGGCATTAATGAACAAGAAATGCTCCTTTGGCGTTTTATGTAATCCTCTAGTGCTTCAACCATCTGTATCATCTGTCGTCCCGCTGACCAGCGAGTTGCTCGAGCGGACGCCAGCAGCGTCTCCATTCGACTCTGACGCGTGCCAGAATGTCCCAATGATTCTCCTCGCACGAGGGACACGAAGTGCGGTATACTGTTCGTTCAAGGCATTCACGAAGTAGGCAGACCAACGCATTGTTGACCATCTTCGCGTTTTCTAGAAATCCCGAATCTTGGCATTCTTGGAATATGTACAATAAGTGACGGCTCTCGTCCATCGGGTGTCTGCAAAACGCATTACGTGGCTGGCGCTTTTAACTCTCGACGCTAGCCCGGGTCTCTGAGGCGGATGTTAGGGCAGGAAGAACAGTGGAGTCGGACATGTGGGCACGCAGCCGGACGTTCTTCGTCTTCTTCACGACTTCTTCGACGCTCTTGAAAGCTCCCCGTGCCGCTCGTTTTCTTCTTCCCAGCTCCGGCACTGGCCATGTTGACTTCGCGACCCAGATACACGCAGCTGGAGCATTCGGAGATGTTCGTTCCGTTGAGCGAGAATGGGGCATCAGAAACTTGTCCGTTCCTCATGAACATCGTGTTCGTAAGATTCAGCTGCACTCCAACGTTACCACATACACCATCAAAGTCGGCCAGCATTCGCTCCGCCTGGCTGATGCTCGGTGTTAGATGGTGTAGCTGCCGTCCGTCGTCTTTCACTCCCATGTCTTCCAATTCTAGTTCGAGTATGACGTTTTCGAGTGTGGCGCTGAACAGAACCGGGATATGGTACCCTCTCATCGACCTCTCTGTTCACGTTGGCAACGACGTCGTTGTAGTGCGACGAGACTTTTGTCGTGAATCCATTGCACAGCTCTCGAAGGAATATTATGTACACAGTAGGAACGCCCCGAGTGAGCAGGGCTGCGGTGGTCGCTTCTGTTTCGACGAGGTCGGATGCCTTTTTCGCTTAGTCTTTCTAAGATCTAGTAGTTGAAACACCAAAAAGCCAAAGTCGCGTACATCTTATGTGCCATGAAAACGGTGTCAGGCAGTTTATGCGCGGACGCATTACGCTTGCCTCTGGATGCAGTGACCAAATATCCAATTTCGCTATCTTTCCGGAACTGTTGCGCAAGAATAACCAGTAGGCAATCGTATCTTGTTACTGAGCAAGCACTTTCAGATCACTTCTCAGCAGCTGGTTGGAGCCTACATTCATCGCATTGATCAGGTAATCTTTTTCCTTCAATTGTTTCTTGTCATGTTGCTCCAAAAATTATCTTCTTCAGCACAATGAATGAAGTTGATTCAGAGGAGAAACATAATGTAAAGGATGGAGTTCGTATAGTTTAGTTTATGACGACAAGTCGTCCCAGCAGTTTCGGCGCCCCAGTTGAACGAGGGCAAAACAGCTCTGCGTCCTCTCCTCAGCGCGTGCTCTCTCTCCCACCGCCTGATTTTCAGGGTGTTGAGTCATTCGAATCGGGCATTGCGCGTTCCGGTCTGGGCTCTGGCGGTTCGGGAGGCTTCTGTTGGGTTCCGGGAGGGGGGCTCTCTCACTGCGCGTGTTTCCTCCAGGTTTTCGACTTCAGGAGGGTGTTCTGTCATCCCGTACTTCTTGCGCGTACCCATTGTGAGCCTTGATTTGTTCATAGTAGGTCGTTTCTCATGTTTTCATGTATCTTTTGTGTGTTCGTTAGCCTTGTAGTGTTGCTATTCTATTTGTGCTGCTATCGTGCTCATTATTCCTTATATATTCAGTTGTTATGTTACTCTCTCTTCCCATATCCTGTTTTTGCACTTGGTTTGCTCTGTTCCTTGCCTTGCCATGTCCCCATATGGGTTGGTTTCTTGCCGAAGTGGGTTTCTCATTGCCATATCACACTATCTGTCTTTTGTAGTTCACTTAGCCAGTGGCTCGGTCTCATATATTTTCGGTTTTGTTCCTATGATGTTATGTTGTGTGCCTTATTGTGTTTCGCGTAGTTAGTCTCACATTTATTCATGTTTATCCTTCCACATCCTCATATAAGCTTTACCATCGATGCTTTGGTTCGTTATTCGTTAGTCGCGCGTGTTTTTATGTATATATTATAAATAAAGGTTTAATTCCCCATCGTGCAATTGCTTAGTGGAATCCAACAGTACAATGGACAATCTCAGCGCCCTAATTGCTCGTGTCTTTAGCACGGTCTGTAAAGACAACGGTGTTCTTACCCTCGGCCTGGCCACCACGGAGGAAACTGGTGTGACATTGATCAAGCGCATACCTGTCCCTTCGAATGTGAACAGGCACGTGAACCATCATGCCTTGATCCGTATCGCAGCATGGTCTGCCCAGAAGTATCGCGAAGCTAACGCCATCGACGGATGGACCCCTGAAACGGTAATGGTGTATGCAGTATGGGTCTACGGCCTGGTATGTTCCAAGGAGGTGGTGCCGACCGACGCTGGCTATGACACCTTAGGACTGGTAGATTGGGATACTGAGGTGACAGTTCTCAACGAAGCTGTGCCAGACCTCAAAAAACCGATCACCGAGGAAGAACTTCCACATTTCCTTGTCCCGGCCGACGCGCAAAAGAACCTTGGGACGATCCTAACCTGGATCATAGCGTCTAAGATCACGTGGCGTATACAAGGCCATCATTTGGGCGCCAGGGACATGAAAGCGACGAGCGAGACGGCAGTGGCTGGCAAGGGTTTCTCCAAAAAGTAGTCGGCGTCCGCACCATACCTGGCTATGACTACAGCACTGAGGATTCCGTACAGAAGGTATACGATATCGCACATCCAGCCTCAACGCGCATGGTGACAGCCCTCCTATACCCTGAATACGCACACCTGATACGCAAAGTTTACCCGTTGCCAGGCCGCCCCGCTACCAGAGACGAGACACGCGCGCGCATGCGCTACGCGCGAGGTGCTCGCATCGATCTGCCAATCAATCACAATCGCCCCACTCCCTGGATCTCAGACTTCGCAACCGCGCTCCCTCCGGACATGAGCATGGCAGCCTGTATGGCAGCATGGATTTGTCCCGACTTTTCGACTTGGAAGCTCACGCAGGACGTCAAGATCAGGCTGCCCACGTTCTCCGCGGGCTTCGCATCTGTTGCCGACACGGTGGTCGGCCTGGAGCGCGTGTTTGTTTCTCCGATCGTAGCGTTCATGCCTTACTCCAGCCAGATCAAGGCCTTAGAAACGCGCTACCACCGCGTGGCCGCTTCTCCGCTTCAGTATGGGAAGTGCGCCCCATATCTGGTCGTGGCGCCAAAGGCTGAGTCGGCGAACCAAACTCCCTTCGCAGAACTCATGACCCAGGTCATCACATACATTAGGGCGGTCCAAGAAAAAACCAGCCTGGGGAAGGCCGCAATCTACAGGCAGAACCCCCAGGAACGAGTGGGCTATCACCCGGGATGGGCAGCATTGTGTGAATTATACGCGAAGGTGCTCGGAAGTGGGATCGACGTGGACGACAATCTGATGATCCAGCTCGTCCGCGGCGCGGGTAAGACCAGCGCAGTGAACATCACCCCGCAGGCGCTGGCACGTGCCGAGCGCCTGAACATCAACGTGCGCCGATCGGACATACTGGGCGCGATTAACATTTGGCGCGCTTCCAGGGACGAACCCGCGCATGCCACTTTAGACGATGCCATCGGTCGCCGCCCAAGGAGGGTCATTCATAGAGGCCCAGGCAGGTCCCGCAGCAGGAGCACATCGGCGTCTGCGACTAGCACTGCAAATGACGACTCGGATGGCGATGACCAGGGCGGCCGTGGGCCTGGAGGCGGCAGAGGTCGAGATGGCCGCGGTGGTGGTCGTCCTGGTCCTCGAGGCGGGGGAGGGCGCCGAGGTGTTCTGTCATCCCGTACTTCTTGCGCGTACCCATTGTGAGCCTTGATTTGTTCATAGTAGGTCGTTTCTCATGTTTTCATGTATCTTTTGTGTGTTCGTTAGCCTTGTAGTGTTGCTATTCTATTTGTGCTGCTATTGTGCTCATTATTCCTTATATATTCAGTTGTTATGTTACTCTCTCTTCCCATATCCTGTTTTTGCACTTGGTTTGCTCTGTTCCTTGCCTTGCCATGTCCCCATATGGGTTGGTTTCTTGCCGAAGTGGGTTTCTCATTGCCATATCACACTATCTGTCTTTTGTAGTTCACTTAGCCAGTTGCTCGGTCTCATATATTTTCGGTTTTGTTCCTATGATGTTATGTTGTGTGCCTTATTGTGTTTCGCGTAGTTAGTCTCACATTTATTCATGTTTATCCTTCCACATCCTCATATAAGCTTTACCATCGATGCTTTGGTTCGTTATTCGTTAGTCGCGCGTGTTTTTATGTATATATTATAAATAAAGGTTTAATTACCCAAGTTTGAGGTGACTTCCGACGCGTTCGGTCGCGATATATCTCATCCGCGTGGCAGTGCTGATTTCTGTGTATTCGTCTGGTCGGGTCACTTCAGTTCATGCGTACTTAAATCATCTTTGATTTTGTTGCCTCTGAGACAAATCGCCAGGCTCTTCTGTCTTGCTTCTTATCTAGACCTTTCCTCCCTAAAAAGCTATGACCTACTACAGTACCGGACATGTTCCTCCGTTCATTCGCCGGAAATCCCGGAAAGGTCAACATAAGCCGCTTTGGACCGTTCCAAAGCGGCAAAGTCCGACTTGACTAGAACTTGACCGCTTAGCTACGTTCGGCCTGAGTACTGCTCGCCTTAGATGGTCTCACGAAACCACGCCACGCAGTATTAGGAAGTACACGAGTCTGTAGAAGCAGGATTTACCTCAAACTTGGGTAACTAAACCACTTTACAGGCGTTGCAATAAATCGATGACCATTAAATGATATTACAGATGAAATAGCACCAAAAATTTGAGAATAAACTCAGGAATAACTTGCTTCCACTTGACTACTTGAGTAGAAATCGAAGTATTATGGCTGACGAACTTGAAGGAACTACGAATAAATCTTCAAAGAAATAAAAGAAACTTGACTGACAAGCGGATCGGCTCGAGCGGCGGTGAGCATTAAAAGGAGGAGCTCAGACCCCATGTGAAGTGATGAGGTTTAGAAGACTGATGGCGCTTGCAGTCAAACACGAAGACGAAGGAAGACATGAACTGGTGGGATTCTGCACGAAGAGCAGAACGTCGTCACCTCCGTGTACTTATAAACGAGTCGTGCGCTATCGTACCCTGAATCCATTGCATCGCTTTTCTCCGCTCTGCCGCTAAATGTTAGTATAAACAAGGATAGCAAGGAGGGAGGTGCTGTTCATTTAAGGTCAACGACATCATCAATGCCGCTGTGGTGAAGCTCTTTTCCGAAGCGAGAGCGAAGGCTAAGGAGATCGACCAATCCATTGCAGACTTGAACGATGAAGAACTTCAGGAGGTAAGTACGCTCGGTATCCAAAGTGTTTTCGGAGCTTCTTTTATGTGTTTCCTTCAACGCTTAACGTGCTGAACTGGCAAGGGCATCACATGAGTTCAGTTCAGTTGAGTTTACAACAATCCCAGTCCGTATTCAAACGTAGCATCCTTAAGTAGAAGCCATTCAACGATTAAGGTTGCTACTCCGTTAGTAATGCGCCAGGCACATTGTGTATTAGCGGGTGGGCGCATCTGGTCTTTTGTATATTTTTGTTGGAAGGTGACTGACTTCTGTGTAACATAGATATTTCCTGCTATTGAGCTGTTATGAAGCCTTAATTGAACGTCGTTCGTTGAGCAATTAAAGCTAGTATTTGAAGCTGCAAGCTTTCAGTGTAGAAGCTTCTTCAGACCCGGAAGCATATTGTTCAGAACTGATTAACGTTTGCCAACAGAAGCAAACGTTGTAGGCTAACCAAACAGTATCCCTAACAGCAGATCCTAAGATGCGCGTAGTCGGCAGGTTATCCAGCCTTCAAATGGCCCAGTCGACATCAGGTTGGGCTTGGTCCTGGCAAAATGTTACTACGTCGTTGCGCAAAGGCTGACGTATCTAGAAGTGAACGAACGGACCACGTCTGGATGTAAATGAATTTTGGCGTATTTCAATTTATCAGTTTGTATCAACACGCGCCTTTGAGCTGTTTGACTTAGAGTGTTAAACAGACTTTTCTGCCTGACTTTGTTATTGTCACATCAATGCATAAATCACATAAGAAGTACATACAGGGTGCTGGGCTCGAATCCGGACAAACCAACTTTCTCTTTTCGAACAAGTTTACTAAACAAGTACAATTGGAATAGAAAATTTAGCAACTCTTTCGACTACGATCCAAGCACGATAATCCAAGGGATTCAAGTCCGGGATATTCGGGGCCAGAACTCCTTCTTTAAGGAACTCACAGGTAGTTGTTACTAGTTGTCGGCGGGCGACCAGCTTGGTTCTGGCAGCCTCAGACAGCATTTGTGGCACCTTTACTGTGTACGATTTGGACCATAGGTCTTTGTCAGTTGTCTGACGCATTTTCTGCTCACTGACACCTAACGCTGACTCCAACTTCCTCAACGATTGCCGGAGTCCTCCAGAAACAGCGCCTGGACCTTTTCCACGACGGTCGCAGTACTTGAGACGCGTTCCAGCGAATGGGCTCTCCTCTCTTTGCGGAACCTTCCTCAGACTGCTCAGAAGCATTTTACCCGGCCAAAACATTGTAAATGACTGATATCGGGTACCCGAAGAATCTATTTCAGCTGGCCAACGCCCCTACTTCCGACAATCGCGGCTCTTCGGTTTTACTCCGCACTTGTATGCAACAGCGAGGCCATTCCGAGTTTATATCTTCTTACTAGAGGCTTCTGGCTTTCAAGGGCGCAAATCGCAACCTCTGGCGGAGTTACGGTGTGGCGGGTAATTTGAATCTAAATTTGTCGGATTCATGCGCCGCACCCTGTAAATACTGCCCATATATGTAAGATCCCAGTGATATAACACAGAAGTTGAGCGCGTGTTGCATCTCTATGTAGTGCACCGCAAGCGTCGGTGCTTATCCCTTATTTGTTCTAATATCTGCTTTTTTCAGCTGGTCAAAGCGAAGCCGCTCCTCGGAGTTCCATACACCTGTAAGGATGCCATAGAAGTCGAGGGACAGGTGGTCACTTGCGGTATCTACAGTCAGCAGGGCGTCAAGTGCACCTCCAGCGCGGAAGTTATTAAACGGTATCGACTCGTCCTGTAGAAGTCGTCTGTGAAGGCTCGCAAAGCGTTATGTTCAGCATGAACGCAGCCGGTGCCATACTGATTGCCCTGACGAACGTGCCAGAAGTGTGCATGTGGGTGGAGAGCCAGAACGGCATTTATGGCCGAACGAAGAATCCGTACGACACGCGGCGATCTGTTGGGGGAAGCAGCGGCGGCGAGGGAGCGCTGATCAGTGCAGCCGGAAGCCTGGTTAGTGACAGTGTGTCCGTGCAAGAGAAGCAGTCTGAGAGTTACCCACGGGAGGTCGAGGTTGCTTTCAGATTGGAGTCGGGAGCGATATCGGCGGTAGCATTAGGATTCCTTCGTTTTCGAACGGCGTCTTTGGAATGAAGAATACACCAGGCAAGTTCTAATACGGGGAGATTTATATATAATATTAGGTTGGAAGAAATTGTTTCCATTTTTTTCCAGGATTTATTAATTCACAACTAAAACGTCAAATCAACTGAAATAAACTCCATATTATTTTGTATATTTTTTTATTTATATTTTGTTCCACTACACTTCTCCAAAAACTGAGCACTTTTCTAATTCCTCTCGCTTAAAGGGCTGCAGTTCTGTAGTCGAACCATTGCTGAATCCAATTTTGAGGTCTTCATCCGTTTCAAAATGTTTCTCTCCAATTTCTTGCTTGAGAGCACGAAAGAGATGGTAGTCGGTAGGGGCGAGGCTAGGGTTATACGGTGGATGTGGCATTACCTCCCAATCCGGCTTCTTTATTGCTTCTCTTGTGAGTCTTGCAACATGTGGTTTTGCACTGAGTATCTGACAGGGCATGTGGAATCCGAGCTCCAAATTTCCATGCAAAGCCAAGACCCTTCAGATGGATTCCCGCTATTCTATGAAACACTTCGAGCTTCTCTTCCAGTTGACGTGTCGTCTGCCTACTATAGGCACGAAGAAGATGGAGTAGTTCAGTGTCGTCCAACTCAGTTGTCCTTCCTGACCTTGCTTTGTCCTCGAGTGAATAATCTCCCTTTGAAAACCTCCCGAACCACTCATAACAGGCGCTATGAGTAATAGAGTGCCATATAATATAATAATAATATGTATAATAATAAATATAATATCAACCATAATAATAATGCATAATAATAAATATAATATTAACCATATAATGTGTATATGGTTAATTTGGTTGGCTGCCTGACGTGCTGTAGATCCTTCAATGAATTCATGAAGAATGCCGTGCCGAAATTGGCCATGTGGTAGATCTGGCGTTGAGTCCGGAAGATTGGATAGATAACGAAGCACAAGAAGGATCTTGACTTGTGTCCGCGTGCGAAAGGTAGACAAGTGTGAAAGGATTATGAAATCAGCAACCAATACTGACTAGTGTGTTTACAAGGAGAACGGTAAAAGTCTTTTCGAAGTGAAGTGTGATGAGACTTTTTTCCAACCTAATAGAACAATAGAAATACAGAAGTGAAGGTTAAAATCAGGGCTATCAATCCCTCGGAGAGAGCTATTTGGTCGCTATATTTCCACTTGTGAGCATGTAGCGCAATTTGAGGAGGCGCTGGCCGTCGCGCGCACCCGATACCAGGTCTTTGGTTCGTTTTCCTTTCGCACAGGCCAACCAAGTCTCCGATGTTTGTAAATTGGTACCAGACTCGTTTGGAATGAACAAAACACTGATTTGTTCATCGGCTGTCCACCGCAAGTCACTGTGTGGTGAAATATGGGCGGAACAGTGTTCTTTACACCGCCCATACGAAGGGGCGGGGCAAGGGGCGCGCCCACCGCTTATTGAGGACCAGTTGTCCGAGGAACTAGGGCTGAGGCGGGATTACCGGCGCTGATGGCGGATGCTAGATTATCACATCTGTATTTGCCAGAGAAGATGGTATTGAGTGGAAAGTTATCGAGTGGTATATTAGGGGTAACGGTAGGATCCTAAGCTGACGGAGCGTGCTACTACCAAATAATAGCTTCTGAGCGCATTATAGTCAGGATTCCGAAGAGTAAACCAACCCTCTACCAGTCCTTTGATCTGACGCAGTGTTCTGGAGGACTATTTGGTCGGTTTCCTGCGACTCGATATTTAGTTTGCTTCGACTGAGAGTTTTCCGAACAAGACCCACCCCCACGACACCGAGACGGAAACTTAAGCGATACCTTAACCGACTCCTGAAGAGTAAACGAACCCTCCATCAGTCCTTTGGTCTGACGCAGTGTTCTGGAGGACTATTTGGTCGGTTTCCTGCGACTCGATATTTAGTTTGCTTCGACTGAGAGTTTTCCGAACAAGACCCACCCCCACGACACCGAGACGGAAACTTAAGCGATACCTTAACCGACTCCTGAAGAGTAAACGAACCCTCCATCAGTCCTTTGGTCTGACGCAGTGTTCTGGAGGACTATTTGGTCGGTTTCCTGCGACTCGATATTTAGTTTGCTTCGACTGAGAGTTTTCCGAACAAGACCCACCCCCCACGACACCGAGACGGAAACTTAAGCGATACCTTAACCGACTCCTGAAGAGTAAACGAACCCTCCATCAGTCCTTTGGTCTGACGCAGTGTTCTGGAGGACTATTTGGTCGGTTTCCTGCGACTCGATATTTAGTTTGCTTCGACTGAGAGTTTTCCGAGCAAGACCCACCCCCACGACACCGAGACGGAAACTTAAGCGATACCTTAACCGACTCCTGAAGAGTAAACGAACCCTCCATCAGTCCTTTGGTCTGACGCAGTGTTCTAGAGGACTATTTGGTCGGCTTCCTGCGACTCGATATTTAGTTTGCTTCGACTGAGAGTTTTCCGAACAAGACCCACCCCTAGGAGACCGAGACGGAAACTTAAGCGATACCTTAACCGACTCCTGAAGAGTAAACGAACCCTCCATCAGTCCTTTGGTCTGACGCAGTGTTCTAGAGGACTATTTGGTCGGTTTCCTGCGACTCGATATTTAGTTTGCTTCGACTGAGAGTTTTCCGAACAAGACCCACCCCCACGAGACCGAGACAGGAACTTAAGCGATACCTTAACCGACTCCTGAAGAGTAAATGAACTCTCCATCAGTATAAAAGCGCCTTACGCTACAAATTCAGGGCGAGCTGTATTCTTATGGCCACCTCGTTCACCAGCTGTGGTAGGTGAGACAGAGAAGAAGAGCTCACGTGGTCCCGTAACGACTGCCGAAGTACTGTGGAAAAACTCGTCCAATTCTTGGCAGGCAACTCGTCGCTACCTTTGGCTATTTAGTCGCCAGTAAATAGCCAAGGGTAGCGACGAGTTGCCTGCCAAGAATTGGACGAGTTTTTCCACAGTACTTTGGCAATCGTTTCGGGACTACAGGAAATGTGAACACACATAAGCCCTCTCCTTTACTTCTGGAACACATGAGATTGAAGGGAGAACCAAGAAGGGAGAACCATTGAAAGAGGACCAGTAGAGTAGGCCAATGAAGGTACCAGTAAAGGCGAGACCACTAATCGTAAGGAGGGCCTGTAAAGGGACCGGTATTTTCTATCAATATCGTCCAACGTCCCCCGTCGAAACTGAAGCGGTCATCGACGCCCTGCTCACTCAGGGTGTTCCTACTCAGTACACCAGAGTCCTTCGAGAGCTGTACAGTGGATTCACGACCAAGATCTCTCCATTCTACAACGACGTCGTCATCGACGTAAAGAGAGGGGTTCGGCAGGGGGATACCATATCCCCGAAGCTCTTTAGCGCCACCCTCGAAAACGTCATGCGCGAACTAGAATGGGAAGACATGGGAGTGAGGTCGACGGCCGGCAACTGCACCATCTTCGTATTGTGCTGACGACATCGTGCTCATAACACCGAGAAGCGATGTTATGTTATGCTCCAGTGGCACCATGTGGAGGAACGGACATCGCCGCCAATCGATGAACCCAACTATGTCTAGATAAAAGTGAAGCAAATCCCTGAGCCCTGAACGACCGATATGACTCTCTTCGTGTCCCTCGAGCGAGGAGGATCCATTGGACCACTCTGGCACGCGACAGCGACGAATGGAGACGCTGCTGGCGCCCGCTCGAGCAAGTCGATGATCAACGGGACGACAAGTGATACAGGTGATCGTCCAACGTGAATCGGACGTCGAGGCACGTGTGCCGGGATGCAGAAGACGTGTCACTGAAGTCGTGCCACGTGTGTCGGGGTGCAGAAGACCTGTCATAGACGTTGTGGCAACGTCGTGAAACGTGCGTCGGGACTCCACAAATGTGTCACAGACGTTATGACACATGTGTTCGGATTTAGAAGACGGAACACAGACGTCGGATAACGTGCGTTCAGATCCAGATGACGTACCACAGATCAGACTTTGCACAGCATGCGTTGGATTTTCAAAAGGCCCTTTAGCTTCTTGCAACGAGCGTGCGCGTGCTTGACTCTCACTTCGTTTCTCTGCCGGTACATCGGTGAGATGGTATTGGAGGGGATGGGAGAGTGGAAGGTAGAATGACTACAAAATCGGAGGAGTATTACAGTTGTCCCACAGCAAAAGATGTCGACCGGTCGACCAATACCGATTGATTTTTTTTGTGTTTCTGCAAATTAAGCAGTTCGGATAGAGACTCTCACAATCTGCTCCTCGTCACGTAAAGAATGGATACTTCGGAGAATAAATCGCTACATATGATAGAGAGCGGATAAGTCGTTTTGCAGCCGCTAGGTCGTTGAATTGTTAGAGGAAGTCGTTTACTCTTTAACATCGTTGAATTATCATTTAACTTCACCATAGGCCCTGTCGCGTCCTATGGGGCGGGAAGTGTTGTTCGGAAAACAATTTCTGTTGAAGCAGCCGAACCGTTTACTTTTGAAAATGATTGCTAATATATTTTGGCTTCATCGCAGGCCCTGTCGCAGTTCTGGGTGGGGATCTTTGTCCGAAAGACTTTCTGTTGAAGCAGACAAAAGGTCAAGTCGCAGGGTATCGACCAACTAGCCCCCCACATTACTACCTAAAACCTAAGGATTGGTAGAGGGAGTCGCTTACTCTTTAAAAGGTCTGTTAAGGTATCGCTTAACTTCATCACATGTCATATAGCGGATAAACCAACGCAATCCGAAGTCTACTCCACTGTTAAATGCCTAGCAAGCGGATTATTTTATCTATTTGTTGTGAGCTGAGGCGCGTTGTTCGAAATTCCCTTTTCTGTTGAAGGAAACGAAAGGTCGAGTCTCGCAGGATACCGAAGGAGTCAGCGCACAAAATTGAGCACATATTACCCTATCCCTGATTAATTGTGCTCTACTTAAACAAGTTATTTGGACTTCTTCCAACCGTGGGCCTCTTCGAAGATCAGTACTTTGATTCCTAGCATTTGGCGCCTCTTACGTCTGCCAAGAGGCGCCTACAGCATCTCTTGAGGGCAGCCAATGGTAGGTGCGAAGGACCGTAAAAGGTGCGAGGAGCGGCACAGGTCACGACACAGGTCTGATGAACGCACAGGACCAGCGAGCAATTACTCCAATCCAGGGACCAATGTCTAAATGAGTGACCAATATGGCACTGTGAGCAACTCTAGAGTGGAGGGGAGGGGCACCCTGCCAAATGATCAGAACGCGAAGAGTCAAAAAACTTCTAAAATAAGAACGTTAAGCACGTTCACACCTAAATTAGAAATGCAGAGGAATATAGTTCGCTGCTTTCAGGGTAGGGCTTAGAGTTTAGTAAGACATCCGGTATGGATCTCCTCTCTAGGTTTGAACTTGGCACTGCTGCTTTAAAAAATATCACAGCTCAAATTAAAAGGTGAAACTATAATAAATGGGTACCAAGGTAGTGGATCTCTTCATATAAGACAAATACTTCTGCATCGTTTTGCTTATCAAAAAAGATCTGTGCAGTCAAATATGCACAGAATCCTCAGTGAAATAGCAAACGAATGCAGTGGATATGGAGAAGCGATTATGAAAGCCTTCACAACCAGGACATGTTACTTTTAGAAAGCGTTTTCTAACTTACCGTTTTTCATGCGCTCACAATGGCGTTGCATTAGTAGTCGAATTAATATAACAGCAGGATAGTAGTCGTAGTAGCTGCAGAGCTCATTAATCTTGCGGCAGCATTAGTTGCAGGGAGAAGAGAAATGTTCCACTTTGCGACGTCTAATTAATACAGGCAGTGTGCGCCGTCAACTGATCCAAATGGGCGGGGCAAAAGGGGGCGGAGGCGGGGACTCTGCGGGCGGAGACCTCTCCGGTGTGAAAACCGGGCTCCCCCCGTGAAATATGTACACCTCCACGACATACCGTAGAAGTAGAATGCGTGACGCATCGCAAAAGGAATTGAGTAACGCTGTCCTTTATCCTCTATCACTATAAACCTAAATGCCGAAGCGTACTGTAGGCAAGATGTGAGCTCGAGAGTTGCCTCACTTTCCTTAAAATGGGATAGGTCTGTATTGCTCTCTGCGAACTACATATAGTGTCAATTCACCAGAGCAAACCCAAGTGAAGCTGGGATTTCACATGCGCGGAACTAAACTCAAAGTGGACTGTGGTCTGAATAGTGGGCACCTCCTTCCAACTATTTATTCGACATGATAAGGTCGTCTTGGTAAGTTCCAATGGGAATTCTTCCAGCAACCTTCCTGGGCCGATCATGACGTTAGAATCGCCGATGATCACCTTGTAGGAAGTGTCCATCTTCCTTATACAACATCTCCAGCTCCACGGAGAAGGCTTCGACCTCTTCCTCGCTGTAGTCGAATGTTGGGGCATACGCGACGAACACAGTTAAAATTGGTACGGAGCTCCATTACTTCAGTCGCGGACGTCCGATCCGGGTTGTCAGAGACTCGCACCCCTCGACTTCCTATGCAAGCGTGCTTACGTTGAAAGTCGTCGGCTATTCTTCAAAGAGCGCAGCTCTGTTTGTTCTTGACACTTTGATGGTCTCTCTGTACTTGTGTTTCCCATCGTTGCAGAAATGGTGGCTCCTTCGTGGTCATAAGAACGATGTTTTTCTACACCGCTGTTTTTGACAGATGAAATCAACAGAACTTGAAGTTTACACGGAAGACCATGCAGAATTTACATAGGCAGCTGAAGTATACCGATGGCACTCAGAAGCAGGCCTGTTCGGCACACTCTATCTGTACCATAAGCCCAGAATTGATTACTCTTTTCGAGCTTTTCATTCCTGGACTGTTTTAAAAATAAAAAAGTCCAACAAATTGGTCGAACGTTTATCGTACCGAACAGATTGCAGTGCGTGCGTCCTTAATTAACGAGAACTAACCAGGCGCTTAAGCCGGCTTCAGTAAAGGGATTATGTAAAGCGCCCTTTAGGCGATTCCGGGTCAGCGCCGGTTCCGTATTGAGCCTCGGAACAAGGAGAGGCCTTCTATTGTAGTCCATTGTACTACTGGACCAGCCTACAAAAAATGAAACTGGTTGCTGACTAGTTCTACCTGGGATTTCGTAGACCATGTTGGGTCACCCTGGTGGAAGTATGAAGTTGAATACAGGACGCAGCCCTGCATTCAAAAACGCAGTAATAGGTATCGTTTTATGCTTGGAAGGAATTAATTGTAGTTCAAACATTCGCTGCAGGTAGTATTAAAAATAATGCTACTAAATTTAGGAGTCGTTCCACTGGAAGGACATATACCAGAATCGGTAGGTTTCCAGAAACAAATGCTGCAGATCGGTCCAATATGTCGCTATGTGGAGGATATTCCATTGGTGGCCGAGGTAGGGGAACGGCTCTACCGAGTTCTCGTTAGCTACCAACGCTAAAAAGCGTGGAGCACCAGACCACATCAAAGCTGGTTCAGGTGATGGGTGGCGAGAACGCGTCACCGCTTCGCCTTGCCGATGCAGCAGATCTGAAGAAGACGAGGGTGTTCTACATGGAGGGAATTAAGGGCCTTTCAACAGTGATGTCTCTGGGCTGCGAAATGAAGTCCGCTCTGCTGAAGGTAGAACGCTATAATTGACACAGAAGGTGGAAGCATTTGCTTCACTCCGCAGTGTTCGGCGTACTGTTTACTCAGTAGAAGCATCTCTTCTTATGAGTGTCTATTCTTCAGGCTGTGGAGCACCTTGAAGGCGAATTCGACATAGAAGCGATTCGAATCGACTTGCCTCTCTTCTCGAAGGCTGTTGAAATGGAGACTGCTAGTCTATCAGTGAAGGGTGTGCCCCGACATGGCGAATATCTACTGAGTTTAAAGGTTGGTTTGCTCCTTTCTACTCTAATGAAGCGATCGTACAGTGTAGAATAGCCTTCATTCTGAAAGGTGCCCAGAGCGTCACCTTCTGCCCTTCAGAACAACTATCGTTTATCATCGATACACCGCCAAAACATCTGCACAACCTCATCAGTTCTGTTGAAAGTGTACGTGCAAAGTAGGTGAAAAGACGGTTCCTTGAATACATCGACAGCTCTCAATGGCTACTATGTTTCTGAGCGCATAGATGGCCTATCCAAAGTCCGCTAGGAGCTACAGCGTCATACAGTTCTATTCGTTCTCCCTCATCTCGTTGTGTAGCGGAAGGCGGCAGCATCGGCTAGGGCCTTCGTCCACTTCCAGCGAAGAATCAGCTGGCTCATCATCTTGAGGAACATGCAGGTCTATTCCACAACTCGCGAAGCTGAGGCACCACTCTCGTCATCAATGCGGCGCTGATGTGATTTTGAGAAGTCGAGTAGCGTGGCAGAGAGCAGCTAGAGCTACATAGTGGAACAGGTTTAGCACAGATGTGATCTGTCAGATGGCCGGTGGTCTCTTTGATTGGTCCTGAGGGAGTATCAGAGCGCCTTGTGTCTCTTGGAAAGTGGTCTCTACATTTTTGGAGACTCAAAAATACCATTAGAAAGGACGATATCGTCTCGATCTTAAAGCCTATAGCAGTAGAATGTGGTTTTGCTTCGCGGTTCGCTAACCTAAATTTGAACACCCACCTCTATGATTGCTCATCTACTGTAACAATGTGAATCCTGCTATTTTTCTGGCAATGGCTATAGGATTTCATCTCAAAATAGAGAAATTCCTTTTCCTTTTCTCTTTATTAGAGATTTTATTTTATGAGCTTGTTCCTGAGTTTTCAGCTTGGTTAATATTTTGGCATTATTACTGTCTTTCTGTTCTAATATTTGATTCAATGCTTGGTATTGAGCGCACTATCACATGGTTGAACAAAATAAAAATAAACTATATCAAAAATTTAAATTGTAATTGTAATTTTTCAAGTTGTATAGAATTCATTGTTAATTAACCTTTCATTACTACGAAGGCAAAGACGAAGGATATTCAGTTAGAATCGCTGCCATCTGTGTAACCAGAAAAGAATCAAACTTGTGCTTTCTCATTCTACGTTGTTTCCTTCCTTTCCTTCCTGTTTTTACACTATTTATATCACTTACATTGCTTCAAGCTATTGAATCACATCTCATCCGATATACAGGGTGCGTAAAAAGTATTGACGCAGTAAATGGCGGTTGTGGAAATAGTAATGCGCACCAAGTTTTAAAATCTTTACTTGAGAAATATCGAAAATGATCTTGCAAACACGATAGAATAGCTCGTAATGGACATTGGCTCCTTTACTATGAATACAGGAGCGGAAACGACGGAGAAATTCATGAGCACGCGCAGCAAATACTCGCTTGGATTTCGTTCCGTGCCTTGAACAGGGTAGCCTTCTGCGACTGGTCACTTCTGCTGAAAGTAGCCCAGACCTCATTCTCCAAAATCGCCTAAAAGGAGTAATCCAGCGAATTCATGTTTAAGCTGTCCTCGTCTGAGAAGCTGTTCACACCTGCGCGCGTTACCTGTTTGCCGTTATGGGACAGAGATTGATAATTTGGGATTTGAACGTTATCGTGCTTCGTCATCTTGTAATCATCATCTGTCATGACAAAGCCGCGGCTGACGTTTGGGTTGCTGACCTCTTTCCTCAACGACCGTTTCGTTCGAACACTGCCTAATTCTCTTGTTAACGAAGTATTCATTTTCTTTGGTAACAGCGAGAAAAGGGTCACTGTAACCACGACGGTATCACGTTTCTTCAGTTTTTACAAGAATATTTTTTGAACACAATATAGACAACAAAAACAACATACAAAAACTTTGAAAAGTAGAAAGAGAAAGTTGGAGCTGAAACAAAAAGTAGGTGGTGCGTCAATACTTTTTAGGCACCCTGTAGATCTCCACCTCTCAATGGCACCCCACCTAAAACCGCACCTACAGAAGGGACACATTTTCCAGGGCGACAAAGGCTGCATAAACTGGGTGACTGAAATACCGAAGCTCCTCACGGGGAATTCGGTCCATACTGCTGGTGGTCTGTTCTTTGCCGCTTTCGACAGTTTGGACAGAACAACGGAAGAAGAAAAGACGAAGGTAACGAGCTTCTCCCCTTCTCGGACCTCATTTTTTGTTAGGAGCTGGCCACAGCAAACGGTTTCCGTCGGAGTTTTCAGCGTTTTGCATTTGGTCTCCTCAGAGATCTCAAAAGTAGAGGACTACGATCAAGCGCGACCCTTAGTATGGCCTCTGAATTCAAATAGTGAAGGATGAGTTCCGTCTGGGTCTGAAATCTTATACACCAACGCTTTCCTGCGTTATGAAAAGAATAGCATTCGAATGGCGAAAACCGTATGACAGCCTTAAGATTATTATTTGGCTATATGTAATGAATCCTCCCAATATCTACAAGAAAATATGCAATGGCGCTTTTTCAGACCATAAAACTCCGAGAGCGTTTATCACGGCAGCTCAATGAACTCCTAGGCGACGACGGAATTCTTCTGTTCCCGTCGTAGGTTTTACCTAGTACGTTGTTGTTTACGCAGACCATTGAAGCAATCAGACTCTTCAGATGGCCTCACACTGCGCCTTTCCACAACCAGCCGGTATTCGCACCATTCAACCTCGCCTACACCTGCATCTTCAACGTGCTGACGCTGCCAACGATCCAGTGCCCAATGGGAGTCGACAGCAACGGTGTTCCACTTGGAATTCAGGTTAGCCGCTATTGATCAATTTAAACTGGTAAGGCGCGTGTGGCGCAGTCGGAGGTGTTGGCTCTCGCGTGCATCCGATATCAGTTTTCTGGTTCAGATTTCCCACCCAGGCCAACCAAGCCTTCATCCCTTCGGTGAATTGGTTCAGGACACGGGAACAAAAAAGCGCTAACTGTTTCATCGGCTGGCCACCACAAGTCATTGTATCGCCGATTCAAATCGGTCCACGACAGACGCATTCAAATCGGTCCACGACATCCGGTAGAAGTAGAATGCGGGCGCATCCCAAAAGGGATTAAGTACCGCCGTCCTTCATCCTTTTTAAACTGGTAAGGTGTGTAGAGAGCAGTGCAGTTGGAGCAAGCGCTGGCTGTGGCGTCCTTCATGAATCAAGAGTTCTTGGTTGGAGCCCTATCTATGACAGTCAAGTCTTCTAGTGTCAGCAGCGGTATAAAACAGTGAGTTGTCCACCGCTGTCCACCGTAAGTCATCGTGTGGGCAAAATACGCATTCAAACTGCTTCGGCATGCCATTTCCCATTGATGAGCAGTGCGTGACGCATCCCAAATGGGAATTGATCACCGCCACTGTTATCCTCGTCCTTAGTTAAGGTCAGCAATAAATTAAGGATGCGCTGCTTGAGGCGTACACATCGATGCATAGTTCAATGCAAGGCATGAGTTCACAGCGCGCATGTAGTACGATGGAGCATCGTAGGTAACAACGATTCTGAAACTCCTTGCAGTCAACTCCGAGTGAGTGCGCATAATCATTCAAGCTGAAAGCGTAAAGTGACGCGCCGTATGTGTGACTGCGTGCGAAGCGCCACATTGCAGAGTACGTGTGAAGCCTAAAGGCCCCCGCAGACTTCTGCGGCGAGCGGCGGGCGAAATCGCTGAGCGGCGCCGCTGAGTGGCGACGGCGAACGGCGAAACCGCTGAGCGGCGCCGCTCAGCGGCTTGACTCATCATCAGTGGGAGCGGTGACAGCGAGGTACTGTACTGTTTCTAGTCGGGACCGACTGGTGCTTAACAATAACGCGCCCCGATGACGATCGCGCGCCCGCATCGACCGTCTCCGCTCTGGATCCCGCCGCGAAAGGGCAGAGCGCAGAGCGCAGACAGGCAGACGCTGGAGCGGCGCCGCCGGGTGGAATGATTCAAGTCATTTCCGCCAGCGACGCCGCCGGTGCCGCTGGGCGGCGCTACTGGCGGCGAGCTCTGCGTTTCTGCCCTATGGTTAAGCATAGGGCAGCGGCGACGCCGCAAAAGTCTGCGGGGGCCTTAACCTTTGGGGTACATGTCGCGAAGGCGTGCAGCATTGGTAGATGGGAGCGCGCCAGCCAATAATAACCAAACAGAGCACAGATCGAACCCATGCCAGCCGATCAGGGTACCGACTGTAGACCCCTCTCTGAATGGCATGCCCATTCAACAGTCTGATTGGATGGGGCGTTCCCATTTCCCAATGCTGCCCGTCTTCGCGACATATACCAAAGATTTCGAAAGATCATGTCGATTAAAATCCTGTTGATATACCGAAAGAAAATTGCGTGCACCAGTGGGCGAAATTCCTTTTACCTGTCGGCGAAATTCATAAAATGGGTACTTGCCCTCCTACTTCACATCGGGTTCACCCGCAGTTGACCTATAAGGGCTTCGTTGACCAGGTCACAGCTGTGCTCCATCGACCTACATATACGCAATTCTGAGACGTTCCTCATCGTCATGAGCACGGTCGTGCTCAACAGGTTCGCTCGAAAGTGGTCAATTCCTGATTTGTTTATCGGTAGAACCCGAAAGAAGCCAGTGTGGGGGAATCTATTCTCCGAATGTGCTGCAACGGATAACAAAATGCTTATAAGATGAAATACGAAAGTGCAATCTAAAGCGACATGAAAAGTGAATGCTCGTCTCGTTCCAATGTAAAAAGTAGAAGCTTAAAAAAGAAAAAGAGGAAGCAAATAAGGTTTAACAGGGAAATAAAACATGGCTCCAAGAGAAGGGTATAAAACGCCATAATACAGAGAGGGAGTAAAGCAGCCAGCGTATTCGAACCCGCACTATGACGTAATAGCACCAGACAAATTGGAACTCTAGCACAGAAATGTCTACCACCGTTCTCGCAAAATAATGGAATGTTGCGAGCGACCGAGGCGATTGCTCAGTCCGTCATTTGCATCCCCGACAGCAGCCCGCGAGGGTCCGGCGAGTTCCTGCCTGGGGAGTGTGCCCACGAGGCGGTGCTCCTCGCCTCGCACCTGCGGTTACCTCCTCCTGGCGTCCATGCCAGGGTAGATCCTCCTCCAGCTCGGCTCTGCGCTCCTCGGGACTGCGGTGGTATCGGCTCACTCCGGCTTCGGCGACGTCCAGCGAGATGACGAAGAGAGGACGACCGGACACGACCGTCCGGGGCGGAGGCAGCAGGCGAAGAATGAAGCCCGTGCGCGCGTTCATACTCCGTCGCAGCAAATCGAGGCTGCGTATTCGACAGGCGTGCGCGGCGGGACCATGAGGGCGCAGAGACTCTGCGTCCTTGAAGAGTCGAGACGAAAGTCACGACACATGCGAGGGCGCTGCGCCACCATTATACAGACTACCCTAGCTATTCGATGCAGCATTCTTTATGGTCGCAGAACTTAGAAAGGCTAATGAATCGTTCTGCTCTTTTACAGGTCGTGGCGTCGCATAATTGTGACCGCTTGCTCATCGCGGCTGCGAAGGAGATCTCTGAAGCATTTGGCGGATGGACGCCACCATGGGAGCATTGACTCCACCATCATTCTCGTACAAAGATGTCATTAATAAAGCAGAGATACTCGTCCAGTGTGACGCATGCCTTCGCTGAATGACTGTTGAAATTTCTGGCAGCAAATGCGCAGCGCATGCTGAGCTATTAACTTTCTGCTGACTAGCGAGCTCTGCAATTATTCAGACGATTTGCACTTCAGCAGCTAGCTTTGTTGGCTAAGATGAACACGCAGAACAAAAAAAAGCAGAACAAGGAACTGGGCCTTATCTACGCAGCTCTCTTTACACACAGCGCGGGTTTGAAAGGTACACATTTCTTTCGGGTCCTTATCGTGGGAGCGTGTAACGCAGTAGGAGAAGGTGCTGGTTGTCGCGTGCACCCGATGCCAAGTTCTTGGTTTAGATTTCTCGCCCAAGACAACCAAGCCTCCAGAGTTGATGAATTGCTACCAGACTCGTTTGGAAAGGTTAAAGCACTGATTTGTTCATCGGTTGGCCGCCACAAGTCAAGTATGCCAAATAGGCATTCAAATCGTTCACACGACATCTCAAAAAAGGAATGAGAAACGCCGCTCTTTACCATTATCCATATCCTTATTTAAATCCTTGTTGTAATCCTATTGAAGCTGTAGTTCTCTTGGAGAACACTCGAGAGAACCCTTGTTCGTTGAGCCAGTTGGTCCATTTCCGCGATGGTTCACCTCCTTTGACGTTTCTCTCATTATGAACCGAGCCTATCGGTCATCCTTGCTTCAGAATACGCGATAGCACCTTTCTCTGACCCGTGTTTTTCACTTTCACAAAGGTGGACCATACTCCTAAAATGGTAACAGCTTGATAATTCGTTTGCCGTTCGCTCCACAATAGGCAATACTCTTGCATCCTTCCTAGTTTTTACACCATTTTCTAAAAGACCAGGATCAGCTTGGACTCTAGGAGTCATTCGCCGGAATATATAGGTCATATAGATTTCTTCAGGTCTAACAGGTGGTTTGCGACCTCCCCCCGCCCAGACCAAAGATGTGTCCCGCGGTTCACTGTCTTCTTCGCGTTTTCTCCTTAAAATCCCTTTTTATGCTTCCATGGGACGCATATTCTTCAAGGATCTTTTGGAAGCCTTCTACTTCACTGGCGTCAAATTGCTGCTGTGATTAATGCTAGGCTTAAGGAAAGGTTCTGTTACTTTCGAGGCCTCTGTTGAACAAGAAACAATAACTCGGCTCGCAAGGCATCCTTCCCCTCAAGTTAAAAGCTCGTTATAAGCGCCGCTTCTGTGCCGGTTGACTGATAGATATTAAGAGATCGCATTTTCATAGAGGTCTTATGCATCGTGGCGTTTGATATGACAAAGAGTGAATTGAACCTCATGTTGATTCTCAAGAAATGTTTACCTAATGAAGGCTTCCATGCCTTTGGTAAAACAAAACACAATCGATTAGCACTAGGTTGGTGATTGTATCGATATATTGCATGACGAAAATCTTGACATAGGGTTCGCTCAACCTTTAGGTCGGCAGCAGTCTTGCGGGTACCGCGGAATCGCCATGACAATGGCGGGTGATGCGGCGCCGCGAGGGTTACTGTACGCAATACTGCGTACTTTTGGCGGCAGTTGCGACCTCTAAGAATGTCAGAGATGTAGTAAGCAAAACGCTTTTTATTTTGTGACGAAGCGTTTTCTAAGCCAAGTTAGTAATTCTTGAATGTAAACCCCGAAATCTAATAGAACACTCTCTATAACTCAACAGCTCTGTACCATTTTGAGCTTGTTATCACTTTTGTCGTTTTATCTCCACTAAAGTTCCTCGGTTGACAAGCAGCTCGAAGATAATGTGGTAGCCCTTGTGACAGCATTCCCTACGATGTCTTGTTGAGTCCGGGAGGTCTGTCCGATGCAGTTATAGCTCATGCTAAAAAGAACGGTCTGCTTTGTTGTTGCATTTCCGTGCAAACCACACAAACCTCACACTGCTAACTTGTAGCTGGAAGGCCACGAAGATTTGCAATGCAATTAAGGTTACCTAATATCGCGCTAGGGTTTTTTGCGTAGGTTTTGAGTGCAGGATTCCACACGCCTCCATTTGTCGACACTAACGGTGATTATATTGTTGGTTGTCAAGCTCCTTTATGGACAGATATTATGCACCAACCTATAATATTCATTCCATGTAGATTCGTTTGAAAAATGTTTTTCAACAGATGAACCATAATTCACACTCACCTATCCTCCTGCGGGTCTCACCCGCAGCTGCTGGCACTGCGGGTGAGAGCCGCCGTGAACTACGGCAGCCCTCGGGGACCACCAGCGCCTCCGCGACAACTCGTTCGCGCCGCGGCTTCCACCACAGTGGCAGCGTGAGTCAACACTGCGGCGGGAGCGATATCAACGAGTTCTCCGGCTGCTGCCGCGAGACTCTGTAGGGGCCCTTACATGACGATTCTTCAAACCTGTGCAGACGAGTCGTCATTCATAGTCTTCAGAATTAACAGCTTTAATTTAGCATAATTAGTCCTGATGCGTATGCTCCTTTCGAAAAAAGTTGTTTTAGTAATTCGGAACTGTTAGTACTTCTTGGGTACACAAGTTGGTGTTATCCCAACGAGGTGTGTCCACCCTATACTCAGTTGCATAATTGAAGTAAAATACATGCAACATAATATATAACAGTGCTTACCTGATGTCCTCCAGTGAGAACAGGTGAGGATGTAAAAAATGTAGTAATAAAAATTTTAAAGGCTGCAGCGGTTAATCCCCGTTCAAACTCCCGTGCTACCAAATTCGTGCGCGTCGACTGATTCACCGTGGGGGCGATACGTAGAGGTGATTCACTCACGTCTGAGGTGCACTTGCCCTTTTTCATTGTTTTTATTATTACTGTGCGAATTCTTAATTATATTCCGTACTTCCCTATAGGGCCAAATGGGCTTGGCGTGGGGGTCATCTAGTAGTCACTGAATATCGAACTTGTTGCAGGTTTTGTTTCAATTTACCGTATAGAGGTGGACGCCCCTCGAGATTGCACCACAAATTATTGGAAGGAGCAAGTTTTCTACCTTCTAACGAGTACAAAAACTTGAGTGGGTGATTAGTGGATAAAAATTGTACGCCTTTAAATCATGAACGGGGAAAACTGACAAAACTCACCTCACAGCCTGGCAGTATTTTGCTTAATCCTAGCTGCTACAAGATTTCGATCCCGGTCAGCCAGAAGTAGGTTTTTTAAAACTAGAGCCTAGACTATAAGAAATTCTTGATTGGCAAGAGAGCTTAGATTTGATCAAAAATGTTTCGAAAATGTTTGCCATTCTACACGATGTTTAGGTTTTTATGGTTAACCTGCTGCGGCTATAGAAACGACAGTGGCTGTCACTGAAAGAAGCTTTGGCTCGCTTAAGTACGTAAGGCTACGACTTGACGCTTAGGTGTTGACAAGCCAGGAATGTTGCTCGAGAGTGGTTTAATATAAATAACCACACTACAGCTGAGCAGAGTTTTAGAAAACCGTTTCATTCTATTTTCGGTGTGCTATTCTTTTGCGTTACCTAGCTTCCCCATCACCAACAACAACATGTTCTATACAGCAAACTGATGCAGACTGATGCAGGTTTCTTAAACATTTTTATCGCCGCCTGTGCATTGACATGTCTGGCTCCACATTACTATCTAAGTTCCTATCTATATTGCCTTCCCTCTGATATCTTCTGCGCTGGATATAAAAATTGGTCACAAACTTCTCCGTTAAGTAAATACACACTACAGCATGGGATGATTCAATTCTAAAGTTTTTTGTAATATAACTATGGGGTACTGCGTGACGAAACCTATTCATTGCACTATGGATGCCACAGTTTTCATGTGTGAAACGGCGAATTTCTGTTACTTTGAGCGGAGGTATTCTAAAGATTTTGGTATTTCCCATTTCTATATTGTTGCGAGTTTCCTTACATTTTTATTTGTTTTTGTTTCAGCTATGTTCTAGAAAGATTTTAATTCTTGTCAATCTGCGAAGGTATGCTCTGGTTATGTTGTGACTACACATTGTCTTGATGTGGTCTGCCGTTTTCAGCCGGAGAAGTTGATTATTGCCATTCCTCTTCGCCGAATTTAACACTCTCATCAACTTAGGAGTGAGATCGCACCCCTTCTTTGGCGCGTATAATGTGCACCAAAACACGTTTTGGAAGCACCATGCGTACTATTTAAGATGTGCTTTGACATATGTTAAATGGGTGAAGGTAGGTAGGTGCATGCGTGTAGTTATCGCACGCGGCGTAGAGGTGGAGGAATAACTGCGGTCCCCACATGTGTATCTTCGTGGGTGTTTCGCTCGATGACGGAGCCTAAAGAATTGATCTCCTTCGTTCACGAAGCAGAAATGCGTTGGACAACCAGCTAAAAGATTTATAAACGCACTGTGCAGAAGATTTATTAATGCATTCCTTTCATGAAAAATGTTTGCGACCAGTATCGATCCTAGTGATCACTCTGAGCGACTCACTTTGAGCAGTGCATTCGTCATAAATACAAAGCCAGAATAAGCTGTTCATTTTCAAACCCTTCATTGCAATACTTAACGCTGACCGCTCGGTTCTGCACTACTGGCTACTGTGTGGCTATAATTGGTCACAATCCTCTTGAAACTAAGCTTATGTTTCATCCTCTTAACGGTAGAAACATTATGGGTGCGGGTTGCACGAACCCGTCGAATCGTGAATAAATTGCTCGCGTATAAATAGATAGCCACGCTTCTCTCAAGGTTTTTCTAACACTTATTATTTGATGGACATTTGGGTTCAGAAACAGTCGGATAAAATGGAAGGTCTGGAAAATATAGGTCTCGAAATCTTGCGTAGAGACCTCGCAAAAGCCGCACACCGTAAAATTTGTAAACCACATAGTATAGAAAAGCTAGAGACTTGCAGTGAGTCGTCAGTGTGCGTAGGGTTTTATTATGGGTTTTAGGCGATATACTGTACACTTGCGCTAGCGCTCAATTCGATAGCGGAGCTTAGGGAGCTTAAGGAAGAAATAGAAATGCTTTCGTGCTAGTACTGAAAACGCTGTTGTGGGAATATGGTATGATGGAACTCGAAACTGCGATAGGTAGCCGCATACAATCCAAGGACCGTGCTATTTTCATACAGCAGGTGAAGCTTTTTATTAACTCCTGAGCTATGCATATTTATTGCTCCTATAAAAAAGCTCCTATAGTATAATTTCAGTACATTTTCAAATATACGAAATTCCTGGGCATCTGCGCGACGATGTACATAGGAATGGAAAAAGGCACTGAACTATACTGCTTAGATGCATGGAAAAGCGTTCCGGAAAAACGAAATACGAAGTGTCAGGGAAGAAAGACAAAACAACAGGTTTTTGATGCTGCTGACGACGCTTATTGGTTAAAGAAGGAGTGCAAGCCTTGATCACAGCTTCTTATGTGTTATCGTTGTATTTGCACAGCACAACGAGCTTGACGAATAAACAAATACAGTCTGCGATGCAAATGTCATGCAAATGCGTTCATACCATGTAACGTACCAGGGGTGTGCGTTTAACGATTAACGGTTTACCGATTTACCGGATTTACTGGCATTTCCGTTAAAACTTTTTAACGAAATTTAACGACGAAAAAATCCGTTAAATTGCATTAACGACTTTTTGTGACCATTTTTAAAATTTTGCTTCCTCTCCATGTAAATCCATTTTAAACGATTTCCTTGGATGAGCTTTCGCAGTATACCAAAGAAACCTACTTACTTGAATCAGGGTAGGTAATCGATACTGTTCTCGAGTTTCGATGCATTCCTTTTGTTGGCATCTTCTTTGCTCCTTAACCAGTTTATTTGCGTGCGAGCCCACTTTTCTCCGCTGCAGTCGTTCCGTGCTTTCCGACTTCCTGGTCCGTTTCTGCGTTTGGTTGCTACACATTAGTTTTTCATAATTACAAACGCTCACTCTATAAGTTGTCCCTCTCGATTGAAAGGTTCGATTCTATATGCATTGTTCACAGTGCACTCCAAAGGCAAGCTGGACAGTCTTGGAACAATTCTTGAGTAGGACGGCTAAGAGTTTCCGTTAAAACTCCCTAAACGCTCACTCTACAAGCTGTCGCTCGCCCTAGAGGTTGTCGCGCCCGCTCAAGAGCGTTCTTTTTGGCAATTGACCAAAGCCTATGCGCGGTACTGTATATGTAGGCTAGTATAAAATCCGGTACTTTACAAGCTGTCTATCGGATAAAGAGTTTTCAAAGGTTTACGAAAGAGGTATATCTTTAAAGGTGCAGATCCGGCTCTAGCAAGAAATCTCCTTCATGTGTGTGGATTTTTTCGCCTAATATGCAAATCTGCTTTAATAGCTTTCATCAGTTCGGCCGCAAAAGTCTGCTTAGTGAGCCTAGGTTTTGTTTAAAAAAAATTTCGTCAAGAAGAAAAAGAAAAGCTCAAAAACGTTGACCCGCAATACGATGCACTTTTGATCTTCCCAGAAGCCTTTCTACCAGCTAAAAGAACTAGGCATAGTAAGAATTTTTTCTATTTTTTCTATATTATATTTTTCTATATTTTTTCTATATTTTTTCCTATTTTAGAAGTCTTGTTGCTGCTTGGTTTTAAAATTTTCATGATTTCTCTTCTCTTTCTTAGCAAATTTGTTGATAATAGATGGGCTTTTGTTATTTGCTGCGAAGATGAAGGCATAGTTATATAATTATCATGCAGAAGAAGTCGAAAAAAACTCAATGTGGAAAAAGATCTGGCTTTTTACTACAGGCCTTAATGCAGCCAAACTGAATGCAGTTAAGAGACATTTTATTTAACGAATTTACCGAATTTATCGTTTTTAACGCAAAAATTTTTCGTTAGAAAGCGGTCGTTAAAAATTTACCGAAAAAAATTTAACGCACACCCCTGATACCTACAGTGAATGTGGCATACCAAAAAGCGAAAGTTAACCCGAGGTCTCTAACATTTCTGCATGAAAAGTTATACAAAAAGATCTAATCACATGTTGATCGAAATACCACCCTAAACAAAACTAACCACACGCTCTCTTAAAATTTCTATAACGAGCAGCAGCGAGCAACATGAATACTTCAGAACCAGTTGCATGAGGGTCAACACGGTCACAGTGACCTGGCGCTCTGCCACGGTGGCTGCAGAAAGGGCGGAGTTCTTTTGAGTCTCACACTAAGTGGTTATGTCCAGCAGCGCGAATGGCTACTTCAGCGTTAACATCTGCGCTAATGTCACCGAATCATGGGCCAGAAATTGCAGCTAGTCCATCAACTCCGTTTAATATGAAATCAAGGGTGTTATATAGACCTTTTACACATTTACCGACATTTTGTAGCAACATTCCATTGCAGTAGAACTTTAACTTCAAACTATACAGTTTTTGTGTTTCACTTTAGCCATGTGATATGTGGAAACGCTAATAAACTCTTTATTTATCTGAGCAATACACAATTGCAATATCTTCCCCAATGAGCGATCGCAGTCCAGTTTCTCCTTTGTGTAGTCCTTTCTAACATATGAGTGAACGTACTCCTTTGTTAACGACTGCCTTCCAGATCTCATATGCGCTGACATTTTACCCATCAGTTCCTGGCTGCCTAGACATTTTGATTATACGATGGCGCAAGCCTTCAATGGTCTTCGCAGATTTGGGCGCCGGTGAAAGGTGATTTTGCCACCGTTGAACTCGCTTAAAAGGATCTCATCCCCACAGATCTCAACTACCTCTTTGATGGCTTCCTTATCGAACGCCGTTGTGGCTGCTTCAGTGGCCTGCTCATCTATGCCGACTCACGTGAGGCGGCACGGCACGCCTTCGCATCTGCAAGCTTCGCGTCAGACTTGAATTTAACTAAAGTGCTGTAGAGGGCAGACCTTAAGTCCGAACCTCTTTGAGATTCCGAGACAAGTCAGTCCTCCAGCACAACAAACCTCTGAATGGTCGCGGCGATGCTTGGAACTTAAAAAAAGGAACCTAAAAAAGGAAGCATAACTTATCAGTCTGCTCAAATAATCATCCCATCGCTTCAGCACGGGAGCAGCCATGATGGAGTTTCTTCGCTGGAGTTCCCCTTCGGTGCCATCAGAACGAATAGAGAGAGAGTAGAACACGACGGACCAGGAAAAAAAGGTTGCGCTGCGCGGATTTCGATACCCCTCAGAAACTGAGATTCTACCGGTTAACACTAGAGCAGTGTTGGTAAAAGTGGTATCTACATAGTAAATGAGACGTGAAGCTATTTATTTGACGTTTCTGAACTGAGAAAACGTATGTGATGTCCGCGAGAAGTTCGCTCTCTTAATGCGAGGCAAGAAACTGCAAGGGGAGCGTCAAGCTTAAAGTGTTCGACACATACATACAATTGAGGATTAGAGAGATGGAAGGTTCAGAAAGAGAAAAAACAAGCAATGGTATGGAAGAATGATGCCTTGCGATTTAAAAACTCGCGCCTCAAAAGGGACGACCCTTTCATGCAGACAAAGGCAATCGCGGCAGAACCGCGCAAGTGCTTTGCCCTTTCCAATGGCTGGCGGATACTTAGGATCATGCACTCCCTTTTATCGACACTAGAACGCTGTGTACGAGATCCTACACAATGCCACTAAAGGAAGCAAGTTACTTAACAATAAGTGGCACTGTGGGCCGCCACGGTCCACAGAGCTTTAAAAACCATGGAATTCAAGACTAATCAAGAAAAACAAAAGTTAAAACAACTCAACGTAGGTGTGGCGAAAGGCGGCGCACGACGATGGCAACTAGGCGCCCCTGTCGAGCATTGATTATGCGGCTGGCGGTCAGCTCAGAGCTGGCCAGCGAAGGGATGCATTGGGTCAGAAATTGGCAGCGGAGCAAAACCATCGCCTTGGAGATAAATGTTCCCCGACGTGCTGGAGGGGTAGCACTTACCTCGACACTTACCTCCGATTTTCCCCGCGGCGCTTTCATGAATCGCGTAAGTGGGGAGTGCGGGTAAATTTTGCACTTACCCGCCGGCAAATCGTTCATGAAATCGGCCCCAGGAGTGTTATATGTGGGATCACCAGTGCTATTTTCACTCACTAACGGACTTACAGAATCGTGTTGCCTAAACAACAGAGTGTGTTAAGTCCGTTAGCGCCATATCCATCCTATGCCATCCTGGGTACCGTCATAAAGCAGGCTGTGTCCAACGAAATAAATAAAAATATTAACAGGTTAACAGTTACCAAGATGCAGCAGCAGACCAACTCAGCTATGATCTAGTCAACGCAGCTTAACGTCTATACGTGCGCGACAGTGCTCTTTTAGATAAGTCTTTTATGGTGCTCTTGACTAAGAAAGAGAGGGGTGCTTTAAAGATCATGCCAACGGGGATCGATACGGATTTGAACAGCATAATCATGAATGGTTCCCACGTAAAGTGCTCTCTTCCGCAACATCAGCAGATACACATGATTACCCTGGATAATAGCCAGGACCGTAGTTGTACACTGGACTTGGAGCTGTGCGCTGCCGAGAAGAATGTCTACTTCCTCGGGGAAGTATCGATTACAATTTTTAACAACACAAGATAAGAGATAAAAACCCAGATGCGGCATAATTATTTGTTATTTTTTACTGGCTTCATATACTTGCTTAACCTTGGACGTTTATCCCACATCGAGGCAGGCTCCGCTTGCCTGGAATATGACCGCCATTTTCTGTGTGTCTGCGTTTTCCTCTGCTCTTTCCTATTTCCTCATCCTTCCTCCTTTGACGCTCTCTCCTAACCCTCGACGTCGAACCTGCGCGTGATCGCTGTTTGGCTATTGGCTGGCACTCCCCAAAGCATGTCTTTCGCAAGCACGTCGCCTTCATGGGACAGGTGCCTCATAACTACCGGCAGTCAGTCTCTCGTTTGTGGAAGAATTTATTTAATTTGTGGGGTTCCAAGTTCCCAGACGTCTTCACGCTATGGCTCCGAGAGTGCATGATCCCTCACTGGAAGGAACTCACCCAGACGTCAAAGACTGATTCCTTTGAACGCCATCGAGCGTCCTGCGGCCAGTCACGTGAATAGCAAGTGAATCGCATTATGGCTGTTCAATGACGCTTTTGCCTTCGGTATACTACGGGAGAATCTCCGTTTTGTATTTCCACTCAAGTGCAACGACGGAACGAGTAAAGCCGGAAGGAGCTGCGGTAGGGAGGTAGCACTTTCTGGAGCCTGGAAAGCTCCTGCTTTCTGCCAGTAAAGACGTTAAAGAAGAGAGGAAGAGCAATGGCGATGGAACACATGAGCCAGTCATACTCCGTTTCCAATGAAAGCGAGCCATCCACATTTTCGCAATAACACTGTCCAAGTCGTAATGTCTTATCAGATTAGATTCCAACCATGGACTTCGGGTCCGTTTGCTTATAAGTGACGCGAAGCTCTTCAACGGAGCCAGAACGCAGACTGAATGCCACTCATGAGCCTCCAAGCCCCTGTGCCTTTTCCACACCAGATCGCCTTTGTTCAACTTCTTCAGCCTCCTTGCTAGCTTTTCTTTTACCCCCTAGAAGCTTTGGTATAACCTAAGGAAAGACAGTAACCTATGGAGCAAGATCTATAACAATCTAGCTCTGCCTATCCAGGGTGTTTCTCTCTTCTCGGGGCTCGAACTCTTAGGGAAGCAAGGGTTCTTCATTGCCATTATACCTTTGTCACCGTCTTTTCGTCTCGTGAAGGAAATGGAAGTAGCCTTCGCGGCGCGTGAACAACGGCATCTGAGCCTGGACACCGACTTCCACAGCCTCGGTTCGGTCCTCAGCTCGCCCTCGCCTCGTTCGCTGCCCTCAGCCACAATAGCGCTTATCACTCACTGGACTCGCCACACTCCACCCCATTAGCCCTGATTTAACGTAAGAGTAACGGAAGTATCTCGGCCACGGGACAGAAGATCCATTGATAGAAATCGATGTACCACAGTTGATAATTACCGATCCCCTTTCGCAATTAACCAACTGGTACAAGAGTAATGACAATCTGAAGCCTTCGTATATGCCGCTCTGTCGAACGCAGTTTACAGTGGGTAATAAAAAATAAGGAGATGTCAGTCATTGAGTGACCATAATAAGTAAGGTGTTCATTTGATTATCCAAATATTCGACAATTCGAAATTCTAAATTTTGAGAATCGAATAATATTCGATCATCCGAATTCTAAATTTTGAAAATCGAATATTATTCGATCATTCGAAATTCGAAATTTTGGAAATCGAATATTATTCGATTATCCGAAATTCGAAATTTTGGAAATCGAATATTATTCGATCATTCGAAATTCGAAATTTTTCCCAAGGACAAAGGTACACTCGGCACCATGCCAAGCGCACCAATTCTCCGGCAACGGTTGAAATCGGCCTAGCCTATCTTCGGCCAGTGTTCCACCATTAGGGCAGTTCATTGCTACTTTTGTTTTCGCCGTATCTTACAGCATTTGATCTTGTTTGTTCTCTTCGTGTGGAGATCTGGTTCAGTGAGGTAAAGGTCCGCTGATCGTTTTCTTTGTGATTGGTATTAACGGCGTTCGTGACGCTGAGATACCTGTTTGCCTTTAGGAATATATAGCAAATTCAGTTTCACCTTTGATCACCGGAATCAAAACGCTCCTTAGAAACATACAAACACGATATAAATGAGCAGTTATTGAGCGCCTTACTAACGGTGAAAATGTGGAATACAGCGGCCCTAAACGTGAAATATCCGAAGCTGCACTCGAAGGTCAGATCATTTCTCCCAAACTGGTTTCCATCCTCCAAATGTGACACTGATCTCCTTCGCCACCGCCACAAGAAGACGCTCACAACCTGGAGCTGCTACGACCTAAACAAACACATTACGAAGAATAAGAGCAGCAGTGAATTTCTCTGAAGTGCTCGTGATTTCACTCCTCACCTGTATTCCAAGAGGAATTCCATTGGCGTCAAGACCCATTGGACACTGTACAACAGGAAGTGCGAGAACATTGAACAGAGCAGTGTACGCAGTGTTCAGTACTGCGAAGAGCGGCTCGTGATGGTATGGTGCCGGCTTGGGCCATCTGTACAACAGCAACAATTATTGACGAGGTTCGACTGTCCGTGAGACTTGGCATAGTGATTGAACTCGTTGTGCTAGTCTGATTGTGACCAAATTCAGGATTCTTCATTCGGCCAAAGTGTCAGTTTTTCGCCTTCGTCAGAGTCTGAAAAATGGGAGGCTAATGTGATCCAACCTGTCCCAAGTGTTTTCAGGCTACAAGGAAATACAAAACGCTGACAGAACGGTAGTTGTTGGGCCGTGTCCTGGAGCCACGATCTACCCAGCTACGGCCCAAGATCTGCCCAGCCACGGCCCAAGAATGCAAAAGTGGGCGGAACCACCTGCCCAGCTCGCAGCACTTGGTCATCTCAGTCATCTTGGTCATCCTCTTTGAAGGCAGCACGTGCTGCCCGAGCTCGGCAGCACATCCTCCCTTCGAAATGAGCAGGATGTGCTGCTGAGCTGGGCAGGTGGCTCCGCCCACTTTTGCATTCTTGGGCCGTAGCTGGGCAGATCGCGGCTCCGGGACAAGGCCCAACAGCTCCCGTTCTGTCAGAGAAGGCGGCAAATTGATCCCAAGTTCGATGGGAGCGCAAGAAATGCTCACCTAGTGAGATTGAAAGGACCTGATCGTAGGACACCTCCTCGCATAACGTGCAGTGGGTCGTCTATGAGGCCGAGTACATAGGGAAACACGGCAACTCCTGTGTTTGAGGGTTAAGAAACACCTAAATGGACTAAGTAGGTCATACATGGCGACCCCTGTGCGAACGACGGAAGGCGATCCCGAAAAAGATTTTCAGTCTCAATAAAGATGACACGAGAACCCGGGATTTCGGCACGCAAGACTTTAGGCGTTTTGGATCACGGCGAACAGGTCAGGAATGATCGAAAGGAGAAAATTCTGGCCATACCAATGAGCTCTCTGCTTTCCTTTACTTCTGTGGACTTTGAACGTCTTTTCTACGTCTTCAAGTCGGGAGGTAGGGCATCAGATGACTCATCTGCACATAAAACGAGGAGGTGTCCTGCCACCAGGACCTTCCTATCTCATTAGGCGAGCATTTCTTACGTCCACGTGTCCCACTGCACTTGGGAATGATTCGCCACCTTTTGTCTTGCCATGTAGCCTTAAAAGGCAGTTGGGACTGGTTAGGTCAGTTTGGTGTTTGATTTTCCAGGCTCTGACGAAAGTGCGAAGCCGAAACGTTAGCCGAATAACGAATAACCTCTTGGATTTGGCCTAAACCAAACCATCATAACAACAAATAACTTTTACATAACAGTGCAGGCTTTACAATAAAGTACCTCTGGCTTTACAAAAAGCAGGAGAATGCGTTAATAACGGAGATGATCGCCTCAAAAAACACTGTGTTGTTTGCTCTGTTTGCTGTACAGACCTTTTTAAAGGCCAGCAGTCAGTTGGTCTAAAGTCCGACCTCAATTCTGGGCATATCACGGAAATATAGAACTTCGCATGGCTATCCGAATACTCTGACCAGCTGTTATAACGATGTTCTGTTGCGATCAAAATCTAGCGCAAGGCGGGAGTCGAATCCGCAGCTCCTGCTGACCAGGCGGAAAAAAACTACGCCATTACACCCCAGCGCTGTTTGATCGAACACAACATCCACAGCTCGTGGGACCCATCAGTCCTCACCCGTATATCGGCATTTGGTCACTGATATCCAGGTAAGGCTAAGACGAGAGACGTCTGTAACTTCGTCTCGTCTTCGACCGGGCCTACTTGCATCGAAAGTTTCGTTCAATTTCACCATTTTTTGGGGCTGACATCATGTTATAATTCTAGGCATCTCTCTTGCAATGAAGATGGACAACAGTTCTCTTTCCGATTCCTCTTCAGCCTAAATGAACACGGATATGGAAAAAATTGGTTAGCTCTTTTTACATAAAATAAGGCACTGGCATTTTTTTAGAGGACCTTTTGCCTAATTCGAAATGTGATGGCATCATCGACATTCACTTACGATGGCAAGAACAGAAAACCGTTATTTCCCAGAGTCTCGACAATCTGCCGCTTCAATCGGTCACGAATTCGGATGCTCTGAAAGTAAATTGGTTTAATAGAGACTTTGAGAAGCATCTGGATAACTTAAGTGTAAAAGGGATAAGGACCTCAGCTCTGGACTCTTCCGTACTGTGGCTGAGTGTCTCCAGCGCAATAACCATTAGAGTGGCGAGGGTGTGATGAGATTTGAAGGACAGAAGTCTTGCTAACTCTCTGCGCAAGTTCAGCTGACCCGCATCTCCCTGAACTGATGGAAAGATGAAAGGAGACTGATGCCACATGATGGTTGACGAAGAAAACAAACGCACTTCTAAACTGAGCACTTTTTTAGAAAGCGGCACATTTCCATCCAGGCTTGCGGAATAGAATTCATGGTGATGAAGTGTCAGCGGCAAATCAAGACCGACTCCCTCCAGGTTGAAGGTCTTCTCAAAGTGTGACACAGCCTGGAAAGAGATTTTCTCGGCCACTCTCTCTCCAGATCCTGAGAGACCCACTTTCTGTAGAGTCTCGCGCATAGTGTCCGATAGCGGCTCAATGAGAGGATGACGAATGCCGAGCATGAAGAAGACGCGACACTGGCGGAAATCCACCGTGTCGTCCAGCTGTAGATTGAACAGCTCGTCGGCCGCCATGACCTAGATGGGACTGAATTACACGAGTTTCAGTGGCTTCAGTTTTTCCTAGTTGGACACGTCTGTCAATCCATTTTATAAAAAGAAACTGTTATCTATCACCTTCCATCATCGGGCAGAATATTAGGGTGGGCAAAAAGTAATGAGACATTCACCAAATTTCTTTATCTCTCTACCAGTCGTTCGGCGGCCTAGCGGCCGCCTACGACTAGTTGGGGGCTTCGCCCCCAAACCCCGAGAATAGGACGCCATGGCCGCTACGGGTTTCCTATTCTTCCCTAGGCCTTCTGACCATTATGTTAATCGAGATGGATCGGCTAATCTTCCTCAACGTGATCCTCAAAAATCGATAATATCGATCGATATCGATTGGTCGACTTCAGATTCGTGTTCAGCGACCTCGATTACCCCCAAGGCCGAAGTTTCGCGCCACTTGAACGCCATCCTCAAAAAATCGATAATATCGATCGATATCGATCGGTCGATTTCAGATTCGTGTTCAGCGACCTCGATTACCCCCAGGCCTAAAGTTTGTACCGCCGACGTGTTCGGTACGTCTACGGCTCGCCATGCGCGGTTGCCGACGTGTTCGGCACGTCTACGGCTCGCCATGCACGGTTGCCGACGTGTTCGGCACGTCTACGGCTCGCCATGCACGGTCGCCGACGTGTTCGGCACGTCTACGGCTCGCCATGCACGGTCGCCGACGTGTTCGGCACGTCGACGCCTCGCCATGCACGGTTGCCGACGTGTTCGGCTACTCAGTGCCTCCATTCCAGTTGTGACGGAAACACGCACGCACACACACACACACGCTTGCTCCTTTATATATAGTAGGATAACTCAATTACAACTCAACGGTGCTGAGGAATGTATTCGCCATTAAGGTCAAAGACCCTGCTGCCATCGATCAACCAACTTTCTGATCTCATCCTTCCAGAACTGCTTGGGCCTGGTGCTGATCCACTGCTCGTTATGGTCGTCGAAGTCTGCTTGGGTCCTTGTGTCCCTTCCGACCATGAAGACCTATAGGCTCAAGAAGTAGTGGTAGTCGCATGGAGAGATGCCCGGCGAATACGTTCCCGATGGGATGCGGCGTTGTCGAAGAGAAGTACCTTCTTGAAGCGCTGCGACCGAATAAGTTTGAGTCGCAGGTCCATCTCTTCTATTTCGTTTACCATGGCTTGGAGTCCATCGCCGTGCTTTTGGTAAACAGCTTCCAGCACCGGTCCATGGGCGCACACCCAAAAACTCTGACGGTGCTTCTCGCCGTGAACTTCCCGCGGAACGAAGGTTGGTAACAGGTTACCAGGCCTCACCCAGACTCGCTGCTTGGCACGGTTAGGGTAGAGGACGTACTTCTCATCTTTCGTGACTATTGAGTCCAGGCTGCTCGGGGTTTGGAATTGGGCGACACAGATCGACTCGTCAGACTGGGGCTTCGGCATGAGACAGACTGGGGTTTGGCATGCTTCTGGGAAGGAAGAAAGTGGTCACTTCTTAGCTAGCCTTCAGTAAGTAGCAAACAGACATACAAAACCTAGAAGCACGAAAGCGGACTCCAGTCGCGACGTATATGGGCACAGCATGGAGAGTCTCATTACTTTTGGCCCACCCCCTCCCCCACCTAATAAAAGATAAAATGGGTGCTGACCAATTCCGTTATGGAATGGGCCACGCGTTCTACTTTGTTTAAGAGCTTAACATTACACGTTATCCTGCGTGATCCTCGGACATATTGGCATCTTCGGAAGATTTATGCAAGTGAAATTTAGCGAGCGTGAATAAAATTCTTTCCAACATTTCATAGGGTCAAGCGAATTAGTGTTGTGAAATGGGTAAATGAAGCGTTAATCCATCTCTTTATGGGATGCGCCACGTATTCCACTTTTACAGTACGTCGTAGAGGCAATTTGATTATTTGCCTTACACAAATACTTGTGAGAACAGTGCCAGCCGGTTGCCCTTCCTAGACGAGTCTGGTGTCAACTCACTGACCCAGAAAGAAGGATGGTTAGTCTGAACTGGAAATCCAAACCAGGAACTTGGAATCGGGCGCACATGACAGCTGGCGCCTCCGCAGACTGTGCTATCACACGCCATTCGGAATACACCGAATAATCTATTTTCTCTGCCTCTCTTGGATGTGAGGTGTATTGGCTTTGTACTCTTTCAACCGAGACACTTGTACAAAGGTGTAATTAAATATCTATAAAGAACGACGATTCGATAATCACCTTTAGTAGCAGCGGTAGGTCTTCAGCGTAACGACACATTGGTCCGATTCGGAGCATTTGCCTCTTGTAACCAAGCGGTGCAGGGACATGGCCGTCCAAAGGAACAACCCCTGAAACAGACTTTTACGATAAGAATTGCGTGGGAAATTCATACAATTTTCAGCAAAAAATAAGAGCTTGTTTGTCGACTCACCAGGTGTTGGCATCAGTCCAAAGATTCCATTGACAAAACTCGGTATACGTATACTGCCACCGACGTCACTGCCCACCCCAATCTGTGGAAAACACAGGCTATTACCTCAAATTTGTGATTCAACTACTTCTGTCTTCGTTAACAAACGTCGGCGCTTCAGTATGCTATTACCTGGTCATCATCTTCTACAAAAGAAACAGCCGTACCGGTGTTCCGGCTGCGCTAAGAAGCGCTCCTTCTCCTCCACTACTTCCACCCACGATTCGTCGAAGGTCGTAGGGATTGTTGGATCGGCCGTAGACACAGTTTGTAGTTTCGACCCACGAGCACAACTCCGGCACGTTTGTGATTGCTAGCAAGATTCCGCCTGCATCTTGCACTCTGAAAGCCGCAATTTTTATCCCTTGATCTTTACAAGCTCTTGCTAAACATGGGCAGATGAGAAAATCAGCAGAAGGGCCGATCTCCTGTGGCTCCAGGAGTTGTTCACGTTTTCAAGCGTTTCACCCACCAAGTCGGTTATATTGAGATTCCATTTGGCTAAAAAGGGTAAACCGCCCATTATTGCATTCTTGGAGCACACACTGAAACTGAATACACCATACACAGTACAATCAAATTGCGTAGCGCATCCGAAACAGAGGCATAACGTCGAGTTTTATGTTTATTCATACCCTTACCGTAGGTGAGGGCTATTAGACAAACCAGGAAATTGTGCTTAACTCTAAAGCATGGTGTCTGTGGGTCGGTGTCGGTTCCAATTAATTCCTGTTTGGGGTGCACATAAAGGCAGAATCCTCACTCGTCGTTACTAAAAACCGTCGTCAACCACCGACATACATATTGCCGTGTGGTAGACGATTACTTCATTAAACACCATACGAATCAGCCCCCTTCATCTTCTAGAAGCTCGACAGCTAGGATGTATTTCCGGTCAGTCACCATGCACCTTTAACATATGCCTGGATTTGTTATGCAGAAGAGAATCACGCGGATTTTACTTTTACTGACTGTTAAGGGCAGTGAGCGCAAGGGGGTGAAGCAGTATGCAGCCTCTCAAATGAGTCCGGTAAACCCGAGTATAGAGATGTGTAAGAATATGACACCAAAATAATCAAGGAGAAATTATCTGCATGGCTTCCCAACAATGGGGAAAGTGGCGCAGATTCACCAACTTTGTAACCGAAAGGAACCACAAAAATTAAATTCACCATACCCAAAGAGAATGTCGAAAAACCAACACTGGGTGGAATGCATTAATTAATAATATTTTGCTTACAAGAAGATACAAATGCAAAACTACTGAATGGGGAGGCGAGCAATGAGGGTCAGGTCTCCTCCGCAACAGCTTGCGAAAGTACAGAGCCATGCTGGTATGCACTAATCCCAGGTTAGCTCTCCCCCAAACAGGATGGTACAGTACTAGCAGGACAGTACTGGCAGCCAGAGAGAAGACGAACACCAAGTTGAGCTGAAAGATTTGGTAAAATTGTTCATGTCCAACCAGATCGAGCATGGAAAAGCCACGTTAGGGATAGGTGCTGTCTTACGTTCGTAAACGCATCAAATTTTTGACGCTTATTTTAGTAGGTACGCGTTCGCTCCACAGTTTTGGTGAGCAGCAAAACCGTTTTTCGTTCTATTAAGTTAGGAAAAGAAGCGAATGAAGAACAACGGAGCTAGAAAGAACTACCGTTGACGAACCGAGTTTTTCACTGGATTAGCAGAAGGAGGAGTTCCCTTAGAATAGGCTTTTCCTCCCTACGCCACGTACTCACAAATTTTCCACTACTGTACGGGCAGTTATGAAAAAGACACACACAGCATGTTAGAGGTCCTGCAGATTCCAGCATGACCCGACACTGAACAGCAGTGGGCGCTTGACTTGTCTCCCATCAACTTCACTCGCGCTCAGTTATCGAAAGGACAATTTGCAAAACAAGACGACACGGTGCTGTTCGCATAACACGAGGGAGAACTGCTACATGAACCTTCTCCTCTTCGACAACTCATCCTGTTCTCGTATAGCTTTTTTCACCTTTGAACTGCCACAGCAGTATTCTCGCAGATGTTGTTTCGACGGTAGTACGAACCACTGGTGACGACCTGTCCTTTAACCTCGAGTGAGTCCTTGCAGCTGAATGGAACTCCGAACAGTGGTCGGCGCTGTAGGAGCTGAAACACAATTCCAGCAAAGACGAAGAGGCTGCAAGAAATTCGTTTCATTTGGGAGGCGTACCCGTTAAAGGGAGACATTATGCGTTGTATTTTTAGCCCAACGCGTATATACTATATATATACTATATTATATATATACTATATATATATATATTCTGCGAAGCTGCTCTCACAAGGAAGAGGAGTCGATCTCCATTGAACGCGAGGAAACGTTCAAAAAGGCAACTGTATCTACGAAAAATTCAAAAATATATAGGTGACAGTGTTGTGCAGACTGTAAACACGGATGATTCGACTGATGTTTCACCACTGCCATCTTTTTCAAGGCGTGAAAATGTCAAAGTAGCATTTACGATTCTACCGTCCTGGCTGCTATTTCTCTCTGCAGACCCTTATTCAGAGGGCTAAAAAGGGCCACGAAAACTCTATCTGTGCAAAAACTGAACTAACTTTTTGCTGTGAAAAAACAATGTCTACTTTTTGCAATCTAGGCAACTGAACATCTAGCCACAGGCAGCGATCTTTAGCTCCCTAGCTTTGCCTTGTCCTCCAAGTATCAATTTCCTCCTAATAGTAAGCAATTATTTAAATTATTTATCACTACGAATGGAGACGTTGCTGGCGCGCGCTCGAGCAACTCGACGATCAACGGGACGACAGGCGATACGGATGAGTTATTATTATTATTATTATTATTATTATTATTTTAAGTATCCAATATTTGAAGATCAAGTACGACGTCATCGGACTGACCGAAACGAGAAGATACCACCCCCTACACGCCGCCTACGACTCCGGAGAAGAACTGTTCCTCTGAACATGCGACAGCAGGAGAGTAGGCGGCGTTGGTGTCCTCGTCAACACGCACTTGGCCATGAACATCGATTCGTACGAGTCTCTGACAACCCGAATCGGACGTCTGCGACTGAAGCGATGTGGCTCCGTGCCAGCTTTGACTGTATTCGTCGCGTATGCCCCAACATCCGACTACGACGACGAAGAGATCGAAGCCTTCTACGTGGAGCTGGAGAAGTTCTATAGGGAAGATCACACCTTCTACAAGGTGATCGTCGGCGACTTCAACGCCAAGATCGGACCGCGAAGGTCGCCGGAAGAACTTCAACATCGGAACCCACAATATGGAGTGGAAGGAGCAAGGTGAAAGGCTGTCTGAGTTTATCATGTCGACCAAGACCATCCATGGAAACTCACAGTTCCAGAAGCCTCCCTCCTTACGTTGGACCTAGGAATCCCCCGGTGGCCAGTTCCACAACGAGATCGACCACATCATCTTCAATCGCGAGTATTGCCTGACCGACGTTTCCGTCGTCCCCAAGTTCTACACGGGATCGGACCACCGCCTCCTTCGCCCAAGGTTCCGCTTTTCGCGTCAAGGAAAGAAGGCCGCGAAGATCAAGAAGAGGAATCCCAGAACGACCATCAACTGGGACCTCTACACCTCTCTTGCCGGCCTTTGGGAAGATACCCTCATGGACAACATCGACGAGGAATACGAGCACTTCGTGCACCATCTCCACGATAGTGCTAAGGAAGCTGAGAGCTTGAAGACCACCAAGAGGCATCTGTCTCCGGAAACTCTCGAGCTGATATGCCAGCGTGGAGCAGCACGAGCGTCAGGCAACTATCAACTGACGTCCGAGCTTGCGAAGCTATGCAGAGCGGCGATAAAGGAGGATCTCAAGGAGAGAAGGGCGGAAGTGTTGGCTGAAGCTGCAGAGGCAGGTTTGAGCATCCGCAATGCCCGCCGGAACTTCGCCAACTTCAAGACCAAGATGACCGCTCTCCGACGTCGTGACGGAACCGTCACCTCTTCCAGAAGGACCATGGAGAAGGTCATCCACGACTTCTACTCCGATCTCTTCGATAGCCACGTCCACCTGCCCCCACGCCATCTTCCGCAGGATCGATACATCGTCCCCTTTGTTCTCCCTTCCGAGATCCGACATGCCATCTCGTCGGTGAAGAAACGTACAGCACCCGGTCCCGAACACCTGAAGAACCTCTCGCCAGCGCTCATCAACACCAACACCCTGGCGCGGCTCTTCTCGCGCTACCTGTCGGAGTGCAAGGTTCCATCTCAGTGGAAGACCAGCAAGACCGTCTTGCTGTACAAGAAGGGAGACGTGCACGACATTTTCAACTATCGCCCAATCTGCCTACTGTCCATAGTCTACAAGCTGTTCATTCGAGTCATTCTGAATAGGATCAGCAGAACGCTAGACGAAGGACAGTCATGCGAGCAAGCAGGATTTCGGAGAGGATTCAGCACGATCGACCACATACACACCATTACAAAGCTCATCGAAGTGTCGCGAGAGTACAAGCTGCCGCTGTGCCTTACGTTCATCGACCTGAAGAAGGCATTCGACTCCGTCGAAACTGAAGCGGTCATCGACGCCCTGCTCACTCAGGGTGTTCATACTCAGTACATCAGCGCCCTTCGAGAGCTGTACAGTGGATTCACGACCAAGATCTCTCCATTCTACAACGACGTCGTCATCGACGTTAGGAGAGGGGTTCGGCAGGGGGATACCATATCCCCGAAGCTCTTCAGCGCCACCCTCGTAAACGTCATGCGCGAACTAGAATGGGAAGACATGGAGGTGAAGGTCGACGGCCAGCAGCTGCACCACTTTCGTTTCGCTGACGACATCGTGCTCATAACACCGAGCATCAGCCAGGCGGAGCGAATGCTGGCCGACTTCGATCGTGTATGTGGGAACGTTGGACTGCAGCTGAATCTTACGAAGACGATGTTCATGAGGAACGGACAAGTTTCTGATGCCCCATTCTTGCTCAACGGAACGAACATCTCCGAATGCTCTAGCTGCTCCGTCAAGTCAATATGGCCAATGACCTAGCGCCAGAGCTGAGCAGGAGGAAACAGCGGCTTGGGGAGCTTTCAAAAGCGTCGAAGAAGTCGCGAAGAAGACGAAGAACGTCCGACTCCGTGCCCACCTATTCGACTCCACTGTTCTTCCTGCCCTAACATACGCCTCAGAGACCTGGGCTATACGAAAGCAGGATGAACACACGATCAGCGTCGCGCAGCGTGGAATTGAGAGGACGATGCTCGGAGTGACACAACTCACGCAAGTGAGAGAAGGCCTCCGGAGTTCCGAGCTTCGCCGACGTTCGAAGATCAGAGACGCTGTCGCGTGGGCCAAGTTGTCGAAAATTAGGTGCGCCGGCCACGTAATGCGCTTCGCAGACACCCGCTGGACGAGAGCCGTCACCGACTGGATTCCGCGGGATGTCAAGAGAACACCAGAGCGCCCACCAACGCGTTGGTCGGACTTCTTCGTGAACGCCCTGAACGACCGATATGACGCTCTTCGTGTCCCTTGAGTGGGGAGGATCCATTGGAGCATTCTGGCACGCGACAGAGACGAATGGAGACGCTGCTGGCGCCCGCTCGAGCAAGTCGATGATCAACGGGGCGACAGGTGATACAGGTGATCCAATATTTAAATCTCTAACAATAAGTGAGTAGTGAGATAGATCGTACACAACATCTATGATCTCCCATCTTTCAGAGGTGTAAAAATGAACACGACAGCACCCTCCAAAATTAATAGAAGACTAAACCCTCCATTCATTTTGAATGTTGCTTCATCACTCAACAGAATTCGCCTTGGAAAATGGGGCTTCTTCTTCTTCTTACTCTTCAGCGTTTGTCCCGCTTCGTCGCGGGGTCAGCTCTTCTGGTGTCATGACGCCACCTTTCCCGATCCTGCGCTTGATCAGGGTGGACGCCAGTTACTTTCATGTCCGCATGTAACGTATCGGACCAATGCTGCCTCGGGTGTCCTCTAGGCCTTCCTGACACTTCCAATTCAAGGCCTATCTTGCAGACGCTGTCTTCCTTTCCACGCGGAACGTGGCCGTACCATTGTAAGAGCTTCGCTCATCTTGTCTGCTATCGGCGCGACACCGAACTTCTGCTGAATAGCTTCTTTTCGGATGCGGCTCAGGCACGTGACTCCAGCCGCCCAGCGCAGCATCTTCGTCTCCGTAACGATGAGGCGCGTTTCAACTTCCTTAGTCGCAGGCCAACACTCAGCACCGTACATCGCTACTGGCCGGACGACTGCTCTGTAGATCTTCGACTTCAGATGTTCTGGTATCTTCCTATCGCAGAGCACGCCGGTCAGCGAACGCCACTTGGACCAAGCTGCACTCACGCGTGAGTTCTCTTCAACCATCAGACCGCCGTCAGACGCTATTGCTGATCCCAGGTATTTAAACACCGAAGTGCGTGCAAGCTCTGTGTCGTTAATCTTAATGGAGCCGTACTCGTTCACATCACTCGTTAGTTACTCGGTCTTCTTGACGTTCAATTTGAGTCCGAACCTCGCCAGAGGGCCGCACCAAGCTTGCACCTGCCGCTTGAGATCACCTTTGTCATCGCAAGCGAGCATCACCTCATCAGCATAAAGCAGCGTCCATGGAACAGGCTACTGAAGATCTCGCGTAATGGCATCCATGACGACAACAAAGAGGAGTGGAGAAGGCGCAGAACCCTGGTGCACCCCAACAGAGATGGGAAACTCCATTGAGGTTCCTGCGGCAGCTTACATACGACTCTTTGGACAAGAGTAGAGAATTCGCACCCACTCTATAAGTTCCTCAGGTGCGTTGTGTTATCGTAAGGCGTTCCATATAACCTCACGCGGTACGAGGTCGAAGGCCTTCTCCAAGTCGAGAAAGGCTATATGCACCGGCTTCTGTTTCTCGCGATGCTTCTTCACCAGGAGGCGGGCGGCGTTTAGAGCATCAATGGGCCCCACAACCAGACACTAAGGCCTATGGTATACTCCCGCGTCGCTCCAGCGAACTGTCAACGGCGCGCCTTCGCTGCCGTGGGTGACGGCGCAGGGGGCGCTGTTGTCAGTTGACGCGCCATCGCTCCTGCGATGCGTCGCAGAGGGGTGTTATACCTCCGCGGGAGTGAAACATACTCCCGTGCGACGAGCAGCGATGGTCGCGGAGGGGGGGGGGGGGAGCGCTTGTCGTGCCCTATTCTATGCTCACTTGTTTCGACACTTCCTTGGTTCGTGACCATACCACAGCAATTTCATCACACGTCTGGTGAGGTTGGTGGTCATGTGATGTCTCTGTTGTTTTCCTCGTAGGGTTTTCGTCGTGGCTAGACTCATTTTGGGTTTTTTCGACTGCTTTTCGAACCTGCTAGTTTTTTGGAGAGATATTTTTCTAGGCCGTTTTTTCCCACTTTTTTGCCGACCCTCGCATTTTTTTTCGCCTCTGAACTTCCTCGCCGGCACGGAAATCTACATTTCTGTGCCGGACAAGTCACAGGGAGGTACTACTGACATGTCCGGCAAAAAATGTGCCAACTGAACGACTAGTTTTTGAGGAGAAATTTTTCGAGGCCGTTTTTCTCACTTTTATGCCGATGTGCATGGCGGAACCCCCCCCCCCCCCAGCTAAACATCACTTTCCGAAAATTGGGCCACAACTGGGACGTTTCCGTGCTAGACACATCATGAGATCCCTCTCGTGTCGTGTCGAGTACAAAAACATGGGTTTCTGTGCGTGCGGATGGAATCAGGAGCGAAAGAAATGAATGAGTCGACACAGGCATGGCGAACCCCCCCCCAGGCTAAACATCACTTTCCGAAAATTGGGCCACAACTGGGACGTTTCCGTGTTAGACACATCATGAGATCCCTCTCGTGTCGTGTCGAGCACAGAAACGTGGGATTCCGTGCCTCTGGATGGAGTCAGGAGTAAAAGAAATGCATGATTCGACACAGGCATGGCGGAACCCCCCCCCCTAGCTAAACATGACATCGACGAAATACCGTTGAAAACCACAATCCTACAAGGGCTCACGGATCAGATGGTGATAAAACAGGAAAAACGCGAAATCACGGACGTAACGATCGACAGAAGCGCGAAATCACGGACGTAACGATCGACAAAACAAGGAGTCCAAGAAAAAATGCACTGAATCAGCTGATTCGCTAAAATTCTGCAAAAGTCTCCATCTGCAGAACAGCGTGAACTATGTCAGCCTCAGCGATGGCGACGGCTCGCGACGCGCATCGCGAGCCGTCGCGTCGCTGTGCACTCCCGCGTCGCTGCAGCGGACAGGAGTATACCATAGGCCAAAGCCGCACAGGTTGTCGGAGAGCTTGACGATTTCACGGATTCGTCTATCGAGGATTCGCTCGAAGATCTTCATGCTGTGCGAAAGCAAGCGAATCGGACGGTAATTGGAGCAGTCTGCAGGACTGCCCCTCTTCTTCCAAATCGGAGTCGTCGTACTGTTGTACCAACACTCCGGTTCTTTCCTCTCCTTTACTACCTTGTTGAAGAACTCAGCCAACCACTCAGCAGGATACCAGAGCTTCGACTTCCAAACATCGACAGCCGGATCATCCGGTCCTGTCGCCTTGCATGGCTTCAACTTCTTCAGAGCCGCTTCTGTTTCCTCCACGGTGACCGTAAAGAGAACTCACAGAAGGAATGGCCGGATGAGAAAATTCCATGGTTCCATAGCGCTTCAGCTGCTTTTTGCGGTCCGTCAGAAGATGGCCGCTCTAATCGTTAATGCCAAACAACATTTCGATATCCTCGGTTTGGCGATGGCGGATTTTAGCAAGTCGGTACAAATACCGCTCACCATCACGCGACGCGAGCTTTTCGTTGACATCACTATAATGAGTGGCATTCGCAACAGCCACGGCTTTCTTTACAGCTTTCTTCACCTTCTGATACTTCTGCCAGTTGTCGGCTGTTTGATCGCCGAGAAACACATGATACAGCGATTTCTTCTCTCGAACCTTCGCTTTCACATCGTCTGTCCACAGCCATGTCTGGTTGTCGACTTTGCGTCGTCCAGGCTTCGTAGTGCCGAGTTCCAACCTTGCAGCTTGGCGTATCGCGTCGGTCGCTTTCTTCCAAGTTTCATCGACAGTCGTGACCGTCGGTAACGGTACGCGGGAAATCACAGCTGCTTCCTTCTCTTTCATTCGCCACCACTTGATTCTTGCAGCACCGCATCGCTCAACCTGCTTCAGCCTCGGAGGGGTGATCTTAAAGGTGCAGATCAGCGGCCGATGCTGTGGGGCGACCGTCTCATATGGCACGACCTTGGCGTATGTGACGAGACTTCGGTCACGATCCTTCACAAGGATAAAGTTATCTGAGACTTGAAGCTCCCACTATAGTATGAGATGAGGTGGGAGTCGCGTTTTCGAAGACGGTGTTCATAATGGTGAGACTATGCGATTCCGCATACTCAAGGATACGCTCACCATCGGCGTTACGAGACCCGCATCCGAAACCACCATGACAGCTGTACCCGTCCTTCGCAGCACCTACGTGCCCATTAAGGTCACCAGCGACTATGATGACATCTTTCGGCGGTACCTCTGCTGTCTTCTCATCAAGCAAGCTCCAAAACTCTTCCTTGGCTTGATCGGAACAGCCACTCTGCAGAGCATACGCAGAGAAGAAGTGATAGAGTCGTTCCTTAGCGACGACAACGATCTTCATCAATCGATCGTTAAGGCGCTCGACACTTACAATCGAGTCACGAAATCGTTCGGAGACGATTATTCCGAGACCGCTGATGGTCCTGGGACTTCCACATAAAACGGCCTTAAGTGGCTTGGTCTTAGGTCCCTTGACCTGCAACAGGACCACCTCGTCTCCTGCACCGCACAGAAATCAACTCTTCTTCGCTCCAGTGCTTCCACCGACTCGCATGAGCGGCCCGTCCCCATTCAACGTTGTCACACGGGTCCTGCTTACGTTACGGGACTTTCGGACTAGCTCAGTTGCCCCACGATGCCGTCCTCGCACCAGGGACCCTCGCATACTTCTCACACTCGCCGGACTTTGCGAGGGCGCGTCGGCTCCCGCGGACGCCGTTGCACTATCTCGGAAAACTTGAACTGTCACACACCATGTGTTGTGACATGGGTCTTCGTAGGCCGGCCTGTCACAAACGCCTGTCGCCTGCATTCGAATTCCGTGATTAGCTTAGCTCGCACAGCGAGCAGTTTTCAGTGGCACCATGTGGAGGAACGGACTTCGCCACCGAAAATGGAGCTTTTGTTCACATTTAAATTGTGCGATCAATAAACTCACATATCACGCGTCTTTCAGTGATTTTCAAATTCTAACAGTAAAAGAAGCACAGGTTGTTGTGGCCAAGTAGTAACAAGATTGTGACAAGCATTCAGCCCGAGCGCAATTCATCGAGTCGGTAATGCACGGTTTCAGGGGAGGGCATGGCGCAATCTTGACTGTTTGCACGTCACAAAAATCTCGTTACCCTGCGCTATGAGTTTCAAACATCTTCAAAAGCTTCATTAGTAACAATGCTAGAACCTTTCACACAGTACCTGCATTTTTTAGGATACCTTGTATTTTTTGCAAGCTAAGCCGTAGTGTGTTTTAAAATTTCAAACCTTAAAAGAATCACAAATCTATCGATAAGGCCAGTTTGTGAAGAAATTATAACAAGTATTCAAGCTAAACACAATCAATCGCGCGTAAATGCAAAATTCCAGACGAGTGCACGATGCATTCCATACCGCTCATATATCAGAGAATTTCTATTTTCCTAAGCTTTCATACGAGCTCATAACTTCTTGAGTAGGCTTACTATAAGGAAAGTTACCACCTTTCAAGCAGTGTATACATTTTTTGAGACACCTTCTCTTATCACTTCATAAATGCTGACCACGTGTGATGGAGGCAGCTGTAAACCAACAATGGTTCACCCCCAAAATTCAGTTCCTTTTTGAAGATGCTCGTTTTGTTAGTCCGTTCATAGTGCACCATTGCATCTTTAGGTGAGCGTCGCCCATTTTAACGGGCGTCTCATAATTGAATTTGGTTGTTGTCGACTTTTATATACGGAAAAATTAGGAATTTTTTTAGGAAATCGCAAAGGCTTTTGTCTCGTCTTGTTATTGAAAACTGCCTAGTAAATGGAATTTCGAGGAACTGTAGCGGGCACATTGTTACTCACATCATCCACAGCGTGATCAGCCAACTCGTCCAGCTGCTGGTCGTACTCCTTTGCGACTTTTCTAGCTCCGTCGAACACTGTCACAACGGCAGCATTGATCAGTGGATTCACCTGAATGCGAATAGACGTGTCTCTTTCATTTCAACGATGTTGCGCGTCATTGCATAGGATGCTTATGAAATCACAACTAACTGGTTTGCTGGAAATTTGCGAATATGTACAGCGTTTCTACCCACTGCTATAGATCTGTGGATCATTTTGAGCATAAAAACTACAGCAATGCTTTGTTTCTAGGGAATGAACGCATGTGGATGTGATCGGAAAGATGAGGTTATATGCATTGCTGTAGGATTGTAGCTGCTCAGGTCCCCCAATTACTAATCCTAAGAAAACTGTATCGGTACATAACGTTCGTTTGTTTAGTCATAATTAACTCGTATTGATATTTAGATTAGCATTGTGTTTGTCACCGTGGTGCAACCTATACCTACAAGGCATTTCTTCATTCAGAGCCGTCGAAGCCCTTGACGATAAGCTACACAAGAAAACTGCACTTCATCACTTACTTTTGAAAGAGAATCGAGTTTCAACGTTGGGAGGTAGAGGTACTGTGTGGTGCCTTAGTATTTCGCTTGATCAAAGCATGATTTGCATTGTCGCATATGTGTTCGAAAAACTAATCACTGTATCAAGAAACGGGGATAACGATGTGCTGAGGGTGTAGTCACTCGTATGAAAGTATTAGGCTGAGTCATAGATTTTCCTACACTTTTGTTTTTCTAGAACTTGAAGTAGACTCGCTGATCTATTATACTCTGTTTCAAACCTCGTTTCCTTGCGATCATTTTGAGTTGCGAATCGTGAACTTTCCTTGAATTGTTGAAAGCTTTTATTCTCCAGAAGGATGACCACTCAAAGTGAAAAAGTGGGTGACTTTATTTTCAAGTAGTTCAAGCTCGGCAGCTACCCAGCGATGGGGTCAAGCACATAAAGGTAGTCACCGCCAAGTTCAATCCTAATCGTATAAATTATCGGAGACGGTATCTGCAGTTCCTTTCCGCCCAGAAGGGCAACAAAGGCAAACCACTCCCCGGAAGAATAACTGCTGTAAACAAAACGCGCCTGCGCAAATCAATCAAGTCAAATTCTTCTCAATCCACACTAAAACTGGCCGCTGATCTCCACATCCCCAGTGAGCTACCGCACGTCGGTTGCAGTAGATTGGAAGGTCGCCAAAATCGCCTTCGTCTGTGCCTCATGCGTTGACGGACACCCAAGTAACTCGCTGTGCTTCCCACCGCTCCTGCAGCGGCGAAGAAGCCTGGATCGAATCCTTACCAGCGATGAAAAGTGGATGCTTCACTACAACTGCGAAGCCGGAAAGCAATAGCTGGAACGCAACAAGCTGGAGGTTCTGACGTCAAAACACCGAAAGAAGGTCCTGCTGTGCGTTTGGTGGATGCGTAGTGATCCAAGGCACAGGGAACTGCTCCACGTAGTCAAGGCATTCTCGGCTCTCGCTTTTGCCAACAACTCGACTAGTTCCAGCAGAAATTAGTGGGAAAGAAGTAGATACCAGCCAATGTTTCATTCACAAGGGCAACAGCTGACCGCTTATGGCACTTCAGATGCTGGAAAAAATCTAGGAATTGGGCTGGACCAAAATCAAGTCAGCACCATATACCCCGGAAACTGCGCCGTCCGACTGCCATCTGCTGTGATCGATGGATCAATTCCTCCGTGGTAGGCGCTTCGCCGAAGTCGATGAGGTCACGGAACCAGGTCGAAACCATCCAAATTCTACAGAGATGTAATCCACTCAGTTAATGAAAAGCGGAAGAGACTCATTGAGAATAGGGCCGATTACTTCGTTCAAGACAATCACTCTTCTTTTGTGGTGTAATCTTATTTTTGCTGTAAGGCAAATTTTGTTGCAAGATTTATGACTCAACCCAATAGATCTGTGACGATTACAAAGTACGCTCTAACGGGCACACCTGCTCGATCCTATGGATGTAGGCCTCCACCAGCTGAGAAGGGCGGATCTGAAATTTCAATAGAACTCTTCATTCCTTACCTCGAATTAAGCGATCAAATAAAGAGAGCCAAGCTACTACTGCACTTTTGAGAGGACATGTACACCGGGAGATGCAGCTTCGAATTCAGATTTTAAATATTTTTATTAATTATGTGTTGCTTCAGCAGTGCGTATCGGACATCGGAGTTGTGGATCAGCTCGCTTTGCTCCTTGCGCCCAGAGCTATTAGGTTGGCAACTAAATTCGTGGACTCTCAATCATCTTCAACAAAAATGTTTATTAACGAATAACTAACAATAATCTTCAACCAAGGTAAGATCCGTTGGAACGCAGAACTGCTTCCCATTTATCATGCGGCTGGACGATCCCACGGCTGTTGGATTCTTGTGGTTTTGAAGCGAAAAATCATTGGAGGTGCATTTTGACCTGGTCCACATTGATGGATCGTCTTCCAGCCAAGGAGTGCTGCAACGAACGAAAAGGATGGTAGTCACTAGGCGCACAGTCTGGGCTGTAAGCAAGATGAGTTAGAGACTCTCAGCTAAGGTCTTTGACTTTTGAAGAGTCCGGTTCGCAATGTGTGGTCTGGCGTTGTCCTGCTGAAAGATAATGCCACTCCTGAAGCGCTCTCGGAACCTATTCTGGCGGAGTTCAGCCGACAATCGGTCAAGCTGAATAGAATAGACTTCGGCATCAATGCTGGAACCGCTCTCGATGAGTTCCCAGAAGATAAAACCTTTCCGACACCACCAAACGGGGAGCATCAACTTCTTTTGGTGAGGGTCAGGCTTAGGTGTTTGCAATGGCTTCTGCTTTGCTCTAAGCCACTGGCTAGAACGCTGACGATCATCCAGTGGAATCTAGTTTTCATCACATGTTCCCAGTCTTTGAAGAGACGGTTCGTGCTTGTGACGATTCAGCATTCTTTCGCGGCATCTACACGTTTCTTCCTCTGCGAAAGGGTCAAGTCGTGAGGCACCCATTTACCGGGTCTTACAAAAAAGCCAACGCTCTGTTCAATCTTTTCAATAGAGGCATGTGAGTACTTGAAGTTGAGTCCCTACATACGCGTTGTCAAGCTCGGATTTCTTCCGATGGCACTAATTACAGCTCGACGATCAAGGGCAATAGGTCGTCCCTGCATCGCTTGTCTTCAGTTTTAACGTTGCCCTCACAGAACTTCTTGAACTATTTAAACACTGTCGTTGGACAACGTCATCTTCTACAGCTGCGCATATGTTCTGCCGGGCTTCAGTCGCAGAGTGGCCGAGCTGGTACTCATGAAGAGGGCGATCGTGAATGTTGACTCTGTGTCCTTTCATTTCAGAATGAAATAATTCCCACTAAATCAGAATGGCGGGACAGCGAAAGTAGTTTCGGGAAATGCAGACAAAACCGTTTCAAACAGTGGAAAGAGCAACAGAATAGAATCACAAATAACCTGATAATCTCTGCTAGAAGAAGTGACTACGAATCAGTCCACGAATTTAGTTGCCATCCTGTAGAATTCGAGATGGTCCCAAAGGGATTGATTAGCGCTGTCCACTAATGCCGATCATTTGGCAAGTGGAGCACTGAATTCCTCGAGGCGAAAAAAGGACATCATTACGGTCACTGGCGCGTTGGTCGAATTCTTCGTGAAAGCCCTGAACAGAAAAAGAAAACGCTGTCTGCGTTCCGCGATTGAAGAGGATCCACCAGGCTACCTCGGCAGACGACAGGAACGAACTGAGACGCTGTTGGTGCACACACAAGTAACTCGACGACCGGCGGGACGTCAGGTAATGTCAGTTCAGTAGCAACAGTTTAGTCGAATAGTTGGGGATGAAGCCTCCCCTGTCTTTCCCACTCTCCGCTATGTCTTCCGTCAAATGGTCAACGGCTGCCACCCAGTCGCAACTAGCCTGTACTTCAGATTTCCTTAAGAGATCTGTGCTGTCGAATCTGCAGAATGAGTTCATGAAACCAGCACCTTCCCATGCGTTTTAGGAGTTCTCGAATTTCTCTTTTCGAAGGAATTTGACATGTTTTTGATTGACAATTTGACAATGATAGAGATGATCTTTATCATTGACAATTTGACAATGATAGAGATGATCTTCCGCATTTTCCGAGAATGAGCAGTACCTTGTGGTTTCATAAGGACGAAATCATCGACATTCTATCTAAATGGCCATCGTCTATCTCAGTTTCTCCTGACTTTATCCCTCTTAGTTTTATTAAAAAATCATCTATTATATAGCTTACCCTTTGGAGCATATACTTAACCTAAGTTATACTAGAGCTGAGATGCCTGCTAGATGGAAACATGCATTCGTAACTCCTATTTACAAAAAAGCTCTGCGGTCTGATCCCAGAAATTACATGCCAGTCAGCATAACATCAATATTTGCGCGAACCTTTGAGAAGATACTCAAGAAACATATATTAATGCATGTTGAAAATCACAATATAATTTCGGAAAATCAATACGGCTTCCTCAAAGGAAGATCAGTCGAAATTGTCCTTCTTACCTCTCTTAATGACTGGACAAGGGCGCTAGAAGAAAGAAAGCGTACGGACGTTATATATTTTGATTTGGCAAATGCTTTCGATAGGGTCTTGGTGAACAATCTGTTGGTTAAAATGGAAGCGGTAGGAATCCACCCTATGATTATATGTTGGGTAAAGCAATTTTTATCTGGCAGAAAATATCAAGTTGGCATAAAGGGTCAGTTTTCGAAAGTGTTTTCCACGTATAGCGGAGTTCCTCAAGGAGCGGTGTTATCGCCAATCTTATTTTTACTGTAACCTACGAACTTTCGAACTATCTTGCCAATCTGGGTGTCACCTGTAAAATGTACGCAGATGATGTGAAGGTTTACAAAAAAATTGTAGACACTTCTGATGAACTATCCCTTCAGTCTGCGATAAATTACATCTCCAATTGGGCAGACAAGTGGGGTCTACCACTTGCACATGAAAAAACATGCTTTCTAACAATTGGATCTAAAAGACAGTCACAGTTCCCAACATACAGTATTAATGGTCAGGTTCTAAGCAATGTAAAGGAAGCCCGCGATCTGGGATTCATCATAACGTCCAATCTATGCTTTTCGCAACACTGCAGACTTCTCGTTAAAAAGGCCGGCTACCGTATATATAACCTCGTTCGAGCTCTAAAGTCAAATCAATCAGAAATTTATATCCGAGCTTATAAAACATATGTGAGGCCAACTGTTGAATCGGGAATCACGGTATTCAATCCAACTAAGAAGAAAGATATCGAGCTTTTGGAAAGTGTTCAAAATAGCTTCACTAGAAAACTTATGATGAGATGCTTTTCAATGAACTACGATCAGATTCCACATGCTTCTCAAAGATCAGTCTTACTTGGCCTACCGTCGCTCAAGAATAGAAGAAAAGCAGCAGATCGTGTCATGATGTTCAAGATCATTAGCAACAAGTTATCCGTTAACCCAACCGATTTCTTTGATGGCGCTCTGACGAGATCCGTAAGAGGAAAGCTTAAACTTCGAGTTTCAGGTGCCAAAACTCGAGTCAGATCTGATTTTCTAACATACAGAACACTTGGTGATTTCAATCTTCTGCTAGGTAAATACGAAGACATGACAAGGTTATCTGTACAGGTCTGCAAAAGGTTTTCCACACCTTAAGCATTATAAAATATTGCGCAGTCAGCAGACGCCTATTATGTCATCAATTTCAATGTGCATATGACTCATTCTTTCGTGTTTTGTTGTGTCGTGTATATTCAGTTTTTTTGTGTTCCCTCATTCTTTAAACAAGACTGTTGTCTTTGTTTAAATAAATAAATAAATAAATGTTTGTAAATTCTCCCTCTTCATTCTTCTCTTTCTAAACCTACGAATGAGTCCACGAATTTGGTTGCCAACCTAATATTTAGTCACACAATTCGAGGCCAAGCAAGCCGCAAAAAGCTGGCGACCGAGAAGAGGTGGCGCTGTGGATTGGGTAGCGGTATTGTAGGAAGCACAGGATTTTGGCCCTAATCACCGAATACACAGCGTCGTTGCAACGCTAAAAAGAGCCGGTACGATAAATTGAAGCTCTCTATGCATCGATATTATAGTTGTGGTTGTGCTCGAATAACCTTTTCGAATAGGTATTTGAGTGAACTTATTTCAATTTCAACGTTCAATTCTTTTCAGAAAGAAAAGAATTGAACGTTGAAATTTCAGAAAAATTTTCAGTAAAACACTTCAGTTTTTGAATATATTCGAACTCGAATATTGGACATTTGTGAGCATTCGAAACCATTTGAACATTTGGAATAAATTTGAGAGTATAATTTAACCCATGTGCTTAAAACTTCTGTTGATTACGATACTTCACGGTATGTATGCGGGGTAAGGGTGATTTTTCGATGCCGATTAGAGATGAAACATATATTTAGAATCTTTATAAGCTGCATCTCTTGATGGACGCCTCACCTTAAATTGCCAATGCGACCGAATCTTGTTAACATGAGATGACCAGAAACCTTCCCACAACTGTTTTGAATGTGCTAGCCGCTTGAAAATATACAGCTCAATGCGGCAATTGGAGCACGCTCTCTTGCTGACCTCACGGCGTCTGATCTTCTTCACAGCCTCGGTGGCGCTGAGCATGACCAGATCATCGACAGGCGGCGGTACATGCTGCTTTTTGATGAAGAAATTGACCACAACGAAGACCGCATGAACCGCTAGGAAGTAGAGGTGGACCACCAGCAGTCCTATGTCCGCGGCTATACCCATCGCTGGAATAAAGGAGAAATACCGAAAGTTCTTTTGCTGAATTGGAAGGATATACGGAAAAAAATTGGTGAAGCTGGTATAATAACTCCGAGCGCCCACTGTGTTCGACAGTGTAGCGGGTGAACGCCCGGTGTTATTACTTGTAATTTCATTTTATTTATGCAGTGTAAGTTTACGGACAAAACGCTTAGTCCTCGCATTAGTTTATTATAATTTCATACATAAATATTATGTGCAAGGACAACAAAAGTAAAGAGGGCAGGTGTCAGCCTGACGGCCGAGCACCACCAAGCCCACACACCACTGTTACTCTCTGGGTTGCGGGGGCTCTAAGTGGTGGCTTAATGTGGGTCCCGATAGCCAGTGGGCAAACTCCCAATCCAGCACAAACTTTCACTCCTCGCTTATGGTGGCACTGTTTATTTATTTTAAATATTTATTTTTTAATGCATGGAAATACCTGTAACAAAGCAAACAAACTAATAAGAGATCCTAGCGAGGGCGAGAGTGAATATGAAGAAAAACAACATGAAGAAGGTGAAAAGGGTGAAAAATAAAAGACGATAAACTTCCATCCACAAGACACACACTGAAGATACCGTCGACAAGTCCTTTGTGCTCATACAGTGAGTTTGGTAATGTGCCCTTTTTTTGCAAGCTTCAAGAATCCCGTGCTATTTTGCAAACCCCACAATGGTAAACCACCCGACTTCCTTATCGAGGAGCCCAAATAATTCGTTGTAGATGTCAGACAAAGTGTTTCCATAATACGTCTAAAGAATCCGCGAAGCATGGTGGAACTAGATGGAATGAAGTTCGCTTCCCACTCTTACACACCATCCACAGCGGAAACAGCCCTACCTCCTTTCTTCTAATTACCCACTTAACCTCACCTGTCAACGGTTCATCAACAGCACAAACTCCATCATGGAGAAAACTGAGAGTGCACTATCCTCCATGTCTGGCTGTCATAATGTTGCACTTTTGCCAAAACAGTTAAGGTTATCTTCCAAACCGAAATTCTTTATTAAATTTATTTATTTGTTGATTGATGGCACTCATAAATGCACTCTAACAGAACGAAACGAAACCGATAACATAACAGACATACCGTGTTACGCTTCTCGATCCCACTAGACGAATTGGTAAGAAAATTGAAAATTAAAATTAAAAATTAAACGGAAATTTTATGTCGTTCAGAACCGCCAAGTCCGACTTTCGATAAATCTTGGCATATCGAGTATACTTCAGCGTGTTTCTTCTTTAGTTGTTTACCAAGATTGGTTCTACACGACGTACCAGCTAGTTCCGTTCGACTTGTCGTGGAAGTTCTGTCGATGAGACAGAAGATTGTCTCGGCTAGACAGACCATCCACTTCCTCCGCCGCTGTTTGAAGGAAGGACTGATTCCGAACTTCATTTCGAGGAAGAAACTCCACGAAGTGTGCGGTCAACCGAAGGACGATGGGCGAGTTCGAAGGATTGAAATGGATATTCTGAGGACGACAATCAGGAACAAGCAGAATCATATGTATTCGCTATTATCGAAGTGTCTGTCTATGGAATTGTGTTGTGAAAAGTATGTGCCTACTCGCCTTTGGAGGAGAATAGTGGGTGAGTCGAAGAATATTTGTGACTCTATTCGCTCTAAGGCCAAAGTAAAATTACAGAAGAAGTTCTCGAGGTTGCTAGAGCAGAATCGATGCCGTAGTTATAAGACGCCAGCTAACAATTCCCCCCTCGGGTTTGGAGCAGTCGGGGTGAAGAGCGCGGCCCTCGGGTCACCGTTCTTGGCGATGTCAACTTATCGAGCGATGCACTCTCCGCGCTGGACCTGGGGCCTAGTTTTGCTCCTAGTCAATATCTATCCCCTGTGGTGTCGCGTAGGATTGTGGGCAACCTGCAATCGTTGCATGATCGACTGAGGGGTAGAGCGAAAATTGATACGCGCGGTCGTGGGCAAGGTTTTGTAAGTAGCTCTACAATCCCGCCCCCGCCGTTTCCCGCTACGTATCTCGGGTCACAGGAGCCCAATAGCACGGTAGATACCAAGTTCCGGGTGTTTGCCACGTCCGTGCTGACCGTGCTACGCCGTATAACCGGAAGAAGGATAGCAAGTAATCTGACTGTTGCACAGAAATGTGGTCTGAGGGAAGTACAGGACCTAGTGTCCTCCGGTGCTATAAGAGTCACTGTCAGTGACAAGGGCGGAGAGTTTGTTGTACTCTCAAATGATACGCAGGGCTATCACGAAATCACACCTCGAAGATCGAACGATCTATAGTCCTAGTACCAAAGAGGAATTTGCTAGACAATACCGCCGACTAAACAGAAAATGGACCGAGATTGCGAAGTCGGCAAACCTCCCAAAGAGCATAATAACACGTTTAAGATGTGACATGTCGATTTGTCCCGTGTTGTATGTTCTATCAAAACCCATAAGTTACCACAGGAGGGTGCTACGACCGATGATCCAAGAACTTTTAAGGTTAGACCAATTATAAGTGGTGTGGTCCTACCGATCGCATTTCATGGTTATTAAATCTAGTTCTGGTGCAACTGCTCAGATTTGTGCCCTCTCACCTGACCAATACTAGTGCTTTCCTCCAGAAACTTCGCAAAAGCAGGTTGGAGGATGGATATGTTACGAAGTCTTTTGACGTCAGCTCGTTGTACACCAATGTGTCCAGAGACGACGCCTTACAAGCCGTGTCTGAAATTCTTTCAGAACACCACGCAAACGTTAATCTTTATGGCCTGAGCATAGCTCAGATAATGACGTTGGTCAACGAGTGCCTGTCATGTAGCCTATTCAGGTGATCAGGTGACTACTATTGTCAAGTTCGAGGGCTTGCTTTGCGGCAGAGGCTGGCTCCTGTCTTAGCGGTTGCCTTCATGTCAAAAGTGGAGAAACCTGTGCTTGAAGGTATGCTAATTTTTTACTGTAGGTATATTGACGACTGCTTTGTGATGTGTTATTCTCAGGCTGAGATGTACACATGCTTCGAACTGCTGAATCAACAGTCCGAGCATATAAGGCTCACATGCGAAACACCTACAGGGAATTGGCTAGCCTTCCTTAATGTGCAGAGCTATTTCTCTCAAAAAAAGAAATGAAGACTAGATGGTATCGAAAACCCAGCAGAAAGAACATCCTTGCTCATTGTTGCTCTGCCCATCCCTCAAACACTAATAAGGGCATTATTAGAAACATGTTCCGGACAGCCATTGCTACCTCGTCGGGTAACGAGCAAAAGCTGCTGTCATTAAAAATGGCACAAAATATTGCAGAAGCTAACGGATACCCAGCTAATAATACTTCTCGAAGAGGGAGACCACGACCCAGCGTCATTGTTCGCCGTGAGGAAGAGCGAGGAAAAATACCCTTCCGTGTGCCTTTTATCTCAGACGAAGTGAGCGCAGAAATTCGCGCGTGTGTCGCAAAGCGGATCTCTAAGAAGTGGTGAGGGTGGTCGAGGTCCCTCCCATAGACTTGAAGGGGCAGTTGGTCCGGAACCGAATCTACGATGCTCCACTCCATCCTGCCCTAACGGTAAGGAGGGAAACTGCATGACATCAGGGGTAGTATACATCATTTCATGCAGAATGTGCGGGCAAGAGTACATAGGAGAAACGGGCAGACCGTTGTGTATCAGAGTCATAGAGCATTTGGACGGCCTTAAAAAGCCCAATGTGTCAACTCCTTGGGGAGAGCACAGGGTCCGATGCCACTATGGCGCTATGTTTTAAGTGTCCGTCTCCACCCTAGCGAGAAAAAGCGACATCTCAGCACGCAGGACACTTGAGGCGCTTTGGATGGCGGCCAAGAACCCACAGGTCAACCGCAAGGATGAATGCATAGCGATAACCCAGGAACTGGCACCCTTTGTCGAGCTCTGTGGGTTTTGATCAATCTGATCTGACCTGCAGGGTATTTAATTCGGGTGGTATCCGAGGCTAAACTCACTCACCCACGTCTATCTTCACCTGCGGGTGACTGGTGGTGCTCGTCAGCACCCACCTGGAAGGTTAGTTGATACTCTGTACCTGGGACACCGGTTCTTTATTCTAGCTGCCTTGAGAATGCTATTCTGTATGATGAAATGGCGTTTGGGGGAATAGTTTCACTAATATTTTCGACTTTTCCAGGCTCCGAAGAAGGCGAAGACGCCGAAACGTCAGCCGATGTAAAGCCTGTTTAACAATCTTGGTAAACAGCTAAAGAAGAAACACGCGGAAATTTTATGAATTTTTTATTTTTTACTCAATAAATGTGGTCGGACATACCATAATTCTATGAGGGAGTGTTACACACGGCGCGAACCACATAAATTAGGATTAAATTTCAGGGAAGGTGATAAACTTAAAAATGTCTATAGAAGCAGCACAAAATTCCCGTATAAAGCACACCGAAGGTTCGAAGGGAAACAATAGGCGTCGACAGTGCAGAGCAGAATGGCGATGGGCGAAGCCGAACGGCGGACCTGGCGAAGAAGTTTTTCTATGCGTCCGCCCGTGAATAATGCGATCGGCGCGCGAGCGTTTTTGCCGGTGCTATTGATGCAGCGAAACGTTTACAGTCAAGTGCCCCCCCCCCGTTACTGTGGAGCAGAGACGAGCACTCGTTCGCTCCGTACGACGTTCGGACAACTGTACTACCAGGCGGAACATGCTTACGCATAGTTGCCGCTCTTTCTGCCTTTCAGGCTTCCTCGTCGGTACCGCTAAATAGTCTCCTTGGACTAACACCTTTTTCTGGCCTCTCAGAATTCCTAAGCAGAAATTCTGATTTTTTCTGGCAGGGCATATTATATGCCTCTGGGTATGCAAACAAAAATGTACTCAATACGACGTCTTCATCTCTGCCATTTGTTAAAAAGAACATCGAAGCAGGGGACGGGATTAAACCTGTAGTGGTTAACTCTTTGAATGATATTTTTAGGATTTTTTCGGTAAATATGGTAAATCCGTCAAATCAAATTACTCTATACCGCAACCAGCTGGTGGTAAGAATAAAAATTGATTAATAAAAGGTTTAAAGGATAAAAATTACAAGGAATGGCGTTATCCAGTTCCTCTTGGGATTCACGAATTCTTCTTCTACTGGATGTTGGAGGCCATTTGAATCCATACAGTACTGGACATGCCGCTGCGTTCAACAAGCAGACGCGGCGCGAAAGATGAAGAGCGGCGCAAAAGGGCGCCGGAGAGCGCCGTTTTCCTCTCGCCACGCGTCGCGTGTGACGCAAGTCGCGTTAGGGCGTTGCGCCCTCAACTTCCGGACGTTAGGCTGATGGAAGGAGCCTATCCACGCGTTTGGACGAGCATGGCCTACTGTTTGGAACTAACTGCCGGCATGGAACGCTCTGTGAACAATGCATATAGGCCCGGCAGATTCAATCGAGTCGGCGCGACCGCTCGCTGAGTGACGATAGGCTGATGGTTGATGGAAGGAGCCTATCCACGCATTTGGACGGGCATGGCATACTGTTTGGAATGAACTGCTGACATGGCGCGCGCTGTGAACAATGCATGTAGATCCGCCGGAATCAATCGAGTCGACGCGAGAGAGCGGAGCAGAAAATTTTCCACAATTATCGTTTTTTGATATTTCGCATCGAGGACAAGGCCACAATCAGCGGAGGGGCAACGACGTCACCGAAATCAATATTTTGGAACTTGGCCAAGTAGGGCACCTTTCAATAGCGTTTTTAATGTAGAATTCCTGAGTAGGAACACTACGAATTTTCTTTAAAACTCTCCATACGCTCAGTCTACAAGCTGTCGCTCGCTCTATAGGTTGTCGCACCAACTTGATTGATTCCGTTGGGCCTATATGCATTGTTCATAGCACGCCATGCCGGCAGTTAGCTCCAAACAGTACTGCTAGTCCAAGCGCATGGATAGGCTCCTTGCCTCAGCCTAACGTCCAGAAGTTGAGGACGCCGCGCCCTAAACGATTTGCATCCGACGCGACGCGTGGCGAGCGGAAAACGGCGCTCTCCGGCGCCCTTTTGCGCCGCTTCTCATCTTTGGCGCCGCTTCTGCTTGTTGGACGCATCGGCATGTCCGGTACTGTACTTGACCTATCCAATGATATGCGGTGGCCAGCCGATGAGCAAGTCCGTGCTTTATCCTTCCGAGAAAGATTTGGTATCAATTCATCGACCAGAAGGGATGGAAGGCTTGTTTGTTGGGAAATCCGAACCAGGCAACTCCTCCGACTGCACTCCAAACGCCCATTAATGTGGCAATATCTTAAAACGAGAAAAATGGAGAAGATTTAAAAATGAATCAAAGACCACATGGTTTCTAGAACAACGAATTCTCTGACAACAAAGCAGGTCAGTTTTGAGAACAGGTTAAGGAATGTGTGAAGGAGTGTGAGACGACATAAAACCTGCACTTCGTTCAGCGGCCAACGCCCTTAACGGAATGCTTGGTTTCAGATACGGGAGCGCTGGGAAATTTGTCGGTGTTAGTGTTTTCCGGTGGTAGCGCAGGCCGAAGAGGCTCGGCTGCCTAGTGCATCCGATTTCAGGTTCAGATTTCTCGACCGACCAAGCATGCGTCCCATCCCTCCAACGTCGATGAGAGGGAACCGGGCTTGTCTGGGAAAACAAAACACTGCCAAGTCCATTGGCTCACCACCGCAAGTGACGTATAGACCAAATGCGCCTTCAAATTGTCTCCACGACATCCCGTAGAGGTAGAAGTAGAATGCGAGTAGAAGTTGAATGCGTGCCGCATCACAACAAGGGTGGACTGACTCTGTCCTTTGCCTTTCACTCTTGTGTTTCAATGTGTAGAAAGTAATTTGAAGAAAAGCCTGCCTAATTTGCAAGAAAACTTGTGGGTTAGGGGCAATAGGGGAAAGGAGGAACCTTTCCCAATTATCTTCGTCGATTACGGCCCTCTCGTTGCACTCGTCTTTGTGATTCTCAGCCGTTTTCTCGCTTTTCCATGCAATTTCAGCAATTTTTCTTAGACAAGTGCCACAAAATAAAACCGTCGAGAAAACTTAAAATGCGAAGAGGACGGTAGGTATGAAAACTGATATGAGACAGTGGAAATATGAAAAACGAGCTAGAAACACCTAAAAATCAGGAGTATAGTAGCGTGGGCAATTTAATACATAAATTGGCATAGAAGAAAGAAAAGTTGAACAATTGGCGGAAGCGGAAAAGGACGATGGCAGCATCGACTTTCTTTTCCACTGGTTCAAATAAATAGAGCGCTCTCGAGCATCCGCAAGCATACTAAAGACTCTACGAAAAATTCCTTTAAAACCTCGTCCAAAAGATGAGAGAAAATGTTAAAATCTGAAGTGAGTTTCGGAAAATGTGTAAAGACAATGGAGAAGACCTGCGTCAATCTCCTATAAAAAATTACCGAAAAATCCCAACAATTATCGGTAATTCACTTAATTGGCATTATTTAAGTGCACACCCTGATGATTAGTGAACTTATTTTGTGCTAAATTCCACTAGAACAATTTAACGAAAATGCCTTCTTAAGGTTCCTTTAAAAATGTGATACAAAGGTGGTAAACCTGGTAAATCGCTAGATGGTTCAGCGATCAATCGGTGTTCCAAACGATTCTAAAAAACCTCTGCCAACTCGCTCGGCTGTGGAACACCTGAAATTCGCCGAGCGGGCATAGGTTCGGCGAATCAATAGAGTGTAGCCTGCCCTTCCATGAAGAAAAATGGTGGCAGTAGCGCCACTGCCTAGTGTGGTGCGGTGCTGAAGACGCTTTCGTAATATAAGAGACCGGATTCATGAATGGCTTTACCGAAGGTTATGTGTATAGTAAAAACATAGAAAAACATAGAAATTCCGTAAGACGTAAAGAACTGTATAAAGTGCTAATTTTTTAGATTATAAAATAAATATTACTCAATATAGAAAATATTAAAAAGGTTCGCTTCGCCACTATCTTCAGACGAACCTTTGTGTAATGCTCCTCCCGTGGCTCTTCAGTGAAGAAGAGGAGCAATTTTAAAGATATCTTTAAAATCTGTTAGTGTGTGAGTAGAGATAGGAGAATGATAACGAAGAGAGATAGAGAGTAGAAAAGAAGAGAAGGAATGAATACAGTAGGATGAAGAATTAGACACTACTTGAGAAAATTGAATTTAAAAATGAAGACAATGGAAAAGTAGAAAAAATGTGAGTTAAACAAAAAGATAGTACTCAAAGAAGTAGTAAAATATGTTCTTATAAGCTTAAGGGGATTAATTAAAAGGTTTATTCATATATAATTATTATTATATATAACATAACATATATAAATACTATTATATATAACATATATATTATTATATATTATAACTATATAATTATAATAATATGTATAATTATAATTTATGATTATAATTTATTGTATAATTAATGCAATAAATGTAGCTCTAATAAAAACAATTACAATTTATTATGAACTAACAACCACAACCAATAAAGTTTACAACAAACAATAAATATACCCTTCATAGTTATAAACAATAATTTTTATTTATTTATTTATAATTTATTATATATAAATAATTTTTATATAATTATTATAACGATCGCAAGTAATATAATTACTATTATTAATATCAATCTTTAAAATGGAAAGACTTACTTCCTTTGGCTATTACCGCACTCCGTAGTGGCACATTTACAAATAAGGAAGTGTGTGTCAGTCAACTGATATCCAACTGATATGTCAACTGATATATAGATATATATGTATATGTATATATATAATGATATCCACACTATTCTCATTTATAATTCAAATATGGCAAAACTGGTTGTATCGTTGAGGAAGGTTACACGACAAACACTCAGTGTCGAAGACAGAGTGCAATAAAACCAACAACAAAACAAAACGGTATCGTTATCACTCCTAAGAATTTCTTTGTCACTAGTAATATTAATTTATATTACTTTTTACGTAAATACACCGTTTTAGCAAGTAAAAGATTTGGAAGGTATTTAATTTAATTATATTTTCATTCGTCAAATGTTTTCCGTAAAATTATGACTAGATTGTCTTTGACATGATGAAGTTTAAACTTGTAATATATAAATCTGTGTTTATATAAACATTCAATTATGTTATGTAAACATTTAATTATTAATAATGAACTCTTTTGTGTATCCGTTATGCTTTAAAATATTTTTCAATTCAATAGTTTTTTCCAGAAAATACTTCAGGACAAGTGTTTGCTATTCTTAACGTTTCCGATAAAATTATGGCTTTTTTGATGTTTATGGAAACCGCTGACGTAAAATGTGGAAACCTTAGAACTTTAAAGTTGAAATCATTTGTTTTATTGTACATCGTTGTTGCTATTCTGTTATTGATGATTATTAATGAGATGTCTAAATAATTGCTGTAGTGTTCATTGATGTGTGTCTTTTTCAATTCCAGGGTATGCTTATAAACTATTTTTAAGATACGATCTACATGTTTTTCGCCTAAGTTATTGATTATTAGTAGGGTAGAAATTTTTTAGGGTAGAAACTGAAGCATTACATGGGGCTAGCTTCATCAACATACCGCCGGTATCATATCACGGCGGATTCACCATATAAGCCTACTAGTAATTGAGAGATACAGAGATACAGTGGAAGAGATACGATAACCGATAGCGTTACCGGCCGGTAAGCGATTGATGGCCCCTGGAGTTCACAAGAGCGTTGAGGTGGGTGAATGGAGGGGTAGAATAATATCACTCAAAAAATGATATCATATCATGAATGCCAAACCTGCCCTCTGCCAACTATCCTCTTTCGGTAAGCTTATTGCCTTACCAATCGTGAATCCGGCCTCAGGCCAATGAAGTGGTACACTTTCGTTGCTTCATTTTTTCGATCAGGTTTCCTACGCTGTTACCCAACTGCTCATTAGTAGAGCAGGGGCTGATTCATCAAACGTATACCGCCCTCTAACGGTGAAAATACCGCCAAACCTAGGGCCAGATTCATCAAACGCTTACCGACCGATAACGGTGAGAAGTACCGCCAAACCTGGTACTGACGAATGTCATATCGGGGTTTGGCGGTACTTTTTACCGAAACTGGACGGTAAGCAGTTGATGAATCAGGCCCAGGAGGATCCCGCTATCTCATGCATTCCGGACCAATATTGGTTCGTGCCTGGCCTAAACCAATTAAAACTTCTACTCTTCCGTGTTGATAATATGTTCCAGTATTGCTTAGACTGACTTATCCATCGGCCGCCCACCGTGGGTCATTCCGTAAGCCAAACACGCATTCAATTGCCTCGATAATATGACACAACGAAAGGATTCGTTAACAAAAGGCGGATAGAAACTATGTGCATGCCATCTTAAGCGCTAAATGCGCTTCGAAATGCATACATCACTTCAAAGTGCATAGGATGCCCGGTGTCGCGGTCTACGCGACTTCTTTTGGAAGGCAGGGCGAGTTCTTGCTTCTCCTCGACGTCGCGGGCTACAGTGAGGCTCCGCGCTCTTTTGGGCTTCCAATCATCCTCCGCTGGTTGGTCTCCTGGCATCCTCCTCCCTATCATTCCCTTTCGTCGCTTGTACCCACTCATCTATTCGATTGCTTACTACTTACTCATATCGCCTTGCTGTTGCAGTAGTTTCACCTGTTATCGCTTCTGTTGTCTAAGCATTTCCCATTATCGTCACGTATATTGTAGATTTAGTGGCAATAAACTTGTATAATAAAACCCACTGAACCACCACACCAGGGACATTTTTGTAAAAGTCTATTAACACGTTATTTATTTACTTATCTATTTATTTATATGTGCAATACCAAGAGTGTTTCTTTGAAAAATACGTGGGATTGCAAATATGTACGTGTAAAAAGAAAATGATGACAAAAAATAGAAAAACAAAATGACCAGATTCAGCTATGAAATAGCTGGAAGAAAAAAGAAAGAGTAGAGACTAGAACACTAGCGGTTGTATAGTATAGTATAGTACAACCAACGGTTGAAAAAGACTGTTATCCGCACCAGTTGGCCATGGTATCCTCACATCTCTTGGTGTCATAGGTGATTGCTGAACTTCGGGGCGTTGGTATGCCAATCACACTTGTGAAACAGGTCAATAGGATGACAGAAGAAACTGCAGTAGGCTGGCCTACAGTATTACAGCAATCAATAAGAGCATCTTTTATAAGTTCATGAAGCTTACGACTGAAGGCTTTCATCAAACTCTGACTGGTGGTCACTGAAAAAGTAAAAACATTTAAGAAAGAAAACACTGTGTGAAAAATAGAGTTTTTATTCACTATCCTTTATTCTATCTATCTGGGTCGTGAAGTCAATATGACCAATGACCTAGGGCCGGAACTGAGCAGGAGGAAACGAGTGGCTTGGGGAGCTTTCAAGAACGTCGAAGAAGTCGCGAAGAAGGCAAAGAACGTCCGACTCCGTGCCCACCTATTCAACTCCACTGTTCTTCCTGCCCTAACATACGCCTCAGAGACCTGGGCCATACGAAAGCAGGACGAACACGCCATCAGCGTTGCGCAGCGTGGAATCGAGAGGACGATGCTCGGAGTGAGACGACCCACGCAAGTGAAAGGAGGCCTCCGGAGTTCCGAGCTTCGCCGACGTTCGAAGATCAGAGGCGCTGTCGCATGGGCCAAGTTGTCGAAAATTAGGTGGGCCGGCCATGTAATGCGCTTCGCAGACTCCCTCTGGACGAGAGCCGTTACCGACTGGATTCCGCGGGATGTCAAGAGAACACCAGTACGCCCACCATCGCGTTAGTCGGACTTCTTCGTGAAAGTACTGAACAACCGATATGACGCTTTTCGTGTCCCTCGAGCGAGGAGGATCCATTGGAGCACTCTAGCACTCTTAGGGACGAATGGTGACGCAGTTGGCGCCGCTCGAGCAAGTCGGCGATCAACGGGACGGCAGGTGATACAGGTGATCCTTTATTCTCGAACGTAGTTTTCCAAATTCGAATGAAATATAAGCAACTTTGTGAGCAGCTTCGTCTGCTTTCTCGAAATCGTTTGCAGGGAAACTGAGAGTAGTTCTTCATTCGGTGCCTTTCTTCTACGTCTGTAGGAAAATTTTTTCTTGTATCGTCCAACTAATCATCGGTATGAGCTAAGGCTAGAGATCGCGATAAAAAAGTGTTATCTAGGAGACCATTTCTCCCAGACTCTTCACAGCAGCGCCACAGTGGGGCATGCTTATCCTTGGTTGGAGAAATAAAAATTTCTTTTATAGACTGCAAAAAATTGGTGAGATCCGTTTAGTCAACGATACAGATTTGATACTGAATAATTTTAACGACATGGAGATAGCAATAGAGGAGTTCTACGCGTCTTCAACAAAACTAGGTTTAGAAATGAACAGGAGCGACGTGAGAGGCCAGCCAAAATGGTGAGACAGTAACAGTGGCGCAACAGGAGCTCCATTCTCCAACAAGATTTCATAACTCTGTTGATGATTCATGAGGTGGTGACTCATTGCTACAGAAGGAAAAGAAATGAATTTCTCCGAAAACAATTCCATCTGGAAAAATTGCTGAAATTTTGGAAAAATTTGTCCTGAATATAAATAAATAAATAAATTGCTGAAAAATTGGAAAAATTGGTCTAGAATTCAATAAATCATTTCGGGAAAGCATTATATGTAGTGATCTAAGAACACAACGTTACAAATTCCTCAGTTTCAAGCTTTAATGTTAAACAGAAGTTTAACGTATCTAAACAGAGGGTGAACCACGATGTTACTTAGACACCATGGTAGCCACCCGATAAACGAGTCGGTATTTTGACCTTTCCAGACAGGTCTTCTACAAATTTTCGGACTCGCAGAGATGGATGGTTTGGTTCGTTGGATGGAAATCGTACGGAGAACTTCGACTAGGAGTGCAGCCGGCGCCTCTTATGACTGTGCTACCAAGCGCCCTTCAGTAAAGTACTGGAAAACATGAGAAGCTACATAAAAACGATTCATAGATTCGCCAGATGGAAATCAAACCGATAGAATTGAAGTATCACAACACATGAAAGAAAACCTTGAACGGAATCTTCACGCTTCTCGGGAGTAGCAACAACAGCAATTAAGGAGCTATAGGGCAATTGCTGCAGAAAATAAAATAAGCAACATAATTACGTCAAAATTCTAGCGGCGCTTTCCTCCAGTTGGCACTGATCGTCGCTGTATCATTTTTTAGAGGTTAGTGATGACCTTTGGTTAGAAGTAGAGTAGGAAAGAATGCATCGAGAACTACACAACGGCAAGAGAGGGCGAACGACCTACTGTCGTAAATTACTGGACTCGGCTTACTTTGCTTGCTCTTTACATCGCCGGTCACTAGCAACTGAAAACTCCACACGGACTCAAGCATGACATACTATTTTTATATCGAATTGGACACATTTTAAATCAAATTGAAGCAAGGTTAACGTTTTTTTTTTGAAATCAAAGAGCAGCGTTTTTTAACTAGAGACTCTTCAGCTTGGTTGGATTATTTATTTATTTATTTATTTATTTATTTATTTATTTTTACGATAAAAAGACGTGTTCCAAATTTCGAAGAAAGAAATGCAAACAACCATATGCAAATAAAAACATAAATAAATAAATAAAAATAAAAAATAAATAAATAAATAATAAAAATAAATAAATAATAATAAAAATAAATAAATAAGAATATGAAAATAAAGGAAAGAGAGCTAGTCAAAATAAAAACAAAAATTGGCAGTGACTTCTTTTCAGTACCCAAAAAAAATTCCGGAGACCTATCCACGTAGGTCCCTGGCGGCATGTAATTTTAGGACGGGCTTTGATGACCAGGAGAGTAGGCACATATCGCTACGTGCCAACGAAGTCAGCCAGCTATGACGCCCTTGTGGTAGTTGCCGGAACTTCGGCACATTGGTAGGCTGCCCGCCCCATGGATCCGGCAACTAGGGCAAACCACCTGTGGATCGCGAAATCGTTGTAGAGTGATTTTAGATAAAGGAGGATGTTTTACTAAAAAGTTGTATTATGTTATTATTATCATTTTATATTAAATTTTTATAGAACAAAAGAATATATTTTAGAAAAGCAAAGTTTAGTATAAAATTATTTTAATATTTTAAAATTCAACTGCCCCAGTAAGTGAACCCACTGTTTAAACGCGTCAGGCTCTGCGAATAAAGATCCACCTAGAAAACCTCGTCGGGCACAGTATACACAAACTGACAACACAGTGTTCAAAATTTTATAAAATTTTTAGCTCGATAGAAAAATCATGAATTAAACTTTATTTTGAAGCGCACGAAGGATGCAGTCCTTCGATTCATTAAAAGAAACAACATGCACTCGCCTAAATCGTCGTAATTTTTTTCAATCGATGGCAAAAATTCTGTTTGTATGAAGTAATGCAAATGTAACAACAGCTTGAGGAAACGCACATATCCTCACACCCCTGTTTCAGGTAATCAACTTTTACGTTATTAATCAAATAAAATTGCAGAAAAGCACCGGGTGCGAAACCTTCTTCTAATGTATGGTTTTCTGTGCTCTAAAACAAAGTGTAATCCATTATTTTTTCTTCACAAAACAGAAAATTTGCAAAACTTCAAACTGAGTGTTTACTTACTGGGACGTGTGAACTAAAAATTTGAAAGGACGCCACACTATATTTCCCTCTATTCCCATCTATTCTCTAATCGATCAAAAAATTATTGTAACCTTCTCGGGGAGTTCTCTTTTTAATATGGATAAGCTTGGTTTGATTTGCAAGATATTCAGTTTGATTTCAAAAGCGTCGAGCTTGCCTGCAAGAGCGTTGAATTCCATTTGAAAAGTGTCCAATTTGACGCAAAAATGTGATATTTTAATCCATAGACGTTAAGAGCAGGATAACGTTCTTTTAATAAGAAGCACATTCTGCAAAGCTGAGTAGAACGGTGATGTAAGGAAATGGAACGACATCAGTGCTTCTGCGATTTGAAGCGAGTGCTAAAGAACATGCGCTGATTCACCTTGTCAACAAACTGGACGAGCATCCATCTTGCGTTAGAAAAAAATTCTATGGGATGAAAGACGACATCTCCTGTCGAAATCGATTGCTACCTTTGAAAGAGCAACTGTGGAGAGCAGAGGACGATCAAATACTGCGCTCCACGAAGGTAAACACCACGATCGAAGGTTCAGGAAACGTGCAGTTCCGTGACCAGTTCGCTAAGCATTACCGCGCTTTTGATCACTGAATCATCTCTAAGTCGGTTTAGAAGTGCCACCGGGGGTTGGATGCATGACGGGTCTGTCTTGCTTCCCCTTCTTTTCAACGTAGGAGGCTGAACTGTAAACCCGACCAGAGGCTTCAACGGCATGAAAGCAGCAAGGCCTTACTAGAAAAAAAGGCCTTTGATCTGAAGATACTATTTAACATCTTCACGAACAAACTCCTCATGAGCCTTTCTCAATTTTTCAGAGGTAGTAAGAATAAGAAGAAGTAGGCTCCGCTGTCGTTAGATTTTGACATGCCTTCATGGTGGCAAATGGGATCTTCGAACTGTAGAGCCAAGATTGTTATCCACACTTTATTCGATTGTCGTTTCGGCATCACAGCCTTCTTTAGAGCTTGGAAAGGGCAGGCGATGTTTGAAAAGTTACTCGCCAAAAAACTTTTTAAGTCACAGTTTCAGTGTCAGTAGAAGATGAAATGGATGTGAAGCAACCCAGCTAACCTTATAGAAGCAGCCAATAGGCTGATGAGTATACATTACATTACATTACATACATTTCGAACAAATCATTTTCTGATATCCTAATCGGATATCCCGATCGAAATCATCCAAAGATCCGAGGTCCCCAGGTAGCGCGAGAAGAGCCGCGCCAGGGTGTTGGTGTTGACGAGCGCTGGCGGGAGGTTCTTCAGGTGTTCGGGTTTGATCCTGTCGGGACCGGGTGCTGTACGTTTCTTCACCGACGAGATGACGTGTCGGATCTCGGAAGGGAGAACAGAGGGGACGACGTATCCATCCTGCGGAAGATGGCATGGGGGCAGGTGGACGTGGCTATTGAAGAGATCGGAGTAGAAGTCGTGGATGACCTTCTCCATGGTCCTTCTGAAAGAGCTGACGGTTCCGTCAGGACGTCGTAGAGCGGTTATCTTGGTCTTGAAGTTGGCGAAGTTCCGGCGGACATTGCGGATTGCTCAACCCTGCCTCTGCTGCTTCCGCCAACACTTCCGCCCTTCTCTCCTTGAGATCTTCCTTTATCGCCGCTCTGCATAGCTTCGCAAGCTCGGACGTCAGCTGGTAGTTGCCTGACTCTCGTGCTGCTCCACGCTGGCGTATAAGCTCGAGAGTTTCCGGAGACAGGCGTCTCTTGGCGGTCTTCAAGCTCTCGGCTCCCTTAGCACTATCGTGGAGATGCTGCACGAAGCGGTCGTACCCCTCATCGACGTTATCCATGACGGCATCTTCCCAAAGGCCGACAAGAGAGGTGTAGAGGTCCCAGTTGATGGTCGTTCTGGGACTCCTTTTCTTGAACTTCGCGGCCTTCTCTCCTTGACGCGAAAAGCGGAACCGTGCGCGAAGGAGGTGGTCCGATCCCGTGTAGAACTTGGGGACAACGGAGACGTCGGTCAGGCAATACTTGCGGTTGAAGATGGTGTAGTCGATCTCGTTGTGGAACTGGCCACCGGGGGATTCCCAGGTCCATCGTAGAGAGAGAGAGGCTTCTGGAACTGTGAGTTTCCATGGATGGTCTATGTCGACATGATAAACTCAGACAGCCTTTCATCTTGCTCCTTCCACTCCAAACCGTGGGTTCCGATGTGAAGTTCTTCCGGCGACCTTCGCGGTCCGATCTTGGCGTTGAAGTCGCCGGCGATCACCTTGTAGAAGGTGTGATCTTCCTTATATTAGGTTGTAACGAATTAAATGGCACTGGCTCGCGCCATTTTTTGGCGCGTCTTTACGCGTTTGATCAAGAACAAACCGTAACATATCATGTGGCATATCATTTAGAAGCGCAAACTTTGCTCTACCGGTGAGTACCAAATTTTCTATGTAAAAGTGGGAAAACTTTAGAGTTTTATTGACTTTTTTGCAGATGGACAAAAGGGTAATCCGAGGCATTTACTTGAAGGTCGTGGGAGGCATAGTGATGTTGATGAGGACAAGCTGAGAGATGTGGTAGAGGAGGATCCACACAAAGGTACCAGGGAGATAGCGAAGGTTCTTGGCGTCAGTCACAACACAGCTGCCCGGCATCTGAAGGAAATTGGAAAGAACAAAAAGCTGGAAAGATGGGTGCCTCACGAGCTGTCTGAGGAGCAAAGAAACCGACGATATGAGATCTCGTCCGCACTGCTTCTACGGAACGAAACGGACCCATTCCTTGATCGCATCGTAACCTGTGACGAGAAATGGATAATGTATGACAACAGGCGACGATCGGCACAGTGGGTGGACAGCGATGAGAGCCCCAAGGTATTTGCGAAGCTGGAATTGCACCAAAAGAAAGTAATGGTGACAGTATGGTGGTGTTCGCTGGGAATTATTCACCACAGCTTCCTCCCTCCCGGTGAATCCATCACGGCAGAGAAGTACTGCATTGAAATTGAAGAAATGATGAAAAAGTTGAAGGATATCCGGCCGGCCTTGGTAGACCGAAGGCGAGTTCTCCTTCTGCACGACAATGCTCGCCCCCATGTAGCACGAATGACAGAAATTGAATGAGCTGAGCATTGAAACTCTACCACATCCTCCGTTTTTTCCCGACCTCTCCCCAACAGACTACCACTTCTTCAAGCATCTTGGCGACTTCTTGGTAGGGAAAATATTCAAATACCAACAGGATGCCGAAAGTGTCTTCGAAGATTTCGTCAATTCCAGAACTTTTGATTTTTATGCTACTGGGATAAAAAAGCTTGTGTCACGTTGGCAAAGATGTGTAGAATCAGAAGGTTTTCATTTTGATTAATAAACTTCCCTAAAAGCCGAGATATTAACTGTTTAAATTTACAGTGGTTCAGTGCCATTTATTTCGTTACAACCTAATAGAACTTCTCCAGCTCCACGTAGAAGGCTTCGACCTCTCCGTCGTCGTAGTCGGATGTTGGGGCATAGGCGACGAATACAGTCAAAGCTGGCACGGAGCCACATCGCTTCAGTCGCAGACGTCCGATTCTGCTCGTCAGAGACTCGTACGAATCGATGTTCATGGCCAAGTGCGTGTTGACGAGGACACCAACGCCGCCTACTCCCCTGCTGTCGCATGTTCCGAGGAACAGTTCTTCTTCTGAGTCGTAGGCGGCGTGTAGGGCGTGGTGTCGTCTCGTCTGACATCGTACTTGATCTTCCTGACTTGCATCATCAGGTCCTCGACGGAAGCTTCCGATGCAAGTGTGCGGGCGTTGTAAGCACAGATCGTCATCCTAGTCCTTCTCAATTTGCGCAGCCTGGTTAGGCCCTGAGATTTTAGCAGCCTCCCCGCACTCGTCCTTCCCATCGCTGCAGAAATGGGGGCTCTTTCGGGGTCAGGGGAATGAGGCCCTTTAGTGCTGCTGTGTTTGACTGGAATACAACACGGGTAGCTAGTCAGGCTCTGTCGTGCGGGCGAAGAACTCCGGGCAGCCAGCCAGACTGCCCAAAGGGACGGGGCGAGACTTAAGGCGGCCTCGAATCGCCTTACATGTACCCCCAGTCTCCCGAGTGCAAGCTTTTGGCCGAGCCGACACAGTTACGCCCCGCACAGTCACGGACACATCCACGCACATTGTGCACGAACATGCCGCTCCCACGCACGAGGAACGCGTCGACCCGACACAGCAGGAGCAAGGAGTCCATCTCCCCTGCATCCCACCTGCGTCTCTGGGCAGTACACGGTCGCGTTTGGTTCGCGTTTAATTCCCCTATCCACCACCCGGGGACGCGCCACGTGGCCCTGCGACAAGCGGCCCGAGATCCCTCTTAACAAGACGCGAGGGCTCTCTATCGAGGGAGATCCGTGGATCGAGGGAGATCCGTGGCCCAAAGATCTTCCCCGATTTGAAAGTGAAGGTAAATAAGGCTGCTAGACTGTCCATCCCTTACAATGATCCAAACAATCGAGAACGAGTTTTGTCCCTTCCTATATATAAAGGAGTTTTTGAATAACGGGCGCATGTAGCGCAGTATGATGAGGTGCCGGCTACTGCCTGCATCCGATACCAGGTTCGTGGTTCGGATGTCCTGTCCAGGCTAACCAAGCCTTCTGTCCCTCCTGGATAGGTGAATTGATTTAAAACTTGTCATAGAAGAGAAAACACTGTTTCTCTCTACTTTGGCTTGCCAGCGTAAGTATTGTATGGCCAATTACGCATCCAAATAGCCTACAAGATATCCCGTAGAAGTAGAAATCGTGGTGCATCCCAAAGAGATTAAATTACACCATCCTTTATCCTTTATCCTTTGAATGGTGGTTCCTTTGCATTTATTAGGGTTGATCGAAATCTTGCAACACTTTACGCTACTGCCTGTTAAATTTGTTGAAGTTCTTACAGTATTGATCTTGTGTGGTGACGTCTCAGTACATTCCCAAAGCTTCCTCAAGCATACTATGTATATAAGGCCTCGTCGAGTACGAGTACAGCAACAACGTCAACGATAACGACATCATCGTCTGCTCCCGGCACTGTGCGGCGCCGTATCGTCAGTCGCTAAGACCTGAGATAAGTTTCCAGTCGTCTACGTTGTTCCTACTGTTTTTCTTTTCTTTTCATAGTTTCGGATTTGCTTCCACATAGACCTTTACGTTACTTACTGTAGTCTTCCTTGTTTTCTATCGATTTGGCTGTTAATCCTTATTTCTTTCTCCAGTGTCCGTTGATTCCAATCGTCTATTGATTCTTTGGAGCTCTCTTGACTGACCAACTCTTATCGACCTACAATGTCACAAGTTTGCCGCTCAATTAGGAAAATCCGGCCTGCTCTTACTTCTGTAAATGAGCTGGCCGAGCGCTCTGATTTCGTCAGAAACGACAGTGGGAGTAAAGTAACACATGTTGATTACTCTCAGCTGTCTGCTGGCGAAATTATGAGAGCCATTCGGCTAGACCTTTTCCAGTATTGTGGTCTCACCCAAAACGTCAGGAAACCTATTCGAGGTTTTTCAGTTCTTGATATTATTTTAACTTCAGCGCCAATAGTTGGTGAAGTAGCCGTTTCTATTCCGTTTGTATCGTCGGATCACAATGTCGTGTCGTTTAATATTAATACTGAGGGACTCTGCAAACCCTTTTTGACTCCAACTCCCAATTTTAGTAAAGCAAACTATTCTGCACTTTCTGAATACTACTCTACTGTAGACTGGTGGAAAGTTTTTCAACGTTATACGTCGGTAGACGACATGTGCCAGAGGTTTTGTCATGTTATTTACACGGATTAGCTGCTTACGTCCCGATGCAGGTTAAAGGTACCACATTACTGCCACATTATCCAAAACATATTCAAAATTTAATCTCCCAAAAACTGCGCCTTTTCAAGATTCTAGAAAATCCCCTTTCCTGCTCTCGCTACAAAAAGGTCTGTTCCGAATTGGACCACCATTTGAGAAAATTCTTGGCCAATCGTGAGAAACGGGCTGATAATGTCACATGCAAAAACTCTATTTTTAAACTGATCAAGTACAAGTTGAAGGAAATTGCCTAAATTACCCGTACTTCGTGACCAGGAAGGAAATCAATATGTTGATAACAGCACGAAAGCTGAAGCCTTAGCTGGGTTTTTCTCTTCGGTTTTCTCTCCTTCCGCGGACTCTTCTCCGAATTTATGTTCATACTCTAGCGGGAACTCCCTTTTTGAGCACAGCCCAGCTGAGCTAACTGTTGCTTCAAGGGATGTTCTAATAGCTCCAAAGTCCTTGAATAATTCTACTTCCATGACTTCTGACGCCATCCCCCAAGTGATCTTCAAGAAGTGCTGTCTGTCATTACATAAACCTCTGACAATGATTTTTAACGTGTCCCTGATGTTTGTTGATGTCTCACGCTGCTGGAAAAGGGCAATTGTGACAGCTATCCCTAAAAGGCCAGATGCATCTCTAATTACAATCTTCCGACCAATCAGCATACTTCCTACGCCCATAAAAATCCTCGAAAAACTAATCCGTGACAAACTCTGGCCTTGGCATAGAAGAACAATATCATTCCCGATGAACAGCACGGATTTGTAGCCCACGCGTCGACTACCACGCAATTCGCAGACTGCCTCTTTGAATGGAACGTGGCTATGTGTAACGGGAAGTCTGTTGACGTGGTGTATTTTGACCTTTCGAAAGCTTTTGACGAAGTCGACCATTGGAAATTACTTAAAAAGCTGCATCATCAACGACTAAATTCTTTACTTCTTAATTGGCTCAGTGCATATTTAAAGGACAAGGAGTTTAGTGTCAAAGTGGAAAGCACATTTTCTAAATCGTACCGCTGTACAAGTGGTGTGCCACAGGGAGGTGTGCTTTCGCTTCTCTAATTTCTTGTCTACACCCACGATTTACCAGCAAAGTTGGCTACACACCCATCTGTAAAAGTACAGATGTTTGACATCAAAGTGTTTGGAGTATATAGTATGGACAACTGTACACAGGTGCGCCTTGCTCTCTCTCAATCCATATCCAACATGATGGAATGGGCATTTGTTTGGCGGTTACCTGTAAATCTCGCTAAAACTTCAGTGTTGCACTTAGATAACCTTGACGTTATGGAGTATAGAGTAAATGACATAGCCTTGAAATCCGTGGATGAAGTTCGAGACTTGGGAGTTATCGTGAAATCTAGCCTCTCGTTTGAAGCACACATCGACCAAATCGTACGGAAAGCCTTTTCAGGAGGAATATTACTTGTAATGACTTGTCTATTTTGTTAAAGCTTTATAAGGCATACGTTATACCACTTGAATATGCTTCCCAAGTTTGGAGTCCATGTGCGAAGAAACTACAAACGAAACTAGAGAAAAACCAGCAAGTTTTCACAAAAATTTTGTTTCGCAGGTGCAGTGCAAATGACTACAGCAAAAATCCTAACTACCAAAAAGGTTTGCAACTCTTCGGATTGAGGAGCCTACTGTATCGGCGTATATTCAGTGACTTGACCTTTTGCTTCAAAGTTTTGAAAGGAGAGTCAAAACTTAAACCTAGTAAGTACTGGATTCTGAGACCTACAAATGGAAGGACAAAAGCGATCTCGCTGACGAATGTTCCAGTCGCCCGTAACCATGATAGTACCATTCATTCCTTGTTCTTCATAAATTCTCGGTGGTTTCAGAGGCTTCCACCTAGCGTCCTTGAGGCTCAAAATTCCTCATCATTCATGAGTAGAATGAGTAAAATAGACCTCATGTCTACGCTTCGTATTACAGATTGCTAGGTGTACTGCTGGCAAACTTCACCAGAATGAAGTATGCGCCTATACGGATTTCGTTGACCAACGCTTACGCATGCTGCTCGCTACGCGTTAGCCCCGAACATATCCCTTGGATCGATTGTCTTCCTAAGCGGAACGCCTGCGGGCAGTTGTGCATGGATGCTCTAGCCTATTTCTGAAGAGTTTCGTAGCTGTCTGAACCTCTGTAAGTTCCGGTGTAGCATTGAGCACGTTTTAGTTGTTAATGATGATTGCGTTTGTCTATGGTAGTTTCATTTTATTATTCCTTGTTTTTGTTTCGTTGGTTGTTTAAGTATTTACATACTCACGGCTAAAGTTTTAAGGAACAAAGGTCGAAGAGTGTCATTATTGAGGTATCTGTAAATTTTCCAAAGATTCAAGCGTGACCAAACATTTCTAGGGTAGCTGTACTCAGATTAGCCAGGTCCTTCTTCTCAGGGGTGTTTAGTGCTAAAGGCCTGTTAATCTAAGATTTTAGTTTTTTTTACAGACTTAAATTTTTCTATTATTATATTCAGCTACGCCTCCTATGGCAGCTATCAACTGGCCTTGCCGATTTTTCTAGGCTTACGAACTATGGTGAACTTCATTGCTAGGTAAATTACGTACGACGATTCATAGGGCCACAGGTATCATGTTGCAATATTTTCTATAGTCCGCTTGGAATTGTTTCGTATACTGTTGAAAGCCTTTTCTGTAGGACTGCCTGTGGACATGCTCTTTGTTGGTCCTCGCCGTCATGTGCGCTGTCCGTTAAGGCTGGTTTATCTATTTACATAAACCGGCAGTCTGCCAACTTCTAACGGAGGCCTTAAATCCCTCAGGTCATATAAATTTTTTTAATCAGGTGCTTATTCTTATCTCTCACACTTTCTTCCTCACTAAACACCTCCGATTCGCCTCTTTTTCTTAGTTTTTTAAAAGTTTTTATCAGGGTTTACTCTACTGGTACGTAGGTGACGACGCTTGTTTCCATGGAAAATCCGCCTAGATTAGCTAAGAGTGTTTGTCTGTTTCTTTTGTTTGTTTGTGTTTTTTTTTCCTTATGTGGCGCGTCTTAGGACGTATCCAATAAATAAACAAATAAACAAGCAGCAGCATCCTACGATCTATCGTCCACTACCAATTTCTGCAAGGCTATTCGCAAGGACTGCAGCCTCCAACATCTACGCTGCATTCAAGGAGGAAGTCATTCACTATTCCACAGTGGCCCGTTGGTACCAGCATCTGTCTGCGCTACCCAGCTCCAGAGCTTGGCCGACGTCATGCGCCAAAAACGTCCAGAACAGGAAAATGTCCACCTGCTGCACGACAATGCGCCTCCTCATGTCGCAAACGTGAGTCGCAAAAAAATTCAGAGGCTGGGAAGTTCTGCTTCATCTCTTGCACTCTCCAGACCTCGCCCCTTCTGAATACCACCTGCTCAGAGCTCTGAAGCAGCATCTTCGAGGCAGAGATCCCGATGATCGACGTCAACTGGAAATGGAGGTTTCTGAATTCTTTTCCTCCCTCGGAATTCTGGGGGAAAGGAATTGAAAGGCTGCCTGAAAGGTGGGACAGGATTTTACAAGGACAGCCTCCAGAGTCGTCGTGAGCTTTTGCGATGCAATTTTTACAGGATGTAGGGTCCCGTGTGGGGAGTCCAAAACCATTGTTACTTTTTTCGGAATGCTCTTCTGTGGTCGAAAAAAACTTCGCGTTCACGCGTGAACGCGTGAACGCGAAGTTCATGGAGCCCTGCTGCCACCCACCCTGACGTGGTGGGTTGGCGTAGTGGTAGCGGCTTTTCGTGCGCATCGAGTGGGTTTGGTGGCTCGGTCCCCTGTGTCGCCAATGTTTTTGCACACATCGGATCGTTAGTATTATGGGTTTGCGTGATCACAGAAGTCAATTTGTGCACGATTAATGCTTTTAGCATTTAAACCTAGGCCTACCGATTATGCCTTCAACGAAGAAGAAGTAATGATGCCTTGCCAGGGAGAGGAGGATTGTTCGTCCCTAGCGTTTGCAAGATGCTGCGGGTGTGATAAGCGATAATGATTTAAATGTTTCATAGTTCTATATCAAAATTGTTGTTATCATTGTCAGCAATAAAAGCAGTTACTTCATGTGGGCAAGAAATTGTTTTCATGTTAGCGACCCAATAGAATGATATAGTGCAAATACGATCCATTGAGAGCCCAAAAAGGCAAGGTTCGAATACTAAAAGCATAAATCGTGTACAAATTAAGTCCTGTGCTCACGCAAGCCCATAATAATAACGATCTGATGTGTGCAAAAACATTGACGGCACAGGGGACCGAACCATCAAACCCGCTTAGTGCACCCGGCACCCGAGAGGCGACCCTGTTACCACTTCGCCAACGGACCAGATCGGACCGGGTGGCAGCAGGGCGTTACGAGCTGCGCGCTCACGCGTCAGACGGTTTTTTTTTCGACCACAGAAGAGCATTCCGAATAACTCTGGTTTTGGACTCCCCACAAGGGACCCTACATCCTGTAAAAATTGCATCGCAAAAGCTCACGGCCACTGTGGAGGCTCTCCTTTTTAGACTTGGATGGGGAATATAACGCGGACTGAGTTTTTGTATATTGTATTATACTGTATTGTATTGTAACATTGTTGTGCTAGTGTTGCAAGACTTTTCGATCAACCCAATATTGTCATTTTGCTGGAGAGGACGTCGGATACAGGAACGATTTATTGGTCGAACACGAACCAGAAAGAATATCATGACTTATGCTTGGTGCTTATATACGTTGTTTTGTTTTCCACGTCTGTGCACTGATAATGATATCACCAGCTTGATTCTTGACGGAGTAGGTTGCAGACTGCTGAATGTGATGAAGACTGTAGACTGCTGAATGTGAAGGATTACTTCTTTTGCAGAATGCAAAAAACTCCCGACGGAGAAGGAGTGTAAGCTAATTGAATATTTGTTTACCAGAAATAATCCTTTCACCGTCAGGATCAATTACTATAGACTTGGTCTTCGTCAAGTTGAAGGCTATCGGTAGCGTACTGGTGCGCTTTAGATCTCGTCATCATAGGGTGTCCATGAGTACGTGGTTTTGATGAGGATGAGGTATCTATCGATGATTTGTCTTCCGTGAACGCGTCATCGACTTCAAATTTGCAAAGCAAGTTTATAGGTCGCGTTATGATCTTCCTGGAAGGTAGTCTCACGTCTGCTGAGCGAACGTAGTCGTTTGATGATGACACAATTTGCCCGATTTGCCATTGTCCTCGTTCGAGGTTCTTTTCTTGGATAAGAACGATATCGTTTTTTCTTGGCTGGGAATGGTTGGTACATCGTGGATGTGGATGATTCGTGCGGTATTGTTCCCTCAGAGTCGTAAGGTATTCTGAGGACCATCGGTTCCAGAATCTATTGAGCGCCATGTTTGTGTCATTCCATTCGTCTATTAGCTGGTCTTTCGTAGTCGTCTTTGGTTTCCATTCGCTTTCCTCTAACCTTGGCGGGGACAAGACAGTCCATGGTCGCAGAAAGTCTACAGGCCGGAGTGGTGGGACAAAATTCTCCTCTGACACATACGTTAGCGGTCTAGAATTCACGATGGCTTCCGTTTCTTTTGCAATAGTTTGGAGTTCTTCTATCCTCAGCAGGCGATTGTTCAGTGCGTGCTTGAAGGACATCTTGAATAAGTGTCCCATTTTTTCGTACAGCCCACCTTGCCACGGGCTGAAGCTGGGGATGAACTTGAAGTCGATTCGTCTCCGAGCGCAGTAGTCGATGATGTCTGGATTCGGTTCTCTTTTTGTGAGGGATGTTTGAAGGTCAGCAATTGCCTTGAATGTCTTGGAGTTATCGCACAATATCCATTTTGGGCACGCTGTAGTAGCAAAAAATCGACGAAGCGCATGTAATAGGGTACTGGCTGTCATGTTGAGTACGAGATCGACATATATCGCTCTTGTGTTCAGGCAGGTGAGAAGGAGTATCCAATACTTCGTGGATGGATTGCAGTCGGTTTTGCATAGCAGTGGTCCTGCGTAGTCCATCCCTGTGTTTTCGAAGGGGTAACATGGTCGTCGAACACGCCTTATGGGATGAACAGGAAATTCTGGAAGTCTGTAGGGTTTGGCGTTGTGGCGCTTGCAGTGAACACAGAGTTTGTTCAGCACTCGTTTTACCGTAAGTCTTCCCTTCGGTATCCATGCTCGTAGTCGTAGTTCGGTAAGAGTCTGATTAATACCACAATGGTTGTTGGTGAGATGAACATGAAGGGCGTAGAGAGAGGTGACGTGGCTTTCCCGTGGTAGATACACCGGAGCTATCGTTTCCGTGGGAAGGTCCGCATTGTCCACTCTTCCCTTAGACTTCCAAATGTTCAGTTTTTCACAAATGAAAAGATTCAGCTGTTTTTGCACTGCTGGAGGAGGTGGACATTGATTTTGTGCTATTCTAAATAGAACAGTCTCGGCTTTTTCATAGAGTGCTGCTGCTGATTCTCCAAAATGTTGTTTAGCTCGGTCGGATCTCTTGATTATGAAAAGAAGAACGTGGAAGACGACACGGAGCAGTCTCAGCCAAGTGCTGAACCGTTTTGCATCAAGCAATATTTCACGAGCCTGATGAGGGGTTTCATGAGCTTCTGATGGGGAGACCTTTGCAAGGTAACTGATCAGATTCTGTTCTGACGAAATGTCTTTTGGCCAGTGTTCCTCTGACTGAGTAAGAAATCGGGGTCCTCTCCACCAGGTATCAAACGAGATGAGTTGTTGTATTGTGACGCCTCTGCTTCCGATATCAGCTGGGTTGTTGTTGCCGGGAACGAACCATAAAACCGCTTCCGGAGCGTTTTCTTTGATGCTCGAAGTTCGATTTCGGATGAAAACTGGCAAATTGCTTCCATTTTTAATCCACATCAAGGCAACACTGCTATCGGACCATAAGAAGGATTCCTTTATGGGAATATCCATATTTGTGCGGATATACTTCAGTAACTTCGATCCCAGATTGATAGCTGAAAGCTCAAGACGAGGTATAGTTAATGGAGCCTTCAGAGGGGATAAGCGAGTCTTAGACATGAGAATTGAGGCTTTCCTTGTTGTGTTGGTGTCGACAAGGTAGGCTACAGCACAATATCCGTCCTTCGATGCATCCGTGAACACATGAATTTCAAAGGTTGACGTCTCTGTCGTACCTGCTATTATTCTTCGCGGAATCGCGATCTTTGATGTGTTCCAGCTCGAAGTTATCTCGTTCCACATTTTGATGAGGTGACTCGGTAGGACGTCATCCCATCCTAGTTTCTCTTTCCATAGAGACTGTAAGAAGAGTTTACTGGTAAAGAGAACAGGAGCACACCAACCTAGCGGGTCATATGTCTTTGCCACTATCCTCAGAACTTGTCGCTTTGTCCACGTTGTATTAGAATTTGGTAGTGCAGGAAGTCGGATAATAAAGTTGTCTTCTTGAGTGTTCCACAGGATCCCCAGAATTTTGGTAGTGTCGCTCAATTTTGAAGCTTCCTTTTCCTTACCAGCGAAGAAGTCATTCAGCTCAGTGGAATTGCTTACATACTGCCGGAAATTCATGCCTGCTTGTAGAAAGAAATCCTTTGACTCAGTATAGAATTTCTTCCCCTGTTCGATCCGAAGATTGCAGGTTCGAGTCCTGCCAGGGTCGCCATTTGCTGGAGAGGACGTCGGATACAGGAACGATTTATTGGTCGAACACGAACCAGAAAGAATATCATGACTTATGCTTGGTGCTTATATACGTTGTTTTGTTTTCCACGTCTGTGCACTGATAATGATATCACCAGCTTCATTCTTGACGGAGTAGGTTGCAGACTGCTGAATGTGATGAAGACTGTAGACCGCTGAATGTGAAGGATTACTTCTTTTGCAGAATGCAAAAAAGTCATCGTTTATTTTTGTTTGCACTTATTGGCACCTTTTTCGTGCTTTACACATATATCAGGTTTCAATCTTCATTTATGATTGATGATAAGATGCAATCCACTCTCTAATAAAGAATTAAGTAAACATCAACTGGGCGATCATATGATAAAAATTTGTAACGTAAGAGAAGGATGGAATGGTCGAAACGTTCGACTAGACATCAAGCACGAATCGAGTCCGCTACTTCTCCCATGCCGGCTTCCAACCTCCGAATGCTGCATTAATCTCCCTCGCCGCAGCTAGAAGCAATCGTTCGCAACCTGGAGATGCCACCACCTAAATTTTAGAGGAAAATGTCAAATACATCCATATAGCCGCTCCAGATGGTCTGGTCCGCACCTGTACTCCAAGAGGAAGTCCGTTCGTGTCCAGACCCATGGGACACTCAATGGCTGGAAGTGCGAGGACGTTGAAAAGGGCAGTGTAAGAAGTGTCCAGCATCGCGAACAGTGGCTCATTATGGAATGGTATCGTAGTCGGCCATCTGTAAAAATGTTTCCTCATAAGAGGCGACTCCCTACTTAACGTAGACGTCTTCGAAACCCGGCCTTTAAGACGCGCTGGATATAACGATACTCGCCCGATTCAAAGAGGAGCTTCACGTTCCGAATAACTCCTTCTACAAAATTTGCTCCCCAATTGAGGAGGAGCAAAATGCTGACTGTGCTTCGAAATCGGAGCTGGTCTTCTATGGCTTTGTTAATAGTCGCCTCGGCAACGCACTGCTGCAATATTTCAAGAACAATCTGAGAGGCCCGAGCTCATTAGAGGCTGCCGTATATTCGAGAATTTCCTCCATAAGAAATAAAAAAGGATTCACTGCAAACTGAAATCTGCATAGTTTCTTTTCGGTCGGCTACATCAAACTTACCTCGTGGTATGTAGATCAAGCGTCCTTACTTTAGTGCTGCTTATTAGTGAGAGCACTTCGGAAGTCAGGAAATGCATTCATTTTCTGAAGCTATTTTACGCCTACGAGATTGTGGTTCCACATTTCGCTGACGATTACCCAATTAGCAATTAAATCTGTGCTTGAAAGGGGAAAATCAGCTTCAGTTAGGACCTGACTCCCGTTATAACATAGAACTCCGATCTCCTTAAACGCATCATAACGAGAGATAGCTGCACCTTTATTATATTCAGTGGTTCAGTAAGAGCTCCGGTAGCGCTCTCGGAGGAGACAACGTGCTCTCGCCTTGCATCCCCTCCGAGCCATCAAACCTTTCGAGTGCTGAAGCTTGGTGGTTCGCTACCAAAATTGCTTCTCTGGAAGGAAGATAGTGCAATACTGCGACAACGGTACTAGTTCCTCGACAAGTCATTGCGTAGGTCAATCTCGCATTTCAGTGTACAATATCCCGCTGTGATTATTGATATAAAGCGTTATTATTTTAACCAATCGCTCGCTCATCAGCTAATTCTATCAATTATCACCTTAGCCCCCTTACTCTCTCATATTCGTTGACCGCAGTGCACAACGAAAAGTTTGTGTGCAGCTGGTAGCGGAACGAGTACCTGTTCTCGTTATTGATCAGTGTTTTTCGCATAGGTATTCGTACTATTAGGGGGGCCAAAAGTAATGAGACTCTCCATGCCGTGTCCATACATATATCTCGTGGCTGCAGTCTGGTTTCGTGCTTATCGTATTTGTATGTTTGTATGCTACCTACTGGAGGTCACCTGAGAAGTTACCACTTCCGCCCTTTCCAGAAGCATGCCGAAACCCCAGCCTGACGAGCCGACCTGTGTCGCGCAAATCTCTTCCGATTCCCAACTCCGATCAGCCTGACCTCAATCTTAACGCAGGATGAGAAGTACGTCTTCTACCTTCACCCTGCCAAGCAGCGAGTCTGGGTGAGGCCTGGTGACCTGTTACCGAACTTCGTTCGGCGAGATGTTCACGGAGAGAAGCACCTTCAGAGCTTTTGGGTCTGTGCCCATGGACCGGTATACTGGAAGCTGTTTACCAAAAGCACGACGATGGACTCCAAGGCCATGGTAGACGAAATAGAAGAGATGGACCTGCGACTCGAACTTATTCAGTAGCAGCGCGTCAAGAAGGTCCTCCTCTTCGACAACGCCGCACCCCATCGGGAACAAGTGACCACGGATAAGCTTGCCCAGTTGGGCTACGTTCACATGCTTCACCCACCGTATTCGCCGGACATCTCTCCATGCGACTACCACCACATCTTCGGCCTACGGAAATTCCTGGTCGGAAGGGACACAAGAACCCAAGCAGTCCTTGACAACCATATCGAGCAGTTGATCACACCAGGCCCAAGCAGTTCTGGAAGGATGGGATCAGGAAGTTAGCTGAACGATGGCAGCAAGTCATTGACTTTAATGGCATACACATTCCTCAGCATCGTTGATTTGTAATTGAGTTATAAAGAGATAAAGAATTTTTTTTCAATTTGTCTCATTACTTTAGGCTCCCTAATAGTACCTCGCCAAGGGGTTGCGGCAGACTTCCGCCACGCGATGACTCGCGTAAGTATGAAAGCGCACAGCGTCTTTTCTAATGATAAAAGCATCGTATGCAGCGAGCTATTCAACGGCAGCATCACCGGTCCGCAGCGAGCTTGACGGTTACACCTCCGCGGGTCAGTCGCATATACTCCGTTTTCATTGGACACTTTTCAAATCAAATCGGACACTCTTCTAAGCCAGCTTTAAGACTTCTGAAATCAAAGAGAACTCTCCCAAATCAAAATAGCCTTTGCTTGTCATAAGCTTCATAGTCAATAAGATAGTTAGAATAATTTATTGTTTAGGGAAAATTTGGTACGACATTTTTTGAAACTATTAAGTTTACCTGCTCTAATAAGTGCATGATTTTAAAAATTTTCATTTTTATATACAAAAATAATAATTTAAAATTTATCCTAAGGCGCAGTAAAAAGGAAGTATATGGCGCAATAAAAAATCAAATCGCGCAATGCACTCAAAAAGTTCGCCGCAGCTTTTATTTAATGAATTGACTTTGAGTTACTTTTATTTAGTGTAAATGCCACTCACACAAACCATCAAAGTGAAGAGATGTGTGCTCTTTACAGTTGGTTTTGTTGTATCACTAACAGTTCTACTATTAATCGAATAAAAATCGCGATGTCTTGAATAGGGCAGAACGCAGTCTCCTTTTTCCGCACTAAAAATGGCGGCCTTTCGGCACTTTAAAATAAAGTTTAAAGCATTGTTTTCCTCAAAAATCTTCTTTTTCTTTTTCAGCATTCGTCCCGCCTAGTTGCGGAGTCCGCTCTCCCGGAATGTTGGCGCCACTTTTCCCGATCAAATGCCTGATCAGGGTGCAACCTAGCTATCAGTATGTTTTTCTTCAAAAATAAAGCTTTAAAAGATGAAGCTTAAAATTTCAGACAATGAGCTCACTTAATGAGTAGAAGAACTAAACCTTTAGAAATATACTAAAAATTTTCATGAACAAAAAAAATCGAACCTTTTCAGAGAGTCTTTTTAGAGTGTTTAATGTAGAAAAAGCTCATTCCAGTTTGGAAGAGTTTGTTTCGATTTCAAAGTCTTACCAGGATACTATCTCAACGGTAGGTCGGAACGGCGCAAGTGTTGTATATGGGCAGAACCGCCTCTCCCTGGGAAGTAACAAACGGCAGGTATCTCGACCCCAATACAACTCTGCGCAGAGTTAGGGGCGACGGAAGTCGCGGGTTGGCGCCCTGTTGATTCACGTGCTTCACAGCTGACGGGCGCGCGCGGGATGAGGGCCCGTATCACGTCTCGGCGCAGTGCACAGGTGGCGTAGTAGGGAAAAGCTCGGGCTCGTGAACGAGGGGCCGGGGTTTAGATCCCGCAGACTGCGTTCGCTTTGCACTTTTGCAAAATCCATGTTTATCATATAGGTAATCCACCTAGGGGAATTACAGTGTGTTATAGAGCATGTTTACATTTAACATATGCTTCAAACTACAGATGAGCTAAAATGTTCACTTTTGTGGGTCACTTATTTTAAGCCTATTTTGTG